>JAJHZJ010000767.1:659518-1319037 GCA_023548195.1 Bettongia penicillata ogilbyi
CTTCTTCCTTGCTTGAGTTATTAACACTTTCAAAGGTAAAATCTGCAATAACAATAACTTCTTATATAATCAAGTTATGATTATTTTGGCTAAAGAAAGTTGAATGAAAATTTAGTTCTCTAATTTTCCTATTTCCCTCATTAGCATATGCTCATTTCCATGCCTCAAAGTTAATGTGATTTTTATTTCTTATAAAGGAAAAAAAAGCATGATGCTGAATTATTGGAATCAGCAAGAGATTCTTTCAAAAGAAAAGAAAATTTTAGTGAATTATAGCTGGATAATGGAATAAAACTGTCCAAGTTACAATTATATCTGCATGATAGAATGCATGACAAACCTTTCCCCCAAAACACAAAGTAAAGCATCTTAATCAATATTAGTTTAAAAATGCATTAAAACTTGCTATCTATTCTATCTCTCAAAACTTGCATTAAAAAAGGAGTACCATTGTATTTCAAAATCTTAATGTTGTACTAAAAATAATACTTATAAAAAGGAGTCATCGGTTATTCAATTTTGTCTTTTATTAGGAGACTGGACCACCAAAAATGTTTTTAAAATATCTCCTTCAATAAAGTTATGGGAAACTATCTGACTTCCTTTTCATAAATGAAAGAGAACAACATGGGGAGAAAATCTTTCCTTAAAACCATAACATTGTTTTGCCAAAACAAACTGTGAAGTTGGCAATGAGTTATGTGCATTATTAATAAAGACATTTCTTTTGAAATGTAAATTTAACTTCCATGAAAAACAATATTATTGTGTTTGGATTCTTTAATATGTGATATAGCTCTTTTGAATTTTATGTCTAAAAATTTTTGAATATTCAATACCCTGTTTTTCTAAGCAACCTTTTCCTATTTTGAGAAGGGGAAAAAAAAATAGAAGGAGCAGAGTGGAAGTGTCAAAGAACATTAAAAGAATCTGAAACAAATACATACAGGAGGCTTATTTTGGAGCTACCTGAGAAGACTGAAAGAAATCTACATTGTACAAGCTGCCACATGTCAGTACACAGGTAGTTATTGAGCACTCATGTGTGCCCAGAAAATGTGGAGCCTTGGAGTTGATCCAACCAGGTTATAAGTTGCAGCAAGGCTATTGAACCTAACAGTGTGTAAAAAATGACAATGGTTTCTACAATACAAATGCATGAAACTATTGGATACAACTGTGATATTGTTTATGGTAGAATTTTTCTGCCCCATTATTGCAGTTTCTTTGAATGAGAAAGCAATGCATACTGTACGGTAGCATAGCAAATTACACCCTGCTCACTTAGCTTCAAATAACCTCTTCCAAGCTCTGTGCACACATCTTAGGTTTCAAGGTTTCCTGGTGGGAATTCTATTCAGCTATGCAGACTCCTCTATAGAGAATTACACAGCTATTTAATTTAATTTTTCCTGACATTTAGTCCATTACTCATTATGCTGACCTGGAAAAAGATGCCGAATTCGATTTTTTTAATGATTCACATTATCAGAATTATGATCAAAGAGAGAAAGTCATGATCTGTATTAGGTTTTCTGCAAAATTTCTCTTTCGTATTAGAGCGCTTTGTTGAGCAGACTTTGTAATGCCTGCAAAAAAACATCATGAAGGCATAATAAGCCATGTAATCATCATTATCTTTGACTATGGCTACAGGGAAGGGGGAAAAAAGAATTTAAACCTTTTCATTTTAATGTCAAAACAAAATGGCACACTGACAGCTACCGACTACGTTGTGATTAAATCACACAGACTATTCAGATTTTAGGTATGAAATCAGAGGACAGGTATCCAAGAGTATAAAAATATCCACCCAGCTCAAGTATAATGATTGTTTGACAATTTCTATCTGGGTTTCCCATCTTTAAAACAGAGAAAAAGGAGAAGAAAGAAATGGCAAATCTTCTTCCTATATGATGTAGAAGTGAAAGGGACCTTTTAACAACCTTGTAGCCCAACACTTTCATTTTCCAGATTAAAAACAAAAACAAAAAACCAAAACCTAAAACTAAAGCCTAGAAAAAGTAAGATCAATTTCCTCAGGCAATAGCACAGTCACATTTCAAATCCAGATCTGACTAATTGCATTGTTCTTTTTTTCCAGAGAACTTTCTATATCCAAGCAGAAATAATAATAATAATTAATAAGCAGCATTTATATTGCACCCACTACATATAATACCTTGTACTTTCACTTTACAAATTTCAATAGGTGATACAGGCACACATTCACAGTCTTACTCCTCTTTGTTCCCAATTTACAAATTGGGCTAGGTTCCAAAGGTTTGTTTGTAAATCTATTATTTGTATATCGGACTACATTATCCAGTAGAAACACTTCTATGGAAATGGGGGTTAGTTTTGAGGAATGATTTTGCAACCTAGTTCTGTCATTTCTTATTAGCTGTGTGACTTTGGTAAGTAAATCTTTTCTGAACCTTGTTTTCCTCATCTGTGAATGGAAGTAACAATATAGCTTACCACCCAGGGCTGTTATGAGGAGAATGCTTTCTAAATCTACATATGAAGAATGAAACATTCCCAGGTTGGACCAGAAACGCCTAATTTTTTTTTTTAAGCTCTTTAAGGACATGACCTGTTTGATTTCTTAATTTTATCCCCAACACATAAAACAAGGCTCAGCACATGGTAAGCTCAATATACGCTTCTTGGTTGACTGAGTGAGAGAAGGTATCTGAGCTACAGTATTAATGGTGACAGCCTGAGTTCAGCAGGAGGCAAATTTTAGATCTACACAAGAAAAATCTTCTAAAAATTAGAGTTGCTCAAAAGTTTAAAGAGTTATGTGGATGAGTAGTATTTCATATGAAGGGTTCTGTTTTGACCCCTTTTCTTCTCTTTCTCTATTTTTATCAATGATCTCCTCAACTGCTATGACTTTAGTCATTATCTCCAGTAGATAATTCCTAAATCTATACATGCAACTAAAGTCTCTCTCCTTAGCTTTACATAATAAACTGCCTATTGGATATTTCAAAGTGGATATTCTGTTCAACATAACAAACACAACTCACTTTTTTTCTTGTATTCTACTCCTCTTCTGAATTTTCCTATTTCTATTGAGGGCACCATCACATTTTCAGTCCCCCAGATTTACAGCCCTGGTGTTGTCTTCAAGTTCTCACTCTCACCCACTCTACATAACCAATCAATTCCCAAATCTTATTATTTCCACCTCCACAACATTTCTCACATATGTCCCTTGTTGCCCTTCTTATGACCACAGCACTATTTCAGCACTGATCACATCTTTATATTATTACAATATCTTCCTAATTGTTCTCCCTGCCTCATGTTTCTCCCCACCCTAATCTATTCTCCACATGAATACCTCATATATAAGGTGATTTCCCTAAAGCATTGGTCTGGTCTTGTCATTTACCTATTCAACAAATGCCAGAGGCTCCCTGTTGCCTTTAGATTTGATATTCAAAACTCTTCACAAGTTGACCCTAATTTCCTTTTCTAATCTTATTGCCCTTTTCTCATGCACTCTCTGTTCTAGACAAATAAACCGTTGTGATGATCCATTTCTTATCTCTGTGATTTTGCCTAGCAAGCACTGCTTCCTCACCTCCACCTGTTAAAATCCCTAGTTTCCTTCCAGACTCAAAACAAAGACTACAAATGTATGTGTCTCCACTGACACAACATATTCTATCTAGGAAGGAGACTACATGGCTTTTGTCTTTGTATCACTAGCACCTCCTAAAAGGATAGGACTATGTTCTTGAAAAATGCTTATGAACTGATAAATTGAAAATTTCAAAAAGCCTTCACGAACAAAGTTTTCCTACACTGGATGCTCTTGAATTTCTGGATCTGAATGTGGGCTTATCTGAATAGCCAATTTTTTAGCCTATAAAGATCTTTTTGAATCCCAAATCTAATGTGTCAGTTGTTTATCCTAGATTTATCCTACAAATCTGATACACATGTCATTTCTACCTTTGTAGATCTCTAAGTAAAATGTTAAAGAGACCTTCTCCAAGTAGACATGTGAGCATAAATGACTATTCTCTTATTCTCTAGGTACATTGAGCTATTATCTAATCCCCTTTGGTCTATCTCTTCCAAAAAAAAGTGGAATATTTTCCAGATGTTTTGTTAAAATCTATGTTGGTATAAAAGCATTTATGTGTACATAAGTAACACATGTTTATATATGTATATAACATACAACTATAGAAACATAATGTGCATATATGTGTATCATTATACATATGTGAATATATTATATATGTACATCTGTGTATATATACATAGAAATGAACTGTATATGGGTATAGCATTTTACTCCTCTAGAAACCTAGTAAAACTATTTAAAGGAAGTTTTAGTGTGATGTATGCTTGAATCTCTGATAATTTTAACTGTTCACTAAACTTTCTTTTAATGTCATCTGTAGAATTTTGGAAAGAATTTAATTCAATTCCATTAGCTTATTGTTTGAAGACTTCATTTTCCTCTTTCCCCTCCCAAACTGAGAGAGTATTTACCCTTCTATAAGGCTATGTTATGTCTTCTTGTGTCCTCCATGGTCTTTCAGAAAACACTAACCATGGGTCTGCAATCATTTTAACCACTTGCTTTAGTACCTTAGGGTAAAGTTCACCTGAATTGGATGTCTTGATTTCAATAAGGATAGCTAGGTGCTTTCTTACTATCTACTTACTATCTACTCTTTGAAAACTGACTGAAGATCGATTAGGAAAAAATCCTCATCTTTGCTACTGTATCACCTCAAGCTTTTCTTTCCTCCTTAGATAATTTAGTCCCTCCTCCCAGATCTTCGGCTCTGATAGGTCAGTTTTAGCCTTATCTTGTTGGAATCCAGGTCTCATCATAGGTTTCATCCTTATCGCTCCTCCCCTAAAACTAAATAGCAATTGTTTCTCTTTTAACCAGGAACCCTGAGGGTCTTCCCCTCCCAATTTGATTTTTTTTTTTTTTGATAAAAGGGGCCATCCCTTGAGAAACTTGAAGCCTATTTATCGAATGGGTGTATCTCACTCAAAGCAAGATTGCGATAAGACCTGAAAGTGCCAGTGTCTCACATTTCACAGATGGCCTGTGCCATTTCCAGCCGTTCTGATAAATATCAGGCCACTGGCCTCAGATGGCTCAGGAGAAGAAGGTGAGACTGGTGACCTTGAACAGCCCTCCCTCACTCCAATCAGTCAACTGCAAGTCATGTCATCATCTTGATGTCATGGTCCTCTTGGAGAATGAAGGACAAACACACACACGCACACACACACACACACACACACACACACACACACGTACTCTTTGTAGACATCAAGACCCTGTCAGTTATATTTATTTCACCTTGTTTAGGGCAAAGATTATTCCCCTCACCAGAAAAAAAGTGAGCAATTTTGCATGCTTCCTATCATGTTGTATGTACCCCATTTGGTTTGCAAAATGGCCCTATTTCTTCTTTGAGACTCCTCTTTTTACTCATGTAGCTTTAAAAAAACAAAAACAAAATACCTTGTTAACCTTAGTTTTATTTGGCATCTTAAGCTCATTCTGAGCATTACTAATTCCTGACACAATTTTTAAAGAAACAAAGTACTCCTCTATTGACTGTCCTTCTTTTCTGTTTTTCCCTGTCATTACTGGATAGAGAGAGGACTGAAGCCTGCACAAAAGAAACATAAGTGAAAAGACTGGGGATCTGAGGAAATAAAGATATCAGAAGATATAGTAGCTGTCCTCAGATATTTTTGAAGTTCATAAAAGGCTGGAATCTACCTGATTGGTTGTTTTACTCTTGCTCCCTCATTTTGTAGATGAGGAAACTGAGGCACAGAGAGGGTAACTGACTTGATCAAGGTCAAGGTCATGGGCATCAGGGAAGGATTTGAACCTCTATGTTCTGATTCCTGTGCTCCTTCCTTTATGCCAACATTGGAGGGCTCTTAGGTGAAAGAGGGATTATGCTTTTTTTTGAGTGGGGGGAGAACTGGACAGAGGAGATTGTGATTAAGGGGTTGGGGGGGAGAGGAGTGAATTTAAAGGGAAAAAAACTATTTAATAATTTATGTTTCCCCAGTGTATAATAGGTGGTCCCAGAAATTAATAGGCTTATTCCAAGGTGAAATTTGATGTGGACTTCTAGAGTTGTTATATCTTACACTCCTATCCAGATGATGCTGAAGGCTAGGTAAACAATGGGGCCTAAAAATTGTCTACTACTCCTATGATGGGTAAATGGAGTTGAATGTGAGTTATTATAAGACCAAGTGCAATGCACACATCTGAGTGGATTTCTTTTTATGAATTCCAGTATTGAAAATTATGTATGCCCGTGATATAGATAAGGAATATAAGGCCCCAAATACTTCATTTTACAGATAAGGAATGTAAGACCCAAAATGGCTTTATGACTTGCTAAAGGCCACATAGTATTCTCTTTGAAAAGTCAAGATTATAATGCTAATCCCTTGACACAGAAAAAAATTAAAAAATAAAAATTTTTATACTTCATGATACATTTTTTCTTTCTTCTATTTTCAGTAAGATACAGAGACAGATAGTCTATGACTGTAATCAGTTTATTCTAGAAAAGACTAAATAAATATCTTAACATATAAACTAGTGGGATGCTTTAACTTTTTTAAAAATATCTAAGCTTTTAAGCCTAGGAAAAATAATCTAATTCCTGAAATAAAAAATTGTGGCAAGGAAATTATATTGCATATGCATAAAAATGTGGTGGTCACTGAATCAAGATTTAAAACTAGAAAGGATCTTAAAAATGATTTAGTCCAATCCAGGGAAAGTCAGATCATACATCGAGTAAGCAGTAGACCTGCAATTAAACTCCAAATCTGGTTTGTAACATCTCCCATGCTTTCTTTGAATGAAAATTAACAACAGTAACAAAAGCAGAAAATTCAATCAAGTGACCAAGTAACAAGAAGTCATTTGTTCAGAAAAAGAAGTATATTTGTGAGTGTATAGCTTATATATATATATATATATATATATATATACACATATATATATCATAAGCGTTGTAAAAGTAATCCAAGACAAAAAGGAGATTTTTATTAAAAAAAATTAATCAAAAACATTTTAAAACTGTCATCCTAGAAAATAGTAAACAGGGACGCAAATGAGCAGAAAGTACAGAAAATTGAGAACTGAAGCAGGAATAAAAATCCAAATACTTCAAGAGATAATAAGAAGTAAAAATGTAAAGGTAAAAGGTTGATCAAGGGACTGCAGTAGAGTTCAAATGAGTACTAGGAAGAATGACAGACTGGTAATTAGAACTGAAGACAGCTGAACAAATGATTTCTAGAGAAGTCAAGAACTTGCTACAACCTTTCACCTTTTGATTTTTGGCAGAAATAAAAAAGAGCAGCATAGAAATGAAAATTATTAGTCATCAAAGTCACTCCAACATTCTAGTGACAGTCAAACTATCCACCTGAGTATATACTAAACAGTGCCTCTATTTTTATATATCAACAATGACAACAAGAGACCTCATGCATTCCAACCATGTATACCTAAACTACTCAGCTACACCTTAGATAATAATTATCTGGGACACTAAAAGATCATGGCAAAAGCTAATCTAATAAGTCCTCCATTATCCTTTAATACTTTAACTCTGGGCCGTGAGCTAAACAGTTGTCAAAATTGAGCTCTGTTTACATCGAACTGGATAATGGTGAAATAAACAGAGATCACTGCTGAGCTCTAATTATAAAAACAAATTGTTCTCTCAGTAATTGAACTGAAAAGGTTAGCTGGTACTTTCTTTTGCCTTTGTGGGAAGTGTTAAAGACAGATGAAAGATCATATAGTATTTCTTTTGAAGGTATGTGATACTGAGAAGACCTAATAGGAAGATGTAATAGGAAGATGCTTAGGACTCTGCATAATATTCAAAAGCTTCATGCAGCAATATTCTTTGTAATGCCGTAAGGTAACATGGCTAATAAGTAATAAAGCTATGTAACATCAAAATGAGCCTTACAATGACAAGGTCAGCTGCATGTACTTCATGAATATATAAAAGAATGGAATGCACACACATATATACACATGCATGTATACATAGATATGAATATATAGGACATATATAATGTGTATAAGATTTTGTACACGATTCATAGGAATTTTGCTAAATTATATTAGCATCATATGTAAACAGCATTGAAACTGTTTTGAGGTTAAGATCTATATTGTTATCCATGCAAATTACTGTAATTTTATGGGTCTATGACATGTATTTTTGGAAAAGCTTAGGTTGACTTTAAAAATAAATCATGAAGCTGTAAAATATGATTTTAAATTTGATTTGGAAATGTGGACTCATTTCTATTATTTTATCCAATTATGTTTGCTTATTGTCACTGAATGCAGATGCAACATCAACTGATTTGGCTAAATATGGGAGAGGTAGGTGAAAAATTCAGATTAGAGACATTTAAAAAAATACATATCTACTTAAGTGATACAACATCATAGAATCTTGCAATAATGTAAAAGGAAGAAAGCAATATTTTATACTACTCTTCCAAAATAAGTGTTTACATCCAAACTACATTATTGAATGTCTAGAAATGATCATACTGCAGTGTTGTGCAATACTCTTACTATACACCAAGTAGTAATTATTTTGTATCTTTAAAAATGCTATTCTAAGTCCAAAGTAAAATATAGGTAAAGCATGCACATATAGGTGAATATATACACATATGTTCAAAAATGTATGGGCTCACACATGCATATTTACACATGAATGAAGATATGCATTTGTACACGTATATATATATATATATATATATATATATATGAGGCATAAGAGAAAACGTTATAAAATGCAACAATTACTGGACATACAGTATTGAACACCTGTCTTCAAATCTCACCTCTGACTTACTAGCTATTTAATCATAAGCAAATTGCTTAGCCTTCATAAGCATCAATTTGTTATTTGTTAAATGGTATAATAAAACCCTATGATACTATCTAACAGAGGCTATGTTTCTGTGTTTGGATATATACACATACACAATACAGACACAGAGACATGCATACATACATACATACATACATATATATATAAAACAAAATCAAGAACTTTGTGCAAATATTATTCATCATCATCATCATTATTATGAAAATATCCAGACTTAGATTTGCTTATATAAACCATTACATATGTGGGGGATGCAAGAAGTACTAAGTTATCATCATGAACCTGTTGCTTACTTGGCATCATTACAATCTTATCTCTCAGTTATGGCCTCTAGAGACTAAATCTATCAAAGTACAGATAAAAGAAGATGACCAAAAAAAAAAAAAAAACCAAACCCAACTAAACAGAAGAGTATTATCAACTCTTCTGGGAAAAAAAAAGTCATCTTAGATTCATAATACGGAACACTCATGCAAGAAGGCTGCTAAATTGCTGTTCTGCAACACTGCTAATCTGCATAAAAACAATTTTATTTTATGAATAAATAAAAGCTACTTTGTATACCCATGAAGGACTAGAGTAAGAATAAATACTAGGCTAAATAGCACACAGTTATCCATTTCATGAAAACAAATGCACGCAGCTCTAGCTGGGAAAGAAAGGGGTAACAGAAAACTTCACTAAGTACTCCATTGGCGGAGAAGATCGTCTCCATGAATGGTGGACAAAAAATAAGCAATTAAACCTATTTAATTCAACCGTTTCTTCAAATCAGCATCAGAAATCCTAAAATTTAAAGGATCATTTATAACAAACCAAGTGGGCAATTAACGGCTTGTTGAAGACGTCAATCAACTGGGGATGTGGGTGGAATTTAAGTAGAGGAAAGTACTGCCAGCCTTCATATTTGACTTCTTACTTCTATTAAACAGGAAAAAAATCCAGCATCATCTTATCTGTCTTATAGAAGTAAAAACTTTCTTACATTGTGTGCTTCTATTTATAATTCTTTTGGAAATCATATTTTTAATACCCAAGATTTGAAGAGTCTTATACCTTGAAAATGAGAACCACTGCCTTCCTTTATCCAGGGTAACTGATAAAAATAAAATTCAATCCCACTATTACAGCTTTGGAATATTTAATACATTTTACTTGGTATAATCTATAATGGCCATTACAGTGAGTTACGAGAACCTTTTCTGCTCAGAATGATAAGGCACCTATACCCTGCATTCAAGATTATCCAAACCTCCCCACACCCTTGAATTGGCTTTTTTGTCAAAAGAATCAGTCTGTGTTATTTATTAAGGAATAATTTTGCAGCAATGGTCATGTTTGTAAGATAAATTTTAGTCTTGCACCTCTCTTATAAACGATTTAATATAGTTATCCTAATTAAATACATAAAGGGTAAGAAGACATCGCTCCAACTGTAATAGTATCTCTTGACCTCAGTCTAGGGCATTTAAACCTCTAAAAATAAGCATTTCTTTTGAGACAAGGAAAAATTGTTTTAAATCATTAGCAGTTTGAGAAGAGGTATGCATCTCTAAAAGAACAAAGGATGGGATTATATTCTTTCTGACTGCTTACCTATTAAAAAATGAAGTATTCTTTTGTTCTTAATGAACATGCCAGACAACAGATTTATAGTCCAGCTTCAGGTTGCTATTATATTAGGGATAAGCATATTGTAGTGTTTGTAATGTTCAAAGTGTTCTCATATATACAACTTCCTTTGACCTCCAAAACAACCCTATAGAAATCCTTATTTTTATAGATTTTATTTATAGAGAAAAATGAAGTGAGGGCTAGATAGCTTAAGTGATTTTGCAGGTCACACAGGAAGTAGAAATGCTGGAATAAGAATCTAGCTGTGATTTTATTATTTTATTTATTTATATTTGTTATTTTATTAACCTAGCTGTGTATTATTTTCAAATTCTCTACTAAAATTTGAAATCTACCATTACCTCTACTACTAAAAAAATAATAGTAATAATGATGATGCTGCTGATGATAATGATGACAATAAAGGTGTTCCCATGGCAAACACTCATAATGTCTAAACTATCGGAAAAGAAAAACTTGCAAAACATAGAGACCCAATGGAAAAAGTCAAAACCATATGGGAAGAAAATAAAGCATAGGGGATTACCTCTATGTCATCCTATCTAAATTTCTGGAGTTATTTTGAACTTACTTTCAGTGAGCCTAAAGAAGATGAGCTCATATTCCAATATTTTGATTCAATTACCAAAAATAAAATACTTCATCCACCCATGTAATAATATATAGCTCATTAAGTATAAAACAATACCAAGTTGACAGTTTGTTTTAGGACTAATTCTATCTGAACACCATTAATGAAGATAAGAATAAGATGAATAATCATAAAAAGTTGAGAATAAAGTCATCCTTGTCATTTTATATTTGTGTATGTATAGTAAAAACAATATAATAGCTGAGATGTTTATTGAAAAAAATTATATACACTATTTCACTTAAGCTTCAAAAGACTGTTGGGGGCAAGTAATTCAAGTAAGTATTCTCCTCTTATGGACTCCAGTATAAATCTAGAAGCATATATTAATTTCTGTCATCATGTTTGTCAGGCTATTTTGCCTACATTTGTATTTTATCTTGCTTGCTCTCTATTCAAAGTGAGAACTCTTGCATGCTTACAACACCCAGGAGCAGGGTGATGGCTACTTTGTCTGAGGGAACAGATAGCAGAGTGTGTTCTGAGGGTTACACGGCTAGTAATGACCAAGAACAAATGCATCTTGTTTATTCACATTCTCTGGTTAAAGCTTTCACAGGACAGTAAGGGCTCATCCCCAAAGGTCTCTATTCTAATCTCTGAGGAAAGTAGGCAAGAGGACTCCTCTTTTTATGACTTATTTCATATTAATATGTTAAAGTATGAAATGTTAAAATGCATCCAGCCTCAGTCCTATCTGAAGCATTCTATACTACAGAAAAAATGTACTTTTGTCCTCTGCAACTCTCTATCTCGACTTCATTCAGTTTCAGTTTACTTGAGAAGCATTAAATGGGGTCTTGCCTGCTTAACTTTGCTTCTGAAAAGCATGAAGTCATGTTCTTTGAAATGCTCCTCATTTGGAAGGCTGAAGCTCTGAAGTCTGGCAGTTGCATAGGAGCTAAAGTCTGTCCTACTTAGTAAGTGTACAGGACAGCAATCAAGTGGTTAATAAAAAAGAATATAACAAATTTTACATGACACAAAAGTAACAATATCTTTGTGTTCCTCTTGTGAGAATTACACAAATTTTATAACCTAAGTCTTTGGACACATAGGATTTGCTACACAGATTCAGAACCTTGATTAATGTACTCTAGCATAATACATCTGCAATGGCCTACATCTGATGCCTCAGAGGATTCATGGAGTGGAGAGTAGAAGAAGATACTGTATTAAACCTGAACAATTACAATATCATATACAACACACAGTCCCAAATACACAACAGGGGATCTTTGCAGTTTATGCAAAATAAAGCAGATACAATGTGATAAATAATTTTAAAGATTAAGCAAATGTTGATATAAAGGAAAGATAATGTCAATGTGTGGTGGAACAATGGAAGAGACGATTTTACATCAGAGCCTATGAAGTATTTTATTTACTTAGTATCCATAGGACTCATGTAACTTTCTTTCTAAATGATATAAAATCACAATCTCTGAAAATTACTTCTTATTTCAATATTTTTCTTAAAAATAGAATTCTCCCAACCTACACTGGTTGCATACTTTTTGCTTGTTCTAGCCTTGGTGGATAAAAATATGAGTATCTTAGCTTTACAGTCTTGTTTCAGGTTTTCAAATGTGTTTACATTAACAGATTTGACTGCAGGAATAATCCCATGATGATGTAGGTAAAGAGATATCCTTGTTCTTTAAGTGAGGAGAATATCATCATTCCTGGTCTCTAGAAGTCTGTCACCAGTACTTCTCTGTGACATGAAGTGTTGCACTAAATGACTTTCAAAGTCTCTTACAGTTCTAAACATAAGATTCCATTAACACAAATTTACTGCCATGCTCCAGGCACTGTGGTAGGCATGAGGATATATTAAAAAATGGGTTAGTTTCTGAACATAAGAAGCCTATAGTCTACTAAAAAAAAAGTTTCTAAGTTATTTGCATTTCCCCGGTCATAAGCTTGATGTAATCTAATCTCTTCAACTTTGGCTTGGTCAAAAAAAAAAAAAAAAAAGGAGGGAGCAGGAGGTTTGCTCATTGCTTCTTGACACATAAACAAATCTCCCTGTATTTAAAGGAGTTATCTTAAATTCTATGTGAACAGAAGTTACTTATTATTGTTGTCTTTTCTGATCTCCAATTGAACAGGGAACAGTGTTCAGACTGTATAGCACCAGAATATCTTGGTACTATCAATTAAATCGATTTAGTTCTCATTCTCATTACTCTAGTAGCTGCTTCAATTCAGTAACCTTAACCTCTAAAACAGGTCTTTAGAGTTAAGAGTATTTAGTTGTTCGTTTGGTTTTTTTTTTCTCAAGAATTCTTCTAAGGGTATTTTCACCTTGGTAAGACTATGAAAACATATATTATTAATTCATGTTTTAGGAAGAAGTTTTAAAATTTAAAAAAAATGAAGTGGCATATTTTATAAACCATATTTAAATCCATGAAAATTTTAATTATATGTCTGGTTGAGATGTGTTTTCCATTGAGCAAAAAAGGTACCTAAATACTTAAAACTGTTTCAGAACCTTAAGAAGAACAAGGACTTTGGTTTGGTGTAAATGCACTGAGATTTTTGAAACAATATATGAATTTCAAGAACATATACTTTAAAAATGTCAATTATGGTAGAAATAAAATGACTAAAACAAAAGGGAAGGAAAAAATTCTGAGTAATCAAATAAATCATTATATAAAAAGCAGAAAAGTCATGTACAATGTTTAACCTCTGTGATGAGCCTCTCTCTGTGAGGCTGAAAAGTTTAGATTAAGCCTCAGTTTTTGAGTTATTGTCTCCTCAAAGACAGAAAGTCTTTGAAATAATAAGGTGCAAAAGCTTTCAATTGACTTGCCTTTGTCCAACTTTGCCACCTAAGATAGAGAGGATTCATGTGTTCCATGACCCACCTGCAATTCCCTAAGAACAGTGTGAACCTCTAACAAAGAGCTGTGAAAAGAGGGAGAAGAGAGTTTGAATAGATTGGAGTCTTAGAATGTGAACATTTATTCTGGCTGAGAGGAGAAGAAATGGGTCATTGGAAAGACATACTGGATGCTGCTGTCATAGCAAATGGACATTAGCCATGGTGCTTTTGCATTTAAAAAAAAGCGATTCCTAGTCTTGAGCTATAGTGCAAACATTTAAATGAGGACATAAAGAGCTTGATTTGTGCTCAGACACTAACCTCACTCCTTGCTTAGACCTTAAAAGTCTAAGAGTTGATATAATGTATTAGAGAGTCTTGCCAACACTTCCCTTCCCTTGTGATAAGCAGTCAGAAACTGGAACCTTTAATCCACTCCTCTCTGAGCTAACTTTTTGGCCTTGGTCAATCTGAGAAATGTATGCTTCTTCATCCATTCTTAAACACCAGACATGGATCTTTGTAGGTTAATTGGTAAAGTGGACAGAAAGCATTCTGAATATGCAAAGATCTATATAAATTCCTAATTTGGTTTCATATAAGCCTAGGTCACTATTTGAATACATTAACCTTATTTCAAAAGAAGTGAAAATAATTTTAAAATATTTTATAAGTCCACAAGTATGGATTTTTTTAAGGAAAGGGAGATAGGCACTAGACTTATAATTTCTTGGTTACAGGGAAATCTTCTGTGAGGAAACTCCTTCTAATAATAAAGGTCAAAAGCTTCTCTGCACTTTGCAGTCCAGGACTGCTGTCTAGAGAGCGCTGAGAGGCTGTGTGACTTGTTCTGGATTATATTGCCATTATATGTCAAAGATAGAACTAAAATTCCATTCCTGTTGGCATTGAGGCTAGTTATCAATCCATTACAGAAAGTAGGAGGAGGACTACTCCAAAATAAAAAAAGAACAGTTCTATGAACTGTTTCTGCTTTTTATATAATGAATAAAAAAAGAACAGTTTGAAGAAACATTGAATACAATATAATTTGCTTTCGTCCTTTCTTTTCTAGACTCCCCCCATCCCCATCACTTCACCTAACGTTACTTTATTTCACTGCCACTTTTCAGAAGTGTATTGCATAAAAAACGATATAAAATTCATACAGCATTTTAATGTTACTTTATGTAGGTCTTTTATATTAAGTAAAACATTTAAATTGCTATGGAAGTAGGTGAATGAGGGCTAATGCAGCATCTCACTAACTTTTTTATGACATGGGCTTTCACATTACTATTTAGAACTTTACTCTAAGTAAGTCTTTGCTAGGGTCGGCTTAGATAACCTCAAAGGAGGAATTAAAATATGTACGAAGAAAAAATTAAAAGCAAATGAATATTAACATTAAATAATAGTAGCTAAGCCTACATGCACGTAAGTCTGCAGTAACACACAGCAGCCATTTTGCTGAAGAATAGTCTTATTCTTCCTGGTAAATGTGCTGGAGAGTCACTTCATTTGTACAGAAAAGGACTAACAGTTTTATTATAGGCACACAGGACTGTTATTCAAAGACAAGAAAACACGAAATATCCATGTCAGAATCTCAGAGAAAAGACGAAAAAAGAAAAGGTAGGGAGAAATTTTCTACACCTTGATTGATTTGAAGATTAGCATTTCAAGCTGAAGTCATCCTTCCAGGTTTTATAAATTTCAAACCATTCAGCTTTCATTGGTATTTATGAAATCATATACCTTTAAATTGGTGAATTTCTATTAAATTTTAATAGACTTCAATATGACTCCAAAATATTAAAGGCATGGCCTGATGCTTATTCAAATGAAAATTTCATATTAATTCAGATAAGACAATTTTTATCAGATCATTCAGTGTATGCAAATCTATGGAGAATATTAAGGGGAAATTTTTTAAGGATGATATATGCTGTAGTGTGCATAGAAATTATTTACTCTGGGTATTATGTATTACATTGAATTACATTCCAAATGACTTCCATTCCCATGAATTCCCTTGTATCCTAACCACTTCTATGTCTTAATACACAGGAGAGATATATATTTACTTGTAAAGGTCTTGGGTTTGGAATTGACATACACACATATATTATATTACATCTTAGAATGACTAAAAATAGTCTCCATACATTTTTTGAATTAATGTATAAACTACAAAGCTATAACTTTTTCAAAGAAGGTCACAGGGATACAAAGGTCAAACATTACCTAGGGTTTTACTCAGGTTTTTTTTTTTTCCTATTTCCCTTTTTCACTTTAACTTACTGTATACACCCCAGTTTGTAAAATACTTTAGCTTACTGTACACATCTCAGTTTGAAAAAGCCAAGTTTGGGGATACTATGGAAATAAAATATCAGGAAATGAAGTAATGAGATTCATTTCAAATTGCCATCTCAGTTGAAAATTTAGCACCTAACACCCACCTTCTGCATAAAAGTTACTATCCTATGGAAATTTATCCTCTTCCTGAAATTGAGGAAACAGTGTGAGAGAATTGAAAAGACCTGCCCAAGTCACACAGCTAAGTCCTGGAAAAATTAGGGACCAAACTAATCCTTCAATGTGCAGACCTTTAAAAGTATGCATATATGCACAAATATATGTGAACATGCTTATGTTTTTACTAAGTAGATACTCTAGAATTTTGGCTCAAATTATTAAATATCTGGTTTCAAATTAAAAGATCTCATTAATGTTATATGGTTACTTAGAAAGTAATGAACTCCTTTAAGTTCAAAAAGTACACACTGAAGTTATCTACTACATCGCAAGTATTTTTCAAAGGATGTAATTTTTAACAGAAGACATGTAATGAAAAATTCTTATTTGATTATTCTGCCAACATGTTGATAAATATACTGAAAAATGACAGGGGATCATATTTTCAAAGCTCATATAGCTAGATATCAAAAAAAAAGGAAAAAAATATAGTCAATAAAAGCAACGACTGCAATTAATGCATATCCCACCATTGGATTATTTTGGAAAATTAGGTATTTAGGAAAAATAAGGTAAAGAGAATATACTTTATACATCAGATTTCTCTGCCTAAACACAAGTAAAACACAATTATAGATATTTAATAGTTTATATTTTGATGGGTTATATCTACATAACTAAATAAGACATTGATCCTATTTTCTTGTATTCACAACTAAATATTTAGCAATGTTAACTTGTTCCCTCCTTCATTTTAAGATATATAGAAATTAATTTAATGTACAAGAATGTTAAAACTTGTTATAAAACTTGAGGTCTATCACAAGAAACATACCCAATGTATTGACGCATATTTTTGTCATTTACTGGATTTTCCTTTGTGGAAATCTTCGCAGTCATATATGACTTCCTTTAACACATTGTACCTCCAAATCACAATTGTACAATTGAATAATTAGATTGTAACCTCATGGAACCATACTGCTCTGTATCTTTCTTTTGTTCAGTCCTTTCAAATTGTGTCTGGCTCTTCATAACCCCTGAAGTTTCTTGGGAAAGATAATAGATTGGTTTGTCATGTCTTTCTCTAGCTCATTTAACAGATGATGAGACTAAGGCAAACCGGGTTAAATGACCTGCTCAGGTTCACACAGCTAAGTGTTGGAGGACAGATGTGAACACAGATTTTAGTCTTCTTAACACTAGACCCAAGACTCTCTTTCTAATCCTACATTTCTTTTTCTAATTCTACATTTTTATGGCTAAGCCTGTTGCTTTAGAATATCACTACACCATCACATTGTATGTATATCTGATCATCTGCTCACCGTGATCTTTATGCCTCTGGAAATAAAATTTGTTTTAGCACTGACTAAAACAAAACATAACCCAAAAAATCCACATAACCTAGGGAGAAAATACACTCTTGAGATGGCACCACCAAAATTTAAATCTCCACATGGGGAACTATGACATGAAAGTTCTGTATATCTTTATGTATTTCAATGTGAACTATTTGAAGTTACAACTATGTCGAACACAGGCATGGGTTCCAACAGAAATATGCAGCATGAAATCAAATAATATTACCACTTTACAGGAATGATAATTCACACTAATCAGGACCTAGATGTTAGTTTCATAACTCTATTCAAATAAACACAGAAAATAGTTCAACCTTTTTTTCTAAATGCAATGGACTATATTCCTACCTGTTTATTTTATTAACTATAAGTCTGCATATTTTAACATATAACCCTTTCTTAAGGATGTTAAAAATAGTTAGATTGAACAGTGACAACCACAGAGCTATCCTACACAATATTTCCATAAGGATTTGAACGTGGAATACAATTTCCTTTTGGCCATAATCCAAAGATTTTTGTGTTTATCATTTTAACTAAACCACACTTCAATAATACCTCCTGCTTGCTCTTCTTTAAAAAATTTTGTATCCACAATAATTCCAAAACTCCTAAGAGTAATTTGGATTCCAGCTAGGTTACAGAATATATCTAAAAATAGAGATCTATTTTAATGAGATTTTTTTTTTGTGATGTCAAATAAATTAAAATCTGAATGTTATATTATATCCTTTCTTGAACACTCCCCCCAAAAGAATCTTAGAAACAGAACACATCTCGGGAGTTATCGTCCAATATATACCTAAACTAGAGTATACCTGGCAAGTGGTCAACTAATTGACAATTTAAAGCCCCCTAACCCCTTCCCATGACGAGAACAGATTCACTCCCAAAGCACCTCATTTCTCTTTATGAAACTTCTAATCTTCTGCAAGTTTTATTTTTCCTCATATGTTGAAATAAAATTTGCCCCTCTTCAACTTGGACCCTGATCTTTGATTAGCCCTTTAGTACCAATTACAACAACTGCTTCCCACTCCCCTCTCCCCTTGCTCCCTGCCACTCTTCTGTGCCAAGTCATTTTTTTTTCCAAACTTCTACTTCCTTTAGGTATCTTCAGTACGGGAGAATCACTATTACATCCTACCCTTGTCTCCCCATCCTGAATATATTCTAGTTTATCAATGTCCTTCCTACAATGCAGCATCCTAAACTAAATAAAGTCCAAATGTAGTAAACATGTCTCTTAACTCATCCAAATACATTAGCTTTTTGACTGACAGTTCACCGTTGCAGCCAATAAAGTACATTCTCCTCCCCTCCCCTCTCTCCATATATTTATACACACATATATCAAAATTCAATTCAACAGCCATTTATTAAGTGCCTACTAGCAAGTGATTAAAATACAAAGATAAAAATAACTTTTTTTCATTCCTGTACTCAAGGAGCTTATTAGACTGGGAGAATATAAGAGGTACTCAGGTCATAAAATATAAAGTGTATTCAAAATAATATGAATTGCTTTCCCGTGAACTTGACTCATCACACCTCCTCTATTAGATTTCCTCACTAGTGATTTGCCTCCTTAGTGTCTTCAGTTAAAATCTTTTGGAATCCTGACTCTGTGTTCCATATTTGTTATCATTCTGGTAGCAAAGCAGTTAGACAGTGTAGAAACAAATGTCCTAGGACTGTAATAAGGAAGACTTTAATTCAGATCTGACCTCAGACATTATTAGCTTTGTGACCCTGGGAAAATCACAACCTCTATCTGCCTCAGTTTCCTCAATTGTAAAATGGGGATAAAAACAGCAACTGACTCCTAGAGGAGTTGTAAGGATCAAGTGAAACACTATTTGTAAAAGGCTTAGCACAAGGCCTGGAACATACGAGGTATTAACTGATTGCTTGTCCCTTACATTCCCTTCCTCTGTATTCCAACAATATCTTACATTGAATCAATACTGTTTATTGTCATTTGTCGAAAACTTCATTTAGATAGCATGTTCTAATCAAGATACAGAGAATTAGGGTGGGTTCTCAATTCAACAACTTCAAACGGACCTTTGCGGGCACCATATATTTTGAAATATCTAGAAGACTTGCAAGACAACATATAAATGGGTTTGGAGCATTCGAAAGTCTCTGGGACACATGAGGATTCTAATCTACAGAATCCTGTGTTCTAGAAGTGTGTGTGTGTTTGTGTTTGTGTTTCTGTGTGTGTGCTAGTATGTTTGTGTACAAACATATACATAGATAAACACAAAAAATAAGACATAGTATTTGATCACCAACTACTCTGCAGAATAGGCACTATTCTTAGTGCCTGAATGGGGACCCAGCTGGCTGGGTAACTGACTCAGCATCTCCTGTCCTGTTTGTCTCCCCCTCCCCTTCCTTCTCCTCTCTAAAGGAAGGTTAATGTGGATGAGCAGAAGATGTCCAGTTAACTTGGATTTTACTGCCTAGATCCTTCCCCTTCCCCTTCCCTTCCCTCTTTACCTTCCTTTCTCAAAATTCTGAAGCTCATACATTGGAAGACACTAGGCCCCTCCTGACTTAAGAGTGATTATCAATAGTAACTGTTGCTATTTCCCTCCAAGCCTGATGTCATTTTTTCTATGCCTCATTAAAGGGGACATACCCTGGCTACTTCTTAAAGAGGTCTATTCACTGAATGGGAGTTACCTCACCCTAAGTGAGTTCCTGAATAGACCTTGGTCCCTCTCCCATTGCATCCTGGGTCATCCTCAGTCATCCTGATGAATATCTGATGGTCACTGAATTCAGATGGCTCTGGAGGAAAAGTGAGGATGGTGACCTTGCACAGCCCTACCTCACTCAAGACAAAGTCAAGTACAAGTCATGTCATCCTTTCTCTGATGGCATGGTCTTCTTAGGCAACAAAGGACAAATACATCTACAACAATTCTCAGAATAAAAATATTTAGTTTATGAACCAGCCAGAACCAGAGACACCTATCACATAAGCTGTTTTCCATTCACATTGTAAAGTAGAAAACTATCCCTCTTCTTAGGCTACACATGAAGTAGATTCTCTAATTGTGAACACCCCAAACAAGTTAAGAATTGAATTTGTAGTTGGAACTTCAAACCTAAACAAAGCTCTAAACTACGAAAGAGAAAAAAAAAGTCCTTAATCTCCCATGCATTTGGAAGACACCTAAAATGGAGATTAATTCAGTTTCCTGAAGAGTTCCAACAATATCACTTACTGAACATGGGAGGCAACTAAATAATGCTATCACTATTCAGAGAAGGGTACTGGTTTGACCATCAATACACAATTGACAACAGTGAAATACTGAAGCTGCTATGGCGAAGGATGGCGCAAGCTGAAATCAGGAGGCCAGAAGATATGTTTTCATGAATCATGATCTATCTTAGTCTCAAGAAAAGGGAACGTAAGAGTTGACCAAACAATCCTGGACTCAACATGTCCACAAAGAAATCGTTACATAACTAAACAAAAAAATAGAAAACAAAAACCCAAGATTTTGAGGTCATTGCATCAAATACTTCAAATCATAGGACAAATCTCATTTTTATTCTGTATGGAGATGGCTATTTTGGTGCCACATTGTTCTTTTCTGTCTACTACCAACATATCACCTTTAACCCTCCACCAAACAGACTGCATAATGTGATAATAAGTGTATTGGCCTCAGAGTCAGGAGAACTGGGTTTGAAACTCACTTTCAATATTCACTAGCTTTGTGGCTCTGAGTAAGTCATTTAACTTCTTTGCTCTTCCATTTCTTCATCTGTAAATGAGGATAATAATTCTTGTACCAGCTTCTTAGGCTAGTCTTATGGTTCAAAAGAAATAATGAATGTAAAGCCCTTATCAGTTCATAATATGCTTTACAAATTTGAATATTACTTCTTCATTAATAGCAGCACTGTTGAAAACATGGTTTGACAATGAATATTTCTTGTGCTAATGATTACTGAGATGATAATATTTTCATTTCCTATACTAATGAGTTAACAGGTTCACCCCCACTTTCCAATCAGAAAATTATACAAAAAGTCATCACTGTAAATTTTTGTACTGTTTTCTATACCAAGTTAACTAGTAATATTCTAGTGTAGCCATCGAATTAGTCTGACAAAGCTTTACGACTACAGCTACCATATGATTCCCAAGGTCTAACAGAGTGGTACACAGTAAATACTTAATAGATACTTGAGGATTGATTGAATTATAGAATTTCAAAGGTATCCGTTATTTTAGAGATCATTTACTCAAGGTCTTTTATTTTTCAGCTGAGAAAGTAAAATCCAGTGAGATCAGGGCTTCCATAGAAACATAGATCTAGCAGTGGAATGGGACTTACAGTTTATCTAGGCCAACATTTTCATTGTAGGGATGAGGAAACTGAGGCACAGAAAAGTTAAGGTAATTGTCCAAGATCACACACAAAATAAATGTTAAAATCAGGATTTGAAACAAGAGTCTACATAGTTAAGATTTTACTCTGGTATTATTTTCCCTGGGTGTTAGGCTATGAGTCACACAATACTGTAGTGATGTGGCAAGATTTTCCTAAATCCCTTTTTGCGAACCTGGAAACATTTTGATAATCACCAAGTGCTTCTTAAAAACAGAAAGTAGAAGACTTTACATGGTTGGAATTAGTTTTAAAATGTTTTGGAAAATAAAATAAATTCATGGAAGTGTGCAAGATGAAAAAAGACATAAACCCCTCCAATGTCCCTCAGTACATTCTTTCTTTGATGAAAAGGGATACTTGCTGTGTAGGAATTTAAAAATAGCTTTATAAGTCAACTTGCTTGTTAAAGATTAACAGCTGCTTCCAAGTCAGTTGATCTTTAATGAACATATGATAACTGCCTTATTAAATCTGAAGAGTCAGATTTAATAGTATTGGGAATTATTTCAAGTCAACTGATGATAAAATGTCTTTATTAAGGATTAACACTAAAATAGATACACATGTTTTATGAAGTGGTTAACCTTGAGACTAATACTGTTTTTTAATAAAGAGGTGAGATTTAATTAGTGAATCTATCTTATCGAATTTAAGTATCCTCTTCACTAGGGAAAGAAAAGTGATTAGTATTGTTAAAAAAATGGGGAAAAAACTATTTTGATTTTTCTAACTATAGTAGATAAATGACTTTCATGACTTCAGAATGCAATTTCTGAATAAATGCATCACATTAGGGCCACAAAATTATGAAATGTATAGATAAATATTAATTCTGGAAGACAGAAGGCAGTTATAGGGGTGAAAACAAGCAAATTTTATTTTTTAAATGGATATTTTTCCCAGTATACAGATTTAATAAAAATTTTTTTGAAACTAGTCCATTTAGTAGTTCTTACCCTTGGACCCTGTAAACTTTTAAAATACCTGGAAAAATGTATTTCAATAACATTGATTCCCTTTATAACTAGATATGTATTACTGGGCTTGGCGTCAGGAAGACTCATCTTCATGAGTTTAAATCTGGCCTCAGACACTTATTAACTGTGTGACCCTGGGCAAGTCACTTAACTCTGCTTGCCTTAGTTTCTCATCTGTAAATGAGTTAGAGAAGGAAATGGCAAACTATCCTAATAACTTTACCAAGAAAACTCCCAAATGGGGCTATGGCCAGTTGAACAGCACTGAACAGCAACAGCAAACTTAAAAACATTATTCTGAGAAGGGATCTATAGGTTTTGTTAAGTTGCTAAGGAGTCTTGATATGCAAAAAAGAAAACAAGCCAAAAAATCCCCAAAACTAAAATTCCTTCGTTTAGAGATTTATTTGTGTTTTTCACAAGTCAAGTCTGGCTAGGATAAAAACAAATTAAAATCACTGTTTAAAGTCATTTAAAGACTTTATCACCTCTCCTACACTAATTGGAATTTCAACATCCAATCTCTCTCTCTGCTCTTCCTTCCTCATCTTCCAAACAACTACCAAAATAATTTTCAAGAATCATAGTTCTGACCTTGTCACTTCTTTGGTTAGTGACCTTCAGCGGCTCCCTATTGCTTCCAGAATTAAATATGAGCTATCAGATGACTTGCAAAGAAAGTCCTTGAAAGTCAGGCTCCAGTCTATCTTCCCAGGCTCATTGGATTTGACCCACCTTTATATATTATCCATGCCAAGTTCAAATGGCCTATTTCTTGTTCCCCAGATTGACAATGCATCTCTTGCTTTAGTACTTTTGCATGGATTGTCCCCTTCATTGTCACATCTCTACTTTGTAGAACCCAAGCTTTTCACAAAGTTTAGTTCATGTGCCACCTCTCAGGGTTTTAATTTTTTTCCAGTACAATCGGGCATAAAAATCAGTATTTAAAAAATGCCTGTTAATTACTTGATTTCTTAATGTCCCAGTTTTTAACGATACCCACTTCTCAAATTATCTTGCCTAACAAAAATATCAGATGAAAAATCTCCTCCGTGTATCTACACATATAATTCCAACATTGTTGTACATGCTATTTGGACATCATCAATATTCTCTAAAGGATCCAGAGATTCTCCAGATATTAGTAACATAGCCCAAATCTTAACTATTCAAATGCAGAATTCACTTTTCCTTCTGAGATATCAGAGGGCAAAAAGACTGCAAAATTTCACTGGGAAAATTCTCCAGAGGATTTGATAGCACCGTGAATATTCTCACGGTTCATTCTCTAGATCAGTCTCCTTCATACACCTTCCTTTCTCTTCTCCTGCAGGTATTACTAGAACTCTCATAGGATTTTTGATTGTCCCTAATGTATTTGCACCTGATGGAAAAAATTCTATCATATTCTAGGGACTTCTTTGTCCTCAGAGAAATCATTTCGCAGCTGGAGCCCTTAGATATCTGTGACTGTGGTGATCTGGAAGTGCATTTTTACCATGTAGAAGTCTGTTACCATGATTCCCTTGTGAGTAGACACAGTCACAATTATTTAATGAGAGAAGCACATAGACCGTGCATCTGAATGGAGTCTCTAAATTCTCATGTACTTAAATAGCCAAAGATATTATCAGAACGTATTATAACGACAACAATAATGACCTCACCTTTTTGTAAAACTTGAAAGTGTCAAGTGTTTTATGTGCATTATTTAATTTGATATTTAAAATCCTGTGAGGTAAGTGGCTATTATTAATTCCCAATTTACAGAAAAAGAGACTGAGGGTCAGATTTAAGTAATTTGCTTAGAGTTAATCAGTCTCTAAATCTTTAAGAAGGTATTTAAACCAAGGTCTTCCTGACTCTTAAGGCTAACTGTGTCCACTACGTCTTGATACCCCTATGTCTAGTTTGGGTATCTTGTTTTTTGAAAGACATAGGTTTAAAAAAAAAAAAAAAAAAGATTGTGGAATAGAACAAGCAAGAAATGCAAATGAAATGACAGTATCTAGGATCTAGAAGCAAACCTTAATTGCAATGACATTACTGGGGAAAAGAATTAATGAACATCTTCAAGTAATGAAGGACGAGATGGAAAGCAATTAGAGATATTTTCCATATTAATGCAGAGACCATTAGTGAAGAAAACGAACTTAAATTCAAATAGAGTTTAAGTAAAGATTCTGTACAAAACAAAAGGAAATTCTATAATATTCATTGCTAAGTTTTTAAGATTTGTTTAATCGATAACTTTAAAATTTTAGATGTAATATTATTAGTCTGGTAAGAGGGAAATGTACTATACAGGGTGTTCAAAATATTAGTGTAATTTTAAACTAATAACTTAAAGATTTTGGAACATTCTGTATAGTTTAAAGTTCCTTCCAGAATAAGAATTTAAAAATATATGTATTCACATTGGTAATGATTAAATTTAAATTTGTTTTATCAACTTAATATTAAATTTATTAGTTATATTTTACAGAATTCTACCAAAAGAAACTATACATATAATGAAATATGATATATTTTCTCCTAAGAGTTCATACATGCATAGAAACATAGATCAAAAGCTTGGAGGGACATAAAGTTTCAACCTCTTATTTTTACAGAGGAGAATCATGTTCAGAAAGGGTAAGATACTTATTTGAGGTCATATATTCAGTAACTGACAGACCTAGGATATGAAATACAGCTTCTCTATACTAACAGTTTTTACTATGAAATTTTAAATTGGATATGTTAGAAAGAATAGCTCTAAAGAGCTATACAGGTCTAGGAAATTCTTATCTTTTTTGATAGTGTGTTATTTGGTTATTGGCCCAGTTTACATATATCATTTTATAAATCTTGTACTATATAAATTTTATCATCATCATTATATTGAATTGATTCCCCAAGAGTTTTCATTGACATCAAGGGACATTTTACATATATATGTCAAAGATTGGCTTTATTTTTGAAGAATAATTTCAAATTCATGCTATTTTCAAATTTAATTTTTTAAACATTTTTACTTTCCCAAAATTAAAAAAAAATGAATTCTTAGTAGCAACCAAAGAACACAAAGATTTACTTCTTAAAACAGTTTTATAACTTTGTGTTGTTTCACTATATCAGTATTCACTGGAATTAATCAAAAGTTTTATTTTTGGTCTCCTGTGAAGGAGTAGATCACATATATCTAACATTTTATAGTATATAAACCCCTTTCTTCACAATGGCCTAACTAGGTTTCTAACATAAGCATTTATTTTACTATTGTAATTTCACTGAATTATGGAGGTCTATGAAGAAGAACTTGAATAATAGAAATTCAATCCTCTGCAACTATATCACAGAGCTGCCTAGGAAATCTGTGAGGTTAAGTAAAAGAATGAGTCCACGTAAAGTGTGATGGAGCTCAGTTCTTCCTGGATTCAAGGCATTGTCTGTTTATGCCTTGTCTTTCAACAAGTACATTATCAGGTGCATATTACATAGATATGTTTGTCCAAGAAACATTTTGTGGACCTAGTTTGACAAACTGAAACTATAATGATGATTTGTAAATCTTAAATATATAAATGTGAGCTGAGTTATCAGGGAAAATGTCTGGAAATGATTCCATTTAAAGGCTAGTCACAAGATAATGATATTTATCCTGAAGAAGATTGAAAACAAAGGAAGGATGGAATAGCTTTCTTTAAATATTTTAAAAGGTACTCATATAGAAGAAAATGGTTGATTATTCTTGGACCAAAAGTGTAAAATTAGAAACAATAAATCACAGACATAGAGAAGCAATTCATATTGACCTAGGGAAAAACACCCTAACAATTCGAGTTGTGCAACAGCACTGGAGGTATTGAGGCTGATACTTGGATGAACATTTGCTAAGGATGGTTTTGAGGAAACAGTCCAGTTAGAATACTGCCTCAGATATTTACTACTTATGCATCCCTGGGAAAGTCATATAACTTCGCTCTACCTCAATTTTCTCCCTATAACGTGGTCTCAAGTTTTTGTAAGAATCAAATAAGATAACATTTGTTAAATGTTTGGCAAATCAAATATAGAAGAAGAAAAATAAAATTATTAAAGAATAAATAAAAAAGTAAAATGCTACATGCTTATTTGTAAATATTCTGTTTCTCTGACTAGTCTTCCTTCTCATTTATTCAAATAAGATTCACTGTATTATAAAAAAGACAAACTTTATTAGTTTAATTTAATTTAATTAGTGTTCAATGCTGGGGGGGGAATTTCACCTTTTATAAAGTTGTGCACATGT
This sequence comes from Bettongia penicillata ogilbyi, assembly GCA_023548195.1. Classification (NCBI taxonomy): domain Eukaryota; kingdom Metazoa; phylum Chordata; class Mammalia; order Diprotodontia; family Potoroidae; genus Bettongia; species Bettongia penicillata. Next base: position 687,109 of record JAJHZJ010000767.1, read on the forward strand.
TTCAGTAACATTAGGAAAGAATATTAGCTTAATTTTTGTATAAGGATCAGCAGACGAGGTAGAAACCTGGTGTAACAGAAATAACACTGGTCTGAAAGTAAGGAGGCTGTCATTAGGAAAGGTACTTCACCTCTGGACTTTACAGTTTCCTTTCAATTAAAATGAGGAGGAGTATCTCTGGGGTCCCTTTTATCTCTAAAATTTTATTATTAGGCAAGGAACAGCCAAGTCTTTAAACTGAGCACATTTCAAGTTTCTGGTATTTCAAGATATCATTCCGCTCTTTCTCTACGCTCCACTCCAGCACAATCTTATTCATTACCATAGATAATGGCTGTCATCTCTATGGAGGTGATTCATAAGTATGAAAAACCTGAGAATCTTTTCAAGATATCCAGATATGTGCCTACAGCAATTTATAACTATTTCCACCTTGATATCTCACTTATACCTCCAACTAAACATATATACAAGGAATATCTCCTTTTCTCCTAAATATTTTATGCCAGCTGACTTGAAAATTATTTTTCAGTGGTATCAACATCACTTGGTCTCCCTTGTATAAAACTTTGGTATAATTTATGACTTTTCCCTCTTCTCTAAATCTAATACTTAATTTATCATTTGCCACCAAAATTAAATCTCAAAATTCATATTTTCCTTCTCCTCCATATTATTCTGACAGACACCACATTCTCCCTCTCCTTTCCACATCCCTTCTCGCATCATCCATTGAAGTTAGCTTCTAATAGGTCTTCCCTCCTTAAATACATACATACATGCAACTAATAGATAGTGTAGATATAGTGTACCTATACCTAGGACAGAGTGCTAGACCTGGAGTCATAGCTCATCTTCCTGATTTCAAATATGGCCTCAGACACTTACTAGTTGTGTGACCCTGGACAAGTCCCTTAACCCTGTTTGCTTCAGTTTTATGTGTAAAATGAGCTGGTGAAGGAAATGGTGAACTGCTCCAACATACTTGCCAAGAGAAACCCAATGGAATCATGAAGAGTGGACTGAACCAAATGAATAACAAAATGCATTGTATGTATGTGTATGCGCATATACACAGATATGCATATGCCTACACATGTGTTTATGTGTGTATACACGCATACACACATGTTGTTTCCTCCCAGTATATTCAGTAGAACTGTTTTGCTTCTGCACTTGCATCCCCAGTGCTTCACATAGTTCCTGGCACGTAGGAGGCATTGGAAAAGTGCTTTTTGATTGACTGATTAAAATCTCCCCACTCTCACCTTTACATCCTTTATACCACAACCAAACCAGTCCTCCTTGTGTACGGTGCTATCACTCTGCTCAAAAATTTGCCCTGGCTTTTTTTACCTACCAATTAAATATCAAACTTTGCCTAAAGACAATGAAGCTTCTCCTCTTTCCAGCTTTATTGACTTTTCTTCCTTTCTTATGTCCTGGGCTCTGTTTACATGAGACTCTACATTGCCCTAGCTGTTTACATGTTGTCTCTCATGGGAATGTAAGCACCTCGAGGACTGAGCCAATCTTTGCCTTCCTCTGTATTCTCAGCCCTCAATGAAGTGCCTGGCTCATTACTGCTGGCCAGCTGACTGTTCCCTGAACCCAGTATTCATACTTTTCTGCCTCCAAGTTTTAATTTGCATTCTTTTTTATACCTGAATCATTCACTCTCCTCTTCTTTGCCACTTGAATTTCTGCTAAAGCCCACTTTAAATGACAATTCTTCCATGCAGTCTTCCCTGATCTCCTAAAATCCCCCTTTCAAAACCTACATACACTTTACACCTTCAACTATTCCTATTAAAGTCTTCCTTTGACGCGTCATAATTTGTTGGTTTCCAGAGTTTCTCAAGGGCTATTTGGTTCCTACTAACTTCAAGCCAGGGTTTTGTGACAGACCGAGATTATCCTACCTCCAAAGTTCATCATGAGGTTGATAGCAGAGTAACTGAGTTTTCAGTCAGCTGCTCAGAAAAACATCCAGCAGGTTATGAGGGGGCTAGGACTTGCATTAGTAAAACGACAACGACAAAAAACCCCAATACTATAGATACCAAATTACTGAATCAAACGTAAATTCAAAATAAAATGTTTATATGTTTCAAAATTCCACAGCCTTCAAACTACCAAAGACAAAATGACTGATTCAACGTATTTTTTTTTATTTTAAATAAAAAATATTCTTTAGAATCTAAAAAAAAAAAAATCCCAAATGATTTTCTTTAAGTATTTCTGTTCTCACCAATTAGTCTACAAAACAGATCTAATAGGACATTTGCTTCTAAAAGATCATTGTATGGACACAAATATTCGACTTACATAATTACTTATCTCACACAATGTTTATGCATTTCATGATTTCAAGGGCAAGTCTAAAGAGCATCTTCTTAAAATAATTTAGGTATAACCATGATTAATTTGGAATTTTACTGTGTTACACAGAATATTAGCTAGATAAAAAGAAAATTTATAACTTTAGCTTCAGCTCTGGAGAAAATGAGTTTAGGAATCAATTGTGAGCAAAAAAAAAATATCAAACATAAAGATGTCTTCAGTATGGACATAAGTACCAAATTTCTAGAATTTTACCTAGCCTAGTTTGAAAAGATTCTTTTAAAAAGAATCACTTTTGTTGTTTATCCAGACCTGCAATTTTGTGAATTTATGGTCATCCTGGTAAGGGAAGTACCTTTACTTATGCAGATCAGCAACTTTTCTGCAGTTTTTAGGCTGAGTTGCCCATGTCACTGAGAGATTGTCATGTGCTCTGAATCCCAGGGCCCATACGTACAACAGTTAGATGCAGGGCTTAAATGGAGGCCTTCCTGACTTTGAAAGAAATAAGAATAAAAACCCCTCTTCACTTGCTATGTAATACTGCTTCTCTTTTAAAAAGATTAGTAAAGGCAAATTTTGTAAAATAAGGCACAAGGAAGTAGCAAGCATTATCTAGAGGCCAACTCAGGCATTGGAAACTTGTTTAAAAGTTTTACATTTTATCCACTTCTGGAATTAGGAGGAATTTTGATCTTTGAGGAAAACTCTGGAGTATTGTTCATTTAATATTTCAAAAGAACTTATTGCTAAACCCAGCTCAATTAATTTGCTCCCTTTAAATAGCGAGAACCATGACTACAGTGAAAATTATCATTCCTACAATGTTGTCATTCAGACTCTTCATGGACACTACTGTATCGAATGTTTTTGGCAAAGATATTGGTACAGTTTGCCATTTCCTTCTCTAGTGGATGAAGACAAAGAGAGGTTAACTGATTTTCTCAGGATCACAGAGGTACTAAATGTCTGAGGTCACATCTGAACTCAGGCATTCCTGACTATAGGCCCAGGGCTCTATCCACTGAGCCATCTAGCTGCCTCTCAGAAATCAATCCCTATTAAAAGCTATTCCTTTATCTCCTCATAATCCAGAAGACTATGCTCACGGACATCATTCTTTTGAAACTAATTCCATAGGTAAAAGTAATTCACTGCCCTTTCTATTCTTTATTTGATCTCTTCATCTCTATCTCTTGCCATCTTTTGGTGCCCTTATTTCTAATAAACATTTGGACTTCATATTTCAATCCCTATGCCATCTCTTATCCATATTTTAACCTCACTTGGAGTCTCTTCCTAAATCAATCCCTTTCCTACATATGTCCTGTTTCATCTGTGTCTTTCAAATGAGTGCGTATCGTCTGATTATCCAAAACTGATTAATGTATTGCAGATGTAAATCTTCTCAGTCAGGTGAAAATGAACTATCACTTCCCAGTTCTGGGAAACTTTTACATACACAACTAAAAATAGAAACAGCTTCTCTTCAGCCTGGAGAAATTTGCATCTACTTTCTATCTTGCTAGCTCCCTACAGAAAGATTTCTAATTTCATCCACTTCTCACTTGATTCCCAATACCAATTTAATTACTTTTCCTAGAATATACATGTTCCCTGAAACATTTGCCTATACGTGCATTTAATACTATACACTAATCCTCTTTAAATCCCTTATTAGTCATAGCCATTAGAAAGAGCATTGCCACTACGTCATCCATCTTTCCCTGACGTCTCCTTTCAGGGGTGTTTGGTTCATGATACTAGTGACATCGAGTGGAACCAAAAGGAAAAATTTGGGTGGCACTCTACTTCATGCTGTATTAATGTTTTTATTCCTTTTTTCTTTCTTCTCCATTTCTCCTCTCCAACTATGTCAATTGATTTTTTTTACCTTGCTCTTGCTTTCCTCTTTTTTTGTCTATGCCTCAGGCCTGCCAGCAGTGCCCAATGACCCACAGGAATTACTTAACATCACATTTGGCACTTAAAACTTAAGGGATTGCCAGTGCTAGAATATTCCTTTCTCAGGATGTGTTGAATCCTTCATATGTGTGGCTTAGTTTGTTATGTTGAGGAATACCATTTTAACGGCATGTAACAAATGGATCAATCATGACAAGCACTAAGATGAAAATATGTGGCCATTTCTATATGGAATGAGTTTAGGTTGTTCAAAGTCAGAGGGGATATCATTGCGGTATTTGAAAAAAACAGTAGCATATTGGGGAATTCTTACATGTTTATTATCCCTGTGAGGTCATAGGATTATGCAGTCTTATTCTTTATAAGTGAAGATGATAATATGATTTTTTCCCTTGTAATGGTGATGATTTTATACTAAGCCATTTAGATTGTACTCTATAAAGTAATATTCCTTTTGACCATTTGGGAAAATGACTGAACAGGTTAGTCCCTGACCATGTTCACTAGATAAAGCTATGTAGAAGAATCAAAGAAAGTGCTTGACCTTAGCACCATTATTTCAGGCAATGACATAACCAATCTATCAATGAACCATCAAGCATTTATCTAAGTGTCCACTGTATGCCAGACAATGTTCTGGTTCTCGGGAAACAAAGACACTTCAAATGGTCTTTAACTGCAAGAAGCTTACATTCTAAGGACAGAGATAACATCTCTCTCTCTCTCTCTCTCTCTCTCTCTCTCTCTATATATATATATATATATATATATATATATATATATATATATATATACATACACGCACACATATATATATAAACCTAATATATACATACACACAATTTATATTTACATATATACACACTATATATGTATATATATGTGTATATATATATATATATATACACACATACACATGTCTGTGTGTGCAATGAGAGAGCATATAGGTACCAGTTGGATGATCAATTTACACCCAAGTTCTAAAAATAAACAAATAAATGATGAATTCTACAACAGATTTAAGAAAAATCTGCAGTCAAATTTTCTAGGCAAGACATTTTCTTCAGTGGCATGTTCCCTAAATCTGTATTAAAAATCCCACATTAACACAAATCTTTGTTCATTCTTTTCAGTTGTGTACAGCTCTTTTCGACCCCATTTGGGGTTTTCTTGGCAAAGATCCTGGAATGGCTTGCTATTTCCCTCTTGAGTTCATTTTTACAGATGAGGAAACTGAAGCAAACAGGGTTCAGTAACTTGCCCCAAATCACACATAGTAGTAACTATGTAAGGCCAGATTTGAACTCGCAACGATGAATCTTCCTGACTCTAGACCACTTAGATGCCCTTATTAACACAAGTAAGAAGCAGCCAAAAAAATAAATAATTAAATAAATAAGGAAAGAAGGAAGGAAGGAAGGAAGGAGGGAGGGAAGGAAGGAAGGAAGGAAGGAAGGAAGGAAGGAAGGAAGGAAGGAAGGAAGGAAGGAAGGAAGGAAGGAAGGAAGGAAGGAAGGAAGGAAAGGAAAAAGAAAAAGACAGAGTGCAGATCTATACATGAGCACATGGACCTCTACATTAAACAAAATTTTCAGACATAATACAGTTCACTGCTTAATTAGAAGTATGTAAATATGATAAATATTGTTAATCCTTTAGCTTATAAGACCAATGCATGTGTTAGAATCTGAGTGGATACACTGACAGATTTATTTATTGTATATGTTTAGCCTTTTGTGTTAGGTACAAAATTCATTTCTGTATTTCAGTATGTTGAAGTTTACAGGTCAGATACACTATAAGAGAGCTGTAAGATTGAAGAGAACTTTGTGATAAGCCTCTTAGTTTCTCTAATGTCTATCAAGTGTTAGCTCAAAACCCACATTCTACTGGTGACTTTTCTCAGTACCTTGGTATTAATGTCTTCTTTCACATTATCTTATAGCTCGCTATATAGACTATGTATGTAACTAGCTATCCATGTCTTATCTCCTCCATAAGGCTTCATGCTCCTTAGCAACAGAAACTGTTGTGTTTTTCTTCTACATTCCATGCTCTGCACAGTGCTTGACCCACAGGAATCATTCAATAAATACATACTGATTGACTTCCTTGTTGACTGACTGACACACAGAACAACTTCATGGCTATTTTCACGTTGAAGCCCTTTTCCCCATTTGTTCTGTAACCTATTCAGCTGAACCATGAACAGAATGGATCTAATGACAGTTTTTGATTAAACTAATAAAACTTAATTGTCCTTCATAATAATATAAAATAAATTCATCATATTTGAAGCAAGAAGACATGAAACTGTGCTACTGACCAGCTATGTGCCCTTGAACAAAGTATTTAATGTTCCTAAGCCTCTCTTTTTTAAAACCTACAAAAGAGGTAAATTACACTTGTCTTTGGATTATTATGAAGAAAAACTAGATAATAGATGAAAAGTACTTTATTCACATAAAGTGTTATACAAATAAATAAAAACTAGTTATTACTCTCCCTGATCCATTTACTAGTGTGAAGATCACTTCCAAAAAACTTCAAAAAACAGTGCAATAAGTTAGAAAAGACCAACCTATATCATTTGATACACATGAGCAATGAAAATGAAGTACAAAGAACCTGGGCTCTGCTTCCAGATACTCCATTCACAACCTGTGTGACCTTGACAATTTTTTTTCTTATCCTACTACCATATTCCTTAACTATAAAAAACAAGGTTGAGCTAAATAGGAGGTTCTGTTTTTCATTCATGTCTAACTCTTTGTGACCCCATTTGGGTTTTCTTGGCAACGATACTGGAGGGCTTTGTTATTACCTTCTCTAGTTCATTTTAACAATGAGGAAACTGAGGCAAGCAGTGTTGTGACCTGCCCAGGGAAACACAGCTAGTAAATGTCTGAGGCCAGATTTGTGCTCAGAAAGATGAGTCTTGCTTGACCCCAAGTTTAGCACGCTATCCACTGTACCAAACAGCTGCCCTTATAAGGTTCCATTTAGCTCTAAATTCTATGTTCCAATGACATTGATGCTCCTGTGGATGGATGGTACTTTGTGGCCAATCTAAAGCTAACATTCAGAGATTGTTACAATGTTTCTGGTATTTAATATTGTAATGTTAATTAACGATCTTCCTTGTCCAATAACAGACATCAGGTACCTTTTGTTCATTTCTAAGGAGGTACTGTGTCAAGAGGGTCATAAGGCCCTCTGGCTATTTAAAGTACACACACACACACACACACACATACACACACATACACACACATATACATATATATCATATATGTATATGTGTGCATGTATCATATATTATGTGTGTATACATATATATGTGTGTACGTATATATATATATATACGCACACACATATATAATATATATATATATACGCACACACATATATATTAGGGATTACTTTATGGAAGAAGGTTCATGTGCCAGATGAGACTCTGGGTAGCTGTTAATGAGCACCCCTCCCCAGCTTTGAAAATCCAGATGTTGGTGCTTGTCTGTCTGGTAACTCTGTATGTATGTAATAGTCACACAGTTGGGTCTTTCTGTTGATCTGTGATGTTTGCATTGCTTATACTCAGACAGAAACCCTGTCTGTTGGTCTTTATTTCTCTACTTGTATTTTCTCTGTTGGTATATGTTATTATAGAAGATTGTTGACCTCTCACAAGTTTGCTTCCCTTTTAGAAAAGCAGATCTAAGAGCCTGTGTGGCGGGCCATCCTGTGTACACCAGGGTGCTTGTGGCTGTAAACATTTAGCTGCACAAAACAAAGACAGCAGCTCAGAAAGCAAACTGAGCAGCTCCTAGCTCTAAACTTAATTGAGTTCTACTGGGTTAAGTGAAGTTTTCCCAACATGGTATCTTGACTTTTCAGTATGTTATAAAGGCCCTAGTGGTACAATATCTTAGATTTCTTTGCTATTTACTGTGTTAGCTTTCAACAATCTTTCTAAGCTGACCAAAAGAACAGCTCAGAAAAACAAAACATTTTGAAGCACCATATAAAAAGAAGATCCTGAAAATTAAAAGAGAAATAACCTAGGTAAGGAGGTAAGGGGTGAGGAGAAGAAAATTAATGTTAAATTAATTAAAATTAAATATTAAATAAAAATAAATTTAACTTGCCATATAAATTTCCCAGATCTAAAAAGTTTCACATATACAAACTATAAGTAAAAAATACAAAAAAAACACTTCCAAAGATAGATATAGAATTTATATTAATTGCTGTTTTTACTCAATTTTTTGACACTTTTAGCTAAAGAGTTAACTCTCCTACAACTTGTAAAGATTCTTAGCAAAATTGGAGTAGGAAGAAATTACAAAATTAAATGTAGTTTAATTAGTCTTTAGGTTTTGCTGCCAAATAATTGTGATCTCAGAAGTTAATTGTTAGCTGCTGTGTTATGAAAATAAAAATCCAGTATTTCTAAGTTATCACCCATATATATGTAGGGTGTTCTTCACTCAGATAAGTTCAGTAATTCATAGTTTTGAAGGATTTCTCATGCTCTATTTTTTTTCTAAGTCTAAAATATTTTGTCTATTTCTCACTAGGCACAGGTTTCAAGTTATATAAAAATCCAGTTTATAATTTCTTCACCTACATGATTAACTGAACAGGACAAATCATTTTTATTAGTCAGTTGGCATAATAGTTAGAACATCGGGTCTAGAGTTAAGAAGATCTGCATTCAAATCCTATCAGACACTTAGTAACTCTGTGACCCTGGGCAAATCAGTTAACCTTGTTTACCTCCATTTCTTGAACTACAAAAATTGGGATCATAATACCCTCTATCTCCTAGGACTGTTGTAAGGCTCAAATGAGATAACATTTGTAAGGAAAGCATTCAGCACAATACTTGAGACAAAACAAGTGCTATATATGTATAAATAAGCTATTATTATTAGTTCTGTGACCTAGACAAGTCATTTAACCTCTTTCTAACTCAGTTTCCTCATCTGTATTATCTAGTAATAATCAAATGATATAATATCTGTAAAGTGCTTTGGAAACTGTAATGTATAATGCAAATGGTAGCTACTATTAAAATTATTCTTTAATTGACTGCTTCATATATGAACTACTTTAACTAACTCAATCAGAAGTGGAACAAGTTTATAACCATCAGTGACTATGTGACTAGCTATTCTGAATTTGCTAAGCCATTAATGTTGACCAGCAATGATAGCTTTCCAGCTCTGTGGGAGGCGGCTAGCTGTTCAAGGAGAATTTTTAAAGTGCAGAAAGGATTTCTTTTTTCTGAGGAGGGCAAATTGTTAACTCCCTCTTTGATTCAAATGGTTGAACTGAGTTTGCCACATTTAAAAGGCAGATATAATCCTCTAATATAAGTGATCTAATCACATAGAGCAGTGTTGGACTCAGCTCAGAATACAAAATATAAACATTGGCTACATTTCTCAAAATTTGAAAACTTCTGAATGAAAACCCAGATACTGCATCAAATACCACAATTGTTAACCACATGGCAAATGTGAAATAAGACTCTTCATATCTCAGGAACCTAGGTAAAGTATTGAAAATTCTTTGACACAACACTGATGAAAATGTTGAGTTGTAAGTGCAATGGATTCTTGTTTACTAGACTTTTCAATATTAGAATTTATTCTGGAAATCAGAAGCAAAACATTTATTTTCACAGAAAAAAATATACTCCTTATTTTTAATGATAATGGGAAGTATGTGATTTAATACAATTGGTTTGGTTTTGTATCTAACTTTCACTGGAAGTTTCTCCCTAAAATGTTTTCTAATCTTGTATTTAAGAATTAGCTTGGCATAATACAATATATTGTATTGTATATAACATATAATATATTATATAATACAATATAAATATTATACTATATAACATATTGGCTCCTTCTTATGATTATGCATTAAGTAATACCAAATCAAAAATTCTGAATCAGGGAAGAGAAATAAATGAATTGAATGGATTGAGGTAATAGAATAACTTGGTAATTAAGTTATTGGATTTTTTTACCCATTAGATCATAAGTTCATGAAATTGGGAATATCTCCACTTTCCTACCTACTCATGTATACAAGATAGCAAAAGTAGTAACAAAGCATTAATAACAGAAATGTGTTATATTATTCAGAAACAGCATAGCAGGGTGGAGAAAGTCAGGCTTGAAGTCACAAAGATCTGTATTCCAGTCCTGCATCTGATACAGAATAGCTTTGTAATCCTGAGCAAATATTTTGAACTCTCAGTGCTCTGAGAACTAATACTGTAAATATCATAAATGTGAATGGTCTATATCAATGGAATGAGTTTATACACCATCAGCCCATCTCCCCTCACAAATTCTACAATATAAGTAGTGATTGTTAGTAAGACTTGTGACTGATGACCATAAAGCATTTATATGTCATTTTAAGGTTTTCACTTGAAATACACTATCTTTTGATCATGATACCAGATAACTATCTCTTCTATTTATTTAGAAAGAAACCAGGAACAATTGAATCCTTGTTAGGACTCTTTACCATGTGCATCTCACTCTTTCATCTTTAAAGTATCTTTTTAGTTTACTACCATTCCATGGGTTTGCAATTAAAACTAAAGAATAAACCCAAATTCACAGAAAAGAGTGTTTTGTTTAAAAACAGTCTTCAAGAGAATCCCAATAAATGTGTTTAATGGTGGTATTTTCTAAAGTATGCTATCCCCACTCCCCTCTCAGGATGAATACGGGAAGAAGACTAATGACCAGTGACTGGGGATCATGTTCCCAAAATTCCTGAACTAGAATCAACTGTATTTGTACTTCTTTTGGTGACTCAGATTTCATAACAATGAGATGATAAACAAAAAAGCAGTTAGGTGGCACATTGGATATAGTGCTAAGCCTGATGTCAGGAAGACTCATCTTCCTGAGTTCAAATAGGTCCTTAAACTCTTACTAGTTCGGTGACCCTGACCCAGTCACTCAACCCTGTTTGTCTCAGTTCCTCATCTGTAAAATGAACAGGAGAAGCAAATGGCAAGCCACTCCATTATCTTTGCCAAGAAAACCCTAAATGGCATGATGTAGAGTAAAATATGACTGAAAATGACTGAATAAACAAAAAGACATCTCGCAAAAGGGCCTTCAACATGGTATAGTAACTCTTCCCAAGAACTGAAAGTTTTAGGAATTATGACTTGATGGTATATAATAAGTTAGGTCCAACTATCTCCACTGTAGCTGGAGTGCAAAATGAAAATATGTAGGAGACCTGCTCAATTGAGGCTAGAGACGAAACACATGAAAGAATGCACGGCCCCACCTCAGAATGTTTTCTGAGATCAAGACACAGTAAAGCTGCCTTTACCATGAACCTAGATAACTTAAATCTATTTTTACACATTTTATTTTAATGGAATTAAATACTCTATCTTTTGCTCCCCCACCTCTCCAATTTCTACCTATGACTCTATTGCTCTCCACAGATTTCTGTTTCTCTCAAATATACAGACAAAAGCAAAAAACATCAATCAGTTATAATTAAACTAATGAATATTAATTTATTCACTGGACTAATATTAATCACTAATATAGATATAGACTGCAGTCTATATCTATAGAATTGTACAATGAGAATGCTGCAGCAGTAGGATGACTTATTCACTAAAGAAAGATTTAATTTTATTTATCATCCTATACTTACTGAAGCAAAGAATTATATATCTTGTAAAATTTTTCAACAATAAACTGTAACACCCTAAGAATTTCCCACTTAACACTCAGATAACTACAAAATACACTTAATGAGAATGCACTGTTCTTTGCAGACTCTAGCTGACTAAATTTATTTACTGTAGCTCTGCTGATAGAAAAAGTCTATATTCATTTCATATGAGATCCATCATCTAAATATATTGAACTGTAACTAGTATTGTTTCATTCAGCTTATGTCTGAAAAAAAAAAAGAATCACAAAGTTTCATAGGTTTCTATATTAATGTTAAAAGATATGGTAGATATTTCAACCACAAATTCCTAAGACCAGGATAGTAAATGAAACAATCATTTGACTCTTTAATTAAGCTGATTTACCATCACCTTGCTTACCCCTTTCCATATCAAATAAAACAAAATAACTCACTCTAATTATGATCTTGATAACAAATGCATATATATATATACACTTATATGTCCATATATATGTATATATTTGTGTATGTATATATCCTAAAATTTCAGAGAAAATGAAAAATCTTACTTGTCAAACAAGGTATTCAGGATCTAACAATGAGATACTCTGGTAAATTGTACCTCTAGAGCTTTCACAGAAGCCACAGAATTAGTCATCTCTCCGGGGTTCTTGGAACTGAGCATGAATAGAGGCTAGTCTGGAATTCTCATGGCAACAATCAAAAAGTGCACGTGTTCCAACTAAATCAGTTCACATCCCAAGGATGAATATTTTAGCGAGAATCTGACTGTATTTGAAGAACTACGTCAGCACTCTTGAAATATTATTATCGATTACAATTAGATGGAAAACATAGATATTAGACCAAGTTTCCCAATAGTTTTAATCCCTGCAAGCCATAAAACTGTTCTGCTTTACAAAGACCACCACTATGTTTACTAAAATAAATAAGGTTTGCAACCACTGCAAGGCTACTGTAAATTATAGAACACCTTATAGAATCCTGCATATTGAGGAATAAATGTGACAGTAATAACAGCTCTTTCCATTTGGATGCTGCCAGCTACTGAATTCTACAAACAGATGTTCTTAGTCAAATGAGAGAGTGGCATTGAAACTTTTCAAATGGGATACCCACAAGAGAGCTCTAAAATTCTGAGGTTATTCAGATCCAAGAATCTAGAATGGAGTAAGACGGGGATTCAGAGCTTCTTTGAAGGGCCTAGAAACGGCATTTGTTGAACAAGATTAGAAGGAAGAAGGCTAATGTACCACTAAGAACCTGAGTCAAAATTCAACATGTTCCCAGGAGTTGCTCTAAGCATCCTGACTGAATCATCACCCATTCTCAGAGATTACTTGTTCCCACACTCACAGTAGCAGCACCCTCAGGCTTGTTCACCAATCTTCTCACCAAACCGTATTCTTAAATCCATCTTTTCATAGTAAGGATATCAGCTTAAAGTGTCATAATCCTCAAGAGTATTTGAAAGGATGGTAATGTCAATTATCATATATTCCAGTTCTACTAAAATCATATCATGGGTTACAAGCACTTTTCTGCCTGTAATAATATTAGTCTCGCTGTAGATATGAAGGACTGCATGCTTTATGGTTTTTTTCTGTTAATTAGTCATTGATTGACCTTAGAAAGAACATACGCACATGAATATGTGTGTATATGTATATGTGTATATATGTGTATATGTATATACACACACATATATATATATAGAGAGAGAGGAAGATATGCTTTTCTTTCAGTATGTAGAATGTGATCTGGGAAAAAAAGAAACAAATATATATATATATATATAGATAGATAATGCATGGATGTGTGTATAGATATCTATCTATATATATATATATATGGAGAGAGAAGCTTTATATAAACATATGTGTAAGTCCTACAATTCTATTGGTTACTTTCCATATTAAGATTTCTGCCTATTTTAGTCTCATAGGATTTTTATTACTGCTCCTACTCTTAAAAGTTGACAATAATAATAATTTTACATAAGAATTTAAGGTTGGAAAATGCTTTGCATGTGTTATCTCATTTGCTCCTTACAACCACCCTATGAAGTAGTTACTCTTATTTTCATTTTACAAAAAAACTGAGGTAAAGAGAGATTAAATGACTTCTCCAGGGTGTTGCAAGTAGTAAGCCAATGAAGCAGAATTTGAACCCAGATTTTCCTAATTTTACATTCCAAACTCCATCTACTATGCCACATCATTTCCTAGTAACAAGAGATAGAAGCCGAGAGGATGACAGAATAGAAAAGTAAATGAAATGAATGATAATGGAACTAGAAGGTGAAGGCAGGCAGGATGTCCCAAAGATCAGGAAAGCTCTGAGAATGCTCCTGGAGGTTAAAGTTAACAGAAAACCCATCATGGCTGCATTAGGCTGAGCGCGGCAGCGCTTGTCCTTTCCAGGATTAGAGGACAACAAAAAGAAAAACTTAGAATTATTTTCCACTGGATTCAGGCTTCAAGGTCCCAATTTCAGTCAATTATACAGATATCTGAGGACTGATTATCTTAGGACTAAGATATCAGTGAGGAGCTCACAGGATTCGTCAGTCAACATTTCTGAAGACTGAAGGTTTATTATTGGAGAATCAATGAGGAGTGCTGACTTTCAGTCGGTGATTATTGGAATCTTGCTTAGAGAGTAAAAAGTATTAACTGACAGTCAAAAGGCTATAATTTACAGGGCATGGTTAGGAAATAGATGCTCAAATGTAAAGAATTTCCTTAAAGAAGTGAAATTCATAATAAATAATGTTGGAAGGTATATGAACTTCTTCCTTTTTATTCTTCATTTTTAAAAGTAGGAGTTTTTACCCTTCATAGAAATATCACCTCATCCATTTTATATATGTTGATTTATTTGGTCACCACTTCAAATTTAAATGTTTATTGACCCCAAAATAAATGCATAATTAAATATATGAGGGGAAGTATTTTTGCTTCATTTCCTGTAATCCTGTGTTCTCTTTTTTAAATAGGAAAATATTTTTTTTAAATTAGTAAAAATTTCAAATAGAAATCTTCATTGCTGTGATTTTTTAGGAAGATATAAAATGATGATTTTAAAGTAGCAAATTATCCTTACATTAAAGGTGTATTATTAATAGGCACTAATTAGAAGTCCCAATAACACATATGGGGGCGGGGCAGGCATAGGGAAGGGATGCAGAAAATTTCCACACTTACTAATTAAAAAGAATATAACCAAACATCATTTCCAAAGGAATGAAATTATATTTGGCAAAGTAAACAAGCGAAAATAAATAATCTCCAACACCTTCCATTCCAGCTGCAGGATAATAAAGGTTATTCATGACCCATTTTTGCCATTATTTAATGACCTATCAACAACAGTATTTCAGTTATACCCCATCTCAATTTAGCAGTGATAATAACGTTACAAAAATTTTTAATTATTAGGACTTGGCCAAGATGATAAAAACCAAACACTCTACCAAAAAT
Source organism: Bettongia penicillata ogilbyi (assembly GCA_023548195.1). NCBI lineage: Eukaryota > Metazoa > Chordata > Mammalia > Diprotodontia > Potoroidae > Bettongia > Bettongia penicillata. The sequence continues at coordinate 702,576 of JAJHZJ010000767.1, forward strand.
GAGAAAGATGAATAAGGAAATAAACAAAAGATAACACAGATCCAAAATAAATGATGCTTCTTCTGTAAGACAAGACCCTATCTATAGAAATCCAGACATTTTAGATAGTGGTCAATTCAAGAGAAATTCATTATTTTAGTACAAAATTTAATAAGAGTAATTTAATAAGCAGATTCTATGATTTAATATAAGATAAAAATACATTACTATTTTCCTAAATATATAAAAGGGTTCAAGGTAGAATTTTAAGAATCACTTATAAATAATGGTATTTAATCAAGAATAATAAACACATTGGCCCAGTTCCAAGATAGGGAAAAAATGGGACCTTACTAAAAAGTTTAAAATACTAATACAACATAGGGAGGAGTGCCAAAGATTTCTTGAGCTATAGGAGGAAGTACATCTTAATTTCCAGAAGATTAAACATAAGAATAAAAATATGTAACTTCATATTAGGTCCATACTACTGGATGTACACATAGATCATAATTTTGCCATCATTTATTCATTAGCAAATGTTTAACACCTAGCATGCAAAGGTGTTAAATCAATTAAAATGCCATTTTAAAATATTATTAAAAATAGCAAAGCAGTCCTTATTGCTTTCAAAATAGCCTGCATCATGCCATATAGAATAACATAATTCAACCATATGATTTTATGTAAAGAGGTGACAATTATTAAGTGTGTAATCACCTCATTTATCAGCTAATAAGCTGTAATTATCTATTATGTGGAAGGAGCTGTGCTTTTTCCTACCTCCCAGAGGTTCAACCTTGTCATTCAGTCTGGTTCAATATACTGGTCAGTGGGCAGGGGAGCACATTTAAAGCCATTTGTTGAAATGTTCTCCCATTTTACAGGTTCACATAATGGCACAAATTCACTCTTTTTTTCCCCCACATACGGTCAAAATGTCCTAAGAGTAATGGCTCTTAAGAATTATTTGCAATTTTCCTTTTCTGATTGCAGTATAGTTTGAAAACTTCTCACATACTACATTCCAATTTATACAACTTTCTGTCACATTTGTAGGTTAGGCCCTGAAATGACTGCTTTAAAGGATCCATTTCTATTGATGTTTTCTGTCTTTCATAAAAGAAGGATGCTTTTATTCTTAAAGGGAAAACAATGTCCAAGTCCAGTTCATCCTCAGTTGATTCTCTATACCTTGTTTTTGCACATTTGAATCTTGGAAAAAGAATCAATAAACTGCCTATGCGTCATTACATCTCTGTATTGATGCTGGAAGCAGAATTTCAGTTTCTATGCTAAAATTACGTTGTCAGACAGAAAAGACTCTCTGCCCTTTTTTCCACAGTGATTTTTTTCTAATATTTGCTGGTTCCTCTCTCTTAAGACCTCAAGCTCATTTTATATATCAGAAAAAAAGAGAAAATTCTTGTGAATAAATGCATGACCTGCTTTTTTGATGAATCAAGATATGATGATGAATGCAAACTTTTCTCTGGTTTTGCAATTTTACAAATACAATAAGAATATTTGGTGAAATGTGCTTATGTATCGTACCTGAAGACAGTACTTCAGATATATATCACGCTGCATATGCCATGAGTCAAATAGGCCATCATTTAACCCTTTTCCATGGAAACCATATATTTAATTTAGAGCAAACAATGCCTTATATCTCATATGTCTTTTTTCACAACCACATCTGGAGACTGTTATAAGTCAACTATGAAGAAACTTAGGCAACTCATTAGTATTTAAATTATTTCTAAAGGAGGAGGGGAAGGCATTGCATCTTTATACAGATCAATGCCTAATTATAATTAGAGTCTCTGTGGTAAAGAGGCAGGAAAAAATAATCTTTCGGGTACTTATTTCTTGGAAAACATTGTCTTTTATGCGGTTTGCCCTTATACCATATAGAATAATTTCACTGCAGGATTCTAAATATTGTACACAGAAAATAAATATAACTTGAACTTGATAAAAATGAAATAGTGTTATATTTGCTTTTATTATGATTACAAATCAGACACTACTAAAAAGAATCTGCTTCCAATTAAAGAATACTGTTCTTAAGCTTACAAACTCAACTTAAAATAAGTTTACCTATTAAAAATCACTTTCTAGATAACATCACATACCAATTATTAGCATTCCAAGGTCAGTCAGAAAAATATAATCATGCTTTCCCTTTTATCCTTGTGGGAACTTCATGTTCCCAATTCTTCTTTAATCAATTATAATGGCTTAATTATATGTAGGTGACATTTTTAGTAAATGTTTAGTTCTTTTAAAAATTAAATATATTAAAATTAATAAAACATCATTTTAGGAAAATGAATGACTGACTGTTAGAAAGAAAACACATTTAAAATGATTTCCAATAAATTAATATTATTACCTCTGTCCAGCATTCACTTTAATTCATAATTTATGGAGTTTATAGAAACTTTATTAGTTTTAAGTGGATGATTTATTGATCATCAGATTATATCATTACTCTATGTTGTATTTCCTAAATTATTAAATACTTCAGAAAAGGAAATTCTAATATAACATGGATCTTTTTTGCAATAACAAATTTAGCCAATAGTGACAGAATTTGTCATAGGCATGCATATTTATATTGAATAAATACATGTACATATATTATAAAATATATATTTAGTATATTCCATGTTTGCATCAATAGAAACATGGCACATGCTGTACCCAACTTGCTACAATTTGGATACTTTGTATAATTACTAGGGGCTTCTTGATTGCTGTTATTTTAAAGAAGAATTCTGAATAGATGAAAAGCTAATAAGACCCTGGCAGACTCATATTATGTTGTTACTGAAATATTAAATAACATTTTTTTCTGGGAGAATTGCAAGACTGTTTCTTTCGATACACCATCAATGAGCCATTGCACTATGTGATAAATGTGACTGCAGGACTAATAGGTTTCTAATGATTGCTTAAACTTTCTTTACATTTTACAGGCATTGGAAGACTTCACTCACCTTGTTCGAGTGGTTGGCTTTTAGTTGAAGTAGTTTTCATCTTGAGTGCCTCCCTAACAGACATGTCACAGCAGGAACCTTTGTTAGTGTCTTGGTCACTGTCAGCCTGATCACTGTCCCCATGCCCACTGTCTCTCAGGCTGGCTCTTTCTGGGTCCTTGAACGTGGAGCTACTGTAATACACAGAAGAAAAGATGACAAAGTGTTGTTTCTACTAGTTTCAATCTGAAGCGTAGTGTCTAGCAAAGCAATTTTGACAAGAATGCAAATGGGGAAGCTGGGAAAGTTATTTAATAGGCCTTACCTTTGAACAAACTGCTGCCTGCTGCCCATGTAATTGGGCTCTGCGGGAAAATTGTCTGTCTGTGAAAAAGAAGGAAAAAAATACGTATAGTTGTACACTGGACAAATCTCCTGCAGAGCAACAAGATTTCCTAGTGGAGAAATGATTAATAATTCAAAAATTCCCTTAATCTTCAGATTTGTACATTTTAATTAAATTGGAAAATGCTGGCATGTAATTATGTACTCGGAACAATTAAATGATTCCGGTCCACAAATTACCTGCTAAAGTAAACAATGAGGCTGTCATAACTGGCATTCTCTGTTAGGAACCTGATGGATGACACCGTTTATGTTGTTTCATTAGTCAGATATTAAGAATGAATGTTTGTGGGAGGAGTGGGAAAATGACCTAATTTCTGCATATTAAAAAAGTGAGTTGTTTAATAATGCTGATTTTAATCATAATTATATCATCTGTGGGGATTCTGATGCCCTTATTGAGGTAATATAATTTGAAGTAATCTACTGCATTGGTCTTCAGTGAAGAAAAATAGGGTGATCTTCTAGGAGTCTTTTCTTCAAAATGTGCCAATAACAAGTACAAGCACTGCACATATGGTTGATCTCATCTCTACAATTAATTCTCATTCTTATTAATAGGCATGCTGAAAGTATAGAAATGGCATCTGAACAATGCCATTGAAATGCTTGTTACTGCCAGTTTTTTTTCTAAATAATATATATATGAATGTATATATTAATAATGATTATAAATCAAAAATAAGGGGAGAATACATGTTATTTCCAAAGTATAACAAACACTTCAAATGACCAAATTGTGGAGCTACAACTTTTTTTTCTTTTCATCTTTTTTTTTAAAACAGTACCCAAGCTAATGTGGAGATCTGCCAAAAAGAACTGAATTCTCCTTGTATCATCAACCAGAGTCCTTTTGAAGAAAGAGACTAGATCTTTCACTGAACTCCCTATACTGTACATTCATACACATCATTTCTCCTTGCAGCTGACTTAGAGACAAAGCAACTCTTGTTTTCTGCCTCACTTCATATCATGCCATTATGCTGTGAGCAGCTATGGGTTTTTAAAAATCCCTTCTAGCACATAAGTAAGTATCAGTAATGTGGAAAATGTACAATTACTGAAGCAAAAGGCCCAAGGTAAGGCTAAATATCGTATACTAAATAGACTACTAATTCCAAGTAACATATTACTTTTTACCTCCCCATAAACTACATCCTTAGCACTTGACTTCTCTGAGTTATACTGCTGAAAAGAAAAGACTTCTAGGAATTAAAACTTTTCATTTCCTTAGCTTATTCTCATCTTAGATGTTTGGGAAAAGCAGAAAGGAAATTACCCAATGGTTAATCTGAACTAGGCAATATTTCTCTTTCATCAAATTGCCTGTTGAAAGCTAAGCACCAAGATGAAGGCAATGAAAAGTGTTCTGTCTTATTGTTTTTTTCTCACATTTTTCCCCCAGGCTTTGGTATTTCAGGCATGTTTTCATTAACTTACTGCACTGGGTTCTAATTTTGGAGATACATTATTAGCCTTGTCTCCATAATGGGGAAATACAGGTTTTTCAGGGAAAACTTCATGTTCTGGTCAACTGTCTTTATGTAGAGTACGGTTGATTTCATTGATATTTTGTGAAATTCTCTATTTTTAAGGCTTTTCACAGATATTTTTGAACATGTACACAGGATAACACATGACTATAGTCAGTGAAAAACAAATATTAGATGCCAGCCACAAGTGTACATTTATGAAAAATTAAAATTCTTGACAATTGCAAGGTGAAGTTTCAGCTAACCTTAGAATATTTCAAGTAACTGGGGCTCTAACATCTTAAAGGAGTCCAATTATGTATGAACTTATACTATAGCATCCCAAGCTTTCTTCAGGTCAGAGGCAAAGAATCTATAAAACATTTGCTTATTGCTTAATAAGGGGAATAATTCAGGATCTTTTTCTTTATAATTAAAGTTGTAGGTATGATCAGTGAAAAAGAGAATATAAGCTGCTAATTCAAAAGAGAAAATCATTCAATTTTACTAAGCTTTTCAAATGGCTATAATTTCAAAACATTATATATACACATATATATGTATATATATACACACACACACAGACGTGTGTATCTTCCCATTTAGTGCTTGCACCAGAACCAGAGAAAAGGAAAAAAAAAATCTCATGCCATATTCTCTTCACATCCATTTTTCTCAACTATTTTACATTTTATGAGGTAATACTATTTATAATCTTCAAGCATTCAAGAGAACAAAGAAAAAAATCCTCATCAAAAGGCTTAGGAAACAAAATTAGCAAACAGGAAAAAAAATTAGAATGAAGGAGGGGAGGAAGACATTTTAAATAAAAATGTAACTGAGAGGAGTAAAGGAAGCAGAATAAGAGAGGGAAAGTATGAAATAGTTTTTCGTTTTGTTTTTTAAAGAAAACGAATAATAAAATCTTTGAGGCAAGGAAAAAAACTTTCAATGAAATTTAAAGGTAAAGTTACTTTGAAAAAGTTCAGGCCAGTGGGCAGAACTCAATTTTAAATTGTTTTCACTCAGTAATTTTACTAAGGCTAATGATAGTGGCCACCCAGCAAATTAGCTTATAAATGGTAAATACAAATGAATTGAAGTAGATACCTAAGAATCTATCACCCTGGTTTTATAGAACCTACTGTCTCCTCCTCTTCTTCTCCTCCTCCCTCTCACTCCCTCCCTCTCTCTCTGACAGTTTCTAAGACTAGATCAAGTCTCGGTATGAGCCAAGACAATTCTAATATTCCTACATTGTGTTTTTGTTTGTTTTTGGTTTTGTAGCTGACTTAATTCTGATAGTCACTTAATAAATGCTTCTAATGACAATGCTGGAATGTACGATTATATGTGATAACAGTCTCAATAGACATTAAGGTGCAATTATGTCTGGAAAGAGGTTCAGCCTATTCCTGTAATGTGAGGGGAAGGAGAGAAGGGAGGAGCATCCTTTTGAAAGAATATCCACACAGAAAGACATACAGAGTAAAGGTAAAAGGTTGGAGCAGAATACAGTATGCTTTGGTTTAAGAAAAAAAAAAGCAGGAGTAACAATCCTGGTCTCAGACAAAGCAAAAGTAGATCTAGTTAAAAGAGACAAGGAAGGAAACTACATCCTGCTAAAAGATACCAAAGGCAATGAAATAATATCAATACTAAACATATATGCAACAAGTGGTATCGCATCCAAATTCATAGAGAAGAAATGAAGTGAGGTAAAGGAAGAAATAGACAGTCAACTTCCGCCTCTGAGAACTAGATATATCTAACCACAAAATAAACAAGGAAGAAGTTAAGGGGGTAAATCAAATTTTAGACAATTTAGATATGATGGAACTCTGGAGAAAACTGATTGGGGATAGAAAGTTATATACCTATTGCTCAGTAGTACATGGCACTGACACAAAAATTGTCTATGACCTAGGGCATAAAAACCACAGAATTAAATAAAGAAAGGCAGAAATATCAAATGCATCCTTTTTCAGATCATGATGCAATAAAAATTACATGTAATAAAGGGAAATCAAAAGATGGATTAAAAATTAAATGGAAACTAAATAATCTAATGCTAAAGAATGAGTGGGTCAAAAAATAAATCACAGAAACAATGATTTCCTTAAAGAGAATGAAAATAATGAGATAACACACTTAGGAGATGCAAACAAAGCAGTTCTTAAGGGAAATATTTTATTTCCAAATGCTTACATGAATAAAATGGAAATGGAGGAGATCAATGAATTGGGCATGCAACTAAAAAAGCTAGAAAAGGAACATTTAAAATCCCCAATTAAATATCAAATTAGAAATTCTGAAAGTCAAAGGAGAGATTAAGAAAATTGAAATTAGTAAAACAGTTGGTTTTATAGGGGAAAAGACATGGTTAATTTGATTTCAAAAAGGAAGAAAATGAAACCAGCAGTATCAAAAATGAAAAAGGTGAATTCACCACCAATGAAGAGGAAATTAAAGCAATAAGTAGAAGCTATTTTGCCCAATTGTATGCTGAAAAATCTGACAATCTAAGTAAAATGGATAAATATTTACATATAATAGAAACTGCCCAGAAAAACTGAAGAGGAAGTAAAATATTTAAGTAATGACATTTTAGAAAAAAATAATTTGAACAAGCCATCAATGAACTCCAGGGCCAGATGGATTTACTAGTCAATTCTACCAAACATTTAAAGAACAATTAATTCCAATACTATATAAGCCATTTGGAAAAATAGTCAAAGAAATAGTATTTTTGCTGCTTTTCTCTTTTGTTTTCTTTCTTCTTTCACAACATAACTACTGTGGAAATACATTTACATGATTGTACATGTATAACCATATCAGATTATTTGCCATCTTGGGGAGGGAAGGATAGAAGGGAGATAGAAAAAAATTGAAACTCAAAATCTTATTTTAAAATTGCTGAACACTACTTTTACACGTAACTGGAAAAAATAAAATAGTATTTATCAAAAAAAAAGAAAGAAAAGAAAAAGAAAAATGCCAATGATTACAGATAGCTTTGATTGTATACACAGGTAGTATTAGATAGAAAATCAGAGTGAACTTTTCCCAAAATTTACAGGTACTGACTTCTGCATTCATAACAAGCATTCTTTTTGCAAGGGAGTGAACACAAGGGAGTGTTAAGAGGAGAATAATTCACTTTAAGTCTTTTTATACTGACATAGCTCCTGATGGCTTTGCCTTCGATGGAATATATGGTATGCTTCTCTCTATACTGCTAGAGTAAATAACAGTTTTGTAAGCCACCACTTATAAAGATATCTGACAGCACCTATGACTCTGGAAATATATTTTTAATACAACATGTAGTGTGGCAATAACTATATTTATCAGTGATTTCTAAAATAATACATTTTGCAAAAGTATAGTATAGTCAACATTTTGGGGGGTTTTGTTTGTTTCACTTGTTTGTTTCTTCTTACTAAAGGATAGATAAAATCTGAAAAATTCTTTCAGAAGAGAAAAATAAAGTTTCCTCTGAACTAAAATTTGTATATAAGAATCCAACGCACTTAGTGTGGGCATGGAGTTAATTAAGCAAAGATCCATGAACAGAATATGAAATTTTAAGAAAGTTAGTGAAAGACTAACTAACCCTCCCAAATTGAAAAATTAATTATATATGCCATTATTAATGCTGATAATATCTTCAGTGTCAATATTTAATTGTGTAATCTATGAGATATGAAGAAATTAAGAAAATCAAAGATTCAGAACCACACACTCTTACCACACACTCAATTATTCAGTGTGCCCTAGACCAAAGTACATTATCCCATAGATTTTAGGCCCCTGTTTTCCAATTTTCAAAAATCTCTAGGTTTCTGAGTTTTAAAAGGATGAGGAAAATGAGATTATAGCTTTAATTTACAATACAATGTACTTGCTTACTTCCCCTCTGATATTACCTTGTTCCTACATTGTATATATCTTGCACAAACAATTTTTTTGCATGCTATCTTTTCCACTGAAATGCAACTACCTTGGGGGTTTGAGGCTTGTATTCTTGTCTGTCTTTGTATCCCTACAACTTATCACAGAGTTTGAAATATGTTAAGCACTTAGTAAATGTCACTGACATGTGCCTCTCTTTCCTCTCTCAAACAATGAAAATTCATTATGGGAAGGAACTCATTCAATATTACTTTTTTCTTTTCTTTTTATATGTGTATTTTTCAATGCCAAATATATAATAAGTGCCTAACATATGTTTGCTGATTGATCAGTTGAATGTGATCTTACAAATTTTACTTCCAGAGAACAGTGTGGGTATAAAAATGTGGAAAGAGAAGAAGAATGACCATTTCAGAACAAAAGTAACAACTTTTTTTGATATAAACTTTACAGTTATCATTGAGATATATTAATTTCTTTATCAATTAAAAAATGAGAGTTTGGAGTCTTAACTGGGAAAGAGAAAGGACGAAGGGATTAACTGATCAACAATATTTATTGAGCTTTCATAAAACACATAAAGTCAATTATATGAGGACTAGCACCTGGAGAATGAGAAGTCAAGTTAGAATTTGAGGAACTTTAAAAGAATTCAAACATGAATTGTTTGGATGGGGTAGTATGAGGATATTAGTCACTCTCTGTGCAATAGGAAAGGACAAGAGAAGGGTAACTGGTTTAGATTAAAAAAATGGGCAGAGCCAAAGGCACATTTGAAATTGTGCTTGGGGAAAAGCTGGGAGCCAGAATGCATTGAAAATTATTTACTATGCTGCCTTGGTCATATAGGACAGATGGCATTGTCTGGGACTCTGAAAATATTTTTAATACTACGTCATTGTCCTCTACTAAATTTCTGCTTTCCTACTCATACACATTATGGGATTAATTTTGTTTCCGAAGAATCTGACACATTTTCAAATTAGAAGGATCTGGGTTATGGGCTCTACAAATACCATACTATTTTTCTGTCCTCTAAAGATTTGCCTAATTATGTGTTTGAAAAGGCTAATCACTGAAAGACTGATGGCCACCTATGCCTACAAACTTTGTTGGTAGAGGGAGAATACATGAATAAAATTACAAGTCTTCGAAAAGTTGAAGAAGCAAACTAAAATTTATCTATGTAAGAATACTTATGAAAAAAAATCCCTGCACCTAATTTTTCACATCTTCATATAGAATTTGATCTATTTATATATGTTCTTCCTGAGAGCCCCACATGTCCTGCATTCCATTCCAGCTCCTTTCAACCCATCCTCAACATGGCTTGTGCCTTTGGATCTTCAAGTTTCAGGTACATATTTCAACCAGTAGCAATGCCAAAGTCATACTTCTAATGGACAAGCCAGAAGAAAACGATTATTTCATTCTCCAGGTTCCGGGTTCTTGGAATGTGGCCATAGTAGGAATCATCTTTAAGATGGACCTGGAAGAATTCCTAGGCACAGTCCACTATGAAAGTGCTCTTTAAGCCCTCAAAGTGCTACTGAAATTTGATTACTATTGTGATGCAAATATCTTTTTAAATAGATGTTATCTAAAAAATAGGTTTGGTGTTTTTTGACTGAGATGGAGTATACCTAACATGGCTTAGTAAGAATGCATTTGTCTCTAGGCTTACAAATTTGTTCAACATAGATTAAAACAGAAAAGGAAAGGGGGAAAGGGACACAACTGCCTACAAATCCTAACCAAGTTGGATAGCTAAACAGAGTAGCAAAAATGTAGAAAAAAAATGGCAGCATAAATAATCAGAAATAGGAGAAAAAAAACAAAAGAGCTTATAAAACTTATAAGACCTATGATCTCAGATGGCCAAATACCCAAGTGCCCAAAGTGGATGTCAGTGGATAACAGGCGAAGTGAACTACCAAATAAGCAAATTTAATATTAAATTATGCTGAGAAGTGGTAGAATGATGCCTATAACGGGAGGCATAAACTAGATATGGGAGTGGGTAGTAACACTACATATTTGCTATTCTCATAGGAAGGCATCCAAAATGAGAATAAAAGAGAATGACAGAGTATATTAGGTAGAGTATAATTAGTAGAAAATTAATGGAGAGTAATATGAAAGTGATATTTTCATCAGAGTATATACAATGATACAGATACACATCACTTGGAAGGAAAGAAGAAACAGATGAATTAAAGAAGCAGATCAGAAGCTTTATATGGAATCATCATATAAAAGAAATTTCCATTATGTTGATATCTACTGGAAATGCAGAGCAGCACATAAATCATGGGCTTGCCTTAATGATAATTTCATTTTCCAAAAGGTGAAGGAAATCATTAGAAGTGATTCTGTGGACTTGAATCTCATCATCAAAGAGAAACTCACTGATGAAGAAAAACTGATGAGAATATGATGATTGAAAAACAAAAAAAAAAGTAGTCACTATCTTTGTGATAGAAGAAACAAAGACTGAGTATTGTCCCATGAGTAACATGGATTTGTGACAGCAAATTTGAAATGGTTCAGAGAGAGGATGGCTATTATCCCATTGCATAAAGTTCAACATAGGAAGTCAACCCAGAAAAATGGTAATCTCCCAAGAATTAAATTCCAAAACCTCACCCCACCAAAAAGGGAGAGGGGAGAGAGCTGAAGCATTGAGACTATTTAGAGAGACCTATATGAAGGTATAAGTAACACCAAATTTTAAAAATTCATCTACAGCTTCACTTTTTCAATGTGTTGGGTAACCTTGCTGAACATTTTTATCGTTGTTATAAGAAATATCTTGGTATTTCTGATCTCTGGTAAGGGTAAAGTGAAAGAATACATTAGGAAGTATAGATGATACCGAAACAAAAAATACCAATGTAATTTTATTTTAAAAAAATAATATGGGTGTGTGTGTCAAGATGTAAACAAAATCAGTTAACAAAGGATTAATGCAAAAGTGTGACACGATCCTTTAAGAGTGTCCAGAGCATCAGTGTCAAACTCAGATAGAAAGAGGGAACACTAAATGGTACATCAAGACCCCAGAAACTGCATATTGACTTTTTAAAAATCAAATTAATATTTTCTATGTTTTGTTGTATTTTTATTTATTCTGTTAAATACTTCTCAATTATATTTTAATCTGATCCCAACAACAGTGTTGTGGACCACACAGTCAGTCTCTTTGAAATCTCTTAGAAAGAAAATAGAACTATTTTTTTTTATTTTTCAGTCATTTCAGTCTTGTCTTGATGCTCTGTGACCTTATTTGGGATTTTCTTGGCAGAGATACTGAAGAGATTTGTCATTTCCTTCTCCAGCTCATTTTACAGGTGAGGAACTAAGACAAACAGGTTTAACTACCTTGTCCAGGGTTACACAGCTAGCAAGTATCTGAGACAAGATTTGAACTCAGGAAGATGAGTCTTCCTGACTCCAGGCCAGGCTCTATCCACTGCACCACCTAGTTCCCTTAATAGTAGAATAATTAAGTAGATTCAAAACACCGGTTGAATAGACAAAAGTAACGCATATCAGTTAACTACAAGTGGCGTGCCTCAATTATATGCTCTTCTCCTTGTGTTATTTAGCATTTTTATTACTGTCATATAAAGGCATAGATGACAAACTTTTCAAATATGTGGATGAAACAAAACTAGGAGAGATAGATAAAATGGAATAAGACAGAGTCAGGGTTTTGAAAGGTCAGGGACAGTTAGGACTTTGAGCTGAATCTGTTAGGATGTAATTTAGTAAGGAAAAGTATAAAGCCTTATACTTGGGGTGGGAGAAGGGGACGCCACTAGCTTAATATAAAGAGCACCATTAGAGAACAATGTCTGATAAAGATGCTTGGGTTTTAATTCATTGCAAGCATAAACTGTTAACAATATGATATACAGCAAAACAGTGAAATAATCAATGAAAAGTTCTATTTTGTTAAGAAATAATATCAAGTATAAAGGATGCAATAGTCCTGGTGTGCAGCACATTGATTACACTGAATATAGAGTTGTTTTGCTCTGTTTCATTTCATTTTTATTTTTTGTTAAGTTCATAGCCTCTGATTTTGAGAGGGAAAAGGACATTGATGAATTGCACAGTATCTAGAGTTGGGGTGTCCTGGAAAATAGAGATTATGACATATTCAGAACCTTTTAAAGGAGAATGTAGAGTCAGGATGTACATAAGTGCTGTCTTCACAAGTATTTGAAAAGCTACCATGTAGAAAAAGTTTTTCCTTCTGAGCTCCATAGGGCAGAATTTGGAACAAAAGTGGAAAATTGCTAAGAGACAAATTAAAGATTGATTCAAGGAGGAAGTGTTGTGGAGTATAAGCATTTACACCTTGGAAATCAGTAAATGCTATATATCAGGGCTTGATTTATTGTTTTGTCGATGGCCTAGCCTTAAGAAAGTTAACAAAGAAAATATTAATGATGCAGATTAAATTTAAAAGTGTATCCATCTTTCTCCTCCCAGAACCAGTTGTTAAATATTTACCAGCATACCTTTGGATTCAAGGATAATTCCTCACAATGAGCCATCTATAAATATAGTGAGCTACTTCAGGAGGTGATCAGTTCCTCTCACTAAAGGAGGGCATGTGACCACTTATTGGAAATTCTAGACACTGAATTCATGCTCAGAAATGAATAGGACTAGATGGTCTCCTTTGTTTCTTCCTACTTTGCAACTCTGCAGTTCTCTGAATCATTAAACTTAATTTTGAATTAAGTTGACTTAGAAAACACTTTCTAAAAGCTGTCCATCTCAAATGCAATTCATAACAGAAACAAAATAACATTTGCCAGAGTTTCTTAACACCTATTTCCATGCTATTATTTAATAGAAAAGGTCAACAATGATGAGCCACCATGAGGACTACTAAAAACTACCTAATAACCATCCCTATGATGATTACAATCACATTTTAAAGATGAAAAGTGATTTCAGACTTATTAAAGAAAAATAATGGTTATATTTTCACTTCTAGTGAAAATCCAAGATAGTACAGTCCAAGTATTTGTTTCCATTTTCTTTAATATATTGAAACTTTACAAAAAATATTACAATTATAAAATGATCTTTTGGCCCAATAAAATAAAATTATTTGACAAATTATGTATACCTAACAAACATTTTAGTAGATATAGATATATAGAGATAGAGATGGATATATATATATATATATATATATATATATATATATATAGAGAGAGAGAGAGAGAGAGAGAGAGAGAGAGAGAGAGAGAGAGAGAGAGAGAGAGAGATGGATGGATGGATTCATGGATAGAAACATTACCACTTCATTGGTGTAAGACTAATAATAGTCTTAGAAAGCTGACTAGAGGACAAAGTGGTTACCTGACTAGTCCAGGACCACACAGCTATTATCTGTCACAGACTGAATGATCTCAAATCTTCTTGGGCAGCTAGGGGCAGTGAATAGAGAAGAGAGCCTGGAGTCAGGAAATCCTGAGTTCAGTTTGACCTCTGGCACTTCCTAGATGTGTGACCCTGAGTAAGTCACTTAATCTCTGTCTGCTTCATTTCCTCAACTGTAAAATGGAGATTATTATAATATCTATAGCTCGTGGGTTGTTTTGAGGAAGAAATGAGATATGTGTTAAATGCTTAGTACAGTGTCTGGAAGATAGTAGATACCTACTAAATGCTTGATTCCTGGTTTCCTTCTTTCCTTGCTCCAAGGATAGAGCTCTCTAGCCTCTACGGCATGCAGACACTTCCATTATTATCAATTGATCAACCTATCTCTCCATCTGTCTGTCATTCATCTGAACTGGAAATGGATTAAAACTAAAAAACAGTTTAAGTAAACACATGTTAAATTGTGCAAATTAAATTATTTTAATCAATGTATATTCATTTATCTGCTTTTAACATTTATTTTGTTTTATTGTGCATAAGGTGCCAAACATCAAAGTAAATCAACAAATCTATTCTCCAAAAAGAAAAGGGATGGAAGGACTCAACACAGACATGAGTTAGTGAGGAGCTTCCTGTTTAACTGGGTTTTTTGTTTGTTTTTTTTTTTGCTTTTGTCATCTCAGGTCCTACCTTCTGTAGGCATCCTTTGTTTCTGTTCTAGCCTTTCTCTTTCAGATTACCTTAATATACTCTATTTATGTCATATACACAACATGCTATCTCCCTAATTTGGATGTATGTTCCTTGAAAACAGAGACATTTTTGGGGAGGGAGGGACAAAGGGAAGACAGAGCAACTCCATGTATATCTATGTGCACAGTGGTGTTTGGCACGAAGTAAGAGCTTAATAAATGCTTGCTGACCGATTAAGTGACTGACAACTGGCTGCTTTCTTGATATAGAGGAATGAAAGCCTTTCTGCTAGTTGATGAATCATTAATTCATCTACAAAGTAGATATTTACAACCTTTAGCAGATAATTTAAAAAAATTTGTAGGTTATTTGAGAGAACTATGGCATCTGACAAAGTTGAAAAACTTCAGATTCCCTAAAGGTCCTACTTAGAGCTAAACTTTAGCCAGAAGCTTTTGTTAGCTTGCTGGAATAATTGATAAATCCTAATAAAAATGAAGTATAAAAATTTAAAGTAATCCATTTCTTATGGGTTCTAAGTCGGGAAAGTGTCACAAAGATAATTATAGAAATAGGGAAAATATAAAACACAAACATTTGGCTGAACTGTTCAGAAAAATAACTGTCATAAAGCAAAATGCAATCATAAATTAATCAAAAATAAATATTGGTCACATCTATGAGTATTTAGGCTGCTAAAATAATCATTTTTTCCTCTAAATTACAAGAATAACAGCTTCAAAATGTATGAATCAGTGCAAGTCTATTTTATGTAGGTGTTTTTAACCTGAAATTAAAATGAAGTAAAATGTCTTTACCGACTTTAACATCTTTTAAATTAAACATTACTAGAAAATAAAATGAAACATCTCTCTTCTTTATCAGACTGTCACTTAATATGTAATTCAAGCATCTTCTGCTTCTTTCTTTTCCTGAAGACCTTAATTCTAAGTACTTTTCTGCTCTTGTGAAATGAGTGATCTTATATAATGGCAATCACTTTACAAAACAATAGGCCTATATCCTCCCAAATCTAGTTTTGAAAGAACAGACAATAGTCTTGATTTTGTTAGAAACTGTTTATAATCTACATGATACATTTTTTTTTTCTAAAAAGAAAATGAAGATTTTTAAAAGGAGACAGATTCCTTGAAAAGGCTGTTTTTGCTAAGTGCCTTACCATACAACTTTCAATTCCATTCCTAAACCTAGATATGGAATTCACAACTAGCTTTCTACAAGGGAATACATTTTAAACAAATTACTAATGAATGCTTTGCCTATTTGGAAAGCCAAGTCAGTTAACAGTTTAGGAGGAAAAAACAAGTCAGTGATTTAAAAAACACGTATTATTAATTATTCATTTATTTTTGATGCTGAGATTTTCCTCTTCCGGAAGGTACAAAAATGTCCCTTATGTAATCAGTGCCTGGGTTAAAAATCTATGTGAACATACTTTTAGAGTGGTTTTTACTGTTAAGACAATCTATAACATGTTTATATTCAATCCCACATCATTTAAACTATAAGAAAGCTCAGTACCACCAGGGAAACACTTGCAAGCAGAAAGTGCTTAGAGATATTAAGTGTACTAGTATACTATTATTTACAATACAGTATATTTAAAAAGACTTTCAGTGACCTAGTCTTGTCCAGAGAGACATCATTCTGGTATTGGCCTAGAGACTGGCCTCACTTCTACAGAATTTACGTGTTGATATTCCCTGTTGTCTTACCTATTTTCACAGTGTAGTATCACTATGACATCTAAATACCCACAGGCTCAGCAGGTGACACAAGGAATAACTTGCACTTGTGCATGACCCAGTTTTCATTGTGGCTTTGTTTAATATTATTCTCATTCTAAGAAACTTGTCCATACTCCAAGTTAAAAGTATATATTGGTGGAATAAAGCAAATTCATTCAAGGTATTCAAGTCAACTTATATGTTCCAATTCCAAGCCTCCCGCAGCCTCTGTGTGCCTCTTTGAGGGAAGGAACAAGAGAAAAGAACATGCTGGGCACTTTGGTTTTGCTTTGAAATGCTATATATCAGCCCAGGGATCTTCTAGGACATCATCATTCCTTTGAGCAAGCTCTATAAGCCTCTTTAGCTTGGGAAATATACTCAGGACACAGGTTCTGGCTACAGAATCATTTCAAGCCAAAAGCAGCTTCCCCTCAGTACTCCCCATAACAGTGTTTCATATCTAGAGTCCAGGAGGGATTCTGATGTGTTTAGGGTACGTTTGAACACTCTCTACCATAAAAGTATAGAATCAGGGTGGTTCCTCTTTAGCTCACGTTTATAAAACACTTCATGGTTTTCAAAGCTCTTCATGCATATTACCTCATTTTATCCTTAAAATAACTCTGTGAGTTATCTGCAATTAGTATTCTCAACTCACAGATGAGAACATTGGGACCCCAAGTGATTTGTGCAGTCACACAAGTAGCAAGTATCTGAAGTTGGATTCCAATGTAAGTCTTCCTAACTCTAGGCACAGTACTCTTTGCATTATACCACACTGCCTCTAATAACAAATAGTTGTGTTGAATTTGATTTTCTGATTCTGTGAATTAAATTAATTTCCTATCACAGCTTTGGGCCTGATAGGGTTATGCAGACCTACTTTTGAACCCTAGGAACTTATGACACAAAGTCAAAGACAGCAACAATAACTATAACATATAATGCCTTAAGATTTGCAAAGTGTTGTGTATACACTGTCTTATTTGATAACACCTCTGAAGACAGCACATTCCATAACTGTTATACAGCAATTAGCCATTCCCTAAAATGCTATAGAATCCTGTGTTTCCCAAAGCACCAGAATTTAATGAAGTCCTAGAAAATATGAAATGTGCTTTGGTTTTGTAGAAAAAGTATTAGATTTGGAGTTAAAAGAAATGGATTCAAATCTCAACTCCATCATTAATTAATAGTCACTTTGGGCAAGTCATTTTCGCCTTATGAATAGTAACTTCTTCATACATAAAATAAAGGTAGTAGACTAAAATCATCTCTAAGCACCAAATGATTAAGATCTACTCTTTTTTTCACTCCTGCTTTACTAGTCTTTCTCAGTTACCCTTCATGCTTTCCTCATTGCCTAGTCCTTCTCTTTAAGAGTAATCTACATACCAACATGAAGTCCAACTTCCTTATGGGAGAGTTTATCATTAGAACCCTTTCATTATTTTTGTTAACTCATTAGTGAGATTAGTTCAAAGAAGTCTCTAGGCTTCCTGAAATCAATAAATGAGGAGATATCACGTAAGTACAGACCATTATCTCTCTTGTCTTCTTTGTACCCTGCCCATCTATTTCTGATGAGAGTGATCAACCCACAGTGGAAGCATACCAGCCTGTTTAGGCAGATAATAAGGAATAATTTGTAAAGGCAGGCGGTTGTATATGGTCATAAATTAGGAAGGCAGGAACCAAATAATATCCTCACTATTTTTTTCCTTTACAAAATCTTTTTATCCCTGATGGAGGTCTGCATTTTGAGAACCTAAAGATTAAATTGGGCACTGAGTGATGAAGTAGATAGAGTGCTGACCCTGGAAGTCAGGAAGATTCATCTTCCTGAGTTCAAATCTGTCCCCAAACACTTACTATCTGTGTGTGTTCCTGGACAGGTCACTTAACCTTGTTTGCCTTGGTTCTTCATCTGTAAAATAGACCTGAGAAGGAAATGGCAAACGACTCTAGTATCTTTGCCAAGGAAACCCCAAATGGAGTCACAAAGACAAAACAATGAAGATTACGTTATCGCATAATGTCACCTACTAATTATTCTAAATCTAAATTTTGTTAAATGTAGCATACTGAAAATAAACAGTAGCTTCCTTTGGGTGCAGAATACCATGAGATTTTACATGTTGGGAATTTTTTTTTTTTTTGCTTTTGCCAGAGGGAAATGTAGTTTTGTAATGGGAATATGGACCTGCCAAAAAACAAAGCAAATCAAAATAAATGAGTTAGGAGTTAGAGTTAACTCCTAAGAGTTCGGAGAGTAATAACCAGCTGTAAGATATTGTCCCCATTAAGGCTATGACCCTCCTGCTGACCTACATAGCTATTTTTTTTAAAGACTTTCTAGCATGGAGGATAGAGTATTGGACTTGAAGTTAGGAACACTCAGCTTCTTGAGTTCAAATCCAGTCTCAGGCACTTTCTCTCTGTGCGATCTTACACTTAACCCTGATTGCCTCAGTTTCCTCTTCTGTAAAATGATCTGGAGAAGGAAAGTGCAAACCACTCTAGTATCTTTGCCAAGAAAACCCCAAATGGAGTCACACGGAGTTAGAAATGACTGAAACAACTGAATAACAAACAGCCAAAAAATCTCACCTCAAAGTACTAGAAGCAGAGAGTTTTCAAGAATGGCATTATTTCCGAAACACCAGCGATGGCCTAAACAACTTGTGGTCCAAAGGCTAATTCTCTCATCTGATCTCTACCTGATCAACTATTATTGGTGATATTATCAATGGGCAAAACTGATGTCTGTCCTCTATTTACTATCCAATCTATGAATCCATCTTAATATATAATTTAACAAATAATAAACAGTAGTTATCCAGTAAGAAAATTAATGACAACTGTAGAAGTTAATAATTTCAAGATAATCTGTTCTTTCCTCCGCCTTTTCAACCAAGATTATTTCACCATATTGGCTTGCATTTTGAAAAAGACTGACCATCCCCCCTTCTTCCTCCTCTCATCCTTAAAAGCTTATTCCAATAAATTTCAAATAGCTTAAAATTTTAAGCATGTGCTACAAAGAATACACTTTTATCCTATTTAATCTGATTTGTGCACCCATGTTTCTACTTTTCTTAAGTCATCAGAACACCTCCCATAATCAAAAGTGCCCCAAGTACTATAGTGCAACATTAGCTCTTATTAAAAACCTAACAATAGTTCTGCCTGTTACTACAGAGCCAATAAATAAACATAATGAAAATCATGACATGTTATTACATTACTCATAATTGCCTCTATTTATTTAAAAAAAAACTGATGAGCACATTTTAAATAATTTCATAACATGTCAAATTCTAGAAAGGTTTTGTGTTTGAGATGCTACTAAGATTTCAGGTTAGTGAAGATCATATATATAGGTTTTTTTTGTGCCCTGTAGCAAAGTGAAAATGAAGTCTAGGATATCCAACAATAACATCTGCATTATCACATAGTAGTAGTATAGTATCTAATACATTTACATCATTCACCCAAGGTATGTACCTACTGACACAATACTGTCAATAAAAACCACATTAAAAACCTTTTGAAAGAGCTTCCTTGTCAATTAGCCTGCAGATGGATTCTATCATTGTATTTTCCCCTGTCAATTTAATATACTGAATCATATTAACAGCACTGGCTTGTCAATAAGACAGATCTGAATCCTATTAATGGAGTTATGCTGCCAATATAATCGGCTTCCTATTTATTGAGCTCTCCAGTATTTGGAAAAGCTGTGAAATGGGATTATAAGGTTATGTTGTGTACATCTGGCTGTTCGCTATATAAATATTTCAAGAAATTTGATCCCACAGGCTAAAGAAACACCTGTCTAATCACTTTCTTTTTTCCCGTTACACAAATTTCAGACAACAGAGCAGCAAACTAAGGCTTAGATAAAATCATACTCCCTTTCCTTAGTCCATTTCCTTTTTATCCAAGGAATCCTGTCATTATTCTAGATATCCCAAACATGTACCAAACAGTTAGAAAAGAAAAAAAAAACTGCACAATTCTACTAGGGGATGTCTCTGTTCTACCACATGGAAGACATAATGTCTATGCCAGAAAAGAAATGAGATATAGAATTTTTTTTAATTATGAAAAATACTTGAACTACTCCATAATTTTGTACTTATTTAGTTCTTCTGTCATACTATATAATCTTGGTGTAATTGTAGCTTGTAAGTATAATTTTAGTGTCACATGGACCCCTGGAAATAATTAATGAGAGGTAGTAGTTCATGCATAAAATAAGAGTAAAAAGTTCAGCAAGCCTTCTAGTTAATAGAAGCCTTAATGAAGTTGAACATTAGTTGCTTTTAACCATATCCAGTATTAATAACTACATTGACTGGATTAGTAGAATATACAACAGCCCATTAAGTCTGATTATGTATTTTAAAAAAATCTTTGCTTAAAAAAGTAATTGCATTAAAAACGTACTGGGTTTTGCTCCAATCAAATTATCTCCAGGAGCCTAACGTGAAAACGCAGATTTTAAAAACTGGTCCAAAATGACAGCCAAAGGTCAATGAATCAAGTTACCAATTATATTCCGTGGTAGCAGATGGGTTCAATGAAACCTAATGATTGCATTTCAAATGCTTTAATGCACCTTTTATCTATGTTTCCCACCATGTTGACTCTATCTTAGTATTCCTAACAAGATATTATGTTTATCGCAATAAGCTAACTGGAATGATATCTTCACTCTTCCATCATTCATATTATATTACCGTGTAACAGAACTACCACGTCCCTCTCTTCCTTCATCCATTCCACCCTATCACTGCCAAAGGTACCAACCAAGACCATTCTGACTTAGGATACTATATAACATTTCTTCACTTGTGATTTCCATGAATAAGTAGTGACTTTTAATCAGTGAAAATGCTGGAAGTTACCAATACAAAGCTTCTGGTGCCCAAATGAATGCATTGCAATCAACAAACATTAATCACTTATTGCACATAAAGTGGTGATTAATATATACCTATTAAACTGAAATTAAATTCAAAGTATAGAGGAAACTAAATAGAAATTCTGGGAAATTAGAAATGAAATAATTTTCTTTGAAAGTGATTTTCCATGCAGTAAACTATTTTCAACTTGGTTTCCTTTGTATTATGGCTGTGCTTTGCAAGCTCAAAACTTGGCCCTTTTTATTCTGCCTTTGATCAAAGAGAATATGCTTTATTCTCTTACTGCAGATTAAAGGTCCAGGTGGCATAAACCTGTAAAGAGGCTTTTTCAGAGAGTAAGAGAATTCAACTCTCCCTTTGAGGAGTAGCAGATGGAAATTTTTATTCCCTAAAGTATCTTAAGAATGTACATTGTTATGCCCTGCAGAACAAACAGGAAAGGGAAAACCAGGCTGAGTTTATTTTATTGCTTCTTACATGAATCAAACTGTCAGCATTTTATTTACTTCCTAAAATTACATTTAGGGTTTTATGAGGTAAACAAAGATTCCCCTCCCCCAAAAGAAACATAAAAATGATAAGATTTTCACTTTTATACAAGTTATAATTCTTTCCAGTGCCCTATAAATCCCCACTAACATAGTCCCCCTCCCTTTCAAATTCATGGAATAACTAGACCTAAAAGTGAAAATAATAATAAGTAAAAGCATATGGAAACAAGAAGAAGGAGGAGCACATTACCTATCATCATGTTTTGTCATGCATTCAGTGAGTCTACAGAAATTAAGTCTACATTCTAATTCTTGTATTCAATTACAAAAAGTTGTCATTCTATTTACCTGCTCAACATCCCACAGGCCATTAAATTTTACAATAATTTCAGAATACTATCTTGTCCTAGGACAGTTTCTGTCTGAACTCTATCAAAAAAAGATGAAAGGAACAAGATAATATTATAACGATAAGTGTTGTTACTGCTATTGTGCTCATTACCTAACATTATATTATTCACTGGCTTTTTTAAACTGCTTTACTCACATTATCTCATCTGAGCCTTACAGTAACCCTACTAAGTATATTAGTCAAATGAATCAACTGTATCTGTGATTTCAGTATTAGTATTTCCTAAAATTATATACCTAGAAACAAAATTCCCATGAGACATATCCTCTTCATATGCCAAAATTAAATTAAGAATCTTCAAAAGATATAGTAACAGAGATAACTTTCATTGATGACCCTCTTATAATCAACATCAAGTGAAAAATAAAATAGGCAGAAATGTGCTCACCAAATTGGTTCTTCCTTTTCATGGTACAGATAGAGTTAAATTAAAGGAAAATTGCTTGCCTAAAGTAAGTGAGATGCTCGAAATAACACTGCAAAGTTACCAAAATGAAATCCATAATCATCCCAAAATTTATCCTAACCATCCAAAAAGGAAAAAAAAATTATATCAAGGTCATGATACGTAGCTAAATGCAATTTGCAGCCTGTGGAGCATGCATATACACATATGTGTATATAGAGAGAGTGTGTGTCACATTCTATGTGTACATACACACAATATGTATATATAATGTAGACATAGATATCTATCTACCTATATAAAAGGTGGGGTGGGGAATGGCATTATGAACAATGAGATGAACTGGAAGCCAGAATACTCAGGCTGAAGTCTAGTTTCTGACATATATGTGTATAAACAGACAAGTCATTTAACTTTTCAGTGTTCTAGTAAATTCTCCACTGCTATAACATACATAAGAGTTGGTGACACAGAAAGGCAGAAGAGGGGCTCTCCCTTTAGCAATGACATCACAGTTTTAGTCTCTGCTCTATCCCTAGGGAAAGAAGTATAGTGCTATGCTAAGCATCAGTTTTCATTTGGAGTCATAAAGGTTTGCATGTGTGGGTTACATCGGTGTTGACTAAGAGAATCAGAGTAGATCTAAAGAATTGTGAAGAAGGAAGCATTTGTACATAGCTGATACTGAGAATGTCCTTGCTCAGACCACAGAAGACTTATACTTCTTTCCTGAAACTATATTTAAAGATGGCATCAGCCTTATTCCTGATAAGTAAAATCTTTCAAACATTCAAATACTTTAGGGTGAAATTAGCATTGAATTTCTGTGATTAGTGGTAAGTTGGCATAATGTTACAAGTTAAACAATTTGGGGGAACAGGTCTGGGAAAGAGGTAATTATTAAAACATCATATTCTGCCTTTCGCTTATATTATTTTAGACAATCGTTTATCTGAATTTCTTAGTTCTTCAACTAGTGACTCCAAGCTTTTTTAGTTTTGTATATCTCTGCTACACATCACTCGATCCACTTCAAGCTCCAAAAACTTTTAGGCAAGTAATGAAATTCAAGTGAGATTATTCTTCTCTGGCTCAATCTGAACTATAACTCTGGTTCTATGTTTACATATTATTTTCTTTACCCAAACCAAATTTTCAAATTTTCAAAGTTCAATTGAAATTTAAAGAATCAATGTAATAAAATTTCACTTCAGAGAGTTTTCTACAGGCTGAGCTTTTTTCAATATTGATTTTAATTTTTTATTTCAATATTTTATATTGCTTTAATGAATTGAGTTGGTTTAACTGTGCTGGTTTGGGAACCATTATTTAGCAAATAGTTTTATGCCTTGTGGTCATTCAGTACACATATATATTTTTCACAAACCTAAATGTAAGCTGATTAGTGGGGCAGCTAATGGATAGAGTGCTGGGCTTTGGAGTCAAGGTTCATCTTCCTGAGTTCATATCCAGCCTCAGAAATTTACTAGTTGTGTGACCAGGGGCAAGTCACTTAACCCTGTTTGCCTCAGTTTCTTCGTCTG
This sequence comes from Bettongia penicillata ogilbyi, assembly GCA_023548195.1. Lineage (NCBI taxonomy): Eukaryota > Metazoa > Chordata > Mammalia > Diprotodontia > Potoroidae > Bettongia > Bettongia penicillata. Next base: position 726,971 of record JAJHZJ010000767.1, read on the forward strand.
TGAAATGAACTGAAAAAAGAAATGACAAACTACTCCAGTATCTTTGCCAAATGAACCCCAAGTGGGATCAGGAGGAGTCAGAAATGACTGAAATGAATGAACAAAAAAGTTGATTAATAACTGTACAATGAATTTTAGATGATGGAGAAGGCATTGCTGAATCTTAACTTTTTCAGGAGCACCATGGCAGGTAGTAAGGGTTACAGTGTTCTTTATCATCAAATTGAATCAGTAACTAAAATGAAATATGATCTTATCTATAATTTATGAGGAGTTAAGAATTCTTCAAATTATCTATTAAAAAACAGTCTCAATTTATTTCATAAAAGGTACACAGATCCACCGTTTAATATCATCCAGTAATAGATGTAAATAACATAGAATAAAATCAATAACATCTATAGAACTACTGCCTTGATTCCTTGATAACCAAACAAATAAGACTTCCTCACAAAATCACATAATATTGAAAGAAAATTATATTTGATTTAAAAAAAAGGTCATTTTTTCATTCCCAGAAAAAAGAGCTGGTTATTACACTACAAACAACAATGTATCTCCTGGATAGGCTGTTTGTGAAGTGATGCCACTGTTGGATTCCTGCCTTGAAACTGAGAATATTTATACCAGATCAATTATATTCTAATGGATAACTTTGATTATTCAATTATTTTCATGTATAATTAGACTTAAATTTGTATTAGGATATTTGTGCTTATTTTGAAGAAGTAGTCACAAATTAATATAAAATATGCCCATCACTTTTTAATGTGATTTTTTTTTTACTCCAAACTACAGCAAGATGTACCTTTCATTGCTGTCTAAAATACAGTGTATAAAATGATATTCAAGATAAAAGTACTAGTATTACCTAGAGCATTTTCCATGGAATATACTCTCAAATTACAACTAAATAACAAATATATTTTTAATATCTATTTATAGAAGTCATCCTCTAACAAAATGTCAGTTTTAATTAATTCCATTTTTCCTAAAATAATACAGTATTCAGATAACTGTCGTTATTGTTTTTATGGCTTCCATGAAATTGAGATTGGTGCCTCTTTTCATTACTTGGTAGATGGGGTAGGTATTAGAAATATCCTTTAATTAATAAAGAAACATAAATAACTACTCTCCTCCTCAGGATCAGAAATGATATATTTTTTAACACTCAAAATCAAGTACCATTTGGTACATTAACAATTTACAGAGCTCTTGGAGAAATTTTTTCAGAGCATGTCAATTCCACAAATATATATTTATTTATAAGAGAAACAGAGGTAGAGAGCTTTCCCTTCTTCTAATTCATATTTGTTTTTTAGATTCAGAAATATTAAGCAATATAATATACTTTGGGTAAAAATCCGATCACAGATAGCCCTTAAGATGTTTATTGTAGGGGTGTTTTTACCTCCAAAGGGCTTCTTGGCATTTGCCTGCTAAACAATTCTGACTATCTCAACATTGGCAGTTAGCCCAACTTGCTTTACTTCAAACTTGAAGGGGGCAATAGGAAAGGTTGGGGGAATGAGGGAGTTAGGAGTGAATCTTTACTCCTTTCTAAGACCTTCTTTACATGTCAACTTTTGCCTAGGGCAAAATTTAATAGGAGATTTGTGGATCTCTATTTCTAGAGATTTACTATGGAAACACTGACATAACCTTTAACCATAGCAAACAGTGCCACTCTAATGAGTAGGCTATACCAAACCACTTGCAAACTGAAAACTACACAAGGAACAGACAGATCCTGGCAGGAATTAATCTGCCATTTTCACACATCTGCCCAAGGGAGGTATTGTAATTGCAAAAATTTACTCTTAGACTGCTGAGACTCATAGTAATTATGTTTCTTTTTTTAATAGAAATAGCCACAGGTGGTAACAAATTGGGTTTTGAGATGGGAAACTGGGCATGCATTCTAACCCAAATTACTATGTAATTGTCTTGATTATAAAATACTGTGGAAAGCCTATTGCTCAAAATTTAAATCAGAACAAAAAAAAAAGTATGTTTTAAATGTATTCCCCTCCTCCCCCAGCTTCTCAATATGTGGGCCTATTGCTTCATTTATTGATATAGTCACATCTAATGCCAGTGCAGGCAATTTACAATAGATTTGCACCAATAACTATCCCAAATTCCTGTGGTTTATATTTGTTTAACAACATAAAATCTCTATTTCCTCTCTTTCTCTCATCTGGGGATAAAGAGTAGCTTCACCAAAAAGGTCAAGATCTGGAAATTTAGCTAATAATTATGATGGATGCAAATGCCAAAATTAAAGATGTAAAGTTGTGTACTTCAAATATAAGTTGAAATTAAAATCCTATTTGGTCATTTGTAAGTGTATTTGACAGAAATGTGTCTTTTTTGCTAATATACTGATCCAAATGGATAGATAGACAGATAGATAGGCAGACAGACAGAAAAGATAGATAGATGGATAGATTTCCTCACACAAGTGCAAGTTTACGGTTACTATTTATCTAATCCTTCACAATATGTATAGTATTAATAATGATGAATAATGTTGATAATAATAATACTTTTAATCATTAAAAAAACAGCCATTTTATCCACCTGGGCAATAGTTCATAGAAGGGTAAATATAAACATAATAATGAAATGATACTTTTTCTCGGTATCATTTCTTATCTAAACTCCATTGTGAAAAAAAGAGGGAGATTTATTTTTGTTACTGTTATTATTTCTTAAGTCCACCATTTTGATGTGATCACACCATGCACAAAAAAAGAGAGATCAGAAGTTGACTTAAAGCTAAACCAACCCATTTATAAAACAGAAGAAACAGAGAGATTGAAAGAGCAATGAGAAATCAATTACCATCTCATACCCACTGACTAAACAATTGACTGATTAGTACCTTACCTTAAAGGTGGGTGAATTCAAGTTAACGTGTACTTTCTAATACCCACTGCCACTAATAAGAAAGATGGACAGTTGATTACTCTCTATTCCACATGACTTACACTTTTTCTTCATCATTCTCAATCCTGAAGGTTGACAGTGGGATGTGTAAGTTAAAGGAAGATATATATCCATACCTCCATAGTAAAAATGGAAGCTTTCCTTCTCTACTGCTGTCTCAAGAAAACATGACAACAGAATTCATCTACAATTAGATGGCTTCTTCTATTAGCTTTGATAGAGAGCCTACTGAACATCTAATAAAGTTTTAAAACCCATATAGAAAATATGAATTGTCCTCTGTTTCTGTGTGTGTATTCAGTGAAATCAATAAGAAGAATGTTAAGTATCAACCTTATTTATTTTTAACACTGTAATTTCTCTTTTAAAAAAGCAGTCTTTTCAGTTACTTGGTTAGAAGGGAAGTATACATAGCGAAATAATTTACAAAGATTTTTATAGCAATATTTCAGGCTTTTAAACTTTTTCCCAAGTACTAAAAGTCATGCTTATTCATATTATTTTTGATCTACTGAAATAATGAGATCACAGTAAAAAGCAGACTGCCTAGATACTGTACAGCTGTGTCTAGATAAGCCTGCTCCTGATCATTAAAGCTGGATTGTTTTTATGATCTGCAAATCTGCATATCAAATTACACAAGTGTTATGGAAAACAGTAAATCTATCAAATATTCAATCATCAGAATTAGCTTAATAGACTACTATCAGATGCACTATGAAGCTAAATGAAATTAAGAGATTTGGGAGAATATTTCTGTTGGACCATTTATAGAAAATGGAGAGTTACTGTTTAGGTTAAGCAAACTGTATGCTTTGTAAATGAGCAGGTTCTGAGCACAACTACTTTCATGCTAAATGTGAACTCATTTCTAAGCTTCTACTATGTAATTTTACAGAATGATGTTGGAATCATTTAATAAAAAAGACTTTGTACCTTATGGATGTTTACATTCATATACATTTAAAGACCTGCAGCTTGACTATTTTACTGAGTTAAAATATTGGCACTTGGGATGCTTCCTAATTAAATTTTGTGTACTTCAGCATGTTTTACTGAACAGCAGGTTACAATTTTATGTTTAAATGGATGCTTAGTAATCTGTAATGATGCAGGTAGAAATATTATAAGCAACAATATTGATTAATGTCTTATATTTGAATTACCATGTTTATTTTTCAATTACTGCCAAGAAAAGTTAAGAAAATCTTTTAAAAGGGAATTCTGTTGTAAGAAATAGTTTGAAGGTTTCACAGTGTGATTCTTAAGTTACTTTTGAAGATGTCATTAGCTATCATTAATAATACATTTAAATCTTTCACAATTATGACAAAGCCATTATTTACTGTTTATTTTAATTTCCTTGACAAGCATGCATGCAATGGTTGTTAAAACAGTATATATCTACAAAGCAAGTAAGAGTTTATAGCTTTGAAGACTTGAAATTGATTTTTAATGCTTCAGCTTTCAAACAGTACAAAGGCTGCTTTTAGCTGATAAAGACAGTAAACAAGAAACTGTCCCTTTAATGTTTTTCTTTAATTAAAAATCAATCAAAAAGGCATTTCAATTTTTGAAAATGTTACGCATTTTGGACACATATTGTGTTCAAAAACTAATGGAAACTTATGAAATGGTATTTTTGTTTACCTGAGCTGCTTCACATCGTCCTTCCACCATCAATAGAGTTCCTGGCTATTGAATTGAACAGAAATTTAAGAAGAAAAAAAAATAAGATGGTGTAAGTCTTGATGTTATAAAAATGACTGAAGCAAAATGCTTTTAATACCACTAAATTATTTTAATATATTCCTTTCCTCTAATCAGACCAAAGCCTATTTATGTAGATTAGTTACATCTAGAGTCTCATTTATCCAACCTGTATTTATCCTTTGATCACAAAGCTTGTTAACTTAAATGGTCTTTTATTGTTATGATTCGTTTTCCCATAATTATGCAGTTTAACTGCCTGATTTTTTTTGAATAAATATATGCAAACGCGCCAATCATATTCAGCAATGTTATGCTGGATGCTCAATGAACTGTAAGAGCCATTTCAATACAATAAAACTGCCTGGAAGAATTCCAGGGCAAGGACTGCAAATACCAGTAATCATAGTGTCACTAGTATTGGAACAGACAAATAAAAGTATGTTACACATATATCAATAGATTTTCTCAAACACAGTCTGAAACTCATTTCATATGTCTATCACTGAAAGAACTTACAGCACATCAAGGAGTGATGCCACCCACACAGCAAAATGGTACATTTAATTTTGATCTTTTTTTTTATTTTTATTTTACCTTGAAAATACTGGGCTTGCAGTTTTGCAGTAGAAGGCAGAGGAGACTCCAGCACATTTTTGCTTAGTCACAGCAGAGATTGTTGATACCATTATAGCCTTCGCTATTAAAGGTAATTTATTTTAAGTAACTGGAGGACCATGATATGTCAATGTCAAAATTACCAACGAGGGCTGTGACTAACTGCAAAATACTAAGTTCACTGGAAAGATATATTTGTCTGTATCACCATGGCTAAAGTGGATTATCAGTAGATCAGAGAAGGACTGATTAACTTTAACTGGGGGAAGGATAAGAGCCATTCTATCTTCAGTGACAAGCCAACAGATCTTTGTGTTACACCAAAATGTGAAGGCATTCTTTAAAGAATACATGCTTGCATGCATCCATACACGTGTGTACATGCACCTGTATTTGCATGTATGTATGTATACATATATGTATGCAAGAATGAATATATATCATATATATAATCACATGTATCTTAAAAAATATAAAGTGGAGGTAGTACCCTATGGGGTTTATTAAAAAATAGCATTATTATAGGAAATGTATTCTAAAGCAATGAGTAATATCATAATTAGCTGGGGATTTGTAAGAATTTGCCTGCTATTGAGCACATTGCATAAGTTGCCAAATTTTTAAGGAGCTAAGTTTTCATTTATAATTGTCAGATCTAATTTATTCCTTCTTTACTTATTATCCCAACAAGAGCTTTAATTTACAAACGTGTGTATGGGAATACATACATACACACATACATATATATGTACACATACCTATATGCATATATACTTATGGGAATGTGCATATGTAAACACACATACATGTATGCATTATTCATGTATGTCTAATGTTCTTCTTGATATATTTATCTTTAAGCTACTTAAATATATATATATATATATATATATACTATGATTACATAACAGAGTTTTCTAATCTTTATAGTCCTCTCCCTTTAACTTATTTAACTTTAGGATTTTTTAAGGTCTCACGTGTCATTATAACATTAGGATCTCAAACTATCTCCTGAGTTGGGTATCTGGGGAGGTGGGAAAGTATCCTAGTAGCTATAGTGATATAATGAAATTATTTACATAATGAGAAATAAGCATAGGAGTGTGTTCTTGCTGGGATTAATAAGTATATATGTATTATATATTAAACATGCGAATATACACAGAGTTATATATCAAATCAGTACTTTGTTTAGTGAAATACAAACACTTTAATGTCTTACATTATATTTAGACATGGCTCTCCTTTTTCACCAAGTATATAAGCTATCATCAGTTTTGGTCTTGTCTATAACAGTCTGATAATGTTTTTTGTAATGTACATATTTATTTATGAAAAATTGTGATGATAAGTTACAGAAATTATGTATTTATGCACTGCCAATAGCAAATCTGTAGAAATGAAGCATAGCAAAATTTGATTTTGAATACTGTAATTGAGAAAATGTTAAAGTTTAATTTCAGAATTTTTCCTTGAATATATGAAATAGACGTAATACTTTGGTCAAGATCACTTCAACAGTAATATACATAAAGATTTAGGATACTGTATGTGAACTTTAAAATAGCATCAATGTTTACTTTTAAAATAAATTTGTGTTAACTATATTCACATTATTGAGAAAATTTTTTTAAGTATATGTGTCTATTACCTCTCCCAAGTGAAGTCATATTTATTCACCAAGTTGCCCCTCACACAATTTAAAAATTCTATTCATTAAATTTTCACAATTTTTTAATTTTTGATAGGATTAAATGATATTCAAAATTCTTTAGGTGAGACTAAAAGTATTTCATTTCCTTTAGGAAAAAGTTGTTGAATTTTCACTTAGGGGCTATGTATGGTTTATATATAAATATATAGATATAGAAAACATTTTGCTAATTTTACTGAAGGCAGTAGGTAATACAAATCATATTAAGTCATTCTACCAAATTAAATATTTGAAAATCAAATGTTTCTATGCAGCATTTTACTTCTATTTATCATTCACATATATCATTCATTTATTTCTATAATTTCATATTGTGTACTGAAAGTCACATTTATTAGGATTGTTAAACATTTGAAAACCACTGAAGCAGCATCCTAACCCTCAAATCATTAATGATAATTTAGATTCAAGGGAAAGTTTGTTAAGCACTTTGGGGTTAATATATTATTTCGTCTCATTTTTTAAATCTCATAACCTTTACTCTCTGTGCACCATTTTAACTCCATCTTTAAGAACTTGTATCAAGCACTTAATTTTTCCAGTAACCAAGCTATGGTCTGTGTTGAGAGTTATCAAAGGATATTCTGAGCCACAAAACTAGCCCCAGATATTCAAAATGAGAACAGACTTAAGGCATTAGGGTTTTGGCCTAAAAATCACTGGACTTAGAGTGAATAAACTCAGGTTTATTCTGAGCTATGGCACCAAGTAGCACTGTAACCTTTGCCTTGTCACAAGCTCCCTGGGTCTTGGGGTTTTTGTTTGTTTAGATTTTTTTGAAAAATTAGAAGACTGGAATATATTATCTTTAACGTTCATTCTGTAACTCCATAAATATGAGAGAGAAAAAAGTCAGGTTGTATATGTCTGTGCAATTTGAATATTCACCAGAACAGTCAGTGACTGAATTTTCAAGTTAGCCTGCTATTGTATGAGCCAAAGTACAAAAAAAAAAAGTTAATTTACTATATAACACTGAAAAATATTTTGGGAGAATTACGTAGAATTATCACAGTATGAATCCAGTGAATCTCCAAGCTCAATATTTATGTCTCCTGAGAATTTGGAGAGCATAGATATGTACAAATGTCCAGCAGAGTGGCCTATACCACATCCCCAGGTTAGCTTTTAGGAACTCAAAATCATTCATTGCCTCATGGATTGCATTAGGCATTGTCCAGTGAGGTCAATAAAGTATATAAAAGTTTCTCCTTACCTTCTTTCACTCCAAAGTGCTAAAGCTACTTGTGAAAAACTTCTTTCCACACAGTTCATTTACCTAATCATCATTTTAATTTCATTTTATTTTACTCATTTAGATTTTTGTGCAAGCATTAGAAACTACCTCAGCTAAATGTTGCATGTTTCGAGTATGCATTTTCTCTCTGAAAACATGTACTTCACTTTCTTCAACTGAAAAGTTCATGAACAATAGATCAGGAAGATGTTACTCCCTCTCTACAAAGTTTATGAAGTTAAAGCTAATGGAAGCTGTTTGAAACTGGAGTTTTAAAAGATTGGAAGAGAATGCAGCTGCCTTTTTTCCCTTTTAATTATTTCAGCTGTACTAAAAATGTAGGCTCAGCACATTTCCTTCTATGGGTGCACATAAAAGCTACATGTAGTAACATTATAGAAAGTCTGAAGACATTAGAGCAACAAGAAAATTTGGGATTCTCCCAGCTACTCCAGGAATATCCTCTTCACCCTCCTCAAATCAGCTCTTGATAATTTTGAGACATTACATTTGTTGATAGAGAATGAACAGTGGCTGCTTTGAAGTATCAATAATGATCGGGGCTTTATTTTAGCATGCCACATGAGTATTCCCTCAGGTATGCATGTTCATCAGATTGTAGAAAAAGAAGATATTTAAAGCCCCATTTGATCTTTTCTAGGAAAATTATTATCTCAGGCCCAAATTTCTTTTGTCCCATCAATGTTCCCCAAAGGAAGTGGCCATGGTATGTTTTCTAATAGTTTATTTTAGATTGATGAAATAGTTAAACATACGTTAAAAGATATTTCTTCTTCTTGTATATATTGACTAAACTTTGGACTATAACTAGATGTTATGAAAGGAGTATTTCAATGTATCCACCTTTACATCATCATGCTTTTCTGTGAAGAATTTGTGAGAAAAACACACCTGATAGTTAAGTGTTGTTGCACAAAGTCTGGTTTTCTACTACTCTAGCTGACAAATAGTCTATTAGGATTTATCCTAATGTTAAGAATGAATAAACAAAGTGAATTATTTTGGGTGTGGCACAAATAGAATTCCTAATGTTGTATCTGAATTCAATTAAAGCATAGTTTTCCCACAGATGTGCCTACAAAATATAGCTACAATTTTTTTTTTTTAATCCAGGAAGCTCTCCTATTTGTTTTATATATGACTCTACTTTGGACGAACATAAAATGTGAGATTTAATAGTTCTGTTAGTCCTTACCATACTCGTCATGTGTACCTCAGTGCAAGTGCTGAACTTCCTTTGCATTCATAAGCAAATCAAACACATATTACATACCTATAATATCTCCCCAGAAGTTCATGTCAAATTCTTACTCAGAGTTGTGTATTTCTGCTGTGTCAGTTTAAGAGCATACAACCAACTCATTGAACTGAAATAAGATGATAGTGTACCTAGGAGCTTAAGGTAATGTGTTCCATTTTAAAGCATTTGCAAAGCAACTAAATTAAAAGGATCATTCATTGCCCTTAATTTAATGCATCACGTGCATTATACTTGGGGTTAAACCTTATATAGTTAAGAGGTAATTAAATATAGGTATGCAACACAGATCAAAGTATCTGATCTTCATCAAGTGGGCAATATAAGGAGGCAAGTCTCCAAGGGTGTTTTGGAAGGCATTCCAGGCCACTTATAGAAGCACTAGGGGGATAACCACTTTACAAAAAAAAATTGTAAAGATGAAAATTATGTTGACAAAATATTATGAGAGGACAGAGGATAGGTCACAGAGTTCTGAAAGACTGAGTTCAAGTCTCACTTTGGATCTGACTTTCTGTCTGACTAGGCAAGTCACATAACCTCTCAGTGCCCCTCTTCATCCCAGACAAGTGTCAAAGACTATAAATCGTTAATCTGCTTTACTGGAGGTCCTACACCAATGAATGTCATATCTGTACCAAAACTTGTTTCAGGTTCTAAAACTAAAACTAATTCCATGAACACTGTCTATTATATATTTTGATTAAATATCTTATGATGGGGAAGGAGGACAGAGTTGAGATGTTCTTTGATTTCTGCAAACTAAATATGAATTTTTTTGTGTTGGAACTGATTTTTTAAAAAAAGAACTCAACCTACTGACTAGATTCTAGTTTAGGAGGGATCAAAGCTTCCCCCCTTCAAAATGGTCTGACTGATTCAATCCCAGGTGTATCCCACCTAATCTAAATAATGTCTCAGACTATTCTGCTAATTCAATTCCATTTCCACTGGAACTCCAATAATAATTTGACTTGTGGAAATAGATGGTGAGAGACCCGGGACTTATCCAGCATGTCACAACCTTTTAGGCAAGGAAGTTTAAAACAAAAATGAAGGCAATGTATTTGTGCATTTATCTGGTGACTACCTACATATGAATTTTTTAGCTTAAAACTCTCTCTTAAAGACACAGATGACCATGAAAAGCAGATTTAATATCCACAGAAAGATTTTCATAGAAACCACAAAACACCTTTTTTAAGGGAGGAATTTCCTCTTTCAGTTTTATATAGATCTCCAAAAAAAAAATCATGATTAAGCATACAGTAAACACTGTAAAAAAAAAAATCTCCAATCATTGGGATTTAACACTACAAATGATATCTTTTTTTTTTCAGTAGCATTAATTAGTACATGTATTAGTTACTTTACGGAGACATTACATGATTGTGGGAAAATATAATTTGCTTCTTTTGAGTAACTATTACAGTTATATGCAAAAACAAAAACAAAAAAAAAGCGGACTTAGCATTTTGAGCACTCAAGTTTCACAATAAAGTAAAAAACCTACCCAAAACAAGTGCCATCAAAAGTTCTTTGACTTTTAAAGCACGTAAGGGCAAATCAAATTATTGTGGTTTTACTTCCACATTGTTCATCTTCTCTAAGCGTCACTTTCTGATAAGTTCAATTTTAGATTTCAAGTATTTCTCCACTAAAGCAATTGGTAGCAATGTAAATGCACGATAAGCATAAAATGAAGTTGCTGCCGTGATACAACTCCACAATAGCTCCAATTGACTGATGCAGAAGGAGTTTTCCTGCAATTATCAAAATACATACCTATACTGGATCAAAGATCAGGATTTTTTTTCCCTTTGCCATGTGTCAAAAACCTGTCATTTAAAGTTTAGAACATACATGTGTGTATATATGTATTTATATACACATATCTATTTAAAGTACTGGGGAATTTGAAATTATCTGTTCATATCAAATATACAATTCATGAATTTAATTGCAACCTAAATAATTTTTTTGGTACAAGTGACTATAGTGCAACTTTTCCTCCCATTTTCAGGGAACACAAAATGAGTCTGTGTCACTTCTTTCTGATACACTCAGTTCACTTCTCCAAAGACTCAGAAGAGAATATTAGGAAAACAACTGGAAACATAAATACGCCATTTCAAATATAGTAATAGTCATTATCCAGAGCCTTTGTTCACCCAAACTTTTAAAAAGTAGTTTCAAAGGATGTCTGTGATTTAAAATATTAAACTACATTAGTGAATTAAGATGCAGTTCAAGCTGAATATTAAATTGGATCCATGTATTTTTAAAATGTGCTTTGATAAAACTATATTTAAATATATTAGTGTAAACAGTAGGTCACACTGATTCAGGCTACTGGAAATCTGACTGCTATTTTTGTTGTTCCAATATGACAAACTTTTTTCATTTTGTAACATAACATTTATTATTATTATTTGCAGTGTTTGCAAAGAACCATTAACAAGTTAAACAAAAGTTCCCAAAGGTGGGAAGGTTCTTTGTTGTTTGTTATGAAGTGAAATATGTACTAATAAAAAATAAACCAAACCACAAACACTGAACACTGCTCGAATGACGTCTATTTTTAAAAAAAAAACCAACACGTTAAAATAAGTAACAGAAACAAGACATTTACATCTTGTAATTTTTGTGCTGTTATTTACATACATGTATGATACTTCTGTGTATATCTTAAGAGTATGTACACACACAGTATTCAGAATGTAAACCAGAGGGTTTCACTGCTGCTGGCAGTGTCTCAGTCCTGTTCGATAGGTGTCAGGACAACTCCAAAAACAAAGCTTTAAAGTCAAGTCCCAGGTTATGCTAAAAGTCTCCTACCTGAATTATGGACATCCGAGTGGAGGGGGTCTCGGTTGCATTAGTCCCTTGTCCAGTGAAGCTGGTGTGGCAGCCCCCATGCCCCTGAGGAACAGTCAGGTTGTTGGAGGCAGGTTTCAGGTACATCACCTCAGACCTGGGCGAGCTGAGGGGCAGGCGAGTCTGATAGTCAAAGTACATGGGGGAGGTGGCCAGGGAGGGGCTGCTCACCACATTCATGACATTCATGGCATTTCTCTCCTCCACCTCGCTCTGCACTAACATGATATCGTTCTTGTTGATCTTTTTCTTTTTGCCCTTGCCCCCGCCTAGTTGAGGGTGGCTGTATTCTGCGATGCGGCAGTTGTAAGTCCGGATCTCCTTGTTCTCCCGCTTGCACTTGACCGCGATGGTGATCATGGCCGCTAGGAGGATAATGGAGATGGTGCTCAGGGTGACTATCAGTGGCAGGGACATGTCCCAGCGGCGCTGCTCCCCGTTCACTCGGGGCACACCCTCTGGAAGAGAGCCGCTCACCGAGCGGATGATGAGCCTAGCCACGGCTGAGAGGGTGGGCTTCCCGTGATCGGTTACCTTCACCACTAGCTCCACCACGGGGGTCACGTCTTCCCAGAAGGGGTGCAAGGTGCGGATCTCGCCGCTGGACGGGTCGATCTCGAACAGCTTGTCCTCGTTGCCGTCCACAATCTCATAGGTGAGCCTCCCGCTCTCCCCGAAGTCGTTGTCCAAGGCCCGCACGGTGCTCACTAGATAGCCCAGCCCGGCATTGCGGGGCACCTGCAGCTCAGCGGTGTCGTTTTGCAGGGTGGGCAGCACAATCACTGGTGCGTTATCGTTCACGTCCATAACAGTCACTCGCACCGTGGCATTGCTCTCTAAGTGAGCCGGGGCGCCGGAGTCCTTAGCTAGTACTTTGAACTCAAAGGCTTTGGTCTGCTCGTAGTTGAAGGAGCGCAAAGCATAGATGGCCCCGTTGGTGGGGTTCACAGACACGTAGGTATAGATGGACACATCTCCGATGTGCGAGGGTACTATGGAGTAGGAAACGGTGCCGTTTTGGCCCAGGTCGGGATCGTGTGCCAGCACAGAACCCAGGTACTCACCGGGGATGTTGTTCTCATGGACCTGCAGTAGGTAAAGCCCCTTGGTGAAGCGGGGCGGGTTGTCATTCTCGTCCAGGATTTTCACGGAGAATGACTTCGTGGAGTTGAGAGAGGGAGAGCCTCCGTCCCGGGCCACGATGGTAACATTGTACTCATCTTGGGTCTCCCTGTCCAGCGGCCGGTCAGTCACCACAGTATAGAAGTTGTCATAGTTCTCTTCCAGTTTGAAGGGCACGGGGCCTCCGACCCCGCTCCCTCCAAGTCCCCCTCCAGCCCCTCCTCCGCCCAGGACGCGACACTGCAGCTGCCCGTTCTTGCCTGAGTCCCTGTCAGTGACCCGCACCAGGGCGATGACAGTGCCCGGTGGGGCGGCCTCGCTCAGCGCCCCCTGGCGCACCGAGACGAAGCCTATCGAGGGCGCATTGTCGTTGCGGTCTATCAGCTTGACCGTGACCTTGCAATGGGCCGGAATGGGGTTGGGTCCCAAGTCCCGGGCCTGTACGTCAATCTCCACCAGGTTGTTCTCTTCATAGTCTAGGTTACCCTTGACGCGGATCAGTCCCGTTTGGGGGTCAATGGAAAAGAGTTCCCGCACCCGTTCTGGCACATAGCTGCTGAAGGAGTACAGCACCTCGCTGTTGGGACCCTCATCGGCGTCTGTGGCATTGAGGTCAATAACCACGGTGCCCAGCGGGGAATTCTCGGGCAGCTCCACCAGGTAGGAGGGGGCCTCGAAGACTGGACTGTTGTCGTTGGAGTCGATCACCTTCACATTGATCTGCATGGTGGCGGAACGGGGCGGTTCTCCGCCGTCCAGGGCGGTCAACACTAGGGTGTGGTGATTCTGCTGCTCACGGTCCAGTGCCTTCTGAATCACCAGCTCTGGGAACTTGGTGCCATCTCCGCGGGACTTGACGTCCACCGCGAAGAGGCCGTGATCGTCGCGGGTGAGCAGGTAAGTGCGGAGCCCGTTGTCACCGGCGTCGGGGTCGTGGGCGCTGGTGAGTGGAAAGCGAGTTCCCGGAGCGGCGTTCTCGGAGATGTCCATTTCGATCTGGTCGGAGGGGAAGGAGGGTGCATTGTCGTTGATATCTTGGATTTCCACCTTGATCATGCAGATCTCTTTGTCGTTGGCGAAGACCTCTAGGGAGAGCTGGCACTTGGCGTTGTGGCGGCACAGGGACTCGCGGTCAATGCGCTGCTTGGTGTAGAGGAGACCGCTGTCGGCATCCACGTCCAGTAAGTGCGGCGCCGAGTTCTCCAGAACGCGGTAGCTGCCTGATTTGCCGCGCCCGGCTCCGATGCTGACACCGCCGCCGCCGCCTCGCTCCGGGGGCAGAAGCCCCTGCTGCGGCAGCCTCGCATCTTTCCCGATGTTGCCGATCACCGTACCGGCCCCTTGCTCCTCCGGCACCGAGTAGTTGAGGTTTTTGAGCGTGAGGGCGGGAGCCCAGAGCAAGAAGCAGCAACAGATGGAAAGGTACATCCCAGACCAACGGGGTGGGGGCAGGAACTGCAGGACTGTGCGTGTCTGTGTGCTGCGAGAGTGCAACACAACAGGGCTCTGTGTGTGTGTGTGTGCTCCTGTGTGTGCGTGCGTGAGACACTGTCTGTCTCTCTTCTCCCTCTAGCTGCTTTTTGATTCAGGCTCTTCTTATTTCTTCCCCAAGTTCCTTGAACCTGTTGAGCTACAGCATCTGCCCAGAGAGAGGAGCAGCAAATGGACCGTAGCTTTAGGGTCACTGAGTGAAAAGAAAAGCAGCTTTCGAGAGCAGGGGTTAAACAAGTGCTTCGTATCTACAGGAAAACCTCAGCTCTAGTTCAGTCTCCACAAACTTCAGTGATGAGGTGGATGATAAGAAGAAAAAAATCGTCCAGGGAGGGGGGAGGGGGAGAGGGAGGAGGCAGCGATAATGGGTTTTAAAAATACGCAGGGTTTTTCTTTTCTTTTCTTTTCTCCCACTCCACCAGTGCGCTGAAAAGCCACTCTTCACACGCAGTCTCCAAAATACTATTAAAAATAGAGGCGGAGGGAGATAAAGAGAGCGGGGAGGTGTGTCTCTAAGCAGGATTGTAAAGTGAAATCCTTACTTGTTACTCCTCTCCCGTGATGAGATTGACGGGGATAAGGGAAAGGAAACAGACGACTCTCGGAAATAGATTTGAAGCCCTCTCCAGTGTACAGAGAAATGTCTGGTGGCCCCGCGGGCTTGTTGGTTTTCAGGGAGTGTTTTGCTGCATTTAGAGATCTAATCTTGCATTGCTTGCAGCGGCGGCGGCGGCGGCGGCAGCGTCGGACTGCATCTCGCTGGCAGGCGTAGTTCTCTCTTTCCTTTCCAAGCAACCCCAGGGGGAAGTGGGGGGGAATGCAGAGCAAAGAACTAGTGTCCGGATTTGTAGTTTCCTCCCTTTACCAGCCTCCGCCCTCTCGTCTTGAAAAATGCTCTCCTGAAACCAGGAAACCCCCAACCAGATCAGCAACAGCAGTGTGTATGCGTATGTGTGTACAGGAAAGAAAAAAATATCTCAGTCTGTGTTCATTCGCATATACACTCTTGGATTTCTCTAAGACAGGCCAGTAGCAGCCGCCACCACCACATCCTCTCAGAAACAGCACTTTGCTCGATGCAGTTTAATTCCAGTTTGCTTTCCCCTCCAATAGAAAGGAAATCAACAGGCAACCCATGGTTGAATGCTCAGAATTGGGGGACGGAAAAAAAAAAAAAGAAGGAAAAGAGAGAAAATCCACCCAGTACTCACACACATACATATACTCCTGTCTGTGGCTAAAAGGGAAACAGTCACTGCATTCACAGGGTTGTGCTGTCAAGTGCTTCTTTTTTCTTTCTATTGAGCATCTCCTTCCAATGGCACTGCCGCCTCCCAAGCCTCTTCATTTAGAAAGGAAAATCTTGGCGATGAATAAAAGTGGTAAATATTTCAAACGAACAAAGTATGTCCTTTCTGTTTTGTTTTGTTTTGAAGGGGAATGGATTAAACAAATACAAATTAATGTTTGGTGTAATGCATTCTGCAGTCTCAAGCTCAAACAGTCTTTCTGGACATCTTGGTATAGGGAGTAGCAGCAGCAGCAGCAGCAAGCCAAGTCAGGACGATTTACCTCTCGAGGGGCTATTAAATAGAAGTGTTTTTTTTTTAATTTTTAAATTTTTATTTTTATTTCAGGTTCTTAAAACGCCCCCAAGATAAGTGAATGACACATCCAGAAATTCAGGTGTTCCAATATGCTGGATGAGTCAGATCCAGCGAAACAAATCGCATTCACTATCGCCTCATGTTCCTCCCTTCACAGACATTAGTTGCAGCTTCTTAACACTTCTCTGACTCCCTCTATACATAGAAAAATCAGAATCATGTTTTGAAGAAGAAGAAAAAGGAGAAAGGGAGGGGGTGTTGAATCCAGCTGCACTTTTACTATACCTCTTTCTCCGGGAGGCTGAGAATCAGGAAAACAAGACTGCTATCCACAGTACCGAGAAGGCGTCTGCTTTGCTGGGTGTATTTTTTTTTTTTAATCTGTCCTCTATTTTAGGCGTGAGCCACCCCGAGATCTTTCTGATTTTTAGGGAAGTAAAAGAAATTATATAGTAGGTTTCCAGTAACTCTCCACAGCTCAGTCTCGGCTCTCAGTTCGGTATTTCCCCCCCCAATTGTCCTCTATTCATAAAAGTCCAGACTCAATATGCATAGTTAATTCTGCAATCTGTTGTAGTGGGGTATTTCCCCCCTCTCCGTTATGGGTGGGTGGCCTCTTTCAATCAGGCATTCATCAGGATCAGGCAACAGCAAGCAAAAGATGTTCTGATTTCAGAGGAAATAAATCCATCTCCGAAACCGAGTGAGTGAAGAAAATTAAAATTAGTAATAATAAGATGAATTCAACAGTTGAGCAGCGTCTCTTCAGTCTCCCTTCTGCTACTGCTGCATTTGGGGGCTCCCAGCCCTCTCGCTCTCTCCCAGTGCCTCTTGCTGACTGACTATTCACCTCACGCCGCTGCTTAAACATTGATACTGATTCCCTGCCAGCCAATCAGCGTTAAGAACAAGAACCTGCCTCCTATACCAGCTTCCAATGAAAAAGAGCTAAAAGGCTTGGGGAGGCGGTGCTAGAATCCCCAATGCTTTGGTGTCATTGATTAGATCAGTTAGATTGGAGACTAACAATGTGAGAAGGGCTTGTCGCTTGTAAACTGCAGCGCCTCATTTCTACACTGCAGAGTCTCTGTGGCCTTTTAACTACATATAAAAAGCTTTCTCCGTGGTCTTCCACAAGAAAACTGAGGGGGGGCGGGCGGGGAGGTTGAAAGCAATTTAATTCTTCTCTGTGTCAGAGGCACACAGGAAAGCGGAATCCCAGGGTGTGTGTAAGATTCGGAACCTTGCAGTAGATGCTGGTTTTTTATTAGGTATCTGTTTCTCTAACGGGCGCTGGCGCGGGAGCACGCGCGCGCGCGCGCGCACACACACACACACACACACACACACACATATACGTTCTCAGAAACACATACAGACGCCCTTCTTGTCCAAACTTCAGTTTTCTTAATGTGGTTTACTCTGAAAGCAATGCAGCTGTGTGTGTGTGTGTGTGTGTGTGTGTGTGTGTGTGTGTGAGCGCGCGTGACTGCACGCGTGTAACGTTTGCAGCTTGTAACAGGAATCGATATGCAACTTTCTTCACCCTCAGGGAAAATCGGCTGTCCTCTTGTATCTGTGCAATGAGAGTCACTCGATTACTAAAGTGTTTTTAGAAGAAAAGCTGAACCGCAGTGATAGATATACCGTATCAGCAATGTAAAACCCCCTCTCTTTTAAAGAGACACACTCATCATCGATGCCAGAACCTTAGACTGCCACAAATTAAATCGGGTTTATAATACTCAGGGGCCAACGCCCCTCGGATACCCCTATTTCAACCTAACGATCAACAAACAGCGATATTCCTCTTAGGTTTCCCAATGGCCAGCTCCCTCCCCGCCCCCATACCTTAGCTGTGGGACTTTCCCTCAATCCTTCTTTTAAAACCTTTACAAGGTAATTTCAACTTCTGTCTTCGAAAGAGCATATAACCTTTGGTGCTCATTTTGCCAGTAGCTTCTACAATCTTCCTGTATATATTTTTCAAATGATAAGGGAATGTAAACCCCAGTGAAAATAAGTTTCTCCGCTAGTAGCGGAGAGTGAGAGTGCTTTGGGTTGTTTTTGATATGTTCTTTAAGCCTTCTGTTTTCTAAATATCACCATGATTTAAAAAAAAAAAAAAAATCCTGCTTCATTTCATCTAACCTCTCTACGACCGTGCTTCATTCCCGAATCATGGAGACTGCCTCGCTTTCCAAACTCTTCGAACATCAACATGTGGGGACTGAGGGATGCTGAATTTGTTTGAGATGCTGCCATCCTGGGAAAAGGTTTAGTGGAAAAAGAAAATTGGAGTATTGAAATAGAAAAAGGTGAGTGTTTTGATTGCGGAAGTATTGATCTGGATTCATAAATATAAAGTTGAGTTGCCATTTATAAATTGTGAATGACGAATGTACAAACCTGTAACATGAATTATTCAGGCTACAAAGAGAATCAAATCCAGACCTATCAGAAGTAAGATACACACATATTCATACTTTTATACATACATACATATATAAATTATTCCAGGGGGTATTGTTTCAAGGTTCAGGTAAAAAAAGTTCCTTTTGTTCTATTTTAAATTTCTCTGGGGGCTTTCCTCCAAAGGGATAACCTTTAGCCTGGAGTTAGAGACAGCATTATGCCCATCCACAAATACTAGGGAACCAAGAGCTCCTGTAATGGTTTTAGAAATTAAAATTGGTGCTCCTTGTAGGAGGATTTCAAGTCCTAAGGTGTCTGTATTTTCTAAATGAATAGTTTCTCCTGGGGTAGGATCTTGCAGCCAATCAGGAGGAATGCAATGCTTTATGAAAACTGGGCTTGTTTTGCAGATAAGTTGGCTGCATGAGTTGTCTGTAAAGTATAATTGAAGGGCATCAGGCACTGTGGGCTAACATGTACTGGGCTGTCCTTGTTCCACAAATGCAGAAGATGTTGTTGAATGGATATTAAAATCACTATATAGTTTTTTAATTATAAAAATAGATGGACTAAATACAACTTAATTAAATAATTGATTTCTAAGCACTGCAAACCTTTTACTTATGGGGGCTACATAGTAGTTCAAAGATAGTCATACAAGGCACTTTAGATAGTCACTCACTCCCTTGGTATTTGCACTTTATCCCCTTTCTAACAAGATATAAAGAGGCATGTATGTGGTAAAAATGAGCTGTTAAATAGCTGTTAAGCCCAGGAAGGTTAAATCCCAGAGGACAACTAACATAATGCCATGGTATTGTGTGAATAGGCATGTATATATGTACATATACTCACGTGTATGTGCATGTTAAAGCCCTTATGTAATTATGCCCTGACTCCCTCTAGTGTATTGAACTGGAATAGTGTGTATTTATGGCATAAGCTGATGGAAGTGGGACCAGTTGGAGAGCAAATTAAGACTTGTTCTAGATATGCTGTACTTTCTATCTAATCTGTGGGGATGAAGAAAGTTTGTTGTGTACCACAATGAGTTTCCCTCTTCGTCTAGTTGTTTTACTTTATTTTGAACAGAAATTTTACTTTTTTGAAATGGTTGTTGAGAATTAATGGCTTCCCTTCTGTGAGTTCTCCTTGCTTTGAAAATCATATCTTAAGGTCTGCCTTCTTTTCCCTAACAGGTGATTTCCCTCATAGGACTTTCAGGGATGATTCCTCAGGGATTATTCCTGATTACCTTACTATGCCTATACTATATATTCCTCAAATTCTAAGGTTCATGAAAAATGTGTCATGAAAATATGGGCATATAGTCTGATTCCTTCACCAGATACCCACCCCTAAAAGCATAAATTGGGTTATGCTGGTATAAATTGAAGTACAATGACAGTTTGCATATGTATCTAACTGTTGATTTAACCCCATACAATTTTATGTAACTGAATTTACACAGTTAGAAACAGAGTAGATTCAAACTGATTAGTGATAATTACAAACAAATGTTTCAGCACTCTAATGAAATTATATTATCACCATTGTTAATAAATATTTATTGAAACTCCAAAGAGTCCTGGGTGATTTACACAACATCAATGCATATACATGCTCACTGAGAATAAACAGTTTAGAGTTTCTTGGAAGAAAGCTGCTATATAAATGAAAGAGTTTAGTAAATTAAAATATTATGTTAATCTGGGGGAATTTCAAGTATAGATTGTTGTCATGTGTTAAAATTGCTTAGACTAGAGAGTGAATAAAGCTTCCTTTTTGTATAGTTTCTTATATTTAGATAATACAATTAATACCCCTCCCATTACTTTGATTACTGACACTAATATGGAGAATGTTAAATGAAGCAATATCCTGCCCTCCCATGGGAAGGTTACGTGACTGTATCTATATACAAATTAATTTAGAAGAATATGTTTCCTTGGGGAGGATTGGGGAAAAATTCAGGTGGTATTTCTTTACAGAATTGTGTTGCTTTTCTGAATAATTGAATTAAATGTTATGCCCCAGACACACACACTTCATAAATACACAGTCGAGAAGTCCTGATGATATGTTCCTAGAAGCCTTAATAGCAGCAGTAGTAACATAATTCAAAAACTTGTCCTGCTAGAGTTCTTCTGAAATAAGATGTCTTTCTTGAAAGAGGGTGTTTGGTGCCAGTTTATTTTTCAAGTCATCTAGTACCTTTTCCATTTAGCTGAAGCTTGGAAGAATGAAAACTAATGTGATGACTGAAATGCAGTTTCTTCCTTATTTCCTTCTTTGAATTTTCTCCTGTTAAAATTTTGCCTTTGGAGAAGGGATTTTGATTTTCTTTTTAAAGGAGCTTTACCTAATGCCTAAATAGTCTGAGGCTTTATAATTGTAAAAAATGTGTGTAATCATTTCACATCAAATACTAGAATGACTTAAATGTTTTGATAGGGTGAACCTGAATGTTACTAGATTCAATATTCCCCTTTATTTATAATAGCAGTTCTGAGAATATTCTATGTTTCCCTGATAAACATGAATTTTCCCTTTTGGGGGGTTAAATTAAATCATTTATTCTTAACAATTGATTATGTCACTAGTATCACCAGGACAACTGCTAACATGAGTTACTTTCCCCTTAATACTGTATTTTAATTATGATAATAGATTACACTTGAATGCAACTTTTAAGGAAAATAATAGCACTTAAAATTAATCTTAGAAGTATTCCTTCTTCTCTAAATAATTCCTCTTCTAGTATGTGTGCACATGAGCACACACACATACATACACACACATCCCATAATAAGTTGATATCTCACTCAAACAGATAAGATTGATTTTGATATCTCAAATATATTGTGATTTTGATATTTATTCTAGTTTTTAAAACTTTTAAATTCTTGGAATTTCAGATGAGCTAGGAAGACTAGGTCAGGCTATGTCTGGCATTTATACTACAGAATATGTATACTATGATATTAGCATATACATGAACATATAAATAAAATCACTAAATTTTATTGTGAAACAGTTCTCACGGAATGCCTAAATTAAAGGAGATTCACTATAAATAGAAATGAAATTTATCCCTGGGAAGTATGTGTAGTTTACTTGAGTTTAAAGACATAATTAATATAGATCCAATATGGATATTGTTACATTATCATTTTCCAGTCGGTAAATCAGAAGTAGTTTTTCACGATTAAACTTGCCAGTTACTGAGTCATGCATAGAAGTCAGTTTTCAAACTTTTATAAAGTTAAGTAATCTACCAACTCTAGATCACTTAATAAGTAAACTGTATTGTCCCTGGATATACATAAGTGTGTGTAGTATATTATAAGGATTCATAAATTGGGACTTTGAAACCAAATATATCTGTTGTGTTGCTGAGGATACAAAGAGGAGTTGTTTTACCTTAATTAAAAATTATTATGTATATAATTTTTTAATCCTGATCTTACAAAGCCTATTGACAAAATTTACAGCTGTTTCAGTTCTAGAATCCAGAAACAACTGATTTTAAATTACTCAACCAGGACTTCCTTCAGAAGATACCCAAAAACAAGTTACATGTTAGCTCCCCCTTGTGGGTTGTTAGTGATATTCACGTAAGGTGGGGTGGGGTTATTTTCAAGAAATCTCCTATTTGGAAGACTTTGTACACGTTCATAAATACTTTTCTTTTTTAATCCAAAGAGTTAGTTGTGAGTCAAATGAATTTATGTAACAAAAGTGAATTTCTGCAGCTTTAAAATAGAGTTTAAAAGATGGAAGGTGAGTCGTTATAATCATAATGCTTGCAGAGATTACCGTTCTGGCCAATTCTAACAAGGAAAACAGGATAGGAAAGAGCTAAAACTGGGAGACCAGCCCTCTCAGGCACACCCGCGAAATTTAATTCAGTAGGTGGCACTCTTTCCTCAGAGTCAGTATTACAATGATGACCTAGCATGATATTTCCAAGAGCTGTGTCACTGGAGGTGCTGTCTTTCAGGAGAGGCAAAAACCAACAACCTGACCACTTGTGATTATAATAGATCCCACATTACTTTTCACAATAAGGATTCATTTACACTGCCTGTCTGTCATACAGTTTCCTCACAGGGACAAAGGAGAAAAATAGAAAAATACCCATGGAGCTCATAGAGCTTCTCAGGAAATAGATGTTATAGAAAGCCATTGTACATTATTAGGGATCAGAACTATTAACCCTCCCTAGTCTCAAGGATAAGGTCTCACTTGTGTAATTATATGCTCAATATATGAGTTCTTCCTTTCCAGGCAATTAAGCATGATATTTTCTCATCTTACTTTTTTTCCTTAAATTGCTAGTCAATTAAAAAAAAAAGAAAAAGATACAAAGAAAAACAAAACACAAAAACCAGTGGTTGTATGTCAAACTAGAAAGAATAAAATTTAGTATTACGGGAATTACATGCTTTATCTTTCATTAGAATATATTATAAAAATCTTGCTTTATTAGAATGCAATGGGAGTTGTGGTTGCAAACCTATCTCACTTATCAAATGAAGGAAATTACAGGAAAAAAAAAGCATTAATTTTGCCTAAATTCATTTAAAGTGAGTGGCTTTTTATTTCTACTATCAGGCTTGTAAACTGAGTCTATGGTCTAGATTCCCTCCTAAATTCACACACACATACACACATACTCACATGCACATACACACACACATACACACACACACACACACACTTTACAATGTAGAACCCATTGGCCATAATTTAATAATGCAAAAAAAACCTTGCAAATGATAACTTAATGTACATATATTGCACTGAATTTAATAAACTGAATAAGGGGTGCAGAACCTAAAATGTAGTCATTAACTGAGTAATGATGATTCATTACATTCCCAAGTCAGATATAATAGTGTATTTTCACAACTGTTAACTCCTTCAATGTACTGTACAAGAGTGTAGAACTAGGTAAACAATTCTATTATGCCTACGATGAGAACAAAATTAACTAATGGATACCAAGTTTTATTTAAATAAGTTAAAATCCCAGAGGGCAATTGGGCATTATAGTATTGGTAGCCCTGCATTCTAAGATTGCTTCCAACATTATTTGGTTGATGATTTTGGATATTCATTTACCTTCTCTGAGTTTTATTTTTTTATCTGTAAAATAAAGTATTGGACTCAGACCTCTAAAATCTTTTTCATTTCTAAATCTATGATTCTATACTAATTAAATAAAGGGGAGGAAAACTATTTTTGGGTTTTTTTTTCTAACAATATTTCAGTAATTGAAAAGTTATAGCCTTAGATATAAAATATATTTTGTAAATATATGAACTGAAAAATACAATTTTACATATATAATGTATGTTATATCTACAAAGCTATATATATGTGACAAATATTAACATTGTAAAATTTGGCAAACCATTTGAAGTCTATTTTAGTCTGCTAACACCAGAATATTAGACTAGGCAAAGCTTACATTTTGTTTCTCATTCCTAGGGGGTGAAAAGGGTGTGAAAATTTTGTGTTTTTATTTCCAGGGTTCTAGCCAAAATGCTTTTGAAAAATTGAATAATGCTAATTTTAAAAAAGATAAAAAAACTCTCTAAAATTGTAGTGAGTAACATATAATGTTATAGTACCTAGCAGTTACAACTCAAGTAAACCTTTCAAATATCAAGTGAAATATAAGACTGACCACACTATAATTTAATTCATTTCATTATTCAGGTCCATAGTCAACATGTCCACTGATTAAATAGAGGTCTTTCTCTTTTCACCTCTTGGAAGATTGATAAGTAATTCTGTCTAGTTAGAAACGAAAGGCAGTGTTGATATGATCAGGATAGAGAATTGTGAAAAAGGAAGAAAAAAGGGAGAGAGATCAAGATGATTTCACTTCACAGAATTTCCACACATAAGAACTAACTCAATTGTGTAAAGGCAAGTTAATGAAAAGGGGATAGGGAGTTTGAGCAATGTAACAGACCACTGTGAAAACAGAGCTGCAGCTAAGGTTGGTGACTATAACCTTGATTCAGTGTTCTGTATCGGACAGGAGAAAAGGGATGAACATTCTCACTTACTCCTTCCAGCTCCTCTCGCTCTTCATC
Source organism: Bettongia penicillata ogilbyi (assembly GCA_023548195.1). Classification (NCBI taxonomy): domain Eukaryota; kingdom Metazoa; phylum Chordata; class Mammalia; order Diprotodontia; family Potoroidae; genus Bettongia; species Bettongia penicillata. Next base: position 752,106 of record JAJHZJ010000767.1, read on the forward strand.
TACTACTCTGATGAACATTCTCCAAAGACAATCCTTCCCCCTTGCCACCTGCCTAAGAACAGTTTTCCCCAGGGGTCAGTATTCTTAATTATAATTTTGAATGCTAGGTGAGTTAAAGCTGCAAATGAAAAGAAAATCTACTTGATTATTTCAAATGAACAAGTACATTAGTGTTTTGTTTTGGTTTTTTTGCTTTTCAAAAGAGTAAACAGATACTTAGAATTTGGACCCATCTGATCTATGCAAGTCAGGCAACTAAGTGACACAGTGGATAGAGCACTGGGCTTGGAATCAGGAATATTCATTAAATTCATGAGTTCAAACCCAGACTCAGATCTTTACTGACTGTATGACTCTGGGCAAGTCATTAACCCTGTTTGCTTCAGTTCTTCATCTGTAAAATGAGCTGCAGAAGGAAATGGCAAACCACTCTAGTATCTCTGCCAAGAAAACCCCAAAATTGCTTTATAAAGAGTCAGATATGACTGGAATGACATAATAAAGATCTATACAAACTTACTTCCCCTTACTCCTCTTGTACTCCTCAAAGTGAATCTTGTACCACAGTATTTGTTGACCTCTCTAATACAGAAAACTTTTTTCCACTTTCAGGTCTTTACTCATATTGGATTGCTTCCCTCATAATCCCAGTACACCCTCCTTCACAAAGACTTCCCTAGTAATTCCAGCCCACATTTCTTTCCTCTCCATCAAAGCCTCTATGGTACTGTAATATAATTTAACATGAGTATGCTGTCTTGGGTCTTTTATTGTAGCTTTTATATAAGACTTCTCTTCATAATTATAGCTTAAGGACTCTGAGTGGGGAAACTCTCCCTAGCCAAACTGTGCTTTCTATTTTTCCTACATCACCTACCATGGTGCTAGGAACATAGGAGGTACTCATTAAAAATGTGTTGATAGATTATATGCTATAGGCACAATAATTAGTAGCATTAAATAGAGTTGACCTGATTGGCTTTTACCTGTCAATTCTGTGATATCAATTAAACCTCTGCTTAGAGTTTCCCTCTACATGACATCACTTCACAGATAAATGACTATTGAAATTAAGTTGCATATAATATAAAAGTCAGTTATCAATATCATTGTTATTACATTCTTCTCATTTTTGATGAAATTAAGATAGAAATTATCTTAGTACAAAATTCTATTCTGTTTTGCTTTTATGTTTAATACTCTGCAGATTGAATAAAATGACTGCTTTTTGCAATCAATGATTTATTCTTTTATTTGATTATTTATTATCATCTTCTACATGCTCATTGGAAAAGTATTTTCTGAATGATTCTAATAGCAAACAGCATGAAAGGGATGACATGTTCCTTGCTATTTTCTTAAACAATTTTAATATCTTCCAAAAGATTTCTATATTAGGAAAGCATTCCATTCCACATAGTGTGTAGAATATTGGTATTAAAATTACTATTGAAAACATTGTTGTAATCTTTTGTGAATTGTTTTATCTGAGATGTTGAGAACAGTACATCTGTCTTCATAATGCTTCAGTTCCAAGAGAGTTTACTTGTTGTGTTCTCAAGTTTACCTGAAGCATAAATACTTTGGCCACATAATGAGAAGACAGGATTCATTGGAATAGACCCTGAGACTGGGAAATATTGAAGGCAAAAGGAGAAGGGGAGAGCAGAGGATAAGATGGATAGATATCATGGAAGAAACGAACATGTGCATGGACAGACTTTGGAAGATAGTGCACAATACAAGGACCTGGTATACTATGGTCCATGAAGTTATGGAAAGTCAGATGTGACTGAATGACTGAACACTAGCAAGAAGTTGACCTGGGTGTTTGTATTTGGAGTTTGTGAATCATCATTGCTGTAATCATCAATTATACTGAAAAGCATTAATAGGCTGAATGAAGCCCTACTGGTACTATACAGGGCAAGTTTGTCATCTGGAGAAGTTCTATAAGGGTTGTAAAATGAATATTATTCTTTCTATATACAAAGATGTCATTACTGACCCATCTTCAAGAGGTGATGCATACTTTGTCCCCTACTATGCATCCTCCCTTTTGTACATTTGTACAAATATGTCCCTTTCCTTGCATAAACTCTATTTGTCAAAAGAAGTATGCATTCATAAATGCTTGAAATGGCTAACTGATGTTAGAGAGGTGGTTCTTGGCTAGTTGTTCCATAGAGCCTCATTAGCACAAACTACCCTTGTGATGACAAATTGCATATATATCGCAATCTGATTGTTGGGGGTGGGGGGAGGAAGGAAGGAATCATGAGATGGAGTGAGAAGACTTCTGATCAAATTTCATGTCGATAACTGTATTGAATCTGGCAAATCAGTTCATTTCTAATAGTTTCAGTTTCTTAGCACTGGTCACAAACGATCCTTCAAGATCTAAGTCTTTTCATTTTCCACTTTAATTTATGTTATAGATCTAGTTTAACAGTACTGGAAAGCTTTGCAAAGAAACAATGAATGTAAAAGATAGTTTCATTAAATGTCTAATGGTACAGTATATAATTTGAATTATGGAAGGGTGGATGAAATGCACCAACAGTAAATTCCAAATTATGTTGCACCAGAAAAGAAAGATATTGGACTTATTTATAATTCAAATTCCATAGTCATCCTGCTGTGATTCCTTCTACCTTAATGGACAAATGTTGCTCAAATTAAAGAGTGTAGCTTTTTAGACTGATAATATTCCATTTGATTAAGATTTTTACATAGTTGGCAATCATTTCTTTCTGATTTATATACATTTTTCTGTTACCAACCAATTAGGTCAATGTTTTGCTTTGTGAAGTTCTTTTTTTTCCCATTTGTATGTTTCCAAATATGTGGCAGCATAAATACAACTGGAATGAGCATAGATAAGCTCTCAAAATGTTATGTGACATTTTACCCTAACGTGTCAAGTAAAGGTTAGGAATTTCACTTTCTAAAGAAAAACATATACCAATTAGCAGCAATACTCTGCTGTCAACCTGTTGATTTGGGAGAGGGTTTGATATGTTTTTTGATAAAACAAAAAGGGATTTACTCCTAAACAGATATATAGTGACAGATATATAGTGGGCATTTTAAAATAACAACTTATAGATCAATTAAGGTAAGCTTATTTAATATGATGCATTAAGATTCAATAAACACAGAAATTAATTGACCACATATTGGACCCATGATCATATTATTAATTTCCCATTAAAATTTTCATTTGACTTCATAATAGTTATTTTAAAAAATATATTTATACTACAAAAACTTTTTACCTCTAAATCTCATGATCCCAATTCAATAACTTTATTCTCATGAATGTAAGGTGGCTACCATAGATAGATGACAGACAGATAGATAGATAGATAGATAGATAGATAGATAGATAGATAGATAGCTATAACCATGACACTCAAGTGAATGCCACTTATATAGTATATCAAAGCCCTAAATTTTTAAAAATGCTGATAAGTTTTTGAAGTAGTTTAGAAGTCACAATATCCCCAAAGGAAACAGTCACCCAGAAACACTGACAAATAAAGAAAACTATTAATTATCTTACTCTGACCTAGCTTTAGGAGGGATTTTGTTTATCTTGATTTATCCTTCCACATTCATATCCTTTAAATTTGCTATATACTTGGATGACTATTGAATTATTAAGCTATGCAATATTTCATCGAGGTAGTGTTTAGTGGATAGAAAACTATCCTCCAAGTGTACAAGGTCTGGGTTCAAATCCTGTGTCTTAAAAATAATGTCTATGACCTCAGACAAGTGATAGAGCATCCCAAACCCTTCCCCTCTTCAGTGTAGGAGCACTACACTGTTTCCTGTTGTTTGTACTGTGAGGTGACCAAAAGACTGAACCTTGGGTAATATGGTATTGTTAGGGTACAATAAAGTTATGCTTATCATAAAACCATATTTACAGGATTTTATAATGAGCAATCAATTTCTGCTCAGTTTCTATTCCATTTCAAGTTTGGGAGGTCTCATTAACCTTTGCAAAAATTCTACTACATTTCATTTTCTTTATGCTAGAAGACACTTATTTAGTCTTAACCCTTTTTAGCTTTCTGTTTTCTAGACTACAAAACCCTGATTCATTTGTTTTTACTGTCCTGTTTCCAAATTTATGTTTGAATTGTTTTGTTCTGTGTCTATCATGGCCCTAGAACCAGCATTTCTTTCAGTTCTTGCATATTCTCTAGGTATCCTCCCTACAGTGTACTCTAATTAAAAAAAAAAATCCACTTACATGAGGCACAGAATTTATTTCAGATGAGTCATAACTCGTAGGAGAAACACTATTTATTAGTCATATTAAGTTGTAATAAATATATATTTTTTCCTCATTCTTATATACATAGTACCTTTTGATCTAAGATCATTGTCTTCATTATATTGTTGTCTCTGTATTTCTTTTATTTTTATTTTAGTCTCCACATTTCTCAGATTGTTAAAGGGAATTTCAGTCCATAAAAAGGTTGGAATACTAATTTTGTTTAGTTTTTCAGTTAAGTTCAACTCTTCATGATCCCATTTGGCATTTTCTTGGCAAAGATACTGGAGTAGTTTGCCATTTTCTTCTCCAGCTCATTTTTCAGATGAGGAAACTGAGGCAAATAGGATTGAGTGGCTTGTTTTCAGTCACAAAGCTAAGAAGTGTCTGAGGCCAGATTTGAACTCAGGTCTTCATGACTCCAGGCCTGACACTTTGCACCATGCCATCTAGCTGCCCCATAATACTAATAGCAATAATGATGATAATAATGATAATTTTAATAATGATAATAACATTGCGATAACTAGCATTTATATAGCCCTTTAAGGTTTGCCAAGCTCTTTATAAATATTAACTAGTCTTATATAATAAACCAGGATATTATTATACCTATTTTACAGGTGAGGAAACTGAGACTGGCTCCTGTTAAGCGGCTTGCCCAGGATCACACAGGTATTAAGTTTCTGAGGCTGATTTTGTACTCAGACCTTCTATAATCCTGGTCTAATGCTCTATTCCTCTGTATTAGCAAGCTGCCAGTATGCTTGCTCTCTATGGTTAGATGAATTTGTCATAACTAGAAAATTATACGAGAAAACAAATTAGTGTTATTGGTAAATTAATTATATCTAAAAGAAATGCATCCACATGCAAAGACATTCTCTCTCCCTCTCCTTTTTCCTTTCCACTTTTTTCCATCTCTCTTTAACATACTAGGATCTACCTCACAAGGTTGTAGCTGGGAAAAGAAAATTTTGATAATGCAGGATTAATTGTTTGCAAACCTTAAAGTGTTATGAAGAGTAAGTTGGTTTTTTTTTTTTTATAATTACTTAAACAGACTTTTCTGTCTCAATGTTAATGCTTTTATGTAATAATTTCCAATTGTGGTATTTAATGGCATAATATGGACTATTTCCACAGTATGGAGGAAGAAAAACTAATGGGATATCACCAGCATTGTGTTTTGTTTTTAGAAATGCAATATTGGGGGGAAATGCTCTGAATGACCCTAGTACTAATATATTTTCAAAATTAAGAAGCCTCAAATACTAGTATATGTAAAAAAGTTTAATTAATCTATTATACTTTTTTTAAAAAAGGGAGACATTAAGATTCATGTTAATTTATATTTATATTTGAATTTTCAGTAGATGGTTACCAGTTTTGACTTCATATGTTAAATACTTGACAAGATTAATTTTGGTATCATTTTATGATCTGTCTTTTAACATGCTTTATTGTTTCAATTATCTTTATGAAGTTAATCCATTTTTTACAATAGTGTCAGATGCACAAATTTTAGCAAACTACTTTAGTCATATAAGTCATACACATAAATGACTTGATGTTACATTTTAATCTGTTATTGCTAATTAATCAAATCCTTAATTGGGCTTCAAGAGGAAAACTCTGGTAGACATTTTTATTTCCTCAGTTAAGTTAGTGTGGTCCCAGTAAATTTTAAAAGGCAAGGAGAGAAGAAAGGAAGGAAGGGAAGAAGTAAGGGAGGCAGGAAGAAAGGAAGGAAAGAAGGAAGGAAGGAAGGAAGGGAGGAAGGAAGAGAGGAAGGAAGAAAGGAAGGAAGGAAGGAAGGAAGGAAGGAAGGAAGGAAGGAAGGAAGGAAGGAAGGAAGGAAGGAAGGAAGGAAGGAAGGAAGGAAGGAAGGAAGGAAGGAAGGAAGGAAGGAAGGAAGGAAGAACCAGATTTCGGCTTTTTATTATCAGAAGAATTTGTTGTTGGAAGTCTATATTTCTTCCTCAAGTAGGTTTTGCTGTTTCAATATAAAATAGTTTTCTACATATTCTTTAAGCTTTACACAGTCATCAGTGATAAACATGCTACATAGCTAGTGAATCTATTTTCCTTTTGAATCATAGCTGCTTAACAATTTGGTGTGTTGCTTCACAAATTTAATGAGAATGAAGAATAACTGGTTAGAGTATAGTATATTGTATTTTCCAAGGCTGGGAAATAGTTTTGCAGACATTGGTGAAAAAATTGCTGCAGGAGGGAGATGAAACTTATCCACGAATAATCTAGAACCTTTCTGTTTATGGGGCCTCTTTAATTATGCTTGGCTTTATAAACTTGACAAAAAAAAAAAAAAAACCATTAGAAAACATGGCCCTCAGCAGCTTCTGTTATATGTACTGGGGATGTGATTATTTTTTTTCTCTGAATCCATTCAATTCTAAACTATTAGAAAAACAGCAACAACAACAACAACACACACACACCTTTCTTAAAAAAGAATGATTTTTTTGCATTCATAACCTTGTAGCTATGTAATTACATTTAATGATATGATGAAATATCAAGTATTAAATGCTGTAGAATCTAAAATACAGAATAAAATTGGATAGGTAACCAGCTATTTCAATATATTGCAAAAGCAAAGACATTTTTCAAAAAAAAATCCCACCTTCAGAATTAAAAACATAGGGGCATTGAAATAATCTAATGGATGTTACAATAAAACAGATATTTCTAGGAAATAATTATTTTTCTACATGATGGGAACCTCAAGAAATTATAGATATTTGCTTTTACCTCTTTAATAACCTGCTGAGGATCTGTTTTTTGAAACTATTTATGATTTAGTCTAAGAAGTCTTAGAACAAAATGATATGTTCATGTACACACAAAATATGTAAAATAATTTTCAACTTTTAAACAAAGCTAAAGTAATATTACACAATTAGCAGATGTCAGTCAGGAGAAACAATAGATTATGCACCCAATTACTTTCCTATTTCAGACAACAGTTTGCAATCAGGAGAATATGTGATGAGGTTTAATCAAAGATTAGAACTTTTTAATTAAATAGAGCCTTTTGTGACTAGTCATTTGACATTAATTACTATTTTAGTTGGATTCTTTTTGATTTTCAAAGGGCCCTGAGCACTGCAAAAATTATATTGCACCACAGAAATTGTTGATAATTAAAACAAAAGCTTGTCTTCATCAGTCCATCACACACCTTAAAAATGAACATAATTTCAGATGTTAAATGACTGCTTTGGATAAACAGACTAGTGGGTTTTAAAAACAAAATAACAGATGGTATGTCCACATAGTTGCTTTGGATGGGCAGTCTGAAAGTATTTAATTTCAGTGATTGGTAAGCTGTTTCTTAATGTTCATCAAAATTTTGGGGGGTTAGATATTGAGTATGAGGTTTTTACTGGCCTAATATCCACTGAGGATCTTAAAGTTAACTTATACTATTGTTATTAACAGAGGTCATCAATCAAAACGTAAGACTGAAAACAGTAACTGATCTACAACTTCCACTCACAGTTTTAATGTGTTGGGTCACAAAGGATAGGATCAATGTTTAACATTCTACAGACCCTAAAATCAGGTACAATGATGACCGTAGTGCTTGATTCTTTTCCACATTTTTTTTTATTAACTAATACCAATTAGCCAATGCAAAATGTCTCTAGGGTTAATGGAATAATGTGTATAGAAGGACTTGGGAAAGAAAAAAAAGGGTGGTGGAACACTAGTTCTGCTGGTAATTTAGAATAAACATGCTATTGTGAAGGCTATCATGAAACTGACCCAGCAGAAGGATCAGAGTAATGGTATTGATAGAACCATGTGAAATGATCACCATCACTGTCCATGGATATAAGGCCTTTTAATTAAACTACTTTAGGTATACTATAGGGGCAGCTAGGTGGCAAAGCAGATAAAGTCGCAAACCTGGAGTCAGGAAGATCTGACTTCAAATTTGGCCTTGGATATTCAGTAGCTGTGTGACCACTGGCAAGCCATTAACCATGTTTGCCTCAGTTTCCTTATCTGTAAAATAAACTAAAGAAGAAAATGACAAACCACTCCAATATCTTTGCCAAGAAAATTCAAAATGGAGTCACTAGTTGAACATGATTGAAAATGACTAAACAACGAAAAAATTTATACTTTTGAACTGTTTGCTCAGTAGTGGGGACAGATTCGAAAGAGCCATCCACAATCCCTTTCAAATGATGGAGGCCATGAACTTCCAAGCCAGGTACCAGAAGATTAGGGCTGACTTCTCAGGTCAAGGAACAGAGTAAAGTTAACTGGCCCACTTGAGGATGGAACTTATGATTGACTTATGCTGTAACAACTGAGCTAAACAGTCATAGTAGTAGAAACTGTTTATGTTAAAAGCATATGACTGCACAGTAGACATATATTGTTTAAAGTCACTTATAAAGACTTTAACATTTAAAATGTTCTTTGCAGTATTCACTAAATACCATTAGCTTAAAGAAATTATTTTAAGGGTAGAAATTTATTGCTAATAACAATTGTGAAGTCTAGTTGAGTCATTGTGGGAAACAAAATCATGACTGCTAATATAGAAGATGTCATGAGTTACCAAGAGATGTAAATATAGTTTGATTTGATTAGCAACTCTTCACAGACAAGCTTACATTTCACTGTATTCATGCCCTATGGAGATTTCATGTGAAAATATTCAAGGCAGGATATGAATTTTTCATCATGTGGAAAGGCTGGAAGAGTTTTGGAGATGAGACATTGGTGACCCTGGTCCTCTCTCCTTTAGCCTTGGGATGAAAACAGCTGGCACCTCTGCTAGAAGCCAATTACAATGCCAACCTAGCCAGAAAAATCAGTAGAAGAATATGTCACTCCTCAGGGTTATGCCAATGTTTTTAGTAAAACATACTCTAGTTGTTCTGAATGTGTCATCTAACCATCTAGCTAATAGCGTACAGAATAGCAGGGCTGGCTTCTTCAGACCATTAGAGATTGTCTAGCCTTTTCTTCAAACAGGGTCATAGGTAAACATTTGGGTGAAAACAAAAGCATTTTAAAGAATACAATCAAAATTTTCACTGGGAGTTTTGATCATGGATTCTATATCTATCATTTGTTGTTAAGGGATACAAACAAAGAAAAAGTGGGAAGAGTGTTAGAACTACTTTAGGGATTTCCTTCAACTTTATTGATGCTTAAATGGGAACTTTTTCTGGGTTATCAATACTTAATAATAACTAAATTTTATATAATACTTTAAAGCTTATAAAACACTTTATAAATATTATCTCATTTTTTCCGCAAAATAATCCTGGGAGGTAGGTATTGTTATTGCCTCTATTTGATGGCTGAGGAATATGAGATATTAATAATTTGTCTAGGCTTATGCAGGTGTTTGGAGTCAAAGCTGAACCCAGGTTTTCCTGACTCTAGGTTTGGTGCGCTATCCACTGTACATTTAGAGGCTTCTAAATTTACAAGACACATTTATGAAAAGGTTGACAATAATAAGATGTTGGGTGTGGATAATCTTCCTATACATAAATGCTATGTCTACTTTGATTTTCAGATATGTGTAATATAATCAGTGTTGATACTTCCTTTACTGCTGTAAAACATAACATTTCTATGCCATTGTATTTAAAGTTCATCAGTTACTATAGTCAAAAAGAAATCATAACCTTTTCTGGTAGCTAAACTTTGGTTATGAGCCTCTAAATTTAGCTGGGTTTTGGATAGCAGCTGTGGATTTCTGTTCTTTCATTCATCCTTGAAGTTCTTCTACCTTCTCCCACAATGCCAGAGTTTTTTGTTCCACTATTAGCCTTAGATAACCTAGGTTCACTTCCACGCTACAATGAGACATCAGAAAAGGATTTTAGTAAGGAACGTTGCAACTTTTCTTGCTGTCTTTCAACATTTTATGTCCCACAGCTACAAATCAAGGACCTTGGGAATAGAAACCTGACAGAGAGAAAGAAACTCTGAGGCAAAGGGAGTTGGAAATAGGTTTTAAATAGAAAGTGTTTGGTTTGAACTCTGCATCTTCTCTCTTATGTGTAGCAGAGAAAGAAAGACCAAGACAGTTGAACAGACACTAGATGCTAAATCATTTATATGGCAAAATGGAAAAAAAAAATCTGGGACCAGTTAAACTGGGGATGTAATCAGAAGAAAATTGCCGATCATGGTCTTTCTTTCCTATCTGCCCTTGCTTACTCTTGGCTAAGAAATTGGGGAAAAGTTGCTGACTTCTCTTGATCTTACACCCCTCCCCAACAGCTGAGGAACAGCAGGGGCTAGGAGATAAGAAGTAGGAGAGATTTCTGCTCATCCTGACTCCATATTACAGCTTTGATACCTTTGGGTTTTCCATACCTTAAGAGTGAAGATTTTTCTAATTACATAGGCAACATGAGAGATGGTTTTAAGTCTAATTTAAACATGAGATTTAAGCAATTAAACAGAAAGTTAGATGAAACATATCGAAGTATTTAGTACAAGAGGACATTTATATTTATAGCAAATATCTATATATATATGTATATACATATATATACATATATACACATATTTATACACGTATGCCCTATACACATAGATGTGTAATACAACTATAGGTCTTCTTGCAATAAAGAAAACCGTAGGATCCATAATTAGTATGGGAATCTTGTTTATCATTGAAGACATGATATTTGAGGAAATGTATTGGAAAGAATATCAAATTAAGGTTGCATTCAGTATTCTTTGCATCGGTTTTTCCCAAAGAAAGCCTATCAGTTAAAATGATGAATTTTAACCTTTTCCATTGCTTTGAGAGAACATTCAATTTATAATCTTCAGGCTTTTTGATGCTGGTTCCCCATACTGATGTAGAAATTATTGTTTTTCTAATATTTACTAAGATTTGGTCACTGTGCCTTTCTCAAGGTCATATTTCACAGTCTTTTAACATGTAATTCTTTGAGTATCACTTAGGAGAAGAAATAAAAGCCAGGAAAGCATTATCCTATGGACTTAATTATGTGATTTAATGAATTATTATTGATTTACCTCGTATTAAATATAATTTATATGGCCAATAGGAAATATAAAGGTCATGATAGCAAAGAATAGTAGAGGATCAAAACACTTACAGAGCAATGAATCAAAAAATAGCCACGTGTAAAATGTTCTTTTGCTCAGTCCCTGATTTGTCCTTTTCAAACTGACTGCTCTAAAAACACTTAGGAAAGACAGTAATGTGATTTTAGAACTGTATGACTCTATGGAAACTCAGATTTGAAAAACACTTTGAAATACTTGATTGCCAAGAATAATTGGGAGAAAACATTTTGTTGGGAGCATTAATTGTCTTTGGACATGCCACAGAAGCACTGATTTAGAAATCTAAGTTTGTGATTCCTTGTATTTCACCCCATTTAAAAAAAAGACAAGGAAGTTTTGAGACATATTACTCAGAGCTCCTTTATTCTGAATATTTAACTAATAGATGGCTGGCTACCTGTGGAATGGAGTCTATAGGCTACATTCTTTATAATTTCTTCTTGCAGGCTATTTGACCCTTATAAATATATGTTTCAGGTAAAAGAAAATAAAACATGTTTTTCAAGCACAACATTTAGCTCCAATACAATTTATTTATGCACAATTTGGTCATTTTTAATGCATTTCTTGGCAAAAGGAGGATATAAGACAGTTTTTAGCCTTAAATTACTTCAGCAATCTGTTACAATAATTCAATACTTTGGACTTTATATTCCACTGTTTATCCAAGCACTTTATTCAAGTAAGGCTTGATTTCTGGGAGTTGGATAATAAATATTGATATTCCCTTTTATAGATAAAGACATTATGGTGATGATTTTGGGCAGTAACAGAATTTCTGGCTAAACACCTACTATACTATCTACTGATACATCTTCCTGTCCACTCTGTAGTGACATGGTATAAGGAGCATAGTATCAGACTGAGAATCAAAGGGCATTGTATCTTGACTCTGCAAATCAGTACTTGCATGACCTCAAGAAGTCACATAATTACAGTGAGTCTCAGTTTCCTCATTTGTAAAATAAGACATTTGGATTGGGTGATTATTTACATTGCTCGCAGACATAAATGTATAATCTGGGGATTAAACCATTTTATAGATTTAAGGGAAAGTAACTTCCAAGATCTGACTCTTGAACCTAAATTTTTCCTCACTTCAAATTATCATACTGTTTTCATTGTTATTGTTGGGTCGCTAAGTGGCACAGTGGAGAGCTTGCCAGGCCTGGAGTCAAAAAGTGTCATCTTCCTGAGTTTATATTTGACCTCAGACACTTCATAGCTGTGTGACTGTGGGCAAGTCACTTAACTCTGTTTGCCTGAATTTCTTGGTCTGTAAAATGAGCTGGAGAAGGAAATGCTAAACCAATCTGGTATCATTGCTATGAAAATCCCAAATGAGGTCATGAAAATTCAGATGCTCCTGGAGCAACTGAACAACATATATAAATACATATACATATGTGTATTATGTATATGTATGTATACTTATCTATGCATGTATGTATTATGCATATAGCTATCTATAACTATAGCTATCTGTAGATATTTATTTCTATATATGTCTGAATATGTAGCATATGGCTAGATAAACATGTATAAACATACATACATGTGATTTTTAAAGTATATACATATGTGTGTATGTGTTTGTGTGTGTCATGTATCTTCTTTGGTTTACTCATCACTCCAGCTTTAATTTCTGAATTTTGGTTTTGTGTGAGGGCTTGCTTCTGTTCTTGGCTGAAGTCTGTAGAAGTGGAGCTGTTGGCCTTATTTCTTCTTGCTCTAGGTCACTTGGGTTCTTGCACTGACCTCTATCTCCTAGGTTTCCATCCTCCTCGATCTCTGAGAATCAGATGTACTAGACGTTCAGTGCCTTCTTTGAGGTCTCAGAAGAGAATGGTGTGGACCTGAGAAGTCCTGGAATACTAGATTGTTCTGGTGTGAGTACTGTCATACCTCATTTGTCACTGATACTTCCCAGTACTTCCAAGGTCTTAACAGGAGGTTTCTGACATCCTTGGAATATCTGACTGCCCAAGAGCTTTCTGACCACTTTGGGCCTTTCTGAGTACCCATGGATATTTTGGAGAAGAAGGGGAGCTTCTAGTCTTATTGCCTCAAGATGCAGTCTGGCAAGCTACACACATTTTTTTGACATCTCTGGCCACGTTGCTAGACTATAGGCTACACTAGGAGTGTATAGCCAGGCTTTTCTGGGGGTTCCTCTTAGTAATATCTGTTAGCTTTTGGATAACTTTTGGAAGACGTTTTTGCATTGAAGAAGTTTCTTATTTTGTTTCTTATTAGACTTATTGATCATTAATTGGTCTACTGCAAATTTCAAGTTTTTGCTTGAAGTAGGAGGAGCTACATGCTATGTCTCCATTTAGGTAACTGTATTGTCCTCATGTATTTTATATTATCTTTTGGGTTAGTTCTAGTTTTTCCAAAATGGTAGCTTTCTGTAGTTCACATTTATATAACATTATTGGAATAATAATGACAATACTGAAGTGAGCTTTTTTTTTGTCAGTGAGCATTTTGTGACGATTGAATACATTGCAAATATTCCCATATATTCGAATTTTTATTATCTTCCTCATTCAGGATTCAGATCATCGTCTTTTTGTTATATGTGCCTGCATAACTCAATAGACTTCCTTTCAAACTTCATATTATTTTCAAGGTAATGGACCTTCGTTACTACTACTACTGTTGCTGCTGCTGCTACTGTGGATGGCTAAACTAATTTCTTTCATATAAATCCACCAAAAATATTACTTAAGTGTTATCCTATGGCCCTGGCATTATGTTAGGTATATAAAACCATAACTGAAGAACAGATCCTGTCTTCCAGGATCTTATATTCAATAACTGTTATTCCCTATCCCTTTTAAAGAACTCTATAGAAATAGTAAAATATTTTCTGTGAATTTGGAAAACTTTACTATCGATAGTAAATTCGACTTTTATTTAAATTGAGCTCAAGCCAATTTCTTTGACACTGATACATTGAGTTGAGTATATGATTTAGTAATCATCTGATCACTGAGAAAAGTTGACTGCACAGTCACAGCCATCATAGAGTATTGTATAATTTTGATATAAGCATTTGAGATATTTGCTGAGATATTATTTGTTAGTCTACCAAATCAAATGTTTTTAATACAATAACAATAGCTGAACATTACATTCTTTCTTATCTCATATTCTTTCTATCTCTCACTCATTTGTATGACAATAAAGATGCAATTTTGTGTTGGAAGATTGTGGTACAGACTGTAAGACATCCTGTTCTTAATATTTTTGCACATTTTCAGATGTAAATCCTCAATAGTGATATCTTTGATAGGATATATGATTTCCCAAATGTAACAAATGACACTCTTTCTATTCAATTTTGGGCTAAGTTCATTCCTATCTGTATATCTGTATCCAATATATGCATATAGAGACACTGATTTCACTGATGCTACTTTAATTAAATACCAAAATCTGGGTAAGATTTGTTCTTCATTGACATTTTTTAATGTTACTGATGGGTTAATTTTCCAGATACTCCTGCTTGAAGATGACAATTACCTGAGTATATTGAGATGTGGAAGACTAGAAGATTTTTTCACTGAAATCATTGGTGAATCTAAAGAAATTAGCCAAAATATGAACTTTTTAAGATTACTCCTAAGACTGCAAAACAAGCCATGACCAATGAAAACATAAAATTAAACTTTAACAACTTACTAAGTATTAAAATCAAGTCAAGCATATAGGTAATGATGCTTACTCATGTCAGGCAGGATATCTAGTATAAATTCCAAAAAGATGAGTATAGGTAAATTGGAATTGCTCTAACCACGCACATTCTTCTCATCTTTATTCTTCTCATTCCCTTGTAATTTTCTAATCAATGAGCAGATTTTATTCAGACAGTTGGTTCTGACAGCTATTACCAATTACTTCCTTTTTTTTTCTTTTTTGTCATTCAGTCATGTCTGACTCTTTGTGGCCCCATTTGGTGTTTTCTTGGCAAAGATACTGTAGTGCTTTGCCATTTCCTTCTCCAGCTCATTTTACCGATGAGGAAACAAGGTTAAGTGACTTGTCCAGGGTCACACAGCTAGTAAATATCTAAGATCAGGTTTGAACTCAGAAAGATGAGTCTTCCTGACTTCAGGTCCAGTGTTCTATATACACTATACTACCTAGCTGTGCCCATGTTATGCTATGGTAAATTTTGTATTATGATATGATAAATTTAATTTTTAATGTAGTATATACACAAAAACTAAAGAATACATATCATTATGATCTATACTAAAAATGTTACCTTTAAATAAAAATGAGGATTTATATTTAGGATAGCCCAGAGCAGTGATATCTTCACCTTTATTTGTTGAGTATAATGATTCACAATATGTGCTTGTTCATGTGCATTAACTCATTTGATCCTCACCAAAAACCTCTGTGAGGAAAGATTTATGACCTTTGTTTTTCAGATGAGGAAACTGAGATCTGGAGGGGTTAAGAAATTTGTCTAATGTCATTAGAGTAATTAATGGAAGAACCATACTGAACTTTTGTTGCTTTGAATTGTGTTTTTTTTTCCGCACAATCTATGCTTCATTATAAAATAAAGATATCTTAATCAAGTGATCATCTTATTTAGTCCTGAGCTAAACATCTAGAATGTCACTTTAAATGTAATAAATAAGCATTGTAACTCTTGGCTAATGGAGTAAAGAATCTCTTCTTCACTGAATAGATTTAATCCTGTTTCTTTTCTTCAGGTGCTCCTGAAATATATGTTGAAGAAAGTTAGTTTTGTAGGTCACATCACGTCTAAAGGCTATGAAGATAAGACAGAGGAATTAGGTAGGTAAATAAAAATCAACTAGCTTGCTCAAATTGAAACTTCATGACACCTTTTTAATTAACAGAGAATTTGGACAGAAACTATAGATGAACAATGAACTAGCCCAAAGTTTAATAAAAGAGGGAAGAGTTAGCTAGAAGTGATTCCTCTAGCTTTCTCAGTTTACTAAATTTGAAAAAAAAATAGTTATTCAAAGCTTTAGAGGTACTATACATACATGTTTAAGAACCAATATTCTCCCCATGATGCTGTATTTATTTAAATCTCTATGAAGGATTAGTAGAAGAATATATACTATAATTACACAGGATGAGAAAATGATAGTTGGTGATCCATACATTTGAAAAAAGGACTCATGATTTGGAAATTCTGATTCAAAAAGGGAACACCACATTTTCCATCAGACTACTATGCATTGAACATTACTGATGACTGAAAATGTCAATAGTTATCTTTCCTTTTTCTTGCTTTTCTTTCACAGTAGTCTCTTCCTTCTGCAGTTTGGTGGTGAATCTTTGAGAAGCTAGGACATAACTAATGAAATGCCTTTTACAGACATGGAAATCAAGGCATACGGTTATTACTTCTTCAACTAGCTTGGTTACTGCCTCTGTCTCTGTATCTCTATCTCCAACACTATCTCATAGTGTTTCGTTTTGCTGCTCTTTTCTATCTCCTCTTTCTCTCCATGTTACCGCTATCCTTTCTAACTCTCCTTTCCTTTTTCTATTTCACAATATTGGCTGGTGTTGAGTACCTACTGATACTTGAAAATAGCTTCTTTCATTTAGTGGGAATGCTTCATTATGGGATCAGTCAGTGATTACTAGATGTAACTGTTTGCTTGAGGAGCTTGTAGTAAAGCAGGAGAAAGTTCAGAAACAGAAAGAGATTTTGCATGCCTGGCAAGGGAGAGGAAGGAGAGAACAAATGAAGAAC
This sequence comes from Bettongia penicillata ogilbyi, assembly GCA_023548195.1. Taxonomy (NCBI): domain Eukaryota; kingdom Metazoa; phylum Chordata; class Mammalia; order Diprotodontia; family Potoroidae; genus Bettongia; species Bettongia penicillata. The sequence continues at coordinate 769,265 of JAJHZJ010000767.1, forward strand.
TGATGTAAAAAATGTATTGGTAGTCTAGCGGCAAATAACAAAAGGGAAAAAAAGAAAGTAGGACTAGGCAGCTAGCTAGCTGTAACAGCAAAGACCCTACCATATACAGTAGGCCTGCTGTACAGTTTCTTAGATCTGCTTCTCTCAAAGGAAAGCAATTTTTGAGGGGTCAACAATCTACTTTAATCAAGCACATATAACATTCACTTAGTTCTGAGGAAAAAAGTCAGCACCCTGAACTTCAGAGAAAATACAGAGAAATAAAGACCAACAGAGAAGGCTTCCAACTGTCTAACCATAAGCAATACATACATCACACACCACAGACAGAGTTAACCATGTGATCATATATACATAGTTACCAGAGAGAGAAGTGCCAACATCTGGGTTTTCAAAGCTGGGTTGCTCTTAGAGGGATACCTGGAGTCTCATCTGGCCAAACAAACCATTTCAATAAGTAAACCCCAAAACAAAATGTCACCTCAGAGTATATGTACACTTTTCAGAGCTCGAGGGCATCACAACCCTTGAGAACCAGTGCCTCATTAGAAATTAACAAAAAGTGTGGTCCTTCCTACAAAACAAATCTCCCCTAATTAAGCTTCCCTTCTTGGGTTGGCCCATTAATGATTACAGAAGATCTTTAACTCTCATTAACATGACAATAGCATGTTGGAGAGAGATTTCTCTTCCTGAATTCAGATCTAGTCTCAGACATTTACTGGCTGTGTGACCCTGAGCAAGTCTTTAAATTTGTTTCGGTTTCTCCTTTGTAAGATGGAGATAATAATAGCATCTACTTCCCTGGGTTGTTGGGAGTCTCAAATGAGGTAATAATTATAAAGAGCTTGACATAGTACCTGACACATAATAAGTGCTATGTAAGTGTTAGCTATTATTAATTGTAGTAGTAGTAGTGCTGAACTATGGCATAACAGGGAGATAGATAATTCTATTGGATTTTCAGCTATTCATCCATTATTCTGGAAGAGGACCTAGGACAAGAGGAATTGCAAGTGAACTGGATTTAAGTGAGGCAGAGTAGTGCAAAGTCATCAGCCTCAGTGTTTCCTCCAGAGCCATCAGAGCCCAGTGGCTAGACATAGCTCAAGACCGAAGATGGCTCCAGATGCACTGAGAAACCTTGGCCTTTTTTAAGCTAAGGTCTTTCCCAGGTCTCACTCTTTCTAAGGCAATACTCATTTAGTAATTAAAAACTAGGTAAGAATTGAGGCAAAAGATGACTTAGTCTGCCTTCTCATAAGAATCAGCCTGGAAAGGGAAGACTCTAAGTTTCTGGCCAGAACAGAAACAATTGCTATAGCCAGAAAAACTAAAATAATGAACCTCTACTGAGGAAGATGTGGCCTGATGCCACAAGTTATACTCACTTCCTTAAGTACTGAGAAAAATTCCAAGAAAATGTCAGCTCTTTCCCCAGTTGAGAAACACTGTAATACACGGTGTTGCTTCTTTACCCAATCATTTTTATTAACCTGAATTTTTATTCCAACATAAAGAGACCGAGGGTTAACTAGAGAAAGATATACATGTATAAGGCAGATAGCCAAAACTCTGAAGAAAAAGTTACATATTTCCTACGTAGGGACTTGATGTGCTTTCAATTGTGCCCCTTTTTGTCTAAAATATAAACGCCTTAAAGATTCAGAGGAGGGAACTTCATGGGCTTGAGGAGGGTCATTATAATGCTCCAGGTGAAAAATATGCTAATTAGTCATCCATTTAATTAAAGGATTGGAGCTGAATAGACCCACACCAATGCAAGAGAAAGAGAGAGAGAGAGAGAGAGAGAGAGAGAGAGAGAGAGAGAGAGAGAGAGAGAGAGAGAGAGAGAGAGAGAGAGAGAGAGAGAAATAGGGAATGTAATGAAAGAAAATTCTTGGAAAAGTATCACAAACATACTGTTTCCATCGTCAAGTCAATTAGGCTAATAACTTATAGCTAACATTTATATAGCACTTGAAGGTTTGTAAAACTTTACAAGGGATCTCCTTATTTGAGCCTCACAACTGCATTTTAAGTTAGCAGCTCTTATTATACCCATTTTACAAATGAGAAGACTAAGGCTTAGAGAGATTAATGACTTCCTATGGCTCACACAGCCTTATACAAGTGTCAGAGGCATGATGTGAAGAGAAAAGGAAATAGAATAAGCTTTTCTATAATGCCTACTATGCTCCAATGACTATATTGAGTGATCCTCACAACAACGGCTGTTTATTATACCTATTTTACAGTTGAGGAAACTCAGGCAGACAGGGGTTAAGTGACTGGCCCAAGGTCACACAGGTAGAAAGTGTCAGAGACCAGATTTGAACTCAAGTCTTCCTGACTTCAGGATCAGCACTTTTACCACTCTATTATATTCTCTTATACACTTATACACACACACACGCACGCACGCACGCACGCACACACACACAATCTAGGTACACAGCCAAATAGCCAAATGAAGTATTTGGAATTAAGTTGGGACTTTCTGAGGATGACAGGAAGTAAGAATGGATAAAAATGTAAGAAGATGGTTAGAGGATCCTGTTTTGTTTAATGGTCCATAGGTACAAAATGAGTAAGGAAAAGATTCTTATTTAAATGAGAAGGACTGCTTAGTTTACCAGAAAATTTTCTCATTCATTCCCTACCTTGCAATTGGCATGTCCTGTCATTTCTCTTCTGTGTCCTGAAACTGTTATTTAAATTAAAGGGACATCATTTAAGTTTCTTAAATATATGACAGGGTAATCATCATCACAATTTTATGAGAATCACAAACAACAATCTAAGCACCAAAATGTGTTTTAATGAAATAATTTGTCATTTACTCTGTCTAAGCATTGCGCATGACGAAGTTGCCCTACCAACAGAAGAGTTAATTCAATTCACATGGATGAACAGTTTAAATATTAAGCAATCAATCAATCAATCACTTTTTTCCACTCTGTCTAATGAATATGAATTTGCTTCAGTTGTTTCTCCTCCTAGCAAAAGGATGAATATAAACAGAGTGGTCCGCTTCTAGCGACGAGGTAAATTAACTTTTTTTACTAAGATATACTCAGATGTGAGTAATAGTTTATAAATATGATTAAGAGACTGAGGAATATCTTTCAAATTGCAATAATTTATTTTCATCATCAAAAAGTATTTACCAATAGATAATCACTAATTATTTTATCTGATCATGAAAGTTTGCAGAATGAATTGATATATGCATATTTTATATTTGGAAGAGTTTTCCCTCACAGTTAATGTTAAGCAAAGTGAATTACCAGTGTAAAACAAAACGTTTTTTAAATGTTAGTGTGTGAGTATGAAGGTGCCGAAATTCAGATTGAGCTAAAGGTGGTTGGTATTTATATAAAAGACTTTAAAGGGGAAAAAATGATTACTTTAGGAGTCTAACATCTATTTTAGATGTGTGGTTTGCTGTAATAGGAAAAAGGTTAGAAAAGTCAAAAAACATTTATTAAGCACCTACTATGTACAAGGTACTGTGCTAGGTTCAAGTGTTACAGAGATAAAAAGGAACTAGTTCTGGTTTTCAAATAGTTTACATGCTATTAGAGGAAGACATTTACATTGATAAGTACATACAAAATGAATACATAAGGAGGAGAGCACTATTAACTTGGAGGGATATGAAATAGTGCATTTGAGCTGTGATTTAAAAGAAACAAGTTTTTTTGGGGGGGGCGGTGTTTGTTTTTTAAAGGTGATGAAGGATAGAATGCAATATGTGTGAATAGATAGCGGGACGGTTTGACTGCAAGGAAGAGTGTGTGAAGGTGAGTGACGTGGGGGAAGACTGAAAGGTAAGTGGGAGCCAGATTGCATAACTTGTAAAATTTTTGGTGAAGATTTTGTGCTTTATTCTAGAGGCCATGGATTTTCTGAAGATTTTTGAGTAGCACAGTGATATAATCAATTTGGCAGCTGGGTAGAGGATGAATTAGCAAAGGAAGAGACTACAAAGTAGGGAGTCCAATGAAAGAACTGATTATTGAAAAAATCCTTTTCTATTGTAGATATATAATTATAAACTTGAAAATCTCATGAGTTGTGTGATTTTGTATGTAGGGGGTCGAGGAGGATAGTTGTACTTTCAACCAATTCTAAGCCCTTCTCCATTACCCCTGGTACTTAGAAAAAAATATTAACCACCTGTCTATGGTTATGTGATTTTTTTTCTATATTCTTGATTTTTCACATTTTCATAATTCCTTGATTTGACTATGTATAACATGGTTTTTAAAATGTGATGATATTTAATGTAGAAGTTCCTTCATCAAATGTTAATTTAGTAAAAGTAAATAGTTGCATTTTCTTTTAGTAAAAATTGAAGTCTGTAAATATAAAACAATTACCTCCTTCAGTATCTGCCCCACCCTCCCACTTCCAAGGCAGGAGTGAAAACCCTGTTTCACTCTCCCTCTCCCACCTTTTCTTCCTTATTTCCTTCTTCTTCTCTTCCTCCCTCTGTCCCTGCTTTTTTCTTTCCCTTCCTTCCTTCCCTCCTTCCTTCCTTCTTTCTTTCCTTCCCTCCTTCCTTCCCTCCTTCCTTCCTTTCCTCCTTCCTTCCTTCCTTCCTTCCTTCCTTCCTTCCCTCCCTCCCTCCTTCCTTCCTTCCTTCCTTCCTTCCTTCCTTCCTTCCTTCCTTCCTTCCCTCCTTCCTTCCCTCCCTCCATCCTTCCCTCCTTCCTTCCCTCCTTCCTTCCCTCCCTCCTTCCTTCCTTCCTTCCTTCCTTCCTTCCTTCCTTCCTTCCTTCCTTCCTTCCTTCCTTTCTCCCTCCCTTTCTTTTCTTTCTTTCTTTCCCTCCCTCCCTTCCTTTTCATTTATATATGCATGCATTCTTTCTATTTTTTTATTTGCCTAATAACACTTCAAGAAAGTAAATTTTACCTTGCATGCGACCGGTCCAAATTTCCATTTTCTTTTAACCTAGATGGCAAATTCCTTTGAATCAAGTGTTTTCCCTTCTATTATTACCTTGTTGTGCCTAGGACAGAGAGTAAGTAGTAAGTAAATACAATTGATTTACAGATTGATGTATGCTCAAATGAAGAAGAGTTCACAGGAGTTAAAAAAAGTTAATATGAAGAAAATGGGAAGGGTGCCCTTAAGTGATCCATAGGGGGCCTCGGGATACAGGGAAACGCTAATCCAATCATTTTTATGGTCACACAGCATTACACAAAGTTCAAGGCCAATTAACCTCAAAATAACTTGAGAAATGTGGTGTCTTATGGTTCTTCTTTATTGTAGGCACTATTTATCAATAGGCAGCCTCTTTACCTGCCAAAAAAACAGATGCTCTGTGGGCTTCCCAGCTCTAAAACCCTAGGAGATAAGTGGGATTCTGTCAGGTTAAATAAATAAAAAAATATATAAAATTAAACTCTTGCTTTTTGGCAGCTATGGATTGCCACATTAGGCATTCCACAGACTTTCTCTCTTCACTCAGCATGAAGATTGCAATTGGGTATAATATATCAAAAACCTTTGACTGCCAGAGGCGTTCGAAATGCTCCATGGAGTATACTTTCAGAATCCTCATGGGGTCTAATATGGGGTGAGCTCCCCTGTGGCTGATTAATAGATTTCCTTCTAGGAGAGTTTAGGGTGGGTTTACAATAGAAATCCATTGCAAGTAAATCTTTGTGGAATAGTCAGGAGAAGTCTGCTAACAGGTGATGCATAGACTTCATAAAGTTGATACTGGAGAGACTTTCTCAAGATATGGCCAAAAATTTGTCATGGAGACACTTGTTGTTTATTCAGCCCATCACTAGACTGATAAAAAGAAGGGGGAAAAAGGCTTCTAAACAAAGTCTAAATTTATATTGCAATCCCTTCTCCTTTTCCTTAACTTTGCATCCCCCTCCTCCCACTTGGTATCAATACTCCTTAAAAGCTGCTCCATTATTTTCTTGTCTTGCAAATAGAACTTGCACCCCAAATTAAATGAAGAATTTTCCTGTTTAGATACCACTCTTAAATTTTATGTGTTTTTGTTAATGAAGAGAAAGCCTTAAATTGACATCTCTTTTATTCCGCTTGCATCTAAGAGGAAAAGGAGAAAGAAGTATTTTTGAGAATTCAGTCATTTTGCATCTTCTGAGAAGATGAAGGAGTAGGCCAGACATGTCCAGGCTCTTCAAATTTCCTCCACAAAATGAACATAGAACAGCAAACATGAAAGATTAAAGCAGTTATCCTCCCAAAGCTAATGGAGAGGACCTCAGAAAAGACAGGACCTGGGGGCAAGGGTAGAGGTGCCCTAAGTGAAGAGTCTGTAACACCTCCAGGCTGTCTCCACTGAATCAACAAACAGCAAACAGGTGTAGCTCTGTGGGAACGCTGACTAAGCCTCAAGAACCTTCCCCTCATGAACTCTGGAACTTTCACTTCACAAACTTTCATCCAATGAGTGGTGTGGAGATCAAATGTCTGAGTGGGAGAAAATTGAAAGACACCTCTACACAGAGATACATACATACATACACACACACACACACACACAGACACACACACAAACATATACACACACCCTGCTGTTTTGGGAAGCCATGCCTAATGGTGCTGACCAGACACGATCACAGGCTGTAGCCAACAAGTAGGAGTGAGCACACATCCAGTGCGTGCACTACTGCAGAGAGCAAGAACATTTTCAGGGCAATGTGGCTGAGGGGGTCCTAACTGTGTCTTGGGGAGGAGAGAAATGCTTAAGTTTGAGACCTTCTACAAAATTCAGAAAATAATAGTAAGGAGGATTTGAGGCCTGAGACTTCAATCCCACAATTCGGGATTAAAACGTGGTTATGATAATAAACTGCTAAAAAATAAAATAAAATGAAATGAAAATGAGTAAGCAAAGGAAAAAGAATCTGACCACAGACAGCTACTATGACATAAAAGAAGATCTGGGTTCATATCTAGTGAAAGGTAGTGAGATTAAAAAAAAAAAAAAAGCCACTACTACCACAAAGAGTAACACAAAATGGTTATAAGCCCCAAAAGAGTTCTTAGAGGAACTTTAAAAGGAATATAAAAATCAAATGAGAGACTGAGAAAAAGTAAAAGTAATTTAAAAAATCATAGAAATAATAAGAAATAAATAGAAATAATCAATAATTTTATTAAAGAGAATGAAAATAATGAGACAATATATAAAAACCTATGGAATATTGCAAAAGCAGTAATTGAAGGAACATTTATATCTCTAAATGCTTATATCAACAAAATAAAGAGTTTAAAACTGAGTACAAAAATTGAATTAATAAATAAAATTTTGAATTGGTTTTATGAAAACAAAACAATAAAATACATAAATCATTGGTTGATTTGATTTTATAAAATGGGAGACAAAACCAAATCACTAGTATTAAAAATGAAAAGGGTGAACATAACACTAACAAAGATGAAATTAAAGCAATTATAAACAAATTATTTTGCCCAGCTTTATGTCAATAAATGTAACAATTTAAGTGAGATGAAAGAATATTTACAAAAATATAAATTGCCTGGATTAACAGAAGAGGAAATTGACTATCTATTTAGATAGGTCTATTTAGACCCATTTTGGAAAAAGAAATTGAACAGATCATAAATAAACTTTCTAAGAAAAAAATCACCAGAACCAAACAAATTTGCAAATGAATTCTATCAAACATTTAAAGGTAAACTAATTTCAATATTTAATAAACTTCAGCATAATAGGCAAAGAAGGGATACTACCGAGTTTTTTTTATGGAACAAATATGATACTGATACCTAAAAAGAAAATTATAGAGTAATTTCTTTAATGAATCCAAAAATCCTGAATAAAATACTAGCTAAAAGATTACAAAATATATATTAAGATTATAGATTATTACCAAGTGAGATTTATACCAGGAAAGCAGGGATGGTTTAATATGAGAACTATTAACATAATTGATTATATCAATGAGAAAAGTATGTATAGATAGATACATAGATGCAGAAAAAGCTTTTGATAAAGTATGACACTCAGTTCTATTAAAAGCACTTGAAAATATAGATATAAATGGATTTTTTCCCTTAAATTGACTTAAAAAAAAGCATTTATCTAAAACTACCAGCAAACATTATTTATATTGAGGATAAGCTAGAAACTTTCCCAGGAAGATCAGTTTTGAAATGAGGATGCCCACTGTCACCAATATTTTTCAGTAATGTATTGGAAATCCTAGTAGTAGCAATAAGAGAAGAAAAAATTAATAGAAGGAATGAGAACAGAGAATGAAGTAATTAAACAGTCTATTTTTTTTGCAGACAATAGGATGATATACTTGGAAAATCCCAAAGACTCAACTAAAAAAAGTTGAAACAATTAATAATTTTAGTGAAGTAGCAAGACATAAAGTAAATCCACCTAAATCATCAACATTTCCATATATCATAAATAAACCCATTCAAGAAGAGATAGTAAGAGATACCCCATTTAAAATAACTCTATACAATATAAAATACCTAGGAGTAAATCTGCCAAAATAAACCCAGGAACTTATATGAACAAAATTACTTTTTATAAAACTTTTTATAAACATAAAATCATATTTAAATAATCAGAGAAATAGTAATTGTTCATGGGTAGACAGGGTCAATAAAATAAAATTTACAATTTTACCTAAACTAATTTATATATTCAATGCCAGTTCAATTAAATACCCCCTGTCCCCCAAAAGAAATACTGAATTAGAAAAAAAAATGATAACAAAGTTCATTTGGAAGAAGAAAATATCAGAAATATCAAACGAACTAATAAAGACGTACACAAAGGCTTAGCAGTGCCAGATTTTAAACTATATTATAAGGCAGGAATTTTCAAAATTATCTGGTACTGGCTAAGACATAGAAAGGTAGATCAATGTAGCAGAGTAGACTGACAATTTACAGCAGCAAAAAAACATAGGAACTTGTATTTCACAAATGTAAAGACAAGTGTTGGGGATAAGAATTCATCATTTGGTAAAAAGTGTTGGGGAAACGAAAGCAATACACATATTTGTATGGCATGGCAATCATCTTTAACGCAGGGAGAGGGAAGGAAGAAAAAAATGGAAAAAAAAATTTACAGGATAACGTTATTATATATTTAAAAGGAATAGTAGGCTGCACACAATTTGTTGTGCAGATTTGGAGTTTCATTTGCAATCATCTTTTCTTTATTATTATTATTATTATTATTATTATTATGTGTTATGGAAATATTTGTTTTATTCCACAAATTAAAAACAAAATACATCAAATCAAAAAATAAAAACAACCCTGGTTTAAAAAAAAATTAGTACTTTCTCTAAATGAAATATGGATCTATTATGTAGAGAAAAGTTTAGAGTGATGTAGACCATAAATCTAGGTAAAAAATGGGAAAAATTTACATTAGCTATACCAATTCCATAGATAGTCAAAGGAATTTTTCCCGTTGGATTTGTTTTATTTAAAAACCTATTAGTGTTCTGGATTTCTTTTAAAATGGTTGTTCTTTGGTTAATACCTGAGCTTTTCTAACCTCTTAAAGAGATAACATGGTATAGTGATAAATAACACTGAGTTCAAATCCTGCTGCTCTCATCTACTAATTGTGTGAGCAATTTACTTAATCTGTCTGGCCCTCGATTTCCTTGTCCATAAAATAAAAGAGTTGGACTAGATGGTCTCTCAAGCCCCTTTTAAGCTCAAAATCGGTGACTCCTTCCTATCTTTCTGCCCTTTGTATTGCGTACTTCCCTTCTGTAGATCCATAATCTATATGCACCAATATAATTCTTATGTAAACAGATAATTCATCTTTGATATTTCAGCTGCTGTCTCTAAGCTTTTGTATTTCCTGTCTCCTGTAATGGAAAGGGAGCAGCTCCCTTTTTCCATTTTACCTATTCAGCATACATGAAACTTTTCCCTTTCTTTCTGGTTATTGTCACTCCTTCCCAAAACTGTTGTATTCATTTGGTATATAAGCTTGTTTATATGTGTGTGTGTGTGTGTGTGTGTGTGTGTGTGTGTGTGTGTGTGTGTGCACTGTGTCTCTCATTAGAATGCAGGCTCCTTAAGGGAAGGAAATTTTTCCCTTTTCTTTATATCCCTGGGGCTTACCTTAATAGCTGGCATGTAATAAGCATTTTATGTTTTTTGGTTGATTCTTTCTTTAATTTGTACTTCCCAAAGGAAGATAGTCTTTCTATATATGAGTTACTTTATTGGTACTAACGGAGTAAGAAAAGATATTTCTCTTTCCATTGTGGGAAACCAGGAGAAATTCTCAGAATTGTATGTCATTTTATATTATAACGGGTTTATCCAATCCAACCTCCTAACTTGACAGATGTGGAAACTGAAAAACAAAAGGGTGAAATATCTACTATAAAATAAGTAACACAACCAGAGCACCCAAATCTGAATCTTGGATTCTATTTTACTATGCAATGCTGCAAGAATGACAACCAATGACATCCAACGAATGTAAAGTTATCTCACGAATTTTTAAAGCAAGAGAAACAGGAATAAAATCAACTCCTAATTACATTCACATGGATGAACCATATTGAAGTTTAACTCTTTGATCTGTAAATAAATAAACTATATAGATATTCAAGTATTGAGTATAATAAGCTTGATTTTTTTTTTTTGGTGATATATATCCAGACATATAGTACATATAATGTCAGTTATATACTTGGAAGGAAAGGTGGGGAAGAAGAATGGCACAGGAAGTAGAACACAGGAAACAGGAAGTGAAAAAAAGACCTTTGCCAAAAGCAATCAAATGGTCACTGAATACCAATGCCATGCACATACCCAACCTAATAAAATGAACAAAATTCCACCAAAAAAAGAAAAAAAGAAAAACTTCTAATGAAATTGCCAAGAATAAGCACTACAGAAAACAAGTCTGAAGGGATTGCATGATTTATTTATTAATATCAGATTTTTGTTTGTTAATATCAAATGGTTTAAAATATCTTAATTTTATGAAAGATAGTAAATTCCAAATTGTGAGATGCCTGGAGCAGGGTATAGGCAACAACCAAACCGAAACTGTTCAACTTACCACTGCAAGTTGTTCAATTCTCAGAATATTAGTAGTTACTGCTACAACTTACTCCTTCTAATTACTTTGAGAACATTGTGACTTTGATATGTTTTTAATTAATTAATTTATTTTACTAATATTGTTATCATGAAAGCTCTATCTCTGTAGGAGGTTACTGAATTCCATCTAGCTTTGTGAGATAAACTTGACTTAAAAGACTTCTGAATTCTATAAGCTTTGCTCTAATTTCAGATTTTACTAAATTTTGGAGCTGGATTAACATTTGTTTCAATGAGTCTTGCGCTGTCCTAGCTATGATTGTTACCCTTCCTTACAGATGCTAAAGAAAACTAATTTCCAGTTCAATTTCTTTATATATGTCTGCTGTTAAATAATAAATTAAATTTCCAATGAAATAATAAATGAGCATTTGCTTACTAAATATTCATAAAGACTTGTCTTAGTATGGGGCTTATTAATAAGGGATCCCTTATGCCTTTAGTATGTTCAAAAAGAATATAAAAAGATGTCTTACTTTCAGTATTTTAATATGCTGACCAATAAATCAAAATATATTTAATCTATTGGTAAATACGTCAGATATATTTCTACATAGTGATTAATATATCCAAATGTATTTTGATTTACTGATTTCCATTTATAGTAGACAATCCCATCTAATTTCTGCTTTATCCTTTTTTTTAGTATCTATTTTATGCATGTTTACTTAAAATTATATCACATTCTAACTAAAATTTTTCTTAGCTTTAGATCTGTTTGCAAGTGTATCTGTGGGTGTGTGTCTGTGTGTGTGTATATGTGTATGTGGTCAATGTCACAATACTCAATTCATTTCAAGAAATATTTAAAGCCTTTTGATTATGTCATCCTGAAAATTATATTCCTCCACTTCTGAATCCATTTTGCAAAGTCAATGATGGATATCCATATTCAGAATTTCTAAATTAGTATGAAAATAATGGATATTAGATTTATAAATCTGAGATGTTACTGAAAATATTTACAGAATTACCATTGGCATATGGTGTGACTTTCAACTATTAGTACTTTTGGTGAAAAAAATCATTTATTACTTTCCCTACAAAAATATTAAAATTTGAAATTATAATGTCATAAAATGCACCAGGAATTTTATTGCACTTTCATGGAGATAACTCAGTATTGATGACCTTATCACTTCTGGGCATTTTATACAACAAGATTAATATGAGAGAAAATAATACTTCCATTTGAGCTCCAGTGTTTTACAATCATTGTTCACTCATTTTTTGTGTTATTTTCAACTCAAGGAAAACTTGTTGGTAGAATAGATAGGCTGGAAAATAACTTTTTGTTTGTTTGTTTAAAGTTTGGCTTATCATATCTGGAAGTTTCAGCTCCCTATTACTAGCTTTAAATGTTATGTTTTTAATTGAAAAGTAAAGTTTGAAAGCACTGTGCTATTTCTAGAGATGTTTAAAATTTTTATATATGTATATATATGCATGCATACTGAATATATGTATGTATACATCATTATGGACTATTTATTTCTTATGGCATATTAATATTCAAGGACAATGATGTCAAAAATTCATCCAATAATTATATAAATTTTTACTTTTATTCATTTGTGTAGAAGAGATTCCCTAGTAAAATCATACATTCCCGTAAGACATCTCTCATATATGGAACACAGTGATATGTAATCACCTTTTAAAATTTTTTTCTTCCTTCAAGGTCCATCTGAGGTGTTCATCCCTCATTGATTTCCCCAATGAAAATAGATTTCTCCCTCCTCATATTTTCTTTGAATACTTTCTGTAGTTCTCTCCTTTGATCCTATCACATACTACTTTATATCATACTTCTTCATTTATGTGCAGTATCCTCTTAAATTATGAACTTTTTTGAGGCAGAGCTGTGATATATAAACATATATATTATATAAATATGTATAATTATTATATAAGATATATTATATGTATATTATATGCATATATATTTACCTTTGTTCCCCCTGTGTCTGAGAGTACCTCCAATGTATTTCTTACATACATTCCTTGCCATTGAATTCTAAAATACCATTGAGTTTTTCTGTCTGCCCTGCAGCTGAAACATGCCATATGTGTTGTCTTTCCCTAATAGATTCTGAGCTCCTTGGTTTCCCTTCCCTTCTCTTTCCTTGGTTTCTCTTCCTTTGCCTTGCCTTGTCTTCCCTTTTCTTTCTTTGATTTTCATTGTCTTCCCTTCCCTCACTTTATCTTACCTTGTTTTGTTTTCCCTTCCCTTTCTTTACCTTTGCTTCCTTTCCTTACTTTGCCTTGTCTTCCTCTCCCCCCCTTTCCCTTTTTGACTGGTTCTCCCTGTCTTGCCATGCTATCTCTCCTTCTACATGTGTTACTGCTACTATCAATAGGTATGAGAACTATTATTTGCTCCATTTGTCCCTTGGGTTGGTTTTTCTCTCCTAGACAGCCTGGTTCCACCTCCTGGCAGATAATACTGAAATTTGTGCTGGAATTGGTGCAGACACCCAGATAGTTTATTACAGTGCAGCTAAGAACTCTCAAGCTCAAACAGTAGCAGAGATTATAGATCTGTCTCATCATCACACCTGTCTTGCTTTGTGTTTTATCTGTTTGTATAACCAATATCTAGCATAGCACTTTGCACATAATGAATGCTTAATAAATATTTTTTCATTAGTTCCTTCCTTCCTTCATGACATAGGTATAGAATGAATATTGTTGAAATGCAACATAGTACTTCATCTTAAAATGATTATTTTTAACTCAAATTTCAAATCAGAAGAGGTCGTTTTTTCTCTTCCCTTCTCTTCTGAATATTGAATTCAAATGGCAACCCTTCTTCTCAGAACCTCCCCTATGCCCACCAAAAAAAGAGAAAGACTTGGATGAATATGCCATCGAGACCCTGAAAACCATTTGAAAAGAACATATGCAATTCACATCACAATTTCACAACATTGAAGAAAGCTAGTTTTGGCTCCTAGGGCAAGAGTCCATGATTCAGGAAAACACTGATTCACACAGTAACAGACAAACAAAGCAAATATTCACATTTTGCTGGTCTCTTTTGTTTGGGAGCTCTCTGGAAGGGAGAAAAGTGTGTAGCATCAGTATTTCATCGTGTTAAATGGCAGTGCCACGTCATCTTTAACACCATGTGACTTAAACTGAGCCCTAAGTTCAAGCTAGGTCTTCATGTCTTACTCATGAAGCCTCCCATCCAAGACAGAATCAAAGACACTGATTTCCTCAAACACCACATAAAGCAATTTACTACACTTACTTGCCTGATAATAGTGTTGTTCTTCAATTTAATGTCACTGAAGGTCCATTGTTAGCCCTGGGACTCCTAGATAAGAGGTGGTCATCAACCACAGGGTGAAGAGACAGGATAAAAAGCACTTGGAACGGACTGACTGAGGAAAAAAATAATAGTCATAGGAATAGCCCAGACCTGGGGCAGCGTTAAAAAGCCGGTTGTCATGGTGAAGACAATAATCTGAATCCAGGGGAGCCATCTTGGGGGAGAAGAGGGACATGGATCACTATCATACGGTATACATACCACATGACTTCAATTTATTTTTGAAACTTCTCTAGTGATGACATTCTGAACCGTAGTGACTCTGTTACCTAATCACTACTGGTTTTTCATCTTCAACACTTTAAACATATTTTGCATAAATACTTTTGGGGTATATTTATTACTGCAAAAATGTATAGCTTTTTTTTCTTCTAGTAATGAACATGATATATTACTGGTAGTTGGCAAACAAATATTCCCTACCAGTAAGAGAAAAGTTGATTTTTAAAGATTTTTTTACTTTAATTAGGAAAATTCCTCTCAGACTGATGCTGTAATAAGATATTTGCTCCTTTTCAATGGAAAACAACCCTCCCAGAAAGTGCAAATATTGTCACTCAGTAAAAATATGCAACTTTCCATGTGCACATTTGTGTGGTATTGTTAAATGACATTTAGCAGCTTTTACCTCTTGGCTGCCTTTTTTCCTCATCTTGCATAATATATTTTCCTTACATTAAATACTGAAGCACAGGGAAATTTTAAAGTTGGAACACACCTGTGGGATGACAGCATGATAGACATCTGTGTAATAGATGCAGACTTATGGTGTGCAAAATCAACCACGGCTCCATACCCTGACATTTGTGCATAGCTCAGGCTTACAGAATGAAATGTTCAACAATTATAGAAGAAACAATGTATCACATAAAATGGTAGTACAAGAATAGACAATAACACAGTAGATTTGCCATATGGTATGCCACTAACAGTAATGACACTTCTATCCCTTCTGGGAGGACAATAAAAATATAAACTAGTGAACAAACATAGCAATGAACAAATTTTTGGAGAAATTTGTGATTCTGTGAGCTCTTTGACTCTTTTATTTATCCTTCTCCATAAAACATTATGTAAGTCATTTATAAATTATTATACTTAAATGTTTGTTATTAATATCATCTCAATTTGTACCTAGGCAGCTCAGTGCGCACTGTGGATAGTGTGCTTTTCCTGTCATCAAGAATACTCATCTTGAAAATCTGGCATCAGACATTAACTGTGAGACCTTGGACAAGTCACTCAACCTTGTTTACCTCAGCTCCTCATCTATAAAATGTACTATAGGCAGAAATGTCAAACCATTCTAGTATCTTTGCCAACAAAACTCCAAATAGGATCATGAAAAATCAGACATGACAAACAACTGAAGAACATTTCATACTTAAAATTGTTCAAAAGAGGTAAAGTATATAAAATGCTTTTCAAATCTTCCAATATTATATTGTTGTTATTGTTGGAGAGTCAATAATGGAGACAAAAAATGCACTTCTTAACTCAAATAATTTTAACTTGACTCTCGCAGCACTATAGGCACATTTATGATCGTGTTTGGCATTTGTTAAACATTTGAAATAATAACAATCCTGTCCCTGAAATCATCATACATAACAACAAAACAGTAGTATTCCTTCCACTGAGTGGATATAGTATCTAAATCTCACCAGTTATTGTTTTTCCTTCCTTCTCAAAGAGGATCATGACATCAGAAGGTGATGTCATGGATTGCAAGTGAATTGAATTTAAGGGAGGGAGAGCTGTGCAAAGTCACCAGCCTCACTTTCTTCCCCAGAGCCATCTGGACCCAGTGGCAAGATATAGATCAGGACAACTGGAGATGACCCCTGATACAGTAGGAGACCTTGACCTTTTTTATGCTAAAGTCTAGGTCTCAGTTTAACTGAGACAATATCCATTCAGTGATTAAGGCTAGGTAAGAAAAGAGGCAAAGGATGGCCTCTTTTACCCATCCAAAAAACAAAATCAATATAGGAGGGGAAGATTCTTAGGATTTCTGATCAAAACAGAAACAATTGCTGTTTACATTCACTCTGAGCCATGAGGATCCAAATAATGATGAGGAGGAAATCTCACTAATATGAAGGGTTCAGAGGTGAATGAGGCGAGTTAACGATTGAGGACAGATACCACTTATCTTGGGAAGTACAAGAGTCACAAAAAACAGCAAATTGTTCTCATAACTGGTATGTCTAATAATTGGAGTGGGGGGAGTTGGTCCTCATATACACATGTAAAACGAATGATCACAAACTGTTATCTATTAATATGAAATATATTTAGAGACAGAGCTACTATGTGTTGTCTTCTGCTGTGATAAAACAGATAAAGTTCTCATCTTTTTACTAAAATAGCTTTTATTAGCTTTCAGACAGCTAATATTATATAACTGAAATAATCTGAACCATATTCATGTTTAGTAAAGCTATCCTTTAAATGTTTTATATTTTTATATAGAGTACATTAATTCTAATGTTTTTCAATTTCCTGTTGATATGCATGCCATCTTCCTTATTAGAATGTGAGCATCTTGAGGGCAAGAACCTTTTGTCCTTAGCACATATTAAGAACTTGACAAATGGTTATTGATTGGCCAGTTTGATTGCTGCATGTAGAAGGATTCTGTATATACATAGAAATTCTTCTTGAAGAAGGAATGAAAAGGGAGCTAGTAAATTTTTTCAAAGTGTTTTCCACATAAAGGTTCATCTTTATAGTTATATAATTGACAGATTCTTCCTACAGTCCTCCTTAATAGGCTGATTCTTCAGCCTGGAAAATGGTCATCTGTCAGAGCTAGAGTGACTTCAGAAAGGGCCGAGGGACAGTTGATATGGTGTTTGCTGCCCGACAACTCCAGGAGAAAAGCCAGAAGCTGAACAGAGGTCTGGACGCAACGTTTGTAGATCTGACCAAGGCCTTTGACACTGTTAATCATGAGGGCTTATAGAAAATTATGCCAAAATTTGGTTGCTCAGAGAAGTTCATCAGTATTGTACATCAGTTTCATGATGGTATGTGTGCCTGGATAGTAGACAAAGCTCTCATGCCTTCCCAGTCATCAATGGAGTGAAACAGGACCGTGTTCTTGTTCCTATGCTTTTCAGCATGATGTTTTCAGCTATGTTGCCAAATGTTCTCCGTGAGGATGAATATGGCATCAAGGTTAGTTACCATACTGATGGTGAATTCGTCAATTTGAAAAGGCTACAAGCCAACACCAAAGTGGAGGGAGTATTGGTGCATGATTTTCTGTTTGCAGATGATTGTGCACTCAGTGCAGTCTCTGAAGCTGAGATGCAACAAAGTATGGATCAATTCTCTGCTGCCTCTGCTAATTTTGGCCTAATAATTAACACCAAGAAAACACAGGTACTCAATCAACCACCACCACACCATATATACATGGAACCATCAGTTTCAACAAATGGAGGTTTTGAATGCTGTGGATAAGTTCACTTACCTTGGTAGTGTACTTTCCAGGAATGTACATATTGACAGTGACATTGACACATGCACTGCCAGAGCTGGCTCAGTGTTTGTGAGGCTCTGAAGAAAAGTTTGGGAGAGAAGAGGTATTAGACTGACTATCAAACTGAAAGTCTACAGAACCGTTGTATTGACTTCATTGTTGTATGCCTATGAAACATGGACAGTTTACCATGCCAGGAAACCGAATCACTTCCATTTGAATTGTCTTAGGAAGATTCTGAAGATCACCTGGCAGGATAAGGTACCAGACACTGAGGTCCCTGCTCAAACTAAACTGCCAAACTTTCAAACTATGCTTCAGAAAGTACAACTCAGATGGTCTGGCCACATTGTTCAAATGCAAAATGTATGCTTGCCAAAGACTATTTTATGGATAACTCGCATGTTGCAGGTGATCACATAGTGACTAGAATAAGTGATATAAGGACACTCTCAAGGTCTCACTCAAGCACTTTGGAATTGATTTGTAACATAGGAGACACTGGCACAGGACCACTCAGCATGGCATGCCCATGTTGGAAAGGATGCTATACTCTATGAGCAAAGCAGAATAGAAACAGCACAAAGGAAATGTAGGATGCACAAATTTGGAGTGCCCACTCCAAATGTTCATGTGGATTACCTGTGCCCAATCTGTGGTAGAGCATTCTGAGCTGGTATTGGTCTGATCAGCCACAGTCGGACATACTGAAACTTGCCTTTATCATGGTGATGTCCTTTTGGTCCTCTTCGAGAACAAAGGACAACCACCAACCAACTAATTGACAGAAATTGGGAAAGAACACAAAGTCTCATTGTGCTTATTGCTTGGTGATTCAAAACTAGATTTGATTGAAAAAACTCTTCCAACTTAGAGAAACTTCCATGTTTATGTAAAAATAAATCAACATTTATTGAAGGTTTTAATAAAAGAAATAATTTTGTTAGACAATCTTCTGATGATAAGTATCAAGCTAGTAGTGAAACTTTTAGACATATGTATGTCTGCCATATCTGCTATTGTCCAGGAGTATGTCCAGTGCAGAACCCAAATAGAAGTGGAATTTTCTGTAGCTGGTAGAGCCCTCCTTATGTTCTTATTTCTTGATGATATTGTACTTATTTCAACAGGTGCTAAAACAAAGAGGATTAAGCCACTAGAACGAATTAAGAAGGTTTAGAGGGAGAAGGTGCCCCAGAGCTAACTCTGAAAATAGCAGCACAACAAAAGAAAACAAACAAACAATAACAAAACCTGAAACTTGGTACAGTGGTTCCCCACCCCTAAGGGACAAGAACTGAAATTTAATATAAATTTAAAGTGGGGAAATAGGCTGGGAAAATGAAAATAAAAAGAAGAAAAAGAAGAAAACAATCTGTCCATAAAAAGTTGCTTTGGTGACAGGGAAGATCAAGACAGAAAGTGAGAAAAAGAAAACAAAATGAAAACAGCTACAAGCAAAACCTCAAAGAGAAATGATAATTAGACTCAACACCATAAAGGATTCTTGGAAAAGTTAAAGAAAGATATGAGTAGTTGAGGAAAAATGGGGAAATGAAATGAGAATAATGCAAGAAAATTATACCAAGACAGTTAACAGTTTGGTCAAAGAGGCACATAAATATTGAAGAAAATACTATAAAAATACAGAAGACACAAAAATTTACTGAAGAAAATGCATTTAAAAGTGTAATAAGACAGATTGGGGGGGGGAAGAAGTATAAAAAGACCACTGAAGGAAATAATTTCTTAAAAATTATAATTGTGTAACTGCAAGCTAATAACTCCACAAGACTTCAAGAAACAATAAAACAAAGTCAAAAGAATAAAAAAAATACAAAATATCTTAGTGGAAAAAAAATAACTGACCAGGAAAATAGATCCAGGAGATAAATTAAAATTATTGAACTACCTGAGAGCCATAATACTAAAAGAAAGATTGTAGACAATACCTTTCAAGAAATTATGAAAGAAAACTGCCCTGATACCCTAAAACCAGAGGACAAAATAGAAATGCAAATAGTCTACCAATCACCTCCTGAAAGAGGTATCAAAATGAAAACTCCTAAGAATATTATAACCAAATTTCTGAGCACCAAGATCAATGAGAAAATACTGCAAACAATCAGAAAGAAACAATTTAAATATTGTGGAACCATAATCAAGATCATACAAGATTCAGCAGTTTCCACATTAAAGTGTAAAAGGTTTGGAATGTGATATTCTGGAAGGCAAAGGAGCTAGGATTATAACCAAGAATCACTTATACAGAAAAAAATGAATGTAATCCTTCAGGGGAAAAATTGGAAATTTAATAATAGAAGACTTTCAAGCATTCTTGATAAAAAAAAAAGACCAAAATTGAATAAATATATAATTTTCAAAGACTAGACTGGAGAAGTATAAAGATGTATACATGAGAGAGAATGTTAAAAATAAATTAATTAACAAAGGAAAAATTAAAAGATGTGACATGGAGAAAAAATGCAAATAGTTTAATTCCATTAAATCCTTCATGAGTATTTGTGAACCAGATCCAAGTATGGGCAAAGCAAGAGAACCCTGCCTCAGTGACAGCAAAGACTTGCAATCTCACTCTGGTTAACTGCTTGATTCCTCCCACTTCCCACAGTCTGTGGGCTGAGAACTCTGGAAGTAGCCACTGCTGCCACTGCCACTGCTGCTGCCACAACTACCACTGCCACACTGGGGTTGGGGCTGGGGCCAGATTGTGCTCCTCTCTCACCCACCTCCAACAGACCTTTCTTGCTGAACTTCTACGTTGTCTTGGGCATTTGTGGACTGAGGAGTCTGGAAATCACCACAGCTACCAGTGACTCAATGCCCTGACGTCTGCTCTGGCCCTGTCTGTGCCAGCATGGCCCATGCTGGACTGTGCTCTCCTCTCCCACTGTTGCAACAGATCTTTAATCATGATTTTCAAGGTTGTCTTGGGCTGGAAATTTGTTTCACTCTGTCATTTTGTGGGTTTTGTTGCTTTGGAATTTGTTTAGAGTAATTTTTACAGGTATTTGGAGAGGTTTGGGGGTAAGCTCAAGCAAATCCCTGCTTTTATTCAACCATTTTGGCCCTGCCCTAATTTACATTTTTATATGGAAAGATGATATATAGAACTCATTGTTTTAATCATTAGGACAATTAGAAGAAGTCTGAAGAGACAGAGGTCATGAATATGAGTTGATTATGTTGGGATGATCTCAAAAACCAAGAAGAGTTGAAAAGAGGTATGTATTGGGAGAGGGGGGAAGGGAGAGGTAGAATGGGGAATTTTTTCTCATCTATAACAGACTTTTAAGGAAAAGCTTTTATAGAGGAGGGAGAAATATTAGGAAGTGGCAGACAATGTTTGAAACTCACTTTCATTGGACTTGGTTCAAAGAGGGAAGAAGTACACACACACACATACATGTTGGGTATAGAAGTCTATCTTACCCAATATGGAGATAGGAGGGGAGGGAGATAAGCCATATAGGATGGAGATGTAACAAGAAGGAGGACAGATTTGGGGGAAGTAGTGGTCAGAAATAAGAATTTTGAGGAGGGACAGGGTAAAAAGAAAATGATAAAAAGAGGAAAATGGGGTAGACAGAAGTTCTCAGTTAGTGATAATAACTGAGAATATGAATGAGATAAGCTAACCCACAGAACAGAAGCAGATAGCAGAACAGATTGGAAACCAGAATCCAGTAATAAGTTGTCTATAGAAATAAGTTGTGTACAAGTGACACATTTAGGAGAGAAAGACACACACAGAGTTAAAATGAAGAGCTAAAGAAGAGTCTTATACTTAAGAGAAGAGGACAGGAATACAATTATGATCTCAAGAAAAAGCAAAAATAGATCTCGCTAAAAGATAATCATGTAAACTACATTTTGTTAAAAAGTTTCCATAGGCAATGAAATAATATCAAAAGACTTTTATAGAAAACTTCTCTGATCAAGACCTCATTTCGCAAATATATAGGAAACTAAGTCTAATTCATAAAAATAAGAGCCATCCCTCAATTGATAAATGGCCAAAGGATATGAACAGGCAATTTTCAGGAAAAAAAATCAAACCTATCAATGGTAATAAGAAAAAAAATGCTCTAAATTACTACTGATTAGAGAAATGCAACTTGAAACAACTCTAAGATAACACATCACAGCTATAAAGAATGACATACTGGAGTGCATGAAAGAAAATAAATATATTAATTAATTGTTGGTGGAGCTGTGAACAGCTCCAATCATTTTGGAGAATAATCTGGAACTATGCCCAAAGGGCTTCAAAATTGTGTGTACTCTTGGATCCAGAAATACCATTGCTATGTTGGCACCGCAAAAAAGATAAAAGGAAAAAGCAAAGGAACCTACATGTAAAAAATATTGATAGCAGCTCTTTTTATTGTGGGCATGTTCATCAACTGAGGAATTAGTGAACAAATTGTGACAAATGATTGTGATGGAGTAGTAAGAAATTGTGAGTGAGGAGGTTGTAGGGGAAAAAGTATGAAAAAAGAAACTATATGAACTGATGAAAACTGTAGTGAGAAGAACCAGGAGATCACTGTACACCATAACATTGATGTTATAGTGATGATCAACTATGAAAGATATGATTCTTCTGATCAATACAGGGATCCAAAACAATTACAAAGGACTTTGGATTAAAAAATCCACTTCTAGAGAGAGAACTGATGAACTCTGTGGACTAATTGAATCATAATTCTGTTTTCTTTTTCCTTCCTTCCTTCCTTCCTTCCTTCCTTCCTTCCTTCCTTCCTTCCTTCCTTCCTTCCTTCCTTCCTTCCTTCCTTCTTCCTTCCTTCCTTCCTTCCTTCCTTCCTTCCTTCCTTCCTTCCTTCCTTCCTTCCTTCCTTCCTTCCTTCCTTCTTTTTCTTTGACTAATATAGAAATAGGTTTTAAATGATTTAACATGTATAATAGGTATCACATTGTTTGACTTCTCAGTGAGTGGAGGAGGGATTGGAGGAAGGGAGAGAATCTGGATTCTCAATATCAAAATATTTTTTAAATAGTGTTAAAATAAATAATTAAAACAATTTAAAGAAGATATAGAAAATACCTACCCAAAACCTAGAGTTTGTTTTCTGAAACAGAGGTTCAAGATTAAGTGACAAGATAGTTAAAAAAATAGACTTGGAACTGAGATCACTAACTACTTATCTAATTACGATCTTGAGATTTGTTTGAAAGAACTTGGCATTTTAAAAATTAAATTCATTTTCAATTTTCAACATTCACTTCCACAAAATTTTGAATTTCAAATTTTCTCCCCATCTCTCCCCTCCTGCTACCCCAGGACAGCCAGTACTCTGGTTACTCCTTCCTCCAATCAGACCTTCCTTCTATCAAACCCTACCCCCTCCTTATTTTTTTCCCTTCTATTTTTCTGTAGGGCATGATAGTTCCTTATACCCCATTGCCTATAAATCTTACTTTCAAGATGCATGTAAAAATAATTTTAACAGTCATTTTTTAAAGTTTTGAGTTTCACATTTTTTTCTCTTCCCCCCTCCCCACCCATCCTCATTGAGAAGGCAAAAAATTCAGTATGGATTATACATATGCAGTCATGCAAAACACTTCCATAACATTCATGTTGTGAAAGACTAACTATATTTCCCTCTATCCTGTCCCACCCTCCATTTATTCTGTTCTCTCCTCTCACCTGTCATTTCACAAGTGTTTGCTTCTGATTACTCCTTCCCCCAATCTGTTGTCCCTTCTATTATCCCCCCTTTCTTGTTCCCTCTCTGCACCCTCCTTTCCTGTAAGGTAACATGGAGTTTCATTTCCAACTGAGTGTGTATGCTATTCCATCCTGAAGCCAAATCCAATAAAAAGAAGGCTCACTTGTTTCCTCTCACCTTCCCCCTCTTCCCCTCCATTGTAAAAGCTCTTTCCTGCCTCTTTTATATGAGATGATTTACTACATTCTACCTCTCCCTTTCTCTGTCTCCCAGTACATTCCTCTTAAACTTAACTTTATTTTTTAGATATCATTCCTTCATATTCAGCTCACCCTGTAGCCTCTGTGTGTATGCAGATATATGTATATGTACGTGTATATATATATAATATATTTATACACATATGAACATATACACATATAGACACATATATACACATACACATATATACACACATAATCCATGCCAATATGCATGTATATATGCATGTACATATACATGTGTGAGTGTACATACATGTGCATGTATGTGTGCATATTATGTATGTGTGTATATATGTATGTTTATGTATATATTCCCTCCAACTATCTTAATACTGAGAAAGGTCTCATGAGCTGCAAATATCATCTTTCCATGTAGGAATGTAAACAGTTCAACTCTAATAAGTCCCTTAGGGTTTCTTTCCTGTTTACCTTTTCATACTTCTCTTGATTCTTGTATTTGAAAGTCAGCTCTGGTCTTTTCAACAAGAATGCTTGGAAGTTCTCTATTTCATTGAAATTCAATTTTTTTCTTCTGAAATATTATACTCAGTTTTGCTAGGTAGGTGATTTTGGTTTTAATTCTTCTTGGTTTTAATCCTAGCTCCTTTGACCTTTGGAATACCATATTCCAGACCCTCTGATCCTTTAGTGTAGAAGCTGCTAAATCTTGTGTTACCCTGATTGTGTTTTCATAATACCTGAATTGTTTCTTTCTGGCTGCTTGTAATATTTTCTCCTAGAACTATGGCATTTGCCTACAGTATTTCTAGGAGTTTTCCTTTTGTTATCACTTTTAGGAGGTGATTGGTAGATTCAGGGATTTTTCTTGATAATTTCATGAAAGATGATGTCCAGGCTCTGGCTTTCAGGTAGTCCAATAATTTTTAAATTATCTCTCCTGGATTCATTTTCCAGGTTGATGGTTTTGCTGCTCTAGAATTTGTTTAGATTTGGTTTTATAGGTTTTTTGAAGGGTTTGGTGGTGAGAGCTTAAGCCAGTCCCTGCTTCTATTCTTCCATCCCAGCTCCACCCCCAAGAGGTTGACATTTTGAAATTCCTTCTGTGAGATAATCTAGTCCTGTAGCTATCTTATTGTACATAGGTGTTTGTAAGCTGTCTTTCTTGATATGTTATAAACTCTTGAGCATAGGGATTGTTTTTGCCTTTCTTTGTATTTAACATAATTTAACAGTACCTGACATATAGCAAGTGATTAATAAATGTTTTGAAAATAACATAATTGGACCTTTTCAGCAAATTATCATTGTGTGATAAAAAGTCTATTCTAGCAAATATCTGAAACACCTGAGAAACTGCTTCTTGAGGAAAAAAAAGTTGGAAATGTTTTTTCCCTCCTAGAGATGGTAAGATTGTTGAGGGCTGTTTTTCTGAAAGAAAACCTCAAAGTTTTCAGTTGAAAGAACCTGGCCATCAGGGATCATGGGACAAGTATTGAGACATCTCTCAGAGATTATATATCCAGTGGATTATGCCCAGAAGAGACTACATATTAAGCTAAGTGCAGCATGAACAAGGCAGAGGGGGAATAGTTCCATAGCATCAGTCAAAAACTTTGATAGACTTGCTGTGCTGAAAAGTGAGTTGTCCTCTATGTGCTTATTTTGGCCGTATATATTCTTCTAAGTATGCCCTCAACAGATATTCCATTTGTGTATCTACTCTTCCCCATAGTGTTGTTTGTGGGAGAGTACATATCAAGTTTGTGACAGAAAAGTTTACATTGCTAATTTTCTTGATATATGATTTCCTTAGATGTTTCTCTTCAGAACTGATTGTGTACTCTGAGTAATAAAGACAACTGAGTAATGATTCTGAGTAGATTCAGATCTGTAAAATAATTTGAACATGGGTTAACCTTGTGTAGAGGTGACTTGATCTGTGAGATGAAAGTGTCTTTAGCTCTCAATTTTTTAGTCAGTTATACTATGAAATTTTCATGACGTACCAATATACTTACCCTCCAAAAGGAAATAATGTTCCTGTAATAATATTTCTTTTTAAAACCTGCTCTTGATAAGCTTGTTCTTCATTTTAAGAATCATCACTAATTTTTCTAGATTGATAATAATAACAACATAATGATAGCAAATATTTAAAGTTATTAAAAGATCTATTTACACATATATGTATGCATTATGTGTTATAGATGAAAATATATAACATATGTATATGTAAATATATACATATATATAATCTCACACTCAGTTATAAATATTATCAGCTCCAGAACTCCCTTATAACAAAGAAAAAAAAGCAGTTGAGTAAAAATAAATATGGAGGTAACTGATAATGTATGCACGAATATACCTCTGCAGTTCCCTGCTTCTCTGCCAAAATATGAAGTTGTTTCATTATCGAAATATTATTAGAGGCAGCTAGGTGGTACACAGAACATTAGATGTGAAGTCAGGAAGACATGAGTTCAAATCTAACTTTGAATAATTATGTAACCCTGAACAATTTACCTAACCTATATCTTTGTCAGTTTCATCATCTATAGAAACAATAATAGCATGTACCTCACAGGATTAATATAAGGACAAAATGAAGTGAAATTTATGAACATTTTGTACACCTTAAAGCACTCTATAGATACTAGCATCTAATATGATTGTTTTTTAGATAGTTGTTTTAAATACATCCATGAGTCTTTCTAAAAAGTTCTTCTCCAAATCCCATTGTGGAGATGACAATGTGTTCTTAAAGGCTATGTCTGGATAGTGTGAATACTGAGGCAGATCCCACCCAACTGGAAAGGCATTGATCATGAACCAATGATCAACAATGCATCTTTTGCTCAAGGACATACTCAGTGCAATTTGGAGTAGCTATCTTACATGGACTACCAATTAGTTATCCATGAAACAATGACTTCTTTGACTACAATGAAGAAAGTGTACTAAGTCTTGGTTTGCCATTTGCATCATTGAAATCACACAGATGAAATAGGTCTTTTGAAACACTGAAGTGTGGTCTTTTTTTGTTATTAATGATAAGGATGTGTACACTGTTTAAACTTTACTAGGCAGTTTCTTCATCATGTCATTTTGAGGTAGGTAGTACAAATATGACTATCTCCATTTTACAGGTGAGGTAGCTGAGGATCAGAGAGAACTAAAAACTGGCACATAGTCATACGCCGATAAGAGTTCAAGAAACAATTCAGATCTAGACCTTTCTTACTCAACTTCATCATTCTTCCCACTAGAATTTACTGCCTCTCTACTTCATAGATGTTATAGATTTCACTAAAGACTTATCAGTACTCCTGATGATCTGCCAGTATTAAGCAACATGAGCTTGCTACATACATACTTATTAGAGTTCAGACACTTCTCATGACTGGGAGGAGATTAAACCACCTGATCATATGACCTTATGTCTTCCCTTTTACTAAGGTTCTTTCTTTTCATTGGTGAGGGAAAAATTCTTCAGTAGCAGAAAAAAATATGCCTTACAGAAGAATGAGATATCCCTGTAGGATCTGTAGTATAAGGTATCCACCCATGTAATTAGGACTTTTTTTCTTAATGTTATTCCCCATTATTCAGAATATCGCTTTTGATGGACTGAATGATATCCTTTTGTGCAGGGAAATTTTATATTAACTTTCTCTGGATTTCCACACCTCAATGCATGCCTGATCTGCAGCTTTAGCTTCCTCTATTGTAATATAGTGCATTTGCCATCCAGTGGCTTCTTACTGTTTTGATCATTTTGAAGTAAAATGCTTTTCTCCCAGCAAGGACATTCCTTATAATGTTCCATCATCAACAGTGTTTCTTCTAGTGTCAGAGAAAGCAGAATTTCCTTCTCTCTAAAATATTCTGAGCCTACTAACCTAGGCTAATAAAAACCAACACTGGGGATGTGGGGACTGCTGGGATTCCTTCCAGTATTTTTCTGGGACAGTGTGCTTCTGTGAAACGCTCTTTCACATCGCTCAAGGAGAAAGTCACTAACTCAGTTGGAGCACACCTGGATTTTAAAACCCTAGAAGGCAGATGCTGATATGTAGTTTTATTTGTATAGTGTCTGTTCCAGCACTTCACAAAATTAGCTGACTAATACAATCAGTCAATTAGCGTTTGTTAAGTGCCTACCATGTGCCAGGAATTGTGCTAATTGTTGGGGTTACAAAGAAAGGCCAATAAAAAGTCCCCATTCTCAAGGAGTTCATTGTCTAATGGAAGAGCTCACAGTCTAATGGATTTTTTGTGATAATGATAATAACCTCTACCAAAACATAATGGAGAAAGGAAATTGATATAATGGGGATATTATCCACTTTGACTTATAATTGTGGAACAGCAGTGATTTAGCAATCACTTAACAATGATGCCTAAAATATACTCTTTAAAATGTTACTTGTGTACAAAAACCCATTTTGCTCATTAAAAAGGGTTGGACATGATACATCTTATTACTGAACCAGAAAAATGCTATCTCTAAATCAAATAGTCATTTTCTTGAATGACCTTACGTACAGTATGTATTCTCCTTTCCAAGTTGTAAAACTATCATCAATAGTTTGAAGTTTCATCCTTGCTCTAATACATTAGAATGGTTGACTTCATGATTGTCATCTATTTTATTGGAGGTTGAGTCCTGCTTTTGTAAATTTGAAATCTGATATAAACTGTGGGAAAACATTTTCATCAATCGAGAGCATGCGTTTTGTCTTTTTAGCAGAATAAATCATGGTAATATTGATAAGTCTCCAGTTTTAAATATATTTTATATTCATTGTGAGGTTAAAACATTACAGAAAATAAGATTACTTGAGAAGTGTCCAATGAATCTGAATCCCTGTTGATTTATCAAAGCCTATGTTTGCTTATTTCATTTCAAGCCAAGATTCTAGCTCCCTTTTTAGTACTGGAAAGTCCCATATTCCACAGCACATGCTTCAGCACATTATCACTGAGTCAACAGACAGTTGGGTGGTAGAATGGGTAGAAGATTGGAATTCGGAAGAAAGAAGTGATAATTGAACAAATCACTTAACCTCTGTGCCTGTTTTTTTTTTTTTAATCTGTGTAAAACCTAGCCACCTTGTTCCCTATTGCCTAGAGAACAGGTATGCTATATTTCACCCTCCCTCAGGGTTTTTGATATCCTTAAGCAGAGGCAAAGGGCCACACTTGAAGACCAAGAGGGTCACATGTGGTCTTGAGGCCATGGGTTCCCTACTCTTGCTTAAGGAGATTCAGCTAGACTACCTGAAGTTTGCTTTGGCACCTACTGATGGTGTTCCCTCATGTAAAAGGGGATCCTCTTCATTCCAGTTTCATTTAATTAATGATAGTCGCATTACCTTTTACAATAAAAACTATTTACTTCAAAAGTATAAAGCAAATATACAAACAGCTTAGCTTTGTATCTATAGAGAATAGTCCAAGTCGAGCCTAGAGCCTAAGTCCTATGTATCCTGGTTTCTCATGGGTTCCATACCATGCTCACTAGCTGCATTATCACACCTGCAATTCAGAGTCCCTGGTTGTCACTATAGCTCACATTCCCAGGGCCAATGGGGATTACTGTTGGCACATGAAATTGAGAATTAAAAAATGAAACTGTCAAGATATTAGGAGATACCTTGTTTTCCAGAGCTTAAGGCCCAGCAAGCAAGTTCTTCCCTCACCTTGGCATAACAACAGTCCTTTGTGCTCACCCTCTGCATGATCTTGTCTACCGCAAAATCCCAGAACTGTTTCATATGATTTTTTGTATTGCTTTGATCAGCACCAGGTATTCTCTGAGCTTGAACAAGCACTGGACAAGCTCTAACAAGTACCCATGTTCCAGTCATGAAGTCCTGTATGAATCAAACCTGTCTCAATGTTGCTGGCATCCCTCACTGTCAGGGTTACAACTCACTGCATATCCAGAAGTGTAAGTATTGAGATCTGCCTAAAGCATGTCTCCCACCTAGGAGCAAGGCTCTGTCACATGTGTCCTTGCTCACTTTGAAATTCAATTTCTGTTTGAGTCCTGACTCTCCTGTCTCTAGCCTGCTCTGTTTGACTCTGGCCACAAGTTATGGGTCAGTTTGGTTCAGTTGACAAAACGCAGTAGAAACAACACCCCTAAGTCATTTTTCAGACCCAAGGTAAAAGAGGGAGTAGTGGATGGAAATCCATGTGCTTTCCTCAGTTCCTTTCATGGCATCTGGGCAGCAGGTGAACAAGGTCTTCATGCTCTGGTTGAGCAGGAGAAAGAATATGAGCTCAGAAGAAAACAGCAGCAGTTTCAGTCTTGCCAGTATTAGATAAAGCTTGTTCTAGTCATGTCATTAATCAAAGGGGCCTATTCCTCATGCATGTGACAGGGTACAATGAGTGTCTCCAATTTAGCAGATCTGAGCTTACCCAAGAAAGTCTCCATTGGAATGTCTTCATGCTAGGGGATTTGGGCATGCTCAGACAACCTTGGGTTCTTTCTGAAAAGTGGGGATAAGAAAAGCACCTAGAGTTACTGGGAGAATAAAATGAAATGATATTGATAAAGTATTTTGGAAACCCAAAAGTATAATATAATATAATATGATATAATATGATGTGATATGATATAATACAATATCATATGATATAATATGATATAATACAATAAATATAATATAATAACAATTGTTAGTTGTGGTTGTTGTTCAAGAAATTCTTCCAACTTTACTATTGTAAAATCACACATTACTGGGATTCTTTCAGCGAGGCTAAATATAATTAAGAAGGATTATACTCATTAATTTAAGTATGTCTTTGTATTCCTACTTGGACAAGGTACTGTCAACCATAAAATATACTTTCAGTTGTTTTAAAATATGCACACTCTTCCTGTAACTTGATTTTGCAAGTTGTTGTATACTGCACCTTTGATATATTTCCATGGTTAGTAGAAGATTATATTAAAAATCAAGAAATATCAGTTGAATATTCTAACATCATTGATTGAATAGCCTACAATGTAACCACACACAGCATGATTCTTAATACAACTGAATATAACTTAACTCTTCAGAGTTAACATTTATTGTGCTCCCATAAGGTTTTTGATGATGTTAGTTTTCTGTATAGAAGTATTGCTATAAATATTCAGCCATATTATTGCAATGTACATATTATTCTTTGCAAGTGACATAAGCTTTTTAGAAACTTCACTTTTTCTTATTTCCTCAGTCTCTTTATTTTCACTCGGATATGTTATTTTGGTTCTCCTCTTTAATTATCCATACCCATAATCATCTATGTATACTTTTCAGGCAAGAATTCACATTACTACTCATGACATCTTTATAAAGTGAGGGGTTTTATATTTAGCTTCACTTTTGCTAAAGTGAAAACTCAGGTTCATAAAGGTTAAGAGAAAACTACTAAATTGATAATCAGCCAAGAATAGATTGATCCCAATTATTTGCTTCGCTTTTTTGTTTTTTAAAGTAAAGACTCTACACAGTTTCTGTGAAGTCATGCTCCATATCCATCCCCCTACCCAAACAGTAACCATATGGTACTAGTATAATTGGCAAAATGATGACTTTTAAATCCATTCCATAAAATTAACATGCTTGAATCTAATAACTATTCAGCAAGTTTTATTTTAATTTATTTAAATATATTTACTAAAATATAGTAATTTGCTATAACTAGTTGCATCAGATATGACGACTTTTAAGTTGACTTTTAGGACTTCAGTTGTTTTTAAGAAATTATGAAGAAAAAGGGAGTGCTAATGGACTTTCAGAATAGGAATGCATTCATTGCAGAACTACAGGCCAATGAAGTTTTATAACACATAATTAAAAAGATAGTTGTAAGTATATAGAAAGAAAATGATAATCATTAAAATTCATCATGGGTTCACTAGTAAAGAAAATCATATCCAATTAAATATAATTAAATATTACTTAATCTTTTGCTAGACCAATTAATCAGGAGAATACCATGGATGTGTTTGGGGAAGTCAAACTCTTAGCTCCACAATGACATATTAAAACAAATAAACTATAGCACTGTTAAGGGAGATTTCTTGAACATCCCATGAAAGAGAGAAAAAAAAAAAAACAAACTAGAAACCAGGAACCACTGGTTACTACTTTTCCACATTTGTTTTATCATGACTTGTTAGACTGTTTCTTCTCAGTCTCTTTAGCTAGATCTTCATCCAGGTCACATCCCCTGGGGGTCCCACAGAGCTCTATCCTGAGGTCTCTTCTTCTCCTTCTATATTACATCACTTAGTGATCTTATCAATTCTTAGGGATTTAATCACTTCTGTGCCGGTGATTTTGAAATCTACCTATCCTATCCTAACTTCCCTGCTGATTTCTCCTGGCATCTCCAACTGCCTTTCAAACATCTCATACTGAATGTCAAGTTGACACCTTAAACTCAACATATCCCAAAGTTAACTCAATATAATTCTCCCTAAACTCTCCCCCTAACTGATCTATTATTATTGAGTGTACCACCATCCTCCCAGTCCCCCAGGATCTCAAACTAGGTGTGGTCCTCAATTCTTCACTACCTGACATTCCCTATATCCAATATATTGCCAATGTCTGACTATTTTACCTTTGTAATATCTATTTAAGATAATAACTTCTCTCCTCTGAAATTGTTACTATGATGGTACAGGCTATCACCACCTCATGCCTGGACTTTTGCCATAGCTGTTTTGTGTGCCTGCCTCATTTCTCTCCTCACTCATGTCTCTTCTCACTCCAATCCATCCTCCATTCAGCTGCCAAAGGGATTTTTCTAAAGTCTAAGTCACTCCCTTTAATAACTTCCAATGACTATCATTTCCATCATCAAATACCAAATCCTCCGGCATTCAAGGCCCTCCACAACAACAACCTCTCCCTACCCCTCCCCATTCTTACATCTTATTCTCTGCACATACTGTCTGATATGATGACACTGATGTCCTAGCTGTCACACAAACAAGACACTCTATCTCTTGGCTCTCTCTACCTCCTGGTTTCCCTGGCCTCCTTCAAATCCCAAGTAAAATCCTATCTTCTGCCAGAAGCCTTTTCCAATCCCTCTTAATTCTAGTGATTTTCCTCCTTCAGTTACTTCCTATTTATGACATATATACGTATATATTTTGCACATGTTTTTACTTTGTTGTCTTCCTTATTAGATTGTAAGCTACTTGAAAGCAAGGACTATTTTGTCTCTTTTTGTATCCTCAGTGCTTAATAATACTGCCTACCACAAGGAAGTTAAACTTATCAACTTAAAACATAATAAGCTTATCAACTGCTCTGTATACTTGAATTTATTTTTGCCTGGTTTCTGTAGGTACCTTGGGAGGATTTTTTGGGAGGGGGGTTTTTCTTTCTATTAATCTTTCTATTGTATCTAAGTAAAATACCCTTTATTATCATCTAGTTGATTTTGGTTGAGCAATTCATTTCTGCTGACAAGCAGAGGAGGAAGCAAACCAGTAGAAACTTAAGAGATAGAACATTAGAAGTAAAACTTTTAAAAGGAGAAGGACCTTAATGTATAAAAAATATTTATAATAGCTCCTTTTATGGTGGCAAAGAATTGGAGATTGAAAGGATGCCCATCAATTGAGGCATGACTAACAAGCTGTGCTATAGAATTGTGGTGGAATATTACTCTCCTATTAGAAATGACAAGCAGGGTGGTTTCAGAAAAAATAAAAAATAACATGGGGAAGTCTTATATGAACTGATGAAAAATGAAATAAGCAGAACTAGAAGAACATCATAGGCAATAACAGTAATGTTGTAATGATGATCAACTGTGAAAGACTTTGCTACTCTGATTAAGACAATGATCCAAGACAATTCCAAAAGACCCATGATCGAAAATGCTATTCTCTTCCAGAGAGAGAAAACTGATGAACTCTAACTGAAGATTGAAGCACACTTTTCTTTCTTTATTTTTTTGTGTGTGTATGTATGTATCTATGTGTTTCCAACTGGAAACATGTTTTGCATGTCTTCACATGTATAATCAATATCATCTAGCTTGCCTTCCCAAGGGGTAGTGAAGGGAATGGAAGAAAGGAGAGAATTTGTAACTTGAAAGGAAAAAAAAATGAATGGTAAGATTTTAAAGAATTTAAGTAGAAAATATTTAATGAAATCAATGAAAAAATGTATTAAAGGGAAAAAAAAGAAGTAGAATTCCCATTCTTTCAGAGCTCTGCCTAGAGTCCTGAGGAGAAGTAGCAGTCATGATCTTGCACACTGCTCATAAGCGTAAGTGTATATTGGCACAGTTGCTTCAGAGCATGCAATGCATTGTACAAATATGTATGTGTATGTATATTTATATGGACATATATATTTATCATATAATGTGTAATGTGACACTTATTTGCCTTTGTAAAGAACTACATTAAATTAATGTAAAGAAGCCATTTCCCTGAACCTCTATCTTTTAGAGCTATGTGTGTGTTGAAAATAAGCACATACAAAGATGTACAAGCCCTCACCCTCAGTTTGAGCCTTCTCCATTCTGGGTATAAGTTACAAACATAAGCACAAGTTCAGTCAGGATTCCATTTATCCTCCACACAACCAAGTATGATGTCTACAGGCCTCAAGACATGGATCTTGCAGGAGGAGATAGTTATATCAGAAGTAGTGGCTAAAAGGTATAAAACCATAGATATCAAACCAGTCACTTCTTGGCCCAATGAGACTTCATGCTTTGTGTCAGTGTTAGGTGTCACAAGCCCTGGGACATGTATCCCCTGTGGAGAACTGGTTATGAATAAATCTGAGGGTTGGAAGCAGCCCCTCTTTTCCCAGACAGGAACAGTTGATTTTGGGTATGTATTTTTGCAGCACTGTTAAATAAAATTAGACCCAAGGACTTCTAGGTATCTTCTGATTTTATTTCCATTCCGAGGGAAACACAGTAGTTTTACAACTCTACGAATTCAGAGGTAGTAGGAATTTATATTTCTTAGCAAAACAAAAAACATATTACCCCACTGACTATATATAGTTTAATAGGGGAAGGGAAAAAAAAATAAGTGTTTTATATAGCATCTACTACATGCCCAGCATTGTACTAAGTGCCTTTTATAATATTATAACATGTGATTCCCACAACAACTCTGCAAGGTAGATGCTATTATTATTATCATCATTTTACAATTGAAGAAATTGAGGCAATCAGGGGTTAAGTGATTTGTTTAGAGTCACACATCTAGGAAGTGTCTGAAGCCAGATCTGGACCATAACTGAAAATTTAGGAATGAAATTCTATTCAACAAGGATGAAGTACAAAAAAAAATGTCTGGAAAGAATGCATTTGTCTGGAAAATCTATTCAGAAGAGTTTTATACTAAAAAAACTTTGGGGAGGGAGAAAAATGCCTATGTGATAAGAGAGAAGATACAGTATAAGAAAAAAGATGAAAGGAAAGAATACCATAGAAAGGATCCATTTCTATAAACAAATGTGTAAAGTTCAAGCAAGAAGAAAGGTAAGCAAGAATTCCTAATACAAAGAGGCAAATTTTACCTCCTAGAGCATCAGACAAACGAGGCTTGGTGGCATGCATGGAATATGGCATAGGATTAGTCTACTTTATTTTAAAGAAACACAATAGGTAACATGAGTAAGGCAGGGGTAGGATAACCTTGTTGATTAAGATAATATGCTCCTGAAGATAGCCAAGGACCATTGTAGAGAAGAATGTAGAGACTATTTCAGTGAAGATTCATAGACAGACCAAAAGGAAGAAAAACGTTATCAAAGTGTACCAGAGATCACAAATATGGCATAAAGATTCGATACCATTGTGATGGGAGACTTTAATTTTCTGTATTATCTCCTGGAGCTCTCTCTGCCAAAAAATAGAGGATCTCTTAATTTCCTCAATTGCTTCAATGATAATTTCATACTTTGGTGAAGGAATAAATGAAGAGAACTTTTATTTTGTATTAAATTCTTGACAAAAATGGAAGTAGCAGAATAGCATCTTATGAATTCATGCACTCAATAAATAATTTTAAACAACTATTTTATTCAAAACACTGTACTCCTTTCTAGCAGGAGATACCAAAAAACATAGTCTCTGTCCTTAAGGAGTTTATGTTATGTCACGAGTGATTGGATATGCACACAGGTAAATATGATACAAATTAGTAGAGCATGACAGAAATGTCAAGTGCTAAGAAATCAGATGGATGTTCCATTCCATCTGGAGGAATCAATGGCGGTTCATAAAAGAGGTATCATTTGAACTGCTCCTTAAGAAGACTGGGAAGGATCTTGATCTGGTCAGAAAGGGCGTCAAGTTTTATAGAGATAGGGAAAAGCTGTGATATAGGAAGTGTCAGACAGCATTTGGGGAATGGAAGCTAGAACAGTTGGTTGAAGTACAGAGAAGTAGAGAGTGTATGAGGTGGTTTGTTATAAATTAGACATCATTCGAATGAGATTACGGAGAACTTTAAATGCTGAGGTAAATGACTTTAATGCATCTGAAAGTGAATATCCTTTGATGGCTATTAAGAAGTCAGGTGAACTGATCAACTCTGGGCAACAGAATAATTCATCTAATTTTAATGGGAAGGCAACAAGTGTTTTTTGAAGTTAGCTCTTTTAGCAACTACTGGTATAGCTAAGGCAAGAGATATTCAGTTTTTTGATCAATTAATTAATTAGCAAGCTTTTGTTAAGTGTCTACTCTTTGTTGGGCATTATTCTAGATCCTAGAGATAGAAAGATGGAAAAGCTCTGTTTTCAAGCAACTTACATTCTATTGAGCATCGAGGACAACAATCGGTCACATTAGAGATTGATTGTAGAAATGAAATGAGCAAGAGCTGATATCTCATAAGTTGGATCAAGGGAATAAAAAAATTATAAAAAAAATGATTAAATGAGTGTGAGCATAGGTGACTGAGAAAATGTTTTTTACCAGTGACAGAGAAAGAAAAAGTCGACAGTTTAAATGAAATGATAGGGAATTTGTGTTTAGGTGACATTGAAATTGAGATACTGGTAAGACAGTGTGACATTAAAAGTGGGAATCTGAAACTCTCTAGGAGAAAGGTGAGAGCTAAAGATGTAGATTTATGAATCATTTACATAGAGGAACTGTTTGAGAACCTAAAAATAGATAAGATAACAAAGAAACAGGAGATAGGATAGCTATATAGATATAGCTATCTTTAGGACAATGTTTTGGAGAATATGCATATCAAGAAGGAAGAAAGACAGTAAAAAAAAAATTAAGGAGATAGAAATCAATACAAAACAAAACAAAAAAACAAGCAGAGGGAGAAAGAGGGTATTTACCCCATGAAGCCAAGGGAAAAGAGAATGCATATATACATATATATATCTATATCTATATCTATCTATCTATATTTTAAAAAAAGATACATTGATCACTAGTGTCAGAGAGTGTCAGTCAATGAACATTTATTAAGCCCTATGCCTGGCGTTATTTTAAGCTCTGGGGATAAAAAAGATAGCCCCTTTTCTCAAGGAGGTCATAATCAAATGGGGGAGGTAACAAGGAAACAAATGTTGGCTGTTGTTGTTTTTATAACTGTATAGGGGGAGGAGCCAAGATGGAGGAGTAGAAAGACTCACGTATGCTGGCTCCTAATCCACAGCCCATAAATTTCCTGTAAAAAGAACTCTCCACAAATTCTGGAGCAGTGCAAGCCACGCAGAAATGCAGTGGAGGACATTTCTGTTCCAGACAGCCCTGAAAAACTGACCCCAAAGGTCCATTGAGCATGGGAGAGCGGAGCCCACCCCTGCGCTGCCCTGGCTGCAGGCCTCAGAGGATCAGATCCGAGCAGTCTTCAGGGATGGAACCTCTGGTGGCTGCTAAGGTCCCTCCACCCACAGGCGCTACAGGTCAGTGAGAGAGACTTCTGGGCTGGCCGAGAGGGGAGTGGAGTGTCTCCATGGCTCAGGCCACCTCAGGAGACAGCAGCAGAGGCAGCGGCAGCCCGGAACTCCTGGAGCAGCAGGCAGGAGCTCAGGGCCATTACTAAAGGTCTCTGCATAAACCCTCTGAGGGAACTGAGCCTGAGAAGTGGCCCTATCCCCACCTGAGCACCCGAACTTAAGCTCACATTGAATAGCAGCCCTGCCCACCACGGAAAGCCCTGAGGCTGAGGAGCAGCATTTGAATCTCAGACCCCGAGAACTAGCTGGGCGGACCTAGGCAGGGGTGGAGAGAAATCTCAGAAGTCAAGTAACTGGCTGGGAAAATGCCCAGAAAAGGGAAGAAAAATAAGACCATAGAAGGCTACATTCTTGGGGAACCAATGTTCCCTCCTTTCATTTCTGATGACGAGGAACAATGCTTACCATCAGGGAAAGACATAAAAGCCAAGGCCTCTGTATCCCAAACATCTGAAATAGATATCCAATGGGCTCAGGCCATGGAAGAGCTCAGAAAGGATTTTGAAAATCAAGTTAGACAGGTGGAGGAAAAACTGGGAGAGAGATGCAAGAAAAGCATGAAAAACGGGTCAATACCTTGCTAAAGGAGACCCAAAAAAATGCTGAAGAAAATAACACCTTGAAAAACAGGCTAACTCAATTGGCAAAAGAGGTTCAAAAAGCCAATGAAGAGAAGAATGCTTTCAAAAGCAGAATTAGCCAAATGGAAAAAGAGGTTCAAAAGCTCACTGAAGAAAATGGTTCTCTCAAAATTAGAATGGAACAGATGGAGGCTAATGACTTTCTGAGAAACCAAGAAATCACAAAACAAAACCAAAACAATGAAAAAATGGAAGAGAATGTGAAATATCTCATTGGAAAAACAACTGACCTGGAAAATAGCTCCAGGAGAGACAATTTAAAAATTATGGGACTACCTGAAAGCCATGATCAAAAAAAGAGCCTAGACATCATCTTTCATGAAATTATCAAGGAAAACTGCCCTGAGATTCTAGAACCAGAGGGCAAAATAAATATTGAAGGAATTCATCAATCACCACCTGAAAGAGATCCAAAAAGAAACTCCTAGGAACACTGTGGCCAAATTCCAGAGTTCCCAGGTCAAGGAGAAAATATTGCAAACAGCTAGAAAGAAACAATTCCAGTATTGTGGAAATACAATCAGGATAACCCAAGATCTAGCAGCTTCTACATTAAGGGATCAAAGGGCGTGGAATAGGATATTCCAGAAGTCAAAGGACTCAAACCAAGACTCACCTACCCAGCAAAACTCAGTATAATACTTCAGGGGAAAATATGGTTTTTCAATGAAATAGAGGACTTTCAAGCATTCTTGATGAAAAGACCAGAGCTGAAAAGAAAATTTGACTTTCAAACACAAGAATGAGAAGCATGAAAAAGTAAACAGCAAAGAGATGTCATAAGGGACTCACCAAAGGTGATCTGTTTACATTCCTACATGAAAAGACAATATTTGTAACTCTTAAAACTTTTCAATATCTGGGTAGTTGGTGGGACCACAAATACACACACACACACATACACACGCACACATGCACACGCATGCATACACATACATACACACATGAATGCACATACAGGGACAGAGAGCACAGAGTGAATTGAATAGGATGGGACCGTATCTTATAAGAAATTAAGGTAAACAGTGAGAGAGAAAGGTAGTGGGAGGAGAGAGGGTGAAATGGAATGGGGTAAATTATCTCTCATTCAAGAGGCAAGCAGGAGACTTTTTAGTGGAGGGAAAAAAGAGGAGAGCTGAGAAAAAAACATGAAGTTTACTCTCATCACATTCAACTAAAGGAAGGAGTAAAATCCACTCTCATTTTGGTATGAAACCTATCTTACAATACTGGAAAGTAAGGGAGAAGGAGATAAGCAAGGTGGGGGGAATGATGGAAGGGAGGGCAATGGGAGGAGGGGGCAATTTGAAGTCAACACTCATAGGGAGGGACAAGATCAAAAGAGTGAAGAGAAGCAATGGGGGGCAGGATAGGATGGAGGGAAATATAGTCTTACACAACACCACTGTTATGGAAGTCATTTGCAAAAGTACATAGATATTACCTATATTGAATTGCCTGCCTTCCCAAAGGGAATGGGTGGGGAGGGAGGCATGGGGTGAAGCTGGAGCTCAAAGTTTTAGGAACAACTGTTGAGTATTGTTCTTGCTACTAGGAAATAAGAAATACAGTCAATGGGGAATAGAAAGTTATCTGGCCCTACAGGACAAAAGAGAGAGGGCAGATTGGTGATAGGGGTAATTAGAATGCTTGGTGTATTGGGGTGGGGGGAGGGGACAAATGGGGAGCAAATTTGGAACCCAAAATTTTGTGAAAATGAATGTAAAAAGTTAAATAAATTTATATTAAAAAAATTAAAAAAAAAAACTATGTAAGAAATATAGGAAGTGATTAACTGAGGGATAGCACCAGGTTTAAGTGAAATTGGGAAAAGTTTACTATAGAATTTGGATTTCGTCGTTTGTCCTCTGTTCTTGAAAAGGGCCATGATACCAGGAAAGTGATGCCATGGTTTGCAAGTCGGTTGGATTTGAATGAGGGAGGGCTGTGCAAAGTCACCAGCCTCACTTTTTCCTCCAGAGCCATCTGGGCCCAGTGACAAGATATAGATCAGGATGACTGCAGAAGGCCCTGGATACAGGGCAGGACCTTGACATTTCTAACCTAAGGTCTTTCCCAAGTGTCAGTCTGAAGCATGCACATTCAATGATTAAGGCTAGGAAAGAAATGAGGCAAAGACTGGCTTTTTTTCCTGGTTAAAAAAATAGACATACATACACACACGCAAGTGCACACACACATATAGCTATATATCTAGGTATAGCTACCTATCTTTATCTATCTATCTATCTATCTATCTATCTATCTATCTATCTATCTATCTATCTATCTATCTATCTATCCATACATTTGCTCTGAGCCTTCTAGGCCGAAACAATGACAAGGTGGGGCTTGG
Source organism: Bettongia penicillata ogilbyi (assembly GCA_023548195.1). Lineage (NCBI taxonomy): Eukaryota > Metazoa > Chordata > Mammalia > Diprotodontia > Potoroidae > Bettongia > Bettongia penicillata. The sequence continues at coordinate 810,149 of JAJHZJ010000767.1, forward strand.
GCTGGGACCTATTGTTGGCCAGTTAGTGAAAGCCAGAGTGATTTGGGTTTGAGGCACAGTCCTTAGGGGAAAAAAATAGCCCTAAACTTCAAGATATCTTGTGAGATTTCATGATCAAAATTTATACTCCTTTGGCCAGAGCACCTTCAGGTAAGGGTATTATACCCTATGTGGAGAGAGGGAGATAAGGGAGAAAGGAAGGAGGAAGGAAGAAGGAGCTGTATTTCCCAACTGGAAATGACCAGTTGGGTCCCCAGCGGGCAACTCGTACTATTCACAGATAAGTATTGTTTTTTTTTTTCCTAAAGAGCACCACGACATCAGAAAGGTGATGTCATGCCGGAAGTGAATTAGACTTAAGTGAGGGAGGTCCTGTGAAGTCACTAGCCTTAGTTTCTTTTCAGGAGCCATCTGGGTCCTGTTGCAAGATGTGGATTAAGATCAGAATTTTAATTTTAGTTTAGACTTAAAGGAAGCCAGGGAAGTCAGTGGTGGAGATGTAGAAGAGAGCATTCTAAGCATGGACTACAGCCAGAGAAATGCTGAGAACTGAGAGATGGAATATTTGTTTCTTGTCATAGCAAGGAGGCCAGTGTAATTGGATCAAACAGTATGGGGGTTGGCAGGGGCTGAGATGTAAGAAGGCAAGAAAGGTAGAGGGAGGGGCTACGTAAAAAAAGGACTTTGAACTCCAAACACAGGACTGAATAGAAGCATGGGAGGATAAAGATTGAAAAAATACCATGGGATTTGATAATCTGAGGGTCATGGATGATTTTTTAAAAAAAGTAATTTCAGCAGAGTAATGGGAAAGAAGTCTAAATTGTAAATTATTAATGAAAGATAAAGATGTGGAGCCAAGAAGCAGTAAATGCAGATGAGTCTCTCTAGGAGCTTTTTTTGGAAAGTGAAATGGTGCAATATTGGGGGCAAAAAGGGAGATTTACATATGGTTGTAAACAGATCAAACGGAGTCCTTAAGAGGGAGAACATGAGAATTTAAGAGATGAATCAGCGACGCAATAGGTAAAGGGGGTTGTGTTACACACATACACACACAAATATGTATGTGTTTATGTGTGTATATGTGTGTGTATACCCTACACAAAATACTGAGTTCATCTCTGGAAAAGTTCAAATAGTATAAATGACCATCTGTTAGCAGCATTACAGAGGAAAGTTCTTAAAATAGCAAGGAGATTCGAAAATAGCATTTCTAACATCCCTGCTAATTATAGAATTCTTTAAGTCTATGATATGTGACAATCTTTTCTTTATTGTAGGTTTTTCTAGAATCTAAGTGACATGAACATTACAACTTCCTATGGTAAGGAGTAGAAATTTTTAGATTTGCTTTGGATATAGGTAAGTGATAACAGAACTCAAATGCAACTCATAATGAATATAGCTTTATTTAAATTCAATATGAGACCTATTATTTATATCAATCAACAAAAATGTTAGTGATAAAAAGAACATTAGAAATCATCGAGTCTAAATCATGTATAATGACAATTCATTTGACTTCAGCTCAAATTTCTGCTTCAAAATCAGATATAATATCTGATTTGAGTGTTTTGTTCATTTTGTTTTTATTTTTCCATTTAGAGGTACTGTTCTTTTTGAAGTTTCATTTAAATATGGTGCACATATTAAAGTTGTGTGGAAATGTCAAAAGTACAACTAGGCTTTTAAAGTGGGTTTTATACACTCTGGATTCTCTTTAGAGTCCAGGTCTTGATTAACAATAAAGCCTGTATTCAATAACTGGTCACATCAACAAACTGAAATGGAAACTAAAGAAAGGAATAAAATATGAAAGAAAGGAAAGAATAGGGATACATTAAAAAAATTCCAATTGTTTGTAAAGTCAAAGGTATAATCATACTACCCGTAGATAACCCTAGACTGTACACCTGGCTTTTACACTATTCATGTAACATAAGCTAGTCCTGACTTTTATCGTTCTGAACAATGTCTTCATTATAGTTCAAACTGAAAGGCTTCCTAGATTGAGTGTATATGGTTTTCCTCTTTTATGTGGTAAAACCGTATTTGTTGAGTCCTTTCCAAAGGAATTACCTGAATTCCACAATAACCTTTTGTGCCTATAGTTTATCCAATTGCATAATGCCATTTAAGGAGTGGCGTGACCAGATCTAGGTAACTACCTCTGGATCACTGTTAGCTGAAACTGGGGATTAGAGATTTTTTATGTAGAATTCTAATTCAGGAACCTATGTTATCTGTCTATTTTTCATGAGCCATGGCTATTTGGGACTTTTTTTCCCCTATTCTTCTCCAAATGTTATCCAGTAACTATCCCTGATACTTAATTGCCATTTGTGTCCCAATCTGAAATCCCATACTTCACTCAGCATACTAAGATGAGTAATGGTAATTTAAATGGGGAGATCTTTCCTATTCATTCATTGTTGAGTGAGCCCATGTAGCCATTTGTCTGTGATTCAGAACTTAGAATTTAATCCTATATGTGCTTTTTTTTGGAAAGGCCAAATGCAATAATTATTATGAAGCATTCTATAAAATGTTAGCTATCATTAGTATTTTGTGGGATATTTTTCTTCTATCCTCTTCCAGGAGAATGTAAATTCTGAGTCCAGAGACTATTTAAGCTTTGTCCTTGTATTGCCAGCTACAACCTGGCACATATTAGTGACTTAATAAATGCTTGCTGAATTCAATCAAATGACCCAATTGAAAAATAGCTGGAATTAATTTAAGAAATTGTAGGATGGGAAGATTGATAAGTAAAGACAAAATGTAGAAGGTAAGGAGAAGTGCAGGAAGTTTTTAAGTAAATAGAAATTGTGGGAAGCTGAGAGGAAGTACAAATAATTTAAGTCAGGTGTATATCTATTAGGGAGTAGCAGATTAATGAGAACAGAGATAGGAAAGGTGAGAAGTAATATTTGCAAAATTTCTCAGGTTACCATCAAGTTTATCACCTATGTGACTCTAGAAACCATTAAGCTTGTCCATCAGATGTTAGCACATTTTTTTTTCTAAATGGAAATGTTCATTTTTATTTCATTTTGTTTTTATTTTGCTATTATATAATTTAATTCAACAATCGGTAGAGTTTTTGTCCAGTTGGACATTTTGGATAATGAACAGCTCACTCTGGGTGTTCAATAATTACTAATGAATAGAGATTTCCCAAATTGTGCTGCCCTATTGATGTGCTGCTGGGACTTAGCATTTCATGTTCATGTCCATTCAGCTGACTGAATATCAAAGAGACATTATGAATTAGATAACAAGGTCAGGAAACATAGAAAAGAAAGGCAAGATAAGATTTTTACACAAATAGATGTTTAAAAAATGTTAAGGATAAAATGTCACCAAAATCTTTCTCCAAAAAACAAAAATATCCCAAAAAGTTTTGTTTCTTAATCTTTAAAGAAAGAACTGGATTAACTGTATCTTAACAAAGTTGCATGAAAATTTTATTGTAGTGTTTTGAAAAATACTTTTAGGTTGGCCAAAAATTTGAGATATTTTTAAAAGAGTTTATACTAAAATATTCTTCATGATTTATCATATACCAGCTGAGTTCAAATGACATTTTTATATGGGTTTTGTTTTTGTAAAAGAGTATATGTACTCAGATATGAAGAAAATACTGCAAACTGGTTTTTATTAGATTCTTTTTGAATAGAATAAGGAACTTTTAAAATCACTTTTACATTCAGAGCTATTAGGAACATAGACAAATTCCTAAATTGCCAAAGCAGCTGGAAAATAAAAGCCACCTCCTCTGCCCAAATATCTTCCTAAAAGTATTGGCTAATTATATTTAACATGAAACAGGAACATAATTTCCACTGTTTTGACAAGTAACAAATTGCACATTAGTAACTTGTAAACAAAATTATTAAAAAACAGTTGTCCTTGTTTGTCGTTTTTTCTTTGTAAAAGTAAAATTAATTTAAGGCTCATCATTTGCCAGAAATGTATTACAGTATCAAAGCAGTAGTTATAAAGGATCAGAACACAGAGACTGAAGCATTCTTTTGGTAGGAGAAATTGAATGTTACAGCACTATGAAGGAGAAGATGTGAGGTCTATTATAGTAGCTTGCTACCTTCAGATTTCAGGCGTGATTCACTTGGTTCAGCGTTTCTACTACTAATATTATTCAGACAATAAACTAAATATAATATTGGTTTCCATCTGGGAATGTAAATTACATATTGTTAAGCATTTTGTCTTGGGTTTTTTGATTGCCAATTAGTTAGTGGAAATATTGGATTTTCAATTGTCTTAAATTCTAAAGGTCCTTGAAGGGGCAGCTAGGTGGTGCAGTGGGTAGAGCACCAGTGCAGGAGTCAGGAGGACTTGAGTTCAAATCTCACCTCAGACACTTGACACTCACTAGCTGTGTGGCCTTGGGCAAGTCACTTAACCCCAATTGCTTCATCCTGGGTCATGTCCAGTTATCCTGATGAATATCTGGTCACTGGATTCAGATGGCTCTGGAGGAGAAGTAAGGCTGGTGATCTGCACAGCCCTCCCTCAACTCAAAAGAAAAAAGTCAAGTGCAAGTCCTGTCGTTATTTCTCTGATGGCATGGTCTTCTTTGGCAACAAAGAACGAACACACATAAGGGTCCTTGAAAGGTAGTCATAGAAGTAAGCTTATTACTGATGGAGACCTTTATTTTTCCATAAAAAAATAATCTAAACACTCCAGCCAAGTCAGCAAAAATCAGAGTAATTTATATAAGAATATGTTTTGATTTTTTTTCTTTGTATATTGATGAGGGTGGCATGTACATGTGGGTGGGAACAATTCCCAAGATACTCTTGCAGCTATAATTAGACAAAGTTTACATTTGGAGGGGAAAATACATACTTAGAAAGAAGCTTGTCTTTAGGAAATTAAGGTTAACAAAGGTTCATTGGGATTTGGATTTACATGGAAGGTTAATTTGGAACATCAGCAATGCAAATTCATTAATCTGTGTCATTATTATAACAATGATTAGTAGATAAATTCATAGCAGTCTAATATTTTGAACAGGAATCTAAAATGTAAACAATGACATTTACAAAAGCAGGAAGTAGGGGGCTGCTCAAGACAGCACAGTCTAGTGAGATAAGATAATATTGTTTACCCGCTGGGAATTCTGGGAGCTAATCCTGGCTTAATTTCTTTGTGTTATTAATTTCTTTTTTCAGTATTAGCCCAGGGGATAAGTAGGTTTGTAGATCATAGATTCCAAGAGGGAAGGAGAACCTTAGAGACCATGTAGTCCAACCTCTTCACTTTACAGATGAGGAAACTTAGGCCCAGAGAAGTTATATAACTTGCCCAAGACCACAATGATAGTAGGGATTTAAATGAGGTAACATAAGGAAGGAATTCATCTGCAGACTGGAACTGAGTGTCGCTTTCTCCAGAGTTTTAATTCCAGTTTAAAACAAAAAAGAAACAAAAGGAGAGACTCAGAGGGCAATCAGTAAGGAGGGTGGTGAGCAAAGGGGACCTAGATTCCACAACAGTTTCAGAGATCATCCCAGTGGCAGTTAAAGTAAAATAAACTTAATAGAAGAGTTGGGATGGAAGGAAGTCTGAGGGTCAAAATGGAAGTTAGGAAAACATTAAGTTCAGAGAGGCTTCAGGTGAACTTGGATGGGAAAAAAATACTTTATTTTCCCTAAGCACTAACAGGAATTTAGAATGCCTTTCAAATATGAATTAGATACCAAAACAAATCATTATTCTGAGAATAGTTCGATCGGTTTCACCAGTCAAAGGGATAAAGGAAACAGACAAACAAAAACGTTAACCCTTCCTCAAGACTAACAAGGAAGTGGGCAACTCCTCTTTTATACCAGAGAAAATGCAGCAGTTCCACCCTTCCAACATTTCTTTTGGAGGCAAATCAGCTACTGTCTGTTTGTCTTTACTTATTTGTAAAGGACAAAGTGTGTTAAATTCAAAGCAGTGAGGCAAAGATATATTTTGTGTATAGATTTTAGGTTCATAGAATATGTTTAAATATAAAATATTGCAGAATAATAGCAAACATAAAAGCGAACATGCTATTGTATCAAACATAACCATTTCTAAAAATGCAATTTCAAAATATCATTATTAGCAAAATAATAGAATTAACTATTTCAGTGAAAGAATTTTATACCATAAGTCTGATAATTATATTTAGACATACTTTATTAACATCATAGAAAAGGTTCCATTTTCAAGGACAAATATGTTCTTAATATCATTAGTGCTTGTAAGATGAAGGAATTAAAAAAAATAATTGTAGCAAAACAAAATCTCTAAGTGAAACACACAATAATGATTATATTCATTGAATTCTAATTCCAAAACCCAGTGATCTAAATTGACTTAGCAAGCTTGGTTTAATGCAAATAAAAATATCTGTGGCCTCTAGAGTAAGAGTCTTATGTTTAACACTGCAGCAAGTCAGGCTAATGATAGAAAACATAATCCTTAACCATGGTTAAGGTATCAGATTTACAAAATGGGATATGGGCTCCAATATTATTATCAAAGTATACTTTAGAAGAGAAATAATACATTTGCAGCACACTAATCTTGAAGAAATGAGATACCTAGGCATTCTAGTCTTGTGTATAATTGAAAGTATATAATATATAATAGAAAGTGTATAATTGCTAAATCTCTAATTTTAATAGCTAGCACCTTAAGGTTTGCAAAGTGGTTTCCATGAATTCATCCTCAAAATAATCCTAGGAGGTAGGTGTTACTTTTACTCTAATTTTACAAATGAGACAGGTAAACAAAGGTGAAATGACTTACGCAAGGTCGTGAGCTTATAAGTTTTTGAGACCAGATTTGGATTCAGGTATTCCTGGAACCAGATCCAGCATTCTATGCACTCACAATAGTCAATAAACATTTATTAAGCATAGTATGCACCAGGCACTCTGGGGATACACACACACACACACACACACACACACACACACACACACACATATATATATATGTATTTTAAAGAGTAATCCCAGTTCTCAAAAAGCTTACAACACACAAAAAGGAATCCAAAAAGTTGAAAGCCAAAAGCTGTAAAGTTAGTTGTAAGGTAAGGGAGGAGTACCTAGAGCAAGGACATGGTGAAAAAGAAAAAGAAGTCCAAAATGAGCACAGCTGGGTGGGGAATGAAACCATATGTTAGGAGATTTTAATCTCCTTGCTGGGGTCCCCCAGCCTTTTAATGGAAGACTTTATGTCTCCACTCTCCAATCAGAGAAGCAGAGGAAACTGAAGAGGTATGAGTAACAAGGCTTATTGGTCTTGCAAAATATTAAGAATTCCCAATGATAAGTATACTAAAGGCTTGGTAATGAAGATAAAGAATTTCAGAATGACTATGACTGGGTGGGAAATGAGGATATTTCTGTGCTACAGAACTGCCTATTCAGGTTTGATGGAGTCTTTTAATTATCTAAAAACCCTAATTACATAAGAAATGTGAAAATAGATATCTAATCACAATAATCAGTTGTAAATGTAAAAATTTGTGATTCACAAATAAGGAGATATGTAATACTTTTGCACTAGTGGCAGATATTTTTGTAGAGACAGTAAGTTATACAGCTCAAAATCTTTTTTTGGGGGAGGGCAAATGCCTCTAGGACAAATGTTACTTCATTGGTCACTTAAGTGTTCTATATTAAAGTCCTTATGGTGAACATAATAAAAAAAAGTTACTATGAAGGGTATAGCTTAAGCATTAAAGCTGCTGCTAAGGATGAGATGATAAAAAAAATCTATGAAGAATTACACAAGATCCTTCATAACAAGGTAAATATATATGTTGGTTTAGAGAAATTTTAAGGTCAACAAAAGAAAAGTTGGTTACAAATATTTGAAATAAAATGTTGTTTAAAGTAATTTTCCAAAAAAAAAAGTCAGAAATTGCATCTATATATCAGGAATGTCTTTTTTTCTAGAAGAAAGTAAAAAGTCTCTAGATATAGTGTGTATAAAACATCATTAGAAAAAACTAAATTGACTGCATCTTAACATGTAGGAAAAATTATTTACCAAAGTGAGGGTCCTATTGGAATTAACAATCTCATTGCATTCAGACCATTTCACTAGTTGTTAGAACAAAAGTCAAAACAAATTAGAAGAAAGGTTAAAGATGAACAGAAGGAACTCACTATGCTTGCTTTGATCTCTTCAAATGAGCAATCAATACAAAAAAAATGAGAAAAAACGGCAAATATCTTCACATTGATTATTGCCACTTGCTAAAATATTGAATAAAAATGGTGATAATGGAACTCCTTTTTTCACCTGTGATCTTATTGGAAATGCCTAAAACAACTCTAAAGAAAGTTTCACATGAAATTTAAATGTATTATATGATCCTAAGAGTATATGATGATAAAACTGGTAGAAGAGTCACAAATGGACATAAAATAAAGTGAATCTGCCAATATTTCTTTAATATTCTGCTGGGATCATCATTAGTAGAAAAGCTACCACATTTGGGCTTTGACACAACAGTTCTCAAATTATAAGAAATGGAAATAGATGTTAGGAAGTCTAGAACTCTGAATGAAGAGCTGAAAGTATTATTTCATATCACATTAATAATCCATTATTAATTAGAATCCAGGATTTTTATTTCCTCGTTCAGGTACCAGCTCCTATAATCTTAGCCAGTCAATCTCTGAAGAACATTGCTGATAGATGAGATTTTATTCAAATGCTCAGGAAACATGCTCCCCAATGCTGGACAGGACCCCACCTGACTAATACAACTTACTTTTCTTTAGAATGTAAACAGAATCCAATCAAGGTGAATTCCAAAGCCCTAAGCCCATGATCTTGTAATTTTCTTTTAGAGTTTAGGGTAACTCACTCATGACAGAGAAAACCAATAGGAATGGGCTGCATAGAGATGGATTCCTTTGTCCAGATTGCTGAAAGAACCTGAGTCTCATGATCTAGCCATGTTCTCAGCAGGAGTTGAAGTCTTTCACTCCATCTCCTCATTTGAAAATCAATTTCCTGATTGTTCGCCAGAGTTAATTTTTATTTGTAAGAGGTGTACATACACACACACACACACACACCATTTTCCAAGGTATTTAAGCATTCAGCTATCTCCATGGTTTGTCTTTGGTTACCAAGAGAAACCACTGACCATCAATTTGCTGGTTATTTGATAGCTTTAATAAATTGATCATTAATTACCCAGAAGCTATTTCTTGGGCTTTTCATTTATCTCAGTACACACCAAAGGAATCATTTGGGAAGTGGCACAATATTAAAACTTTGAGAGCATACCTTTTATGATGTCTCAAGAAAAGGTAGCCTTTTGCTGAAGTCAGCAGAAAATACAAGCCCCACTATGTTTGTTGCTTACAAAAAAAAAAAATAAAAAAATGACATTTTAGAGCAAAATGCACCCTTAGTTCCTCCCTTCAATAAAGGTGACTTTTATGTTTATGCAAAAGATCACTCAAGACTTTCTGCTATATTAAACCACAGAGATAATTCTGTTAATTGATATTTTGATTATTGATGTTAAATAATGTTGCATATATATGTAGGTACATATGTATATATATATATATATTATATATGTGTGTGTGTGTGTGTGTGTGTATACACACTATATTGTTTGCTACATTTATGGGGAATGAAAGAATTATTAGGTGAAGTCCTCCAGATACTTGTCTGCACAGTAAGTACAGCCCTGTACAGTGTGCCATAGTGAAAGATGTATATTTTCTTCTATTCAGTGATTACCAATAAACTATCATATTTAAGTTTTCTGTATTACCGTTCAATTATTTAATTTCTTTCTTTTTAAATTTCTTCTCGTTGTTTTCTAGGTTTGAAAGAGTTATATTGAGACTCCCCCCAAAACAGTTTTCTATTTACCCAAGTAATTCATTTAAATTTCCCATTAACTAATTTGACACTGTGCTATTCAGCATGTGTATAGATGCAATACATGCTATACATGCATACAGACATATGTATTGATATTGTTTCATAGTCAATGTCTGTTATAAATATATATATTATATATATATATATATATATATATATATATATATATATATATGTATATATGTGTGCACATAAAATCCCCATGTACATGCATTCATTCATATATGGTATGTTTGTATATATGTATGTGCAAAACCTGGAAGTTCTGTATTTTATTATGTCATTGATAGATGTTTCAGTTTTAGGGTTTCCTACAGTAAGTGACTAGTGTATTATTTGTATTGGTTTGTTTTATTTTCATTATCTAATTTATTTATTTTTTTAGTTTTCACATTCACTTCCATAAATTTTAAATTTTCTCTGCCTAACTTTCCCCTCCTCCCCAACATGGCATGCAATCTGATATAGACTCTACATATACAGTCCTATTAAACTCATTTTCACATTAACTATGTTGAATAGAGGAAATATAACAAATGAGAGAAAACATGAGAAAGAAAACAAAACAAAAAATGTAATCTGCTTCATTCTGTGTTCTGAATCCATAGTTCTTTCTCTGGATGTGGATTTTCGACCATGAATTCTTTGGCATTGTTTTAGATCCTTGCATTGCTGAGAAGGGTTAAGTCCATCAAAACATGTATAACGTTCTCCTGATTCTGCTCACTTCACTGAGCATCAGTTCATATAAATCTTTCCAGGTTTTTCTGAAATCTACCTGCTCATCATTTCTTATAGCACAATAGTATTCTATTGCATTCATATACCACAATTTGTTCAGTCATTCCCCAATTGATGGACAGCCCCTCAATTCCCAGTTTTTGGTCACCACAAAAATTGCTGCTATGAATATTTTTTTACATGTGGGTCCATTTTCCATTTGTATGATCTCTTTGGGAAACAGTCCTAGAAGCAATATTGCTGGGTCAAAGGGTATGCACATTTTTGTAGCCTTTTGGGCATCGTTCCAAATTGCTTTCCAGAATGGCTGGATCAGTTCACAGTTCCATCAACAATGAATTAATGTTCCAACTTTCCCACATCTTCTCCAACATTTATCATTTTCCTGTTCTGTCATGTTAGTCAATCTGCTAGGTGTGGTACCTCAGAGGTGTTTTGTTTTCTCTAATCAATAGTGATTTAGAGCATTTTTTCATATGACTATAGATAACTTTATTTCTCTGAAAACTACCTGTTCATATCCTTTGACTATTTGTCAATGGGAGAATGATTGAATTCTTGTAAATTTAACTCAGTTTTAAATATATATATATATATATATATATATATATATATATGGTTTATTCTTTTTTTCTTTTCGTTTTTGTCCTCTAATTTTTGTGAGTCTTAGCAGTCTTCACTTGTGATGCTCTGAAATATGATATCTTGGGTTGTATTGGGTGTGTCAAAAGTTTTCAGTAAATTCAATGATTTTTAAATTAGTTCTTCTTGGGATATTAGAGTAAAAGCTATTAAAATACAAGGAAGCAGTTTAATCTAGCTGTCTTGTACAGTTACTATAAAAAGATCAAGAAAGAACATGAGAAAGATCTAAATACCTGGTGGGTAAGAGCAGAATCAGTCTGCTGCAGGTAATTTGAGGATATTCAATCTCTAGGTTTAAGAAAAAAATGTGATAAAGCAAAAAGCCTGAATATCACATTATGGTAAATAACTAAAAAATCATTCATCAATTTTGAAAACAGAAATACCGTATTGATCTAAAAAAAAAACTGACTAAGATAAATTCCAAGTTTAAATTACAAAGGGACATAGTAGATAAACTTTATAATTTGAATTCAAAGTACCATACATTGCAAGGTCAAAGCCTTTAAGTATAATGGAAAATCAAACTGAAAACCATAGTACCATTTTATGTCTAAAATAAAGAAGAGATTGGAATAGAAATCCCCAAACCAAAGGTTATTATGACACATCCAAGAATGAATATATACTGATAAGAAAAGGAACTTCTTACCAATGAGAAGAGAGAATTCTCTGAATCATTCCTCTAAAATGACCTGGAATTAAGTAAACTATCTAGCATCTAAGCATTTCAAATTATTCTAGGCCTTACCCAGGCTTATATTTCCCAAAAGGGAAAAAACAATCTTGCATTGATAGATGGCCAATAAGAAATAAAAGGGCAAAAGTATTTATGAAAGATTTTTTAAAAAATCAAGAAATGGTCAGAGGAAATAACTCATTTAGCATTCTAGACAATGAAGCTGATATTAATTCATAGGTGATTTTTTTTTGAAGGTTAAGAGGTATTACAGCAGGCCTTCAAAAGACAATTACTTATTTGAATAGAAGGAAAGCAAAAGATAGGAGGAGGGATAGAAATAAACACTTCCACCAAACCTAAGACAGGAATGTGGAAAAAGATGGTTGAGTATTGTAGGGTGATATAGGAAAATAGAGTTAAAACTATGGAATTATGAATTATTTTTCTCTCTGTTTTCTTTTTTGAAATGGCAATAGGTTAATTACTTATTGACTTGCTTAAAGAAAAAGGCATGAGTGAGAATGTTCAAATGAAACTGATTGAAAATGAACAAGGTTAACTTATGACCAAAGCTAATTACAAATAATTATTAGAAACTGCTAAGTAGAATTATATGTGAGTAAAATGAGCATATAAAGGAAATGAACAATTCTCTACAAAAATAATATATACAAATGGATATAACAAGAAATAGAAATCTTGAACTACTGAATCTCAGGAAAAAATAACTTGAGCAAGATATATATTAACTACCAAGCAAAGAGTGAGTAAAATGGTACATAAGGATTAACAAGTGGATTGTATTAAACATTCAAAGTTTCAAACACATATGTTACAAAAATAATTCTTGATTACTGAGAAAGAAGCTTGCATAATAAACACCTTTCATGATGCAAATATAGTCCTGATATCTAACTAGGAGTTGGGGAGAAAATGGAAAGAATGGACCAGAGGGGGAAAAAAAAAATACCTGTCCCTTCTCAGTGAAGGCATCACTAATGAAGGACAGAACCCATTCTACAATGATCAAGACCAAGGTTCTTTAAAGGGTCACAAACACCCATTGTAGGTCATTGATGGTTAGAATGGAAAAATAGATAAACAAAAGCACATAAATAAGCAGGAGCCAAAAGTTGAAAAAATACATAATAAATACAGCAGGTCTTTGATAAAGAATCATATGAGAATACTCAACAAATGAGAAACATCTGAGCAACCCGTGGTATACTAATGTTATAGAATGCTAATGTTCTGTAAGAAATGAGAAAAAAAGATAGTTTCCAAGAAAAAATGGAAAGACTTATATGAACTTATGGGGAATGAAACAAGCAAAACCAGAAGAAAAATTTATATTGTTATATGAAATTAATAAAAATGAACAATTTTTGAAATTTTATAGGCTGATAGAGAATGAAATAGTCAACGGAACACTTTATGTAATTACAACAGTAAAGCAAACAACTCTGAAAGATGTTGGAGTGATGACAAATACAGAAGACTGATGGTGTGATAGATTTTTGGAATACGATGAATTTGTGTATACACACATACACATCTATGTGTCTCTGTATATATTTACATATACATCCACATATACATATATTTGTATATTGCATAGTGTGCACATATGTGTATATTTTTGGAACATTAAGAGGTAGATTGGCAGACATTTTGTTTAGATCATTTACAACTATATGGCATAACATAATATAAATTTGTACATGAAAAATGTAAAGTTCTCAGCATTTAAAACAATGAACAAACAAATGAATGGATAGGTAAGGTAGGAAACAAATAAATGAATAGGCAAATAAAGGGAAATGGGACATGGATGATTATGATTAGGGAAGGCTATCTTAACCAATCAAGAGAATGAGGAGTTCACAATTTTTATTTGTGATATTGTTTGCTATATAAATACCCTTGCATTAACTATATCTGCTAAGTCACAATGCTTCGAAATTAAAGCTAAGATGAAAACTTGTTTCTTTATTCCCAAAAAGAATGACTTAAAAGAGAAATTGATATAATGTATCATTAAAATTATTTAACCCTCAATTGTGTAAATAAGTTATTGAATTTTTTTTAAGCTGGGAAATGGACAAAAGAAATTACATTGACATATGATATGATGCAGCACAGCAGAAAAATAATACAATATAACATAACATGAAATATATTTAATATAATGTTTCAACCATAAGTTTAACTAAAGCAAATTAATTGACACAACAAGGAGGCCAAAAGAAACCACAAAGTGCCTAAATTAGTAATTCTGTTACTAACTTGCTAAATGTGGAGGGATGGTTGCCAAATGAAGTAATCAGATTAGAATTTAAACTCACCTATATAAGTAGGATGCTGGACTATTAATCCATATAGCAGAGAGAACCCATGAAGGGGTCATTTTAGTTTTAAGAAAACATGGCAAAATATCCAAATAGATAAAGCCCAACATCATTTAAAGTTGATAATGGGAGGAAGACTCTAAAAATGACAAAAGAAAATATTTATAACACTTTAAGCAAATAGTTTTTTCATCAAAGATAATGGCATCATTATCACTGGACTCTAATATCACACTACCCAACATGTTTATAGAGAAATTAAAATTATACAAAAAGAACATCTGAAGTAAAATGATTTGAGGGATTTGTTCTACCAAATAATATAGAGGAGAACCTCGGTTTATGAATTAAATTCGTTCTGAGATTCTGTTTGTCATGTAATTTGTTCATATTGCAAAGAGAATTTTCCCATAGGAAATAATGTAAAGTCAGATGATCGGTACCACATCCCCCAAAATATTCATATAAAAATAATTATTTATAATTTAAAGTAAGTTTTTTTTTGTCCCCAATGTACCTGAAATATAATAGCAATGATTAGTATACAATATAAACCTAAAATCAATTAAATCAACCTGCACTTTACCTTTTAGAAGAATTGTGCCTGGCATTAAGGAGATGAGAGGGAGGAGGGAAAGAAGGGTTATTGCTAGGAAGGAGAATCTCCTTCTCTGAGAACATCGGGAATTTCAATGTGGAGAATATTGTCTCTCATGCTACTTTCACTAAAGTTCAGACTAACACTACTTCCATCCTTTTTTTTTTTGTTGTTTTTTAGAATCACTTTCATGTTTTGACTCACTGAGTTTTTTTTTTTTTTTTTTTTACATTCCTGTCTGACTAGGAATCTATCTAATGATGCTTGTTTTTTACTTTTTTTAAAGGTAACGGAACTTTTAAAAGATAGCTGTTTTGATTTGGAATTGTACTTTTAAAACGTGATTAAAGCAAAACAACGCAAAACAAAACAACCAAAAACATTGCCTTAGTTGAACGTCATCCCTTCGCGAGCCATTCAAATACAAACATGATGTTCATACTGCGAGTTTTTGTTTGTTCTGCAAGACAAACTGCAAAAAACGTTTCCTTGTCTAGTGAAGTAAACCAGGCTACTCATAAACCGAGATTCTACTATACACATAAACATATATACAAAGATGCATGATTATACACACATATCTATATGACATCTATATTTCTCTCTCTATCTCTCTGTCTGTCTATCTAGCTATCTATCTAGTTACACATATCCAACAGATAATAAGCACAATGTGCTTATATATTCTCTGCATCATTCAGTTAGTTTTGGGATAGTAAAGTTATGATTCATTATTGATATTGCTTGTGAAAGCCTTGTTGTTCTCTATGAATATTTTCATTAAATATGACCTTGATTCATATATGGATCACTTTCATAAAGGTTTTGGATAGACTGTACAATAGTGATTGTGGCCTGTAGTTATTGAGGTTCTCTTGGTCACTCCTTTTGGGACACTTATGAGGTCTCAGATTATCTTTCCTCTGTTACTTGCTCTTCCTTCAGACACCTTGAATATTAATTCCTCAATGCCATCATGAATGCTTCACTTCAGCATTGATCTCCTCTGTATATGCTGTTCTGTTCTCTTTGTAATTACAAAAAAAAAGATGATTCAATGTTTAAGAAAAGGTGTCTTTTGCTAAAAGTACACATGGTGAATTTTATCTAAAAAAACATTTAAAAAGCTAAAGTTTAAAGGAGAATTTCAAGAGTGGAATGAAATAAAAAAGTTTGTGCTTCTATTTTTAATGATTTTCCCTAGAAAATAAATGTTAGATTAACAGGCCACTTTTATCAGAAGAACTTCATTCTTATTTTTTAATTTACATATAAATTGAAAAAGAAGCTTGCCTTCATTTGTGGATTCAAGGCAGTCTTTTCTTTCTCATAATGCTCTATATTGTCCAGAGTACATGTACTTGTGTGTTTAAGTTAAATTTCTTTTCACAGACATAGAATGCAGTGGAAGAATTAGAATATGATATGGCATATAGATCATAAATTATTGTATTAAATTCATAGATTCGTTAGTTCTGCATATAAAGAATCATTGAAATATTATCTTTTCAGTCTGTCTGGGATGATGCTAGTTTTTAGCAAATTAAGGATGAATAGATTTGCCCACTTAAGAGCCAATTTCCATAACCTTTGACTTGTTAACATTTCCCAAAGACCTTCGGTATCTCTGGCTTCATCAGTTTCACCACTTATCATTTCTGTACCTGGATGACATGAAGTCCTAGACAGAAGGCACTAAGCTTAAAATGTAGTGAAAAAAATCAGAAAAGTCATAGGTAGTCCAAGAAGGGAAGTAGAAATTATAGCATGACAAGATAATTATATTGTACCTTATAGTGACCACGGAAATCATGCCAGACTTGAAGGGGGAAAAAATGAAGCAGATAAGAAAAATGGACTTGCCCTATGAAAGAAGGAGATTTTTTTTTTCCTTTTGTATCTCATGCTATATTTTGGGGGGAAATGTTGGGAAGAGCTCATTTATATGAAAATAAAACCCCTATATTGTTGCAGAGGCTAATTAGGTGAACAGGTATTTATTAAACACTTACTGTATACCAGGCACTGTGCTAAGCATGGGGAATACAAAGAAAAGGGAAACAATTTTTCTCCTGTAAGAGTTTTCATTTTAATAGTCAAGCATCGATAACTAGGCACATAACTTGCATGTTCCAGAGGAGATGAAAGGTAGCTTCTGAGGGCGAAGAGATTTTTGGTTAATGTTCCATTCAAGGACTGTTGAACAACTTGAAATTTTTAATTGAGACTAATTTTTTTTTAATTTTCGCTTTGTTAAAGGACACCTTTTTATGTTCATTTTGATTGGACAAACATTTATTAAGCAACTGTTCGTTTTCAGGTTGGGGTTCCAAAAATTAAAAACAAAGATGCTCTTTATGTCCCATTTATCAAGGAGTTTATCATCTAGTAGGGTGTATGAGACATTTCCAGGAAGTTAGAAAGTGGCTAAGTAACGAGAAGGCTAATAGGGTGCCATAAACAATTCCTTCCAGTGTTGAGTGATTAGAGCAGAATTAATAGATAAAGTATCAGCCTTGTTGTCTCCTAAAGGGAAGAATTGATTTAAACAGAGCAACATAGGAGGAATCTATTTCAGGTGTAGGCTTTCAGGTATGTACAAATTGGGAATCTTTCGAGCAAAATAATCCAGGAACATGCTCAACATCACCCACAAGATTCAATGACACAGAGTGACCCAAAGGTCATAAGAGCATTTTACTGGAATATTTCCAAGCATAGTAAATAACTGTTGCCCCAGCTATGGTAACTTGAAGCGGTAACTGTGGGTAGGGACATTTCAGATCTTTTAAAGAAATATGACCTTGCAAGAATGAAAAGTATTACACAAATCAATTTACACCATTAAAGTGATGGCTCAAACTGTGTATGGCATTGCAACACGACCTACTGTGGGCCAGCCTTAAAATCAATCATTCTATCACAACAGGAAAATCAGGTATTATCCAATCAGGTTTGAATGGGAGCACATTTGAATTGCACCATATAATTGCACAAAAAAGTAAGTGTTCTCTTTCTTGGAGTGAGGCTTCCTACCAGATCCATATGTTGTGGCACAAATGTATAAAGTAACAATTCTAGTACCATATAGTGAGATTAAGTACATCAAGACAAAAAAAAATTCTGAAAATTGAGAGGGCGAGGGCTCATGAATGGGACATAAGCCAAAAAAAAAAAAGGCAATTTATTAAGAAAATGTCTTCAAGTCCTCTGTGGTCTATGCCAGTTAAGTAAGCCCTCTGTATAATCATATTGTCACTTTAAGTTTTACCAAGCATCTTTTTGTATGTTTATATATATATATATATATATATATATATATATATATATATATATATATATATATATTTGTATAATTTTCAAGTATAAAGCTATGCTGAATTGAGGATTATATTTTTGATCTCAGAAGTATTAGGGGGATTGATATGATCAGGTATCCGTTGTGATTTGCTTGAGCCCCCTCCAATTATCCAGGTAACCAGAAGAATTATATGAGAACTGGTTGTATTGTCTTGACATACCAACCATCCTTTGTAGTGACTGAGAATGAACTGAGCTGGACATGCAGAAAATCAGTAACTCTGAAGCCAATTAAACTCCTACCAGCTCTGAATCCAACCCTGAGCTATTCGGTAGTTTATGGGCCCTCAAGAGACATCCTTATGTGCAGAGATTTTCTGTTTTCTGTACCCTAAACTTGTAGTTTGTGCTCAAGTCTTGAACTGTCAGGCTGATTTGTGTGTCAAAGGGCCACATGTCTGAAAACTGGAATTTCTTCCTCCCTCTCCTGGTTCTCCCCTTTCTTGGGAGCAGTGACTATTTCCCACCCTTTTCCCAAGATTTCCTGCTTCTCCTTTTGTTTAAAAAAATGTAAATATCTCAGTCTTAGTAAATGGGCCTTGAACATGTCAGAACAGATACTGCTCCAGCTTGCAAGCTTCTACTCAGTCAATAAAATGCCTTTATAATCTGTTTAAACTGTCATCAGACTGTGGTTCATTCCAGGTCGCCCTTTTTGGATCTTTACCCCCGTTTAAAGAGTTGACAGGGTTGTTTTTGTTTTTTTTTAACCACATTTATCCCCATTTTACATACGAAGAAAGAGACAGAGAATGATTATAATAGATGAGCACAGAATACATTAATTAGGCTGAAGATTAGATGATTCGACAATATCACCAGCACTAGAGATTAGGTTTACCTAAATTCATTAGAATGTTTCATCGGATTAACACTCAACTTCTCTCAGTACATTTCATTATGCCTGATCCACAAATTGTAAACAAGCAATAAGAAATCTAAAAGCTTGAATATTTCCAGGCTTTCTAGTTTTTCAGCTGTACACACACACACACACATATAGTGATATTTATATATATATACATATGATTAAAATTATTGATGAATATTAATTTGTGAAGTTTTGTATTTTTGATGAGACACTCACTGCAAGGTCTGAATGAACCTAAAAGTGACTGTCAGTTGAGAAAAAAACACATTTTAACAAATTTTCTCCTTGCTGTAACCTTGTAATGAGGCTAAATTCATACTCTCTCTACTTTGTCAATGAACAATAATTTATTAAACATTGATTATGCATTCAGGAACTATGCTAAACACTGGAGATACCAACAGGAAAAAGTGATAGGAAAAATAGGAAAAGCAAAGGACCTTGTCCTCAAGGAACACGCATTACAATGGAAGTGATAACATGCACATAAGTATGTATGTATGATCTCTGTACATTGAAAATAAAGTGGAAGGGGTACATGCACCAAGAAGGGCTTTCTGCGGAAGGTGGACCATGAGTTGAAGCTTGAAGGAAGCCATGGGAGCTGGGATTCATAGGAGGGGAGGACATAGTCTAGGCATCCAGAACAGCCTGAAAATTCATGCACTTGGCATTCCTTATGTTAAGAAAAGCAAGTGGAATTATTAGGCTCTTATTGCATACTTGAAAAGTGGTCCAGTATAAGAAGAGGGGAAATGTAGGAAAATATCAGATTGTAAAGAACTTTAAATGACAAACAGAAGAAGACATATATATATATATACACACACATACATATGTAATATGTATTATTTATATACCTATATACATACATCAATAGAGCTAGTGGAAGGATGGATTTGTAAGATACTCAGATGACCATTTTCCAAGATGAGGCACACATTACTTTCACCTAGACTTCTGTAATGAATTCCCAACAAGTCTCCCCACCTCAAATCTCACCCCTAGCTTATAGTCCAAGCAGCTAGCAAAATTATATTTCTAAAGTACCGGTCTTCTTTTGTTACTTTCTTGTTTAATAAGCTCCAACAGCTTTATTACTAGTAGCATCAAATGCAACCTCCTTTCTTATTTAAATCAGGGCTTCTGAAACTTTTTCCACTAACAACCCCTTCAGAGCTTCTTAAACTACTGGGCACAACCCCGTATTGGATTCTACCAGTTTGATCTCATCTGCTTTTCCAGGCTTACTTACCTTACTCCCCTTCAAATCCTCTACATTCCAGTCAAACTGGTCTTTTAGTCCTTTTCCCCCAACATTCCATTCTTTTACTTTAAACAAACAGTCCACCATTCTTATAATACTTTCTGTCCTTGCTTCTGCATCTTAAAATCTCTAGTTTCCTTCAAATTTAGCTCACATACCACCTTCTTTATAAGGCTTTTTCTAATTCCCACTAGCTGCTATTGCCTTTTCCTAAAAATTGTATTCCCCTTGTGTATATTTTATCTATATTTATATATGTTCATATTTTATTTCATGATAGAATTCAAACTCCTTGAGGAAAGGGAGATTTTTTTGTATTGCTAGAGCCTTGTTCAGTGCCTAGTACAGAGTACTAGCACTTTATAAATATTAACTATTATTGAACAGGTAAAATAGGAGTTCAAATTTAGCATTGTAAGAATAAACAATGTATTATGCTTTTGAAGTTACTTTAAATACAATTTCAAACTTTTCCCAAGATTGAGTATTGAGTCCCCCACTACGGTTAGATGGACTGTGCCGAGTAGTGGATAGAGAGTCAGGCTTTAAGCCAAGGAAACCACATACTGGCTGTGTGACCTCTCAGTACTCTAGGAAACTCTCCCACTTTTAAGTGTCAGAGAAAGTGCCAACCTACATTAGTAGATGAAGTCTCTTTATTGGGGAGGTCTTTAGATCAATGAAATTATAGGTGATTTCACCTTTACAAGTGAAGTGACTTTTACCTTTTAAGTCAATTACATTGCAGGCATTAACAAGTGAGATTTGCTGTAGAAGATGATCGGGTTTAAGGCATGTACATCTGAGATAGCTTTAACAATATGTTGCACATGCTGAATAATATTTGAATTGCTTGTAAATATCTGACTAAAATATGTTTTTCAGTTTAACAATACTTTAAGGTTGCTTAATATGCTCCATCTTGCCACCTGTTATTCCCCCCAGCTTGGATGATTAAATGTGATTAGTCCAAGAAACGTTTACAGATTTTGTAGGTCCTTTGACTAAGGGACTGACTGAACCACTTTTCCAACTGACCAGAGAATCACAGTATACTGAAACTTTAGTAGGTTTCCTTTAGGAAATAAGGTCAATTGCCATAGTTAGAGGAACCTAAGGAAAGTTTTCAAAATTTATTTTATTTTTAATTTATGGAATAAAATAAACATATCCATAAAAATGATTGCACAAGTAACTGCAAATCTACTATGAAAAACTTGTCATTCCTTTATATATATACAGCAAAACTGTCTTCTAAAAATCTTTTTTTGCTTTATTTTCTTCTCTTCTCCTCCCCAGCAATTTCTCTACTATATTCTTCTTTTCCTTCTCCCTACTGGAATCCCATTCTGTCTAGGGATTATGACTGAGTCACACAAACTCATTCTCTGGTCAATAATTTATACTGATTCTCTTTGAGAGGTTGTCTCGTGCAAAATAGGTTCAATCCACAATGTTGGGGAGGGATACCTCCTATAGATGTGTTTCTGTATGCAAGTCTTATAGATGAAACAAGTCAGCCCACTTATTTCTCTCCCTTGTGATGGAGAACTTGTCCACTTGATGTGATTTGGTCTGCTTGGAAGCCTGAAATGCAAGGGTACAGGCAGGTCTGCCTTAAAACAATTAGACCACTAAAGCTTTCTTTCAGTCAGAGTAGTGAAGTTTTGTTATATACTGACTGGGCAAGATTTCTAGTAAATCTGTGGTATTTGTGATGCCAATACAATCAGACCAGATTTTAATAATCTGTGCAATTTGATGAGGATGGAACTGATATTTTTATAGAGAAAAAGATTGTGAGAACATCTGGATGAGATTAAGGAGTGGCAAGCAGCCTGGGATGAGGTAACAGACAGTAATAAGAGCCACAATGAAAGGACAGTTGAAAGGATTATTAACTGGAATGGGTCAGATGCCTTAGGTGAATGCCAGAGATCTGGGCTGCTGAAATGTATGGGAAAATTCAGGGACTGGGTTGCTTTCAAAGATATGGTCTTTTTCTTCTCGGGGTTCAGGTACCATGATGTCATCACACTCGTCTTGACTCTACATCTATTATTTATCTGCTTTCTCTTTCATAGAATGCTCCCTGAGCAAATCTGAATTTTATACCCATATACAGCTTTTCCATATTTTCTTTCTGATGCATAGTGATCTGTGCATCCTGAAATGATGGTTCCTTCCAATGTTTGATATATTACATAAAGTTATAAATAACAAATATGAACCAGAATACATCACATCTTTATCATCTTCCCAGGCCTTGAAGTACTCATTTCAATACTTCAATATGTTATGATATTTTTAATATTTTTATACATACAAGGATTCTTCATGATTATTGAGAACACATACTTTCTACTCGTATCTTCTTATACTGTACCACCCTTGTCTGTATTATTCCATAAATGCTCCATAGGGGAATCTACCCAATATGCTAGCGACCTTCATCTGGATTTCTTGATATCACATGGTTAGGTTACCAATGTCTTTTGGTTATCTCTTGCTTTCATGAATTGTTTTCTTTGTATTATCGCTGATTTGGTGATATAATTTATGTCACTTTTTCTGTGAAAATTTTCTGTGATATCTCTTTAAATTATTTTTAAAATGCTAAAATCAGAATTTAAAACCACAATTTTAAAAATTACATTTCAAGCTAATTTTGGTGGGGGGTGGAGAAGAAGAGAAAACTTAGAAATGTTGATTAAACCATTTATGAGATAGAAAGTTTCTATATGTTAAAGTGAAAAAAAAATGGGACTGGGTGTTTTCTAGTCCTAGTTGTGTTACTAGCTTTACATGACTAAGGAAAATTACTTGGGTTTTCTGTTCCCTCATCTGTAAAATGGAGGGGTTGATTGAAATGTTTAAAGTCTTCTCCAACTCTAAAAATTCTAAGAGTTTTCAAGAGTCATGGGGAATCTAGCTCAGTGAATGGTGGAGGGGTGGAGAAGTATCACAGAGTATCAAATACAGCAAAGATGAAATTGGGATGAAAACTGAGAAAAAGGCTGCTGTATGTGTAGCCAAAAGGTCACTGATGGTTTTCAAAGAAATATTTCTGGAGAGGAGTAGACTGGTTGCTGAAGGCAGAGGGACGAGTGAATGGGAGGTGAAGAAATGGAAGTATTGTGTGTAGGCTCAATGTATGGTTATGAAAGAAAGGAGTACAATAAGATGACACCTTAAAAAAAGGCTGGGCAAAGTGAAGCTATTTTTGTTTTTCAATTAAAGGTAAATCTTTGCATGCCTTTAGGTGGAGGGTAAGAATCCACTGGAGAGGGAAAAATCCACAATTAGTGATAGATTAAAAGAAGAATTTATATATCTTTTAAAGTCTGCTGAAGCTGGGTTGCCAAAAGAGAAAATATTTTTTTGTGTGTCTTCTCCCAGTCCCCAATGTCAGTCCTGGGGGAAGGAAGTGTGTCTTCTCCTTTTTTGTATGCCCAGAGCTTACATGGTAGTGTCTTACAGAGAGCAAACATTGAATAAATGTGTTGTTGATGGTGATGCACTTGAAATTATGTCACTGATTAAAAACAGTTTACAATTTAATGATTTTAGCCATTTAGCCATTTTATTTGTTATGTGCATTCTATGACTGTGTATTGTTTTTAAAAATTAGCTATGGTCCTTTGGCATACAGGCTGCATGACTGAAAAATAAAATATGTAAATATTTGTGCTTGGCTATTGTTAAAATTATTTATAATATTTGTAATTTGTTTACTGGGTATGTAGAGCCAGAGGCTACAGGAACGAATGCTTTTTATAAAGCTGAAAACAATTAAAGATAATAAATTCCTCAAGTTTGACAACTGTTCCATCTGGCAAACGGATCTGTGCTATTTCATCAAGGCTGTCCTCTATTAACTGCCTTATACACTGGTTACTTTTTGTAATCCTGGAACCTTTACCTTAGCATTTTTATCAGATTAATATAAATGAAACATCAGTTAAAAAATGTGTATTAACTGACTTTGGAAATTATCTAGAGTAATTCAGATGTCACTGAAAACTATAAATACAAAAAGTCTCACTTGTAGCAGGCTTCCCCAACCCCTCCCCCTTTCTTTTTTTCTTTTTGAAGGGGGAATTAATCTTATCATCTTCAGCCCTACCCAAGTGACTCCTACTGCTTACTGAAAGGTGCCCTTTACAAAACACTCTAAAAGCTTAAGGTTTCTTTTTCAAGTGAAATTTGATTTTACCATTTTATTGGCCTAACAAATTGTGGATGTGGAAACTCATTATTTATAGAAGAGAGTTACTTCAGGCATAAAGTGGTTAAATTACTTGCCCAGAGTTGCAAAACTAGTTTATCTGAAGCAAGATTTGAACTCAACTCTTCTTGCAAAGTCTGACTATTGATTCACTACACTAGACAAAATTTTCTGCTCTAATTTCCATTAGAAAAGTAGACTGTCTTTCAATGAAATTCTTTGTATTATTCATCAGCAAACTTCTTCTTCTCCTCCTTCTTCTTGCTCTTTGATTTGCCCAGTGTCATGTAGCTAGTAAGTGTCTAAAGTCAAATTTGAACTCAGGTCCTCCTGACTCCAAGGCTGCTGCAGTATCCACTGTCATCTACCTGCTCCTTAAACACCTCTTCTTACAATTTATATTTTTTCTAAAACAAAAAGGACTTTAACCTCTTCAACTGATACATTATTTCTTCTGTTTCAGATAGCTGTCTAACGATAAAAATTTGACAAAAAGATAGAAAATGCACCATGGTGAGATAACTGACTAGAATACCCACATGGCTTTCAACTTAATCCAAACTCTTAGTGTGTGAGTTTTCCCACCTAATTTTATAACAGCTTGTAATACTATTATATATGCTATTTGGCTGTCAATGGGCTACCTTTGAAGGAAAGCCAAGAATTAAAATATGTGAAAAAAGTAGACTGTGAACGAAGTGAAGTAGTGTGAGCTGCACAAAAGCAGAGTAATTAGAAGCAGTGATAAAGAGATGAGTTGGAACACTGGTTTTATAAAGGATGGGATCAGTACAGAAAGACTTCGCTTTCAGAAGAGGGGAAAAGAAAGTCCTTAAGAGAGTTTAACGGATAGAGCATTAAATCAAGAGACTCACATTTTATTCTTAATTCTGCAACTGATTTATGTAGCCTGGGCTATTTAAACCATAAGCCTCAGTTTCCTATTTATAAAATAATGAGTTATATTTCTTGCAAAATCTGTCCACTGATAACTCTCCCTATATATTTGTTTTGTTATTTTAAGGAAACTTATTTTTACAATCATAAAATTGATTCATTGCTTAGAAGTATGCATTTAGTGAATATCAAATGTAACCAAGGTATTTTATATCTCCCACTTGAAGGGGAAAAAGATGCTTCCAGATGCTATATGTGTATCCCATCACAAAAAGAATAACTTTTGCTATATACTTTTAATATACATAATGAAAGCAACTAATATATGCTAATGACTATTGTATAAGTAAAATAACTACTAGTCACATGACCTAAGACTTACTTAGCCTAGCAAGCACTCTCATCTGTGATCCATTTTTTGTAGGTGTATGATCATCAGTATGGACGTCACGAAACGAAATGAAAATGAAAATAGGTATAGATCCTTGAAAACTTGTTTATTTCTGTCGATGACACACACCACTACTCTTCAGCAACCAATACTTGTAAACCTTGGATTCACCTCTCGTTATGCCCACTTGTTCACCCAACTTCATCCAAACTGTCACATAGACCTGAGGATTCCATCTCCACAATATATTTTGCATTTCCTCCTTCCTTACAATTCCACCTGCTATATTCTTCAATTATATTTATATTGTTTCTTAATATTCCTACCTTTTAGTATTTTTCTTCTCTAGTCTATCCTACTCTTTTTCAAATTTCAGGTCAGTCTTCTCCATACACATCATTGATATCAATCACATTCAGTGGTTCCTATTACATAATCACATTCCTAATTCCTCAACTTGGCACTGACATTTTCCCCTAAATGTCATGTATTCTTCAATACAACCATACTCACCAATTGATACTAGTGCTTTAAGATTTGTAAAGTGCTCTACAAATAATATGTTATTTTGTCCTCACACCAACCCTGGGAGGCAGGTGATGTTACAAGCCCAATTTTATAATTGAGGAAACTGAGGCAGATAGAGGTAAAGTAAGTGATATATCTAGAGTTACACAGTAAATGCCTAAAGCTGCATCTGAACTCCAGTCTCTATCCAGTCCAGTCTCTACCAGTCCAGTACTCTATCCACTATACCACAGGCCCTCAATTCTATGTGCTTTGTTTTTCTTGAGTTGTTTCAGTTGTATAAAAGCCTCCCTGACCTCATTTGGGTTTTTCTTGGCAAAGATAGTGGAGTACTTTACCATTTCCTCCTCCAGCCCATTTTATAGATGAGCAAACTGAGGCAAACAATGACTTCCCCAGGGTCACACAGCTAATAAGTGTCTGAGGCTAGATTTGAACTCAGGTACTATTTGCTAGGGACTGTGCTAAGTGCTGAGCATACAAAGAAAGAGATGACAGTCCCTGTCCTCAAGCACCTCATAATGTAATGGGGGGAGAGAGAAACATATGAAGAAGCTGAAAAGGGTAAGATGGAAGTTACTCAGCATAAAGGCATGATGAAATGATGAAATAATACTATCAGGGTGGAAATGATGTGAGGAGGTTTGAGTTTTAAAGCTGATTTGATCTTGAGGAATAACGAGTTTCTGGGGATGAAGTCTAGAAAATTAGTGAAAGAGGAATCGATGAGGAAAATTCCCTGCATGACATCCTTAAATGTAGGGAGATCAGGGAGGCACTAACTCTCTACCCAGGTCTTTTATTCTCTAGGCTATATATCCCCAGTCTTTTCAACTAATCAAGATTCAACATGATTCAGAAGTCAGTAATCCTGGTTGTCCTCCTCTGGACAGTCTCCAAATTCTCTATGTTCTTGCAAAAATGGGGCTCCTAGAACTGAACACAATATTCCAGTTGTTTTTGACCAGGGCAGAGTAGAGCAGGGCTTATCACTTCCTTACCCCTGAACATTAGTCATCTCTTAATGCTTTTGATTAAATTAGCTTTTTCAGCTAATCCGCAGTGGTTTTTACACAGTGACTCACACTTAATAGGTGCTTTATAAATGTCTGTTGAATTCAAATGCACAGATTTAGTGAGTGAATGAATTCTCAGGTATTGTTCTAAGTCCATAGAGAACACAACAGATGTATAAATCTTGGTGCTGCCCTCAGGACCTTAAAATCTAGTTATGGAGATAAGACTATTATACATGAAATAATTACTAAGCAATGCAAATCCGTGAATGTGTTAGAATTGGAGATGGGCTCTGTTGAATTAAACATTAAAATAATAGAATGTCCCCAGATTCACTTAAAAGAAATTTTGTAACCTTAAAGTATGGGCCAATTATAGTTGTAAATGACTAGAGATGCTTAGATGAAAATCTTTAAGTATTAATAATGATCATTGCAATATTCATTATTCCACATAATGATTGCATTAGCTACAGTGTGACATCTAGAAGAGGTAAGGGGGAAGATGTAGGTAAGGAAGTGGCACTGAGATAATGTCAGAATTTAGCTTTAATTCCCATCATTATTCCATCCTCCTAGGCAGTGATCACTCCTCAGGGTTGACATTTCCTCTGCAATTTAGACACCATTCTTCTATTAAAATTTATTTATTAAGTGCCCAGCATGACACATAGAGCTGTTCATAACAAATAGCTATCTTATCCAGAGAAGGCATGAGATAGAAAGGTAGGGAGTGAAGGGGAGGCATATGGATTAATGTTATATAACAAGAGAAGTCATTGTCCTGAGTTCACAAGGCTTTTTGTTTTCTGGTTTTAAGGGTCTTTCCTCTCCAGACTTGGTTCTCTCTTTATATTTCCCCTCTGTGAACATGGGCTCTGTAATGACTAGCCTATATGTTAGAACTTCCCTTCTTCACAGGGGAGCAGGACAGTGGGATTACACAACAATCAGTCGATTAGAAGGATTTATGAGGCTCAGGGCTGCTTGACATAGCAGAGATCCTTCGCTTGTGAACTCTAGCTGAATTTAGAGATGCCTATAGCTTCCAGAAACCATGGAATCATTCTTCGTCAGTTCAAAGGCAACCTTGACCAGAAGTTGCAGACTCAAGATCTTGCTTGGAAGTTTCTAAACATCCTGCTGCCTGACTTATTGTGTCTACAAAAGTCCTCCCCTCCCCTCTTAATCCCCACTCCCTGCTTGAAAGCCTCTAAAAAATAATATCTTGCCCTTTAACATTTCCCTTTAAGTATCTGAGAACTCTCCCTCTGATCCCTTATGTTACCTTCTCTGCCCTGCCTTTTCTCAGACAGTAAAAACTTTGTAATTTGTGATTGGACTTTGATTTATTTCAGGTCCCTTTGTGGGACTGGAGGCTATTTGCTAACACCTCCAATTCTTTTGTCTTTCTTCCTCAAGTACACTGGAACTACAACTTTTGTTTTTTGTCCTGAACACCTTAATTCTATAGAGCAGATGCCACAGGAAGGCAAATGCCATTTTTAGAAAGCAGAAATGAAATATGTGGATCCACTTCCTAGAAGTTTTGGGTTGTCTTCAGGGAAAAAAAAGAAGGAAATATAAAAACTTTTGGCAAATAAATTCTCTTTTCATGGTAAAAGATTCTTTAATCTTTTATCTTTAAACAATTCAGAGTTCTGATGGGGTGCTTGAGTGCATGCACTTGGGCCCCAATCCTAAAATCACATTTCTTTTGAAAAATCACGTTTCTTCCTAGTCTTAAAACATTATTCCAGGCAGTTTCTCCCCACCCCAAGTTCACAGGCTGCCTTAGCAACAAGCATTATCTCCTTACCTGCTATAGTAGCCAGTTGCACCTATAGAACTCATTAGGCTTAACCAGCTGTGTACTGGCTTAACGGACTGTGCCCTGGGTCATAACAACATTTGCTACTCACTAACCAATCATATGTATTCTAGACTTAGACATACCTATACTCCTCACTTAATCTTGTCTAATGAGACATTGATAATTTTTCTGAGCCAGCCCTGACCACTGGTTGATTTAGTGACATTTCAGGTCTAAAACCACACCTCCATGTAGCACCTCCTTGGCCTATTTCCCGTTGAATTTTAGATACCAAAAGTATATATTCCTTTAAGAAATGACCACTACTTAACCACTCCCTAATCCCACCCCAAAACAGTTAGCATATTTGGCACAAGTGATACTATAGAATATCCTATATAAACTTTCCCTGTACTCCTTTAAGGTTGCAGGTTCCCTAACACCTCTTGCCTACTGAAAAGCATAATAAATCTTTACCTTGACTTCACCAATGCTTGAGCCCTTAAATTCTTCTCCAGACGACCTGCCCCTGGTACTCTTGTCTTTGTGGGGGTCTCATACCCCCTTCACCCTTCATCATATTCTCAAAAAAATGATATAGTGAGGACTGGAGCAGAGACTTTAAAGAACCACAAGTCCACACTTATCTCTTGCCTTCTTCTCCTTGATTAGAGAAAATGAGACACCTTAGAAAAATTGGGCTAACCATTTGCTATTTTTCACTTTTTATTTAGAGACGAACATATAGGAAGAAGATTACTGGATACTTGGCTCCCAACTCCTAACATATAAAATTCATATTCAATGCTTAAGAAACATAAAAATAAATACTAAAAATTACATCATTTACCTTACTGAGACTCATTCCAAGCTCCTGAATTCAGTAAGAGGCTAACATGGAAATGTCTGTAATCGTGGTTGGAGGTGACTGAGAAAGAGGCTACAAACATTAGCGAGATACTAGAAAAAAAGATTTAGGTTAAACTGAGTGCTTGTATATATTTGATTTAGATAAAAATAATTCAAGAAAAAGGTTTAGAAAATAGAAATAGTAAACAGACAGATTTTATTTTAAACTATGTTTATTATGATTTATTTAAAAATCTATTTATAATAGTAATAAAATTTGTTATTTTGAGTTCTGTGGACTTGTATTTATGATTACTGTCTATCCCATTTACCCAGTGAAATCTAGGCTCTGGTCTGTTTTACTGAAAAAATAAATGAGTTGGAGGTGATTCTTTCAGAATGGACCATGGGACCACTCTGAGAAAGCACCATGCATTTCAGGCTACAAATGCATATAGGTAAATGTTATAATACTGCACAGTGCTCCACAACTGCCTTTTTAGCAAAGGCAGCTTTGTTTGAAGTAACAAAAGAAATCCTTCTTAAATGTATGTGTTTGGGGCTTTAGAGCCTGTGGAAATTTTTAACTAAAATGTAAATGATTACTTGTTGCATATGTTATAATGTTTTTTTCATTGAACTAGATGACCTCAAATTTAAAAACTGTGATTCTGCAATAGGAAATAAGTTCAGAATGTTAATTGGAAGTCAGATAGCTTAGGATTTACTTAGAAACCAAGCTGAGTGGGTTGCATTTTATCCAAGAAGCAATAGGAAATCACTGAAAGTTGTTTTTGAGGAAGTGACATAGTCAGGCCTGTACTTTTGGAATATTCATATTTTGAAAGAGATTAAATTCAAGAGTTCAATTTGGAGAATATTGCAATTTTGTGTGAACTAGGTTGTGGTCTTATGAATAGTGAGTGAGGGGATGTGAAAAATATTTGGAATGTTGAATCTTTAAGACACGAATATGAGGATGAGGGAGAACAGACAATGAAAGATGACTTTGAAGATATGAATGTGGTACATGGAATGATACTGTTAAACTTTAGTTTGTACTGCATGGAATGACATTGATGCCCTCAACAGAAATAAGTATTATATATAAAAGGGTCAGGTTTAGAGAAGAAGATGATGAGTGCCATTTTAGACATGTTGAGTTTGAAAGGGAAATGTTTAGCAGAGAGTTGGTGATGTGGGATTGATGGTCAGAAGAAAGAGTAGAGTGTGTGCGTGTGTGTGTGTATTTGTGTGTGTATATATACATACCTCAGTCACATAATTAAAGACACTGAAGCTGAAAAGACCACAAAGAAAGAGAATATATTAAAAAAAGCATTCCCTGAGGCTAATGGGACACATTCTGGATGAGAAAGAAATTGATTATGAGCCAACAGGAGATGCCTGAAAAGACTAATCAAACAAATAGAAATAGAAAAGAAAATTGTCTCAGAAGCACAGGGAAGAAAGAACATTCAGGATGAGGAGGCAGTCAGTGTTAAAGCTACATAGAGAAGAAAAAAAATAGGGAACTTTTACTTTAGCAGTTAAGAAATTGTTGGTAATTTGCAGAGTCCAATTTCACTAGTGTTGGAACTGAAAGCCAGATAACAAGGGGTAGAAAAGTGAGTGCAAGCTAAGGAATTGGAGGTAAAAATGGCATCCTATTCTTCCTGTAAGTTTGACTGTGTAAAGGAAAAGAGGTATAGGATTATTGTAGAAAGGTTAAATGAAGGGTTTTGAAGGATCAGAGAGGAGGGTTGAGCATGGATAGTCAAAAAGACACTGGTGAACCAAAAAAGATTGAAGATGAGAGGAAGGGACGGGGTGAGATGGCAGTTTGGACTTAAGGACAAATAAAGGTGTAGGTCTTATGCAGAGAGAATTCACCTCTTCTTCAAAGACTAAAAGAGAATGGATATGATTTAAAGAATTTTTTTTCTTTTAAAGTGGGATAGGGGAAGAAAGGATCTCATGTCTGATGGCCTCAGTTTTCTTGGCAAAGTAGGAGGTGCGGTCTACCTCTGAGAGTGAATGGTTGAGGTAGTGTGGGAGCACTGAGATGCTGTTGTGTGATAACAGTGTTGCACAGTGCTGAGGACTGAGTGGGAAAGAGAGATTGAATTTGTAGGGATACAATCAGCATGGTGATATGTCACATAAAGATACACATATGCATTCACATACATTCATATGTTTGAAATTACAAACATACATATGAATATACAAATGTAACAGGATTTCAAATAAGCATGTGACATTTCATATTTATCTGTTTATGCAGAAGTTACTCCAAATTGGTGGAGAAAATACTGAGTGGGACATTGTATTTGTATAAAGGATGGAGTTATTTCTAGAGATTCTTCAGGAGGAGAGATATTTGTGTTTTTACAGATGTAGTGGAAGCCAGCATTGTTCCTGATTTCCAGCTTGCCTCCCTTGGAAAGAGAATGCTAGAAGGGACTTCTTTGAGTGAGCTTGTATCCTCTCTCTTTGTTAAAGCTGAGATTTCATTTCATCCTCACTTAAAGACCTCATTAACTTGTAGATTTTTCAGTATATTCTATTCTGTATAATGTCTTGGATTTTTATTAGCTATTTCTTAGGTTTATTCACTTTTCATTATTATTAGTAATGGTATTTTGTATAACCAGCACTAAGTGGGAAGGAACTAAGCTTGTAAATATGAGTTACCCTCCCTGTCGGAACTGATAAGCTCAGTGCCTTTCTTTCTGAACCAGATTCCTAGATCTAAACTTCCAAAATTTGAAGGGAGAAATAAAATTCCAGCTCAACATGCCTCTTGAAGGTAGGTAAGGGAAGGAACAAGCCCTGGACCTTCTCTTTCTCATCTCAAAGCAGAAATTAGTCTTTCTTTGAGATGTATGGGCTATTTTCCAGAGACATATATCCATGCCATCCCTGTGATCTTCAGAGCAAAGACTGTCCTTTCTATTTATATATCTAGAAATTTAGCACAATGCTTCGCATATAGTAAGAGATTAAATAATTTTTCATTTGTTCATTTCTTCATTCATTCATTTTATAACTCTAGATAACTCATGTGAATATAAATATCATACATGGCACACATATATACATGAATATGTATGTGTCTTTCTGTGTCATGCAAATATGTATACATTTTGTCTCTGTGTATATATGAGTACACACACATACGGTGATATATATATCACTTTTTGTTTTTTTAATTCTTCTCCAGTTTCTTTAGCTAATTCATCTTTAACAGCATCTCAGATCTATTACTTCATTTTTCAGTCTGTGTTCTAATCCAAACTTTGGTCACTTCAAATATAAACTTCCATAACCTCATATTGACCTCTTTGTCTTGAGTATTTTACACTTTCAGCCAAATCTAAATATTGCTGTTAAGGGAAAAGAAAGAAAAAACAGCAACAATATAAATGAACACTGATCTTCATCCTCCTGGTCTAAAAGAAATCAGACCTGAAAATTTTATGGAAACCAGACAGGTCATATATGGGGAATTAAATAACCTCTTTATCTTCTTTTTGTGTGTAGTGGTTTTAATTTTTATGATTATTAGAATAAGAAGTAATGGTTAAAGGTAAATAAAAGAGAGAGAAAGCTCTAAATACCCATCTACCTGATGAATAATAGATATTTTGTCAGGAAATCTCTCTCAACATGGAAGTGTGACACCAAATTTTAATAATCAAAACAGTTGGTCACAATAATTTTTTTTTTTCCTTTCTTGATAGCCAAAGAAGGTATTGTGATCTTAGGGAAGTAAAAGCATCTGTGCCAATCATGATGGAGGTGATAATGTCTCACTGTATTGTGGGCTGGTAGATGATGTCTGAAGTATTTAGTCCACTTTCAGGTACTACATTTTCGATTATTTTAAGCTAAAGGAACTGGTAATATTAACCAGGGAAAAAAGAATCTATTCTTAGTTCTGCTAATTCCCTAGGTGGACACAGGACTATTTCTCTTGCTCCTCTTTGACTGAGTCAATACTTGTACAACTGTGCTTACATTTCTAGTTTTTTAGGGGGATGCACTTGGGGATATCCATCTGGACAATACAGAGCAGAAAGTATTTGAGGAAAGGATTGTGTTCATCCTTCGTTGCTGAAGAAGACCATGCTATCAAAGAAATGATGACATGACTTGCACTTGACTTTGCTTTGAGTGAGGGAGGGCTGTGCAGGTCAACAGCCTTACTTCTCCTCCAGAGCCATCTGAATCCAGTGACCAGATATTCCTCAGGATGACTGGAGATGACCCAGGATGCACTGGGAGACCTTGGGGCTTTAGGCCAAGGTCTTTGCAGGCATTAACTTAGGGTGAGGCAACACCCATTCATTGACTAAAGGAAGAACCAGGTTCTAGTAGTGAGGACTAACATTATTATGACTACTGCAGCCATAATAAATAAGGATTCGTTTTATTTGAACCATTATCTTATTAATCTTTGTAATAATTCTGCAAGATAAATACCACAAATAAGATTATGACCATTCTATGTAGGAGGAAACAAACTGAGAGAAGTAAAGTGACTTGCTCAAAGTCATGTAGCCACTAAGAATTAGTCAGAATTAAACCAAAATCTTCCCATTCCAGACTGGCAGGAAATATGTGCCAGTGGGATTTGGCCTATATGCTGCCAGAACTAGATCAAAATGTAACTGGAAACATTAAATAAAACAAATAAAAATTCAACAGAACTTAGATAATGTTAAATTGTGGTTTTCTGCATAGATATGTGGCCCACGAGGTTCCTTATATACCATTTAGTAGCCACATTTTCTATTTGTGTTTGACACCATTGCTCTTGAGACACCTGGGAGGCAAAGAGTTGAGCCTGAGGTCAGGAAAACCTGATTCTAATTCAGCCTCAGATAAATAGCAGCTGGGTAACCCTGGGCAAAACACTTCTGCCTTTCTCAATTTCCTAACTGCAATATGGGCAAAATAATATCACCATCCTCCCCACCCCCCCCGAGTTGTTTTAAGGATCAAATGAAATATTTTAATAGTTCTTTGCACAGTACCTAGCACAAAGTAGGTACTTAATAAGTTCTTCCTTATTTTCCTTCCTTCCTTCTTTCCTTCCTTCCTTCTTATTTCCTAGTAATATTCTAGGATGCTCTAGTGAAGATTTTAAAATAATTCCCTGGCATGAAGCACAGTATGTACAGTGCAAGTATGGTAAGTGAGACTGTACCAAGAAAAAGTCATGCTGCCCTATTCCATTTCTGTGAATTTAAGGAATGAGGGAGGGGCTGGAGGTTACTCACAGGGTTGGAATGAAATTTTCCTAACTTAGCATGAAAGAACAAGATAACAAGCTAGGACAGGAAAGAACAATGTGCACTTAAATATAACCAAAATTCAATGAAATTCGATCAGAGGAAGACATCACAGTTTTCATAATATGTGTTAGTGAGCAAACTGGAAAATGTTCTGTGTCTATTTTTGTTGTAATTCTGGGAGGGCATGTGGCTATTATACAGTCTTCACTTTCCAAGTTTTCTAAGAATTGTAGCTATTGTGCCACTGAAAAGACTCAGTGTTTTCCCCAAAGCATAACTCTTCTTCCAAGTAACAAGTCAGTGGCAAAGTTTATATTCTTACTTTTTCCAGTGAATATTTATGAGGTATCTAGCTGAAACAAAAGTTCCTCATAATCCTTAAATTGATGACCGCTATTGGATTTATTAATATTTAAATCATTAGAGTTTTATTTAATATATTATCATAAGAATTAGAGAGGTCTGTGCCTAACAAACAATGAACAGAAAATGCAGAGTTCAGACTCTGTTTATTTCTTCCTTAAATCTTGTTCTTTTGCTGAGACATTCGAAGGATCTGAACGATTGTGCACAGTGTACAGCACCCATATATAGGTGCTATAATGACTTGGTGTGATGTTTGGGAGTGGGGTTGGGGAAGAAGGGGGAGAAAGGATCAAATGTAGTATAAATAGAAAATTGGCTTTTCTTGTATACCCAGTGCAGAATACAATGCTGGGCACATAGTAAGCACTTAATAAATGCTTAAATCAGTCAGTCTGACTGACTGATTGACATAATGTTCATTGTAATCAATCACTTACTTGGTCCATGCAGATGGCTATACTCCCGGGTTATGAACTCAGCTCGATGGTATTTCAGATTACTGTTTATCTTATAGTTTATCCATATCGTTTTTGGAAGCTGCTCTGTCTTTTCTCTAAAATTTACTTTAGGAATCATTATGTGAGAAAGCAACAGCAAACTTGTTGTGAAACAGATTTCTGTTTTATCTTTTCCACCAAAATATTAGACCTTTGTGTTAGTTCTAATAGACTTGAGGAATGGATTTGGACTTATTTGAATTTCTTAAATAGATGGAAGAAAATGTTCTTTTAAGAATAATTTACATTTTAATTTAGGCAGAATTATTAACCATATAGTTTATTTCTAAAAAATAAACAAATTTATCCTTTTCTGCTGAACTAATGAAATATGCATTGTGATCTGGATAGAAATATACAAGACACTTTCATTACCTAGCAATCAGTAATACAATATACTATAATATCTTTGAAGGCCTTTCACTCCCTTTTTGCATATTTTTCTCTTTCATGCTGACAGATTTTTTTATCATTCATGTCTGATACTTATTTAATAATTTCTAAAGCACGTTCCCTCATTATATATCTCTGATCATAGTGTGTCTTATCCTACCAAATACCTTTCTCCTTGTTCTGTGAGTTGGCATAATGCACCCTCCAGAGCATGATTGGGCAAAATAAAAATCTTCATTTTTTAACATTTCAAAATTTGCCAAGAAATTTTCTCACCAGAACCTCATGAGGTAGATATCATTGTTACCATTCTATAGATAAATAAACTAAGGGTCTAGTAATTTTTCACTCACCCAGAGTCTCTCAGCCGGTAAGTGTCTCTCGTCTTGCATTCTATCCTTGCTTCTGGATCAATCCAACTTTTACTGCATCAAGTTGCCTTTAAAAATTCTCCATTTGAAGTTTTGTTTTTGTTTTGTTGTGTTTTGCTGGGGTTGAAAAGACTTGGAGAGAAAATAATTTCCACAATCTCCATATAAATTGTTATAATTTTATGACAACATCCTTGACTATTCCAGGTCTTATCAAGTTCCCTTAGAGTACTTATGGCATACTATTTATAATTGGATGGTCATGTATTATTTCACTCTGTGTGTATACATGTGTGTATGTGTATTGTTCGTATGTTTTATTCTTTCTCCAATAAGAATATAAGAAAGCAAGAATAACGTCTTTTTTATCTTCCCAATGTCTTACCATATTGCCTGAACATTGAATGGGTATTTGATTAATCTAGAGTGATTTCAAAGGTAAAAGAATCAAAGAATAGGATCTCATATTTGACTTTGAAATTCAAATGGTTTAAATTATATAACTGATCTTATTCATTTGGTATTTTGTAACTTTAACTTACTTTTTTTCTTGTTACTCTACCTAATTTTTGGCATTGCTCATCTGTGAGAGCTATTCCTCTTTTCCTAATGGGTGTATTTTTGCCTTTTCATTTTTCATTTTTAAAAAAATCAATTTTTTTCAATATTATTACAGCTTTGTAAGTCCTTTTGCCTAATATTTATTTTTTTCAATGTTTGTCTTTTCTTATATGTGTTCATCCTTCGTTGCCAAAGAAGACCATACCATCAGAGAAATGATGACATGACTTGCACTTGACTTTGCTTTGAGTGAGGGAGGGCTGTGCAGGTCAACAGCCTTACTTCTCCTCCAGAGCCATCTGAATCCAGTGACCAGATATTCATCAGGATGACTGGAGATGACTCAGGATGAGGCAATTGGGGTTAAATGACTTGCCCAAGGTCACATAGCTAGTAAGTATTAAAAGTCTGAGGTAATATTTGAACTCAGGTCCTCCTGACTCCTGCACTGGTGCACTATCCACTGTACCACTTTGCTCCCCCTCTTTTCTTATAGCATACTAGTTGAGATATATGTCATTACAACTTTTTCTTTGACAAATCAATCCTGATTTTAACATTTTTTGTTTAAATTTTGTTTTGTAATTTTTAGGCAGGATTTGCCAACAGCAAGGAAAAATCACAGATTCACAAAGGTTAAAAGTTGGAAGGGACCACAGCAGCTATCAAGTCTGATCCATGTCTTAAAAATCCTCCTTATTACATTAAAAAAAATGGTGATTTGGTCCTTGTTAGACTTCCTAAGATAATGAACCTACCATCTCTCAAGGGATCCCATTTCGTTTTTGGACAGCTCTAATTGTTAGGAAGATTTTTCTGATGTCAATCCTAAATTTAATTTTTTGTAGCTTTAAGAATTATACTAGATACCGTCCTCTGAGGCCAGAAAAGAACAAGTCTAATCCTTCACAAAATAGCCTTTAAAAACTTTTGTCATGATCTCCCTGAACCTTATCTTCTTTAGGCTAACCATGCCAAATCCCCCCAGTCAGTTCTTATCTGACAAGGACAATAGCCCTTTACTATTCTGATTGTGCTGTTCTGATTCTCTCCAGATTATCAATATCTTAAACTTTTGTAGCTAGAATTAACCACAGGATGAGTTCTGATGACAGGAGATGACAGCAGAACTCTCACCTTCTTATTACCAGAACCTCTGTCTCTCTTAATGAAGCACCAGGTCACATTGACTGTTTTTGGTTGCCACATTTCATATTCATTTCTGACTCTTACTGAACTTGAAATTCATTAAAATCTCTAGATCTTTTTTTTTCTTTCAAGTTTCTTTGTGGGATGGCCCAGTTGATTTTATTTTGTAACCTTTGCACCTATGTCTATTGAATGTTGTCTTATCATCTTAATAGAGTCAGTTCAATGATCTTACCCATAAATTTTTTTGGAAATTAATTTAGTCATGTAATGGGTTGGTTATCACACCCAGATTCATGTCATTTGCAAATTTAATGCACATAACATTTATGTTTCTGATAAAGTCATTGATAAAAATGTTAAACAGCACAGGGAAAAACCCAGGTCCCTAGGGTGCACTACTGGAGACTTCCTGCCAGTGTGGAATCAACCATTAAATAGCTAATCTTTGGCTCTGGCCATTCAGTCTGTTCTGAATATATCAAAGGCGATGATCTAGTCCACATCTCTCTATTTTCTCCACCAGAATAGGGGAAATTCTTTAACTTAAGCTTCACTAAAATCAAGATTGCCTACATCTATATCACTTCCTTCATCTACAGGTTTAGGAATCCTGTCAAACAGAAAAGAAATATGGTGAATCTGATGTGACTTGATGGAGAAATCAATTGGATTTTTGTAATCATCACTTTCCTTTTTCCATGTTAAATAGCTTTTAAAAATGATCTGATACAGAAATTTGCCAGAAATTGAAGTTAAGTTCCTTGGCTTATAGTTTACAAACTATTTTCTTTCCTTTTTTGAAAATGAAAATAGTTTTCTTTCTCTAATTTTGTGATATCTTTCCTGTTTTTCATAATCTTTCAATTGTTATTGATGACTCAGAAATGACATCTGTCCACATGTAAGGTAATATTTTTGGCTATACTTATGTACCTATTGTGCATCCTTGAAGATCTAAAGAGCAGAACAGTCTTTTCTATGAAATTTATAAATATATTAGAGAAATAACTTCCCAACCATCTAGAGCTTGGGTAGTATAAAGTCTACCGCCCAACATTCATTGATTGGGGAATTCCTGGTCTACGAATCCAGACCAAGAAGCTATTAAATTCACCCCCTCAGTGTTCAGGCCACAGGTTTAGGGGTTCAAACCCAGAGTCAGCAACCTATAATTTTGGTGCATGTGTTCCAAATCCCTGTCATTTGGCTCAAGTGCTCAATTTAATTCAAAACTTTCATTCACATTGATTAACCTTTGGGAAAAATCAAATATCACTATTTGAATGCTTACTTACTAAGCAGAGGTGTCCTACACTTCTGAGTCATGGAGAATATGTATTAGCAATAATTTCCTGTCCTAATATTGTGACTGTCTGCAAGACATTGTTATCATAGATGCTAGAGATATGCACAAAGATATGCTTTATTCTATAGGAACTTATAGTCTAATGAGTGAAGACATTTACATCAAATAACTGTGAAAAAAGGAAGAATGAGACAAGTGTAAAAGATGGGTTCAGAAATACTGCTATGAAAATTGTGGAAGGAAATTACTTGTGGGTAGAGAGTGGGGCAGGGAAGACAAAGGAAGACTTCATGGAAGCAGTTATAAATGAATGGCTTCTTAGAAAGAATTTGGATAGATTGAATTGGAGGGGGCTCATTTCAGGCATGTGGAAGGATAGAGATGGGAGATTCTAAACTGAGAATGGTTGACAGTGAATAATTCAATTTGACTGGAAATACTTAGTGACGGGGAAGTCCTGGCTAAATATTTAGATGCCCATAGATCAAGGTTTCTAGATCCTTTGTCTCTTTCAGAATTTGGGGAAAGATGCTCCTAGATAATTTCATTACAGGAGCTAACAGACCCTGTGAAATAGAACTCTAGGTAATACTACCTTGCCAGTTAGTCAGTCTTTAATGTGATTCAAATGCATATTAAACAAATATACTAAAACTTTTGATTTTAATTATTTATTATTATATAATACATCACATAATAATTATATACAATCATATTATTAAGTATAATTATCAATATTAATATATTTAATGTAATACAATTTTAGTATTTAGTTTTTTCCTATAAAATTATTTCTACATTATGTGTAGCATCTACACAGATGTACTAGAAGAATCTTGTGTTTTTAATAAATAGGGATAAAGCATTATAGATGTATAGATTTAGAGCTCCAAAATACTTCAGAGGTCAGATGGTTTTTTTATAGATAAGGAAACTGATACTCAAGCAAGGCAACTGATTTGACTCATCTCACACAGCTACCTAGCAGAACTAGAATTTGAATCCAGGCCCTCCTGACCTCTAATTTAGTGCTCTATCTATACAATATGCTGCTATTAAAACACACAATCTAAATATTTCCATTTTTGAAATTGAAGGCATTGCAGAGATTTGTGGTTTTTCACTTGACACTGTACATGTAATATCTGGTTCTTATTTCAGATTAGAAGCTGTCCTTATTGTCTCTCACATTATCACTTTCATGGTCACCTTATGTAGTTTTCTTTTAGTTTAATTTCACAGACCTTCATGATTCCTACTACCACTCATTCATGTTTGTCCTATTATTTGGAGAATGAAGCAGGAGTGATTTACAGTGTCACTGAAAGCCTGTGTATTTGGCCTTCTTCACAGTTTTCACTGGGCTCTGCTCTGTGGGTATATATAGATCACAGTGACACTTTTACAAGGCTAGGCATTTGTTTATTAACACTATGTTCAGAATCTCCCTGTGATGGTCCTGCAGGAAGACTGAATTAATTGGATTTTTTTTTTTTGCTTTTTTTGTTTTTTTTTTTTTTGTTTTTTACTATGAGAAAAGGGGGAAAAAGAATCCGGAAATTTGCTATAGTTTTTTTTTTTTTTTTTTTTTTTTTAAGTAGACATAGAATGACTCTCATTTGGGTGGTAGGATTGTAACTATGAGATAACTAAACCAATTGTCATGCATGCAGCTAGATTCACTCTATACCCCTCCTGCAATCTCATTAATTCCTCACACTTTAGTGTTTTCCTCACACTTGAAAGAAATGTCCCATTTCTCTATGTTCTGACATCTGATGGCTGTGAAATATAATTGTTTCCCTGAAAGTGTGATTTTGATTTTAACCATTACAGATACAAGAGTTTAATGAAAAATGAAAGAAAAATAAAGGATTATTTAAAATCCTCAAATAAGTCGATAAAACTTTCTCACCCACACCATCACTGTGTAAGTTATAGAATTTAGAAAAGCCATTTTATGTAACTTAAAATGATGGGAAACTAAGAAATACTATTTCTCCTTGAATTTTGTATTTTGTTGAGTTATGACTATGAGCAGAATATGAGAAATGAGTTCAAACAGTCTGACTAAATGTCTTCCTACATTAAAAGAGGAAAATGCCTGGGTTTTCATTGTTGCTACCAAGGAATATTAATGAAAAGGATGCAATTTTTTTAACTTGAAGAGTTAAAATGCACAGGCTGAAAGTATATATATAAATATATATGTATATACATATATATGCACACATACATACACACATGCACCTACATATATGTATGTATATATACTTACATATGTATACATATATAAATACAAACATGCATATAAACATATAAAAATAAAAAATTATCCAGCCAATCAACTAGCATTTATTCTATGCTTACTATGGGCAAGGTACTTCACATAATCCTCATGAAAACAGAAGTATTTTGAGGTCAGGGACCACATCTTTTATGTTTTTCAGGTACAATAAAGTGACCGATAAGATGTCTTTCTGTGGTACAGAATCAATAATAGCATATCTAGACATGAAACTACCATGCTCCTACACATATAGACCATACCGCCTTTCACGCTCCCGTCACCTCAGAACATACAACAAAGATCATGTAGCTTGGAACACTGATGCACTGTTTGTGGAATTGTGAACTGATCCAGCTATTCTGGAGAGCAATTTGGAACTGTACCCAAAGGGCCATAATGCGTACATTACATCTTCTAGGGCTGTATCCCAGAGAGATCACACAAATGGGAAAAGAACCCACACGTACAAAAATATTCATAGCAACTCTTTTTGTGGTGGCAAATATCCCCTCAGTTGGGGAATAGCTGAGCACGTTGTGGTATGTGAATGTAATGGAATACTATTGTGCTATAAGAAATGATGAGCAGGCAGAATTCAGAAAAACCTGGAAAGACATATGCAGTGACTCCGAGTGAGAGGAGCAGAACCAGGAGAACATTGTACACAAGTAACAGCCACATTGTGAAATGACCAACTTTGATAGTCCTGGCTCTTCTCAGCAATGCAAGGTTCCAAAGTTCTAAGACACCTCCAAATGGGTCTCATAGAAAATGCTATCTACAGCCAGAGAAAGAATTATGGAGTCTGAATGCAGATTGAAGTATACTATTTATTCCCTCTCTTTTTATTTTGTTTTTTCATTCCTTTGGTTATAATTCTTCTTTACAACATGACTAATGTGAAAATAAATTCAGTATGAATGTTTATGTAGAGCCTATATCAGATTGCATGCTATTTTGGGGAGGGGAGAGAGGGGGAGAAAATTTAAAACTCAAAGGCTTGTGGAACTGAATGTTGTAAACTAAAAATAAATAAAAAATAAAAATAAACATAGAGTTTATATAAAACTTAAGCATGTCCCATTTAAAAAAAAAGTGTACATCTACTTTTGCCTTTTGAAATTAATTCATTTACGTTAGCTGGCCTATATTCACACCAATAGGTAAAAAGTAATTTTTTTTTTAATCCAGGGATAAAAATTTTTAAGGATTTTTTGTTTGCTTGTTTTAGGAACTGGCCCTCTCTTTCTCTATTCTAGTTAAGACTTTATACTTCTTCTGTAGGGGCCTGGAACCTATAAACATACAAACATAACTCTGAACTATAAATGCTGGAACAATCCTCTATTCAGGATTAAGAAAGGACAGAAAGAGATGAGGGTCAGTTTACACTCTGTAAAGTAATTCTGGACTTTAGAGGCCAGGATCTCTGAAAGAATCCCTTAGATTTCCCTCTTTCCCTTCCTTAGTAAATAATCCATAAACTTCAATACTTGTATTTCAATGGATTTATGATTTCCTTGAGGCGGATAACTCACTTCAACAGTTCAGATTTTGATCCGTTGAGATCCTATCTTGTGTGACTCTTGACACTGTCCTCCCATAAATTCTCTACAAGAGTTGGTAGCAAACTTCTCAGACCCTTGCTTCTCCGTGTGGACTGATGCAGGATACAGGTTGTACATGTTTTCTCTCACACTAAAAGCAGCTCATTTCTTTTTCTGTTCTTTTTTTTTTGAGAAGGGAGGGCAGGAGAGGGCTTACATTCCTTTGATGAAAGCTTTCAAGCTCTCACTTTGACTGAGGCAATTCCTATTCAGTAATTAGGGTGATTTAAGAAATGAGCCCTGGGATGGCCCCTTTAATATAAAAAATCAAACTGAGAGGGGAAGAACCTCGGGGTTTTTGGCCAAAAGGGAAACAATTACTATTTGCATTCACTCTGAGCCATCAGGGCCCAAAAGTAACCAGTTAACCCTAAAACATCAAGGTAGGTTTCAGACATCAAAATTTGTCTTCCTTTGGCCAGAACACTCTCACCTAGAGGCATGATATCCCATGTGGGGAGAGGAGAAGAGAAGGTCTGGGAGAGAACAGGAAGGGAGAAAATAGGAGAAGAGAGCTGTGTTGCCCATCTGGAACTGACCAGTTGGTTCCTGCTGGGCGGTTCCAACTACTCACAGGATGTATTTTGCCCTCCATTCTCAAAGAAAGCCATAGAAGGTTGGTTGATGGACGATGATGCCATGACTCACAAATTAACTGAATTTAAGTGAGG
The DNA here is from genome assembly GCA_023548195.1 of Bettongia penicillata ogilbyi. NCBI lineage: Eukaryota > Metazoa > Chordata > Mammalia > Diprotodontia > Potoroidae > Bettongia > Bettongia penicillata. The sequence goes on from JAJHZJ010000767.1 coordinate 854,833, forward strand.
GTTTTTGTGTTCATTCTCTGTTGCTAAAGAAGACCATGTCATCAGAGAAATGGTGACATGACTTGCACTTGACTTTGTTTTGAGTGAGAGAGGGCTGTGAAGGGTCACCAGTCTCACTTCTCCTTCAGAGCCATCTGGGACCTCATCTGATAATCCTCAGGATGACTGGAGTTGTCCTGGTATGCTTTGGGAGACTTTGACTTTTTTAAGATGAGTTCTTTTTGAGTTCTCAGTTGGTCTTGCCACTGACTCCTGGACTATCTCCAGTCATCCTGATCTATATCTGGCCACTGGAACCAGATGACTCTGGAGGAGAAAATGAGGCTGGATATTTTGCACAGTCCTCCTTCACTTAAATCTAATTCATTTGTAAGTCATGGCATTATCTTCGTGATGTTATGGTCCTCCTTGAGAACGAAGGACTAACTACACGACATAACCACTTGTTAAGTTGTTTTTTACATAGTTTTCTGCTAGTAATATGCTGTAGTCTATTAATACTGATCCATTATCTCTGAAGTTACTTAGAATTTTGATTCCTTAGACATGAAATTCTATAGGTAACACCCTTAAAGCATACCTGGAAGAATACTAATATTTAAAAGATGGATCTTTGTCATAAGAAGAAATTTTGAGTCCCTGAAAAAGCTTCCCAACTTCCCAAATACAACTTGAACATTCTCTCATCCTTGGGCCAGTTCATTATTCATCTGCAGTGTCTGAATGATTTATATGTCCTCTTAGGGTTAGAGCTATGAGCTACCTGGTCAAATGTACATCATAATTTTCACAATAGCTGTTCTTTATGCACTTGTTTTTTTCTCTATGGATGGTCAGACTATACTCTTTTAAATGGTTGTAGATCTCATGTTATAGATTATGAATTATTTAAGTTATACTGGTTGTAAATAAGAGGACAAGAATTTAAACCAGGACCTTGAACTACAAATTTGGCATTCTATTGTTTACACCAGACTATATATTGACTTCCAAATATAACCTTAAATTATTTTCCACCCACTGCTAAAAAAAATGATCCCAGGAATAAGGAGGGGGCAGTACTGAGTCATATCCCAGACCAAGTCTTATATTGTATATATTTGCTCATCTCTTGTCTAGTGAATCACATTATAGAACTGATGGGGTATAACCAAAATCTTCCTACATGCAATTATTTCTTTACACTCATTATGAAGGCAAGAATGAATGGTTGCATTTTTCTATGACTTTATAAAATGGAGAAGAGAATCTATCCTTCCTAATTAAAAATTATACAGTACAGGAAAACTCTAAAATAGGTAGAACTCTGAAAAGGGCCTGTTGTGAAGCAGGAGAATGAGTAAACTTAATTTTCTATCTGTTGGGATCTTTGTTCTTAGAATTAAGAAACCTAGAACTGGGAGAGAGGGGATGACCTAGACATTGTATGCATCCACATATGAGATTTCTAAGTTTATAAGTATATACATATGCATTGTGCGTGTTTATGATCTTTTACAGCTATATGGATGTTAACATCTGTGTTAAAAGATCCTATACAAACGTGTGTATGATATATGCATAAATATGTGTGTAAAAATAAATGTGTGTATACAATTGATACATATATTTGTATATCCACATATATATGAATATGTGGATATACATAAGGGTCTATATGGGATAATATAACTAGATTATTTCAGAAGTCAGCAGATCCAATCCTTTTATTATACAGATGAGATAGCTGAAGCTTAGGGAGGTTAGGAAACTTGCCCAAATCACATATGTGACAGTTGAGATTTGAACTAATTTCTTTTGCCCTCAGAGTCAGTGCTTATTTCCCCCTCTTTTAACATGCTGCTTTCCTTCCTTCTTCTTCCTTTCCTTCCTTCCTTCCTTCCTTCCTTCCTTCCTTCCTTCCTTCCTTCCTTCCTTCCTTCCTTCCTTCCTTCCTTCCTTCCTTCCTTCCTTCCTTCCTTCCTTCCTTCCTTCCTTCCTTCCTTCCTTTCTCTTTCTTTTTTCATCTACCTTTCATCCATCTGGCTACCACCTACCATCTATTTATATCTGGCATCTATCTAGTTATCTATATTCTATTTATCTATCTTCTATGTCTCATAGTTAAGAAATGCCAAAAAGATGACTGACTGATTGATTATTCATTGGTATTGATCTTGATGTAACTTGATATGACAGACTTCAGACAGCTGATTCAGACAAGACACCAATCAGCAACCATTCTTATCCAATTTGCAAAGAAATTATGTATTTTATCTTACAACATTATTCAGTGCTTACCAAATCCAGTGCTTACCAGAAGTCTTTTTGACAAAATTATTTACAATATATAGACATGAGGTTTCTGTCTAGTTTATGATCCCTTGACTTCTTTCATCTTTTTCTTATTTTCAACATTTATTGCTCTCATCTACACCTTTTTTCTTATTTAAAAATTCTAGTTTTAAGTTATATTTTTATTTTGAAAAGTTTTGTCAGAGGTAATCATACAATTCATTTAAATTAAAACCTCCTCTATAATAACAAAAGTATATACAATCATAGATTTAGAGCTGGGAGATACCTTGAAGCCTCTTGAGGCCGCTCTCCCATGAGTCCAATCAGGAAACTGAGTGTTAGAGAGGTTATATGATTTACTCAGTCATACAACCAGTAAATACCTGAAGAGGGATTTAAACTCAGAGCCTTCTGACAAGTCCCCTGACCTATCCCCTAAACCGCGCCTCTCATTTAATGCATTCAGTGATCCATTTGATATATTCAATTACCTTCATAATAGTCTTTTGATTATGCTCATCATGAAATAAGAGATCAACAAATGTCTTTGAAATTAATATATCTTGTTGCCTTTGGACTCTCAATTAAACCAATTACAATAATTCCTTTATTTATTTCTCCAAGGGAAATCTGTCAACCATAATTCCATCTGGTTGCAATATCCTTATAGTTTCCATTTTAATTTAAGGTAGGGGAACTTCATTTATTTTGGAACATGGATCCCTTCCTGTGTCAGTCCAGTATAGCCTATGGACCCCTTCTCAGATGCATAAACTTCAAATTTTATTCCATTTGTTTAGAGCAAAGAGGATATAGGCTGAGCTGTTATTCATCCTTCATTCTCAAAGGATGATGTCTTGATTTTGGTATGAATTGGATTTCAGGGAGGCAAAGCAGCTGAAAATCATCAGCTTCACTCTTTCTTCCACAGTCTTTGAAGTCCAGTGGTAGCACAAAAATCAAGACAACTGGCGATAACCCAGGATAGGCTGAGGTGCTAGGATGTCTGCTTGTGAAAGGATCAATAACAACCAAGAACGGGGCAGCTGGGTGGTGCGGTGGATAGAGTGCCAGTATAGGAGTCAGGAGGACTCAAGTTCAAATCTCACCTCAGACACTTGACACTCACTAGCTGTGTGACCTTGGGCAAGTCCCTTAACCCCAATTGCCTCATCCTGGGTCATCTCCAATCATCCTGAGGAATATCTGGTCACTGGATTCAGATGGCTCTGGAGGACAAGTGAGGCTGGTGACCTGCACAGGCTTCCCTCACTCAAAAGAATGTCAAGTGCAAGTCATGTCATTATTTTTCCGATGGCGTGGTCTTCTTTAACAACGAAGGATCCAACAAACAACCAAGAGCAATAAAATAACTTATGCAAATGGCCAGAAAAGTCTTCTTTAGAATAGAATCATATGTATTTTCTTGAATAGTTTTTGGTATTCTAGGTTTTTTCCCAGAAGGAGGCAAATCCTAAAACTTAGGGAACAGTTTAACAGTCCAACTAGACTTATTCTTCGTCTTTGTGGAAAGCATACATTCATTATTTCTGATATGATTCATGATATGCACTAACACAGGGAAGTAAAAAGATTTTATTCATGGGTGACTTTTTGTTTTAAAGAAAATGTAATCATCCAATCATGGAACTGGGAAAGAAATTACCTTTATTAATTTCTTTATACAAAAAGATGACTTCAAAAAGTAATTGTCTGTACTAAACAATATTAAAAGGAGTGTATGGGGTGTTCAAGGAGGACTAGAATCTTTTGTATGAGGGCTTGCTGAGCCTTTTCAGAACTGCTCATTCACCTTTGGTGTCCACCTATCACCTAAGTCTCTTCTGTGATTCCAAGAAACTGTAGCATACACAGTATCCATAGCCTGGAAAAACAGGATGAAGGTAATGAATGGACCACAAACCCATTTCTGGATAGGAGGATGTCTACTCAATCATTTGAAGACACCCCCCATGGAATAATTGGATGAAAATATTTTGCTGCAATGGCCATGAAGAAGGCTAAACCAGGTACTGTAGAGTGCTTAGAGCTTGGTTAGACAACAAAAATGCTCAGGTTATCCATTGCATCCCTGACCTTCACCAGTGGTCCTTATTTTTGTCTTGGCATTGGACTTTGATGACTGGAAGTGAGAATTAGGCTGAAGACTTTGTGCAACTCTGCCTCACTACATCCAATTCATGCAAGTGAAGTTAATACCTCAACCCATGATGGCACTGATCTTCTTTGAGAACAAAGGGCAGATAACAACATCATACTGAAAACTGAGACTTGTGAATATGATCATCCAGGATGACCAGAGTATCATAATCCTATGGCAAAACCAAAGCAAAGTTCTGATCTTAGACTCTACTCTGATTCCTGTTTTATTCCCAAGTTGTTGCCCTTCTTTTGATTTTTGGTAAGTTATAATGATGCATATCCACCAACCAATGATATAATTAATAGCTTGGTAAAAAATATCTTACCCACCTTATATGCATAGAGACATTGTACTCCACAGAACTCTGCAAAGTAAAGTGAATATCTGCAGTCAATAAAATCTAAAATTATATACCATTTGGGTATAGCATTACTACTTTTAATCTTCTATAGCATCCAGTGATGTTTATGGTTAGCATAGCAAAAGGGTTACACTAATATATAAAAAAATGATGATTAGCATTGCAAAAACATAGGCAGGTTTAGATACGATTAACCAAAGTTCTCCCAGGTTAATCTATGTTCCAGCATTCTGGTTCACAAGTCTAGTTGACTCATTTATGAGAAATGAATACTGAAATACTTTGATTTCATTCTTTAGACAAATTGCCTGGCGAATATTCTTTTTCTGTTGGGTTTTGAGTGGTTCCTACTCTGATAGATTTCTAATCCCCTATTGCAAAGTGGGGTCACAGTTGATAGAGCAAACAATTTGGAGAAGATATCCTTTATACGATATTGTCCACATGTTTATTAAAAATCTTTTAGATTGACTTATAAGTTGTAAATAGTCTTTTCATGATGAATTTTTGACATATAGTTGGCTATGTTTGCTATGACTCATCTTTCTATTGGCTGTGGTCCACATGGTCCTACCATGTAGACATGTCACTCTGACTTAAAGTGATTGAATTTCACATGGCTTATATCTTTCCCCAAAGGCATATAATCCTAGCTTTAGAACTACAGGCTGGTGAGTGGCATGCTCTAGTCCCAAGCTGAAGTTGTTGCTTCCCAAATCCTCTTTGGAATTCATTATTCACCCCTATACCCTATGTGTATCTCTGTGCGGATGTCTCATCACTGTTTCCAATAAAACTTTCCTCAGCTGGAAGTTGAGTATAAATGGTATCCCTTACATTTCTGCTCAAAAAGGACCATGAATCTCACTCAGTTGGATAGCTTTTCTTTCATGCTTTGAAACTCAGTATCACTAGAAGTCATCTGCTAAGAATAGCTCAGTATTAGTTCGTTAGATCCTGTGCCATCCAAAATATGGTGAAATAGAATTTCTTAAGATGGTATGGAGACTTCTTTGGTCACCGTTCATCACAATTTCAATATTGATTATGTATTTTTTGTTTATTTTCTTAAAACAGAGGTACTTTAATAATAACTTCTTTTATGATATCTTTTATTAGCTCTCTTTTCCCACTGCAATTAGATGCAATATGTATTAGTATTCATAGCTTTTTTTTATTCTGGTCTTGAAATCTCATTGATATAGGGAACTCTCAATGACTAAACTCCTTCTGCTAATGCAAACAGGCAACTCTTTGGCTACTCAGATAATTCTCTGGGAATATTAAGAGGATAAACCACTTGATCAGGGTCATATACTAAATATGTCTGGTTAAGATTTGAACCTATTTTCTAGACCAGAGGTGTCAAACATAATCTGCCTTCAATCTGGATGAGAACTAGATTAAAATACAAATGGGAAATATTTAATAAAATAAATAAATCATATAAATTTGTGGTTTTCTATGTTAATATGTATTTCACAGAGATCTTCATGTATGGGTTTAATGGTTTAATTCTATTTGAATTTGCTGACATGCCTGTTGACCATAAGACTAGCTTATAGTGAACATCCCCAGTGTTCTGTGCTATTAATTAAAATGAATAAAATGAAATGTCTTGTGCCTTTTCAGATTTTATATAGCCAACCAAATATTATATGTTACCTGCATATTTTATTTCCTAGCCGTGGTTTCCATATTATGTAACTCTTTTCAGATTTATAGTACAATACTTGTAAATAATATGTAAGGCAATGTTGTGTTTTATTATTATTCACCACCATTGACATCAAATATTTGTTGAATGCCAACTTAGTTCCCAACTTTTGTATACAAAGGTGTTGAATTTAGGACAAGTCAAACTTCCTGCCTTGTAATATAATCATTGAAAGAAGACACTTTACTCTCTCTACAACCATTTTGTAATATGAGAAAAATGACCCCAATTTCTATCCTCTGATATTACCATACAAAAGAGGTATGGTATTATAAAGATGCAGAACAACAGTCTAAGGGTGGAGAGGTAGAGAAAAAGTGTCACATTTGAAAGGTATTGCTGAATAGAATTCTGATATGGAGTTTAATCCTAAAAGAGAGTGATTATTATTAATTGGGTAGGATTGGGATTTTTTTTCTAAGCAAAGACAATGATTTTCTTTACTAGACTTCTCTCAATGTGTGTACTCTTATAAGTTCATAATTAAGGTTCTAAAGCTTGTCTGATGAAACAACATTCAGTTTCTGTTTCTCTAATAGAAGTCTTATAGAGATATTGGAATTCCTCACTTTAAGATATATAAAGTAATGATTTAAATAAACATCAGAGAGATACTTAATTTGTCTGCCTATTAGATACTTGTAGACCCCAAATAGTTCTAGCTTGAATGTTCCTCTAATACTTGGAACCTTTTCATTTCACAAGGGAAAATTCTGGCAATTAATGAATGAACTTTTCCAGCAGTTGACATGTATTGAAAACTACCACATAAAGCAGAATTTCTTTAATTTTTTTAAAAAATGAATTATTCAAAATATTGCAAGTCTAAGTTTTCATCTTCTGTATCTCTCCAGGGGAATTGTAATTAGACTAGTTAGGCACATGCATTTCCTACTACATAGTTTATGAAAATTGAGTTAAAGCTACTGGGAAAAACATTTGCAAAACCTGAAGAGATTTGTCTTTAAGTTGTAACCTTAATATTACATTAATTCTTTCACATTTAATTTTGCTCTCTTTAAAAAATAATTAAGGAAAAGAAAAGAAAGCAAAAATAGACAAAAAAGAAACTGACAGGGCTGAGAAACATTCATATTTAAATTTATGTCTCATTGTAGTAAAAGGTGTGGGGGAAAAGCAAGTTTATATCTGTATAGTCATTGTTGAGAATTCACTGAAGAGGTTGCTTTACATATCAACTTTGGTATGTTTTCAATGAGAAACAAATTTAGCCGAAAAAAAAATGAAAATACCAAGTAAAATTGGGGAAAACTTTGAAGCTCCAAAATCTTAGGATACATGTTCTTTGAAACAGAACGGATGATTCTATTTCTTCCTTCTTCTCCCCCATTCCACTCTCCACTAAGTGAAAGCTCTTTAAAGAACATTTATCTATGCTTATTTCAATGAGTTATTTCAAACCTACAAGTTCTGGGTGCAACACAAAAGTCTCTCTGACTCCAATATGTTTTATAGGTATGGGATTTAACTTGATTTTGCTTAAAAAACCAGAAGGCTTAGCATATTTTGAACCCATTAAAACTTTATTAGTATAGTGACTCTTGTTCAAGTGCTTCCATAAATTTGCCACAGTCAGACAGAACATAGTTGATCTTTATAAGTTAATGGTTAATGATTCCATACCAGTATTAAATAGTGATTTCATTTTGTCTTTTAAGGGAGTTTGTTAATGTCCTCTTTTTCTTTTTATTCCAACTTAAGCAGACTGTATGATATTCTGCCCGGGAAAGAGTAATGCACTGGGACTTAGAAGATGCAAGGCTCTACTCTTGTCTCTTTGGGCAAGAAATTTGTTTCTGGGCAGCAGTTTCCTAATCAGCAGAATTAGAGAATTGTCAGGAACTTGACAGAGCTAACACTGTTTCAGTACATAATTTTTAGGTAAGTCACACAAATAACATGTAAACAATTGAAGATGCATTTTCTTTCTTTCTTTTATTTGTAGCCTACAGAAATAACTCTTAGAAGCCTAACTTTGTACTACAGGAGAACGAAGTGCATGAGGTTAATAACTGTTTGAATGCAGGATATAGTATTTCATCTAAAGTTCTGAAAGGTTTGAAGAACCATTAATATTTTATGTCACTCAGCTACGCTTTTAGTGGATAGGTGAGATGTGGAAGACATCCATGCCAAAAAGGACAGTGCATTTTTAAGTTGCTCAGGGTCTACAGCCTTCATCTGGATAGATAGTAATCACATCTTTTGGGGGAAGACTTTGTGAGTGTGTGAGTACTATCATCAGTTTAGAATTTCTATTCTATAATTTATGCAAAAATACCAAATTTGAGTGTCTTTCCACTGCCTCTTACTCATTTCAATATAAGCCTGTTGTCTTAAATGTAAACTTGGCTCTGGATGTTGTTAGATACTTATAAATTGACTGTTTCAGGTCACTAAGTCTCTAAATGTCACTATACAATTCTTAGAAGACTTCTAGAAGGTAAATTACTTACCAAGTAGAATCTTCTTTAAATTGATTAATTAATCTCCAGAATGAGTTGCTAAAATATCTACTCCCAGTGTTCAGCGCAATTCACTAAAATATACAAGTTTCTTGGTTGTTCATCAGTTACAAAGAATAGAATGAGAAAATATACTTTAAAGCTATTTATACTTGAAATGTTTAAATATTTCCACTTCAATATTTCAATAAAATATCAAGGCATTAAACTATAATGCTTATTATCACCTCATTCCAGAGTCTCATCTAGATGTGAATATGATAAAGTGAATCACTAAAATGCTTTTTTCCCACCTCCTATTTAAAAGTATTCACACTTTGGTTCTTTGTCAAATTAAGAAATAATCCCCTCCAAGGCTACCTAGAGGGCTTTCTAACTATGTAAAGTGTGAATGACACATTGAAGACAAAAAAGAAAGTAGTTATCCTGAAGGAAAAATAAAAATGTAATTAACCAAACTTGTCACAGATTTTGGCAGCTGGAAATTATACTTCAATTAAATGATAAATTTGCAAGATTAAAAAAATCAGTGTAAAATGGAATCATAAATACAATATAACAAAATAAAAATTTTATCTTCGGAGTCAATATATTGCTTGAATATTCAAATGCTTAATACAGATATTATTTTTTAATAACTGTCAATAGAAAACAGAGGGATTATAGAGCATTATGGCATCTTGAATGAAAATTTTCTTGCCCTGAAACAAGTGACATCTCACAATGTAAAGTGAAAAGTGCAAAGTTCAGTCCTGTTTTCCTTTCATAGAATTCTAGAACTTCAGATTTGCAAAGGACCTCCAACCTCAGTTGATACATGGACATGAATAATTTTCTCAACATCTCAGACTAGTGACCATTTGGGCTACCTTTATCAAAGGAGAACACAGTACTTCCTATTATATCCCACTCTACTTTTATATGCCATATAATAATTGATCATAAATCTGATTTAGATCTTCCCTCTAGGACCAAACAGAACAAATTCAATCCTTCTTCTAAATGATAGGCTTTCAAATATTGAAGACAGCTATCGTGCTACATAGATTCAGGCTGCTACTGATTCAAGTCACCACTGGTTGAAGCTGATAAATACTAACTGTATGGCCCTGGTCAAGCCACTTAATCTCTTGATGTCTTAGGCTGCTCTCTAAGACTATAAGTTGCACAATTGCTGATCTTCATTGGTAGAGAACATTGTCTTATGTGGAGTTCTTTATGCCCACGAAACTACAGGTCTGCACACTAATATAAAGTGAGAAATTCCCCAACATCAAGGAGATTATATTCTATTTGTAATATACAACATGTTCACAGATAAATGAATATAATCTATATGAAATAAATATACAGTGGTTGGGGGGCAATGGGGCAATCTTTTTTGCCCAGATGGTACTGAAGCTTAGCTTTGAAGAGAATTGAGGCAAAGAAGGGGAGCATTTCATGCTTGGGAGAATGGTGGGGCAAGGAGAACCTGTTCGAAGACTTGGGGAAAAGATATTGAGTTCTGTTTTGCACATATTGCCTTTGACATTGGACAGGAAGCTGAACTCAGGAGAGGAATAGGGGCTGTATGTAAATTTGTATACATAGGTAACTATCTCATAAAATCCTGTTCATCATTCAAGGTCTATATTAAAAACTACCTCCTTTATGATGACTTTTCTGAATTTCCCAACTAGATGTAACCTTTCTCTTCTCTGAGCCTTTTTGTCATTTTATTTGTATGTATATGCATGCACACACACATTATATCTATATATAGATAGATACAGTGTGTGTGTATATGTATGTATGTATATACTTGTCATCTTTCCTCTCCAAACTCCTCTTCATATTTCTGCTAAGAGCACCACTATTCTCCCAGTCACTCAGGTTTGCAGGCTAGGAGTCAATCTCAACTCCCCACTCTCTCTCCCCCATATTCAAGCAGTTGTCAAAGTTCTGCTCTATCTTCACAACATTTCTTCTATAACCTACCTTCTCTCCTCTGACACTACCACTGCCTTGGTACAGGCTCACATCACCTCATATCTAGACCATTGCAATGGTCTACTGGTTGATCTCTGTGCCACAATTCTCTCACTCCTCTGGACCATACTCCACTCAAGTGTCAAGCACAGGTCTGAATAGCCATCCCCTAATTCAGTAAACTCCAGTGGCTTCCTGTTACTTCTTGGATAAAATTAAAAAAAAATATCTGTTTGGTTTTCTTAGCCTTCCATGATATGTCCCATTTCTAAATTTCCAGTTGCTTTACACCAGAGATTATCTCTTCCTTGCTACTCCTTACACAAAGCACTCATTCTCCCTGTCTGGCCCCCATGCTTAAAATTCTCCCCCTACTTGTCTTCACCCTTTGGCTTTCCTGCCTTTCTTCAAGTCTCAGCTAAATTCCCACCAACTACAAAAAGCCTGTTAAGTTTTCCATCTGAGATTATCTCTAATTTGTTCAATACACACACACACACATATGTATACACACAATGGTATAAAGGTGATAGAGATAGAGATAGATATCAACCTATCTACAGATCTTGTTTAAAAGTAGTTGTTGCATGCCGCTTCTTCTGTTGGATCGTGCGCTCTTGGAAAGAACGCCTTTCTTTATATCTCCAGCATTACACATAGTATCCTCTTAATAAATGCTTGTTAACTTGATATAAATATATGTATGCATGTGTGTCTGTGTTCAGTGCATACAAATATAGGTTAGTTCTTAGAAGACAGATTCTGTTTTGTTTCATTTTTGTCCTTTTCTTTTTAGCCCTTAGCAGAATATCTTATTTTTTTGTCTTGTTTCTAATTTTGCCAGTGTGGGGAACTTCCATTGTGAGTACTCCTTCAGATGATGTATTTTGGCACCTGAGCTATAACTTACATTCATAGAAGCTTTCCTGGTACAATGAGAGGAGAATTGATTTAGCCATGGTCATTTAGCTTGTATGAATTAGAGGCAGGGCTTGAACCCTGTTATTTCTGGATCCAAGGCCAGTCTTATATACTATGTCATGCTGACACTCACCTTGTCCGAAATAGATAATAAATAAATATTTGCTTAAAATACGTGTCTGTATACACACACACATACATACACAATACTCTTAAATATTTATAACTTAAAGAGATAAAGTTAGTCCTGCTGCATTTATTTTCACTATTCATGAATCTTTGAATTTTGAGGTCAGTGAACTTTTCTTGGACTTACAGTATAGGAAAAAATGGTACATCTGGATTAATGTAGAATAAATGCTGGAAACTGAAATTTGGTAATGGTTTTGCTGTCAAAATACTCTAAATACCAAAATTCATTTTACACAGACTGAGGAAAATTACACAGCTTCATTTTGAGCAGTAACTAGTTCCTGTTGTGTCAAAAGAAGAGGGGGGGCGGTATCTGTACAGGGCAGTTCTTCTTCTTGACCGGGGAAGATTATCTTAAGTTCTAGACCTTGAGATTTAATTTTCCTCATTATTACCCTAGTTATTAGCTATAGATATGATTTGTAGTAAGAAATACCTACCATGCTTACAAAAATATGACCATCATAATACCTTGCAGTAATCACATCAATATGTCAGCTTCATGGGGTATAGTATTTACTATTGTGTAATTCTTAATTTCTTTTGAGAGAAGAATTTGGGACAATGCTAGTTTTCATAGTTCTTCCTCCAACAACCCCCCCATACCTCTTTTTGTTTTGCATTTATCTAATTAAAAAAATATATGTATATTGACTATGGGTTGGGAATTGTAACTGGTAGGGAATGTTGAGGGATACTAAGGTAAATAAGATATGTTCCTTATGCTAAAGGAGACTTGCTTTATCCAGTAGAAAATATTATTATAGAATGAAATTGATTATGAAGCACATAGTTAAGTTCAATGAAAGGTAAAAATTAAAAGGTTTCAAAATTGAAGGAAGAAATCACATCCTGGTGAGAAGATCAGGAAAATCTTCCTGAAAGAGGTGGCATTTGAGATAATTTGAATTATTGGCAGGACTTTATGAGGACAGAGATGAAACTTAAGGCAGATAAGGAGAACAGCAACAGAAGACTTGGAGGGATAAAAATGCAGCTCAGGTTTGGGAATAAATGAATATTTGAGTCTAGTGGGGGCATAGAATGTATGAAAATGACTGAGGGAAGATAAATTTTCAATGGTAGATATTTTCTGGATACCACTGAATGGCAGGCTAAGAGGAATCCTGGAAAAACAAATCTATAGAAAAAAATCATTTAAGATTATTTTAATTTGGGAATGATATAAATACAAAGGCAATGAAGGAGAAACTGGAGTGGATTATAATGGTCTAGGTCCATAGAGGAAGCTCTGGCACGAAATAGCTGAATGACTACGAATGTCTTTTTACCTTTGTGTATCTCTTTCCTCCTATGTAAATTATATAATCTGACTAGGTACGGATGACGTTCAATGACTGAAGCTGTGCTTTCAGAAAATTAACCTGCTGGCATGAAGAAGATTATAGAGTTAAAAGAAAGGGAGGTGACTGTAGTGATCCAGGATAAACGTAGAAAAAGTTTGAATTAGGGCAATCTCATGGGAATGGATAAGGGTAGAATATTGTGAGACACCGGAATGGTAGAGTGTAATATACAGGACTTAATAGTATTGATCTTTCTTTCTTTCCTTCCTCCTCCTTTCTGCCCTCCCCTTTCCCCTTCCCTTATCTCTTCCTCCACCACTCCTTCCCCCTTTCTCTTCTTCTTTCACGCTGTTGTTGCTGTTGCTGCTGCTGTTGTTGTTTTTCTTTTTTCTCCTCCTCCTCCTCCTCCTCCTTCTTCTTCTTCTCCTCCTTCTTCTTCTTCTTCTTCTTCTTCTTCTTCTTCTTCTTCTTCTCCTCCTTCCCCTTCTCCTTCTCCTTCTTCTTCTTCTTCTTCTTCTTCTTCTTCTTCTTCTTCTTCTTCTTCTTCTTCTTCTTCTTCTTCTCCTCCTCCTCCTCCTCCTCCTCCTTCTTCTTCTTCTCCTTCTCCTTCTTCTTCTTCTTCTTCTTCTTCTTCTTCTTCTCCTCCTCCTTCTCCTTCTCCTTCTTCTTCTTCTTCTTCTTCTTCTTCTTCTTCTTCTTCTTCTTCTCCTCCTTCTCCTTCTCCTTCTCCTTCTTCTTCTTCTTCTTCTTCTTCTTCTTCTTCTTCTTCTTCTTCTTCTCCTCCTTCTCCTTCTCCTTCTTCTTCTTCTTCTTCTTCTTCTTCTTCTTCTTCTTCTTCTTCTTCTTCTTCTTCTTCTTCTTCTTCTTCTTCTTCTTCTTCTTCTTCTCCTCTCCTCCTCCTCCTCCTTCTCCTTCTCCTTCCCAAGACTTTATTGGTTTCCCTCTCAAATTTCATTTTTTTTCTATTCTTTGGAATGATAGTAGAAGCTTCTCCAATTGAATGACTATGGCTAACCCAAGGATTGATCCTAGAAATGAATGAAGGAAACCAATGAACTTACATGTCCAAAAGAAAGTGGTTAAATGATTTATAGGTGCCTGGAGATAGTAGTAAGATTCTGTTCACCTCCACAATTGAGTCTAGATTCAGACCCAGTGTAAAATAGTACCAAAGATAATTTCTCAACTTTCCTTTTTTGTGAAGGAAAAATATCTTCTCAGACGCTCTCCATTTTGGTGCATTTTCAGGGTGGTGATTGATGAGGAGCAAGATATCTGCTCCTTTTGCTTCCCAATCTTTTGTTTGATATTACTGAGCACAAAATTTGGTTAGAAGATAATATGGAACTGGAGTGGCCCCTAATTTACTCATGATCAATTTATAAGGAGAATATATACCTGTGCTGCTGAGTGCTATAGGTCTGTGAGAGCCAGACAGACAATTTATCTATGATATTACTATTGGAAAAAGAGAGGGAGGCCTTTTTGCTTGGTTTTAGGAGTGAAAATAAAAAGGAAGGGACAATGAACACTTATGAGATACATGCTAATGAGCTGTCTATAACCAGGAGAAGGACTTTTTAAAATTTCATTTGAAAAATGAAAAACTTTTTTTCTTTTACCCTTGGATATTCTATATGTGAAATACCAACTCATAATCTATATGGGAGGGGAAATGATAGGAAAGCATTATATAGCATTCCACTGTGTACCAGGCTAAGCACTTTATAAATGTCATCTTATTTGATCCTCAAAATACCACTATCAAAAAATTAAGGCAGACAGAGGTTAAATGACTTACCCAGGTTCTTGCATCTAGTAAGTATCTGAAGTAGGAGTTGAACTCAGGTCTTCCTGACTCTAGGATCAGTACATTATTCACTGTGCCACCACCTACTTCTAAGTGGAAAAATATATTTGGATTACATCAAGTTCCAAAAGCCTTATTTATTAGTGTATCTATGTATAAATGTATGTGTGCATATATATATATATATACATATATATGTATACATACATACATACATACACATATTCCTAAGCATCAAAAGGATGAATAACATTGGTGGATGCATGCTTTATATACTTCTATACATATAATATGTAGGTATATAGAACTTTAGACATTAGATAACATGACAAATATTTTAGCAACTAAAATTTTGTTGCCTTTGCCTTAAGGGAACAAACTGAGACAAGAATCTTGGGCACTTAACACATTGTGGGGCAGGAGAGAGAAAAAATGCCAAATCAGGTGTTTGATTGAAGAGATTTTTACAAAGTTACATCTCTGGAGAAAAGGGTAAGTCTGGAAAAGAGCTAAGATCTCTTAGACTTCCACTCAGCTTTTTTTTTCTTTCTACTTGATGAAAACCTGTAGATCCAGGAAAGGGTACCAGGAAGGAATAGGAGAAGAGAGAGGATTATTAAAGGATAGTAACTTAAGAAACTCAAGAAGTGACAAAAAGTGCTAGACTTGGTATTAGGAACCTTGATTTTGAATGAATGAGTTCTAGTTCTGATGCTTACTAGGTCTTTGACGTTGAACAAGTCATTTATATTTTTTGAAGCCTCAGTTTCTACTGTATAAAAATATTTGCATCATCTAACTCATAGGGTTGGTGGGAGGAAAAATATATATATATACACACACATCCACATATACATACATGTGTACATATGTATATATGGATGCATACACATACTTGCATGCTATATAATGCTAATGATTCAGTTTGTGCATATTATATATATTATAAATTCATCAAAAAGGTGAATAACATTGGCAATCTTATATTTCATGTACTTCTATATATAAAGTTTTGTATAGAAGTATAATTGAAGCAATTAAAGTTTTGTTGTCTTTATCTCAAGGGGACAAACTGAGGCAAGATTGGAGAATTAATATATTGTGGGTGCAGGAGAGAGATCTATCAAGTATATGTATATGCATACACACATACACACACATTCATACATATACATGCATATACTCATACATACATTCAGTGAATCATTAGTATTCTTTCCTTTGAATGGAATAAAGCATACAGTACATTCACCTAATAAAAGAAAAAAATCTTTACTTAAGCCAATATAGCAACATCATTGCCCATCTTGAGGGAATATCAAGATATTCCCTGAGGGAAACTTTCCAACAACTTCTGTTAATAGTGCCTCAGAACTCCACATTCACATTGCTTGTGATTCCTTGGCTGACTCCATCTCTCAATAGGATCCTGAGTGCTTGGCAGCTCAATGGATGTAAAACAATATAATGAAGCTCTTACAGGTCATTTGGTCAATGACCTAAGAACTTAAATCCTCCTTAAGCAGTCTGGGGTAATATTGACCATCAGAGCTAAAATAAAATCTTCATTTCGAAAGTACACTAATTATATATTTATTCCTTCTAGTAAAACATTATATATGTTGTTAAATTAAAAAAAAAATTGTCTTATTTTGAAAAGAATCATTATACTCTAATCAGGTCATTAGCTATAAATTTTATAACTTGGCCCTGATAAATTAACTCCCCCAAACTCATTTTGCCTTTACTCTATGGGATTTTCAAAATCAATTTAAGGAAGCAAGTATTAGACCAACAGTCTGGATGGTTTGGTTTAAAATCTTTAGCGTTTTCTGGAAGAAGGATTTCTGGCTAAGTAATGACTTTCTCTCAGTAAGGACTGTGGTGTCAAGTCCTAAGTTTCCAAAAGCCTATGTATCTTCAGTCAAGGGAATCTGAAGCTGAAGGTACTAATAAAGCCAGTGGATATGCCTGAAGCTAGGGGAACTTCCTAGCAGAAATTTGTGAGAGGTCAATCACTTCCAGTTGAAGTGGACATCGATGCTTAGATTTGGACAAAGGCAGACCTTTGGCAAATTGGGTGGAGGGGGAGCAAGTAAGAAATAGATATCCTGAGACATGGCCTGACATGTTTCTGAATGGCTGAAAAACTGGTTGCTTCTGTTTGGGGTGGGGAAGTGGAAAATGGATTTGGCCGTAAAATAGAAGAAAAATGTACTAAGGCATTACAAGTTCTCTAGGCCTCTAACGGGGGAAAACATGTCTCAGGACTGTACTGTGGGTACTCTCTAAACTTATGAGCAAGGCTTCAGTATCTCTAACCCAGTTAGCATTGTGTGGAGGCTCCTGCTATATAATGGTTTTGAGCTGACATCCTATGAGAGGGGATATAAGAAAGAAATTTCAAGTTACAATCCAGCATATAATACAGAACAAGTTGACTTAAGTCTGGGTACAGATACTCAATGGCACTGAGAACTGAAAGGGAATTGCATGACACAGTATAATTTCTGATGGATTTCCATGATCCTTGAGGTCTATTTTGTTCCACTTTAATAACCAAACAGAGAATTCAAATGTGTGGTTAAGGCTAGACATCATCCAATCATGCCAGACTCCTATGATGTACAAATAGTATTTTTTTTTTTTTGTGCTGCTGGCTTGGGAGTGTCAACAGAGATGAACACTTGATAATCTCAAAATGATAAACTATCTGTGCCCACAAATTATACAAATAATTGATTTAACCCTTGTGTTAGAGACTACTGATGGGAAGGACCCAGGGATGCATTGGGGACTTCTCAACTCTCTGGCTAAGCATTTGTGCTTATATAGATTGAAAGGCTATACCAGACTACCACTGTTACAAGCATACAGGCCCCAAAGGCTCAAAACATGAAGCATTTTCTTTGTTAATGGAAATAGTTATGGTTCTAATCTGGTTTCATAGAAAATAATGATACACACAAGAAGCAATTATCCCAAGAGATCTGTCTGATTTTCATGACTTACAGTAATACCTTTAACAGAGCTTTAGCCAGGGCTGGTCAAGTTGTTCCTTGCAGTAATGCTCGCCTGTACAAAATGTTCCATCTGCATTGTCTATCTTACTTCCAGCTGTTCTCATCTTTAGCTCTCTTTGTATCCCGATTGACCATGGTTATCTCTTGCCTGGTGGCTTCATCTGCAGAACTTGTTACCTGCCTCTCAGTTTTATTTATTTATTTTTTTAATCAGCTCTCTTCTGCTCTCAAATGTCAACAAATCACTCAAAGTGAACGAGCGTTTATTAATTACTTACTACCTGTAAGGCATTGGACTAAACACTGAGGATACAAATAACAAGCAGAAAGAAATCCCCACCCTCAAGGAACTTATATTCTAACAACAATAGCAACAAAGCAGAGCCACATAAAAGGAAGCTAAAAAGTGGCTGGGGAGAGGGAGAGGTGAGGAGAGGGAGAGGGAAGGAGAGCAAGATGAAAGTACCAGGTGAAGTGCTGTGGGGGTGGGGAAAGGCATGGCAGAAAAATTCTAGAGTCATTAGTAGACTCTTGTCGGCATTATAACTCATATTTTTATTTAATTATCTTCCTTAAATAAAAAAGATCTTTTTACCAGATGCTCTTGACCTTGTCCATGAACTTTTAAAAAAATCAATAACTATATTTAATAGCATCAATTTATTTTGTAGTCCCTTGTATTTTATTTTGCACATTTGAAAATTATTGTCAGAAGAGACTAGTTATTGCCTTTACCAGACTGACAAAAGGGTTCATGACACTTAAGAAGTTTAGGAACCTCTGTTTAAAATATATGATTTTTTTGAGAGTCACCATATTCTAAATTGTAGAAAAATGAAGACAGCTGGCCTGCTTAGCCTCCTCAAAATGTTTAAAATGGATGTTCTAGCAGGAACCAGCCAGTGAAAAAAAGTCACAGGAGTAATAAGTACTTCTGGTGTTACAAGGTCCAGGAGTGAAGAAAAACATCAGGGTAGTGAGAATTCTGGAACATGACAGAGAACATCCGGAGAGTCAGGCATGCAGCCTACATTGCCATTGCTGTCTTCAGCAGTTTGGCCATTACTTTTCCTTCAGCTGCTGATGGTTGTGTCTCAGCCTTCAGACCTGCCTCCCTCTCCCCTAACCCCAGTTAGCCTTGGATTTCAGAAAAGCAACCTCTCCCCCTTTTCTGCCTAATTGTCTCTTCAGTCCTTCATTGGGGGTGACTACACCAGTTTAGTCAAATCTTGTTAAGGGAGATAGTACCCCCTCATCTCAGTACTGGCATCTTGAAACCAAGAGGGAGGAATTTGTAGCCTCCATTATGGTGATTGCTCTGAAAGTAGTAGACTTGAAGGGAGGACAACTGCTTTATTTTTGATTATACTTCTGAACTCTCTAGGCTGACACTTCATTTTAAAGAACTAACCTAGACATGGAGAGAAGAAACTCATCATTTCTCCTCTAAGTAATCTTTCAGCCAAGTATTAGGCTGATTAAAGAAAGAAGGGGCCAACTTCTAGTATATCGGCAAGACGTGTGTCCTGCTGGAAGAAGAATGCTTTTGTGCAACTTTAAGAGAAGCACATTGAAGTTTACCACTGACAATGAATAAAAGGAAAAGACAGAAAAATAAAATCTCTGACTTCCCCCTTAATAACCTAATTTCAGATTTAATTTAGGCTATGCACAACTGATGCTATGCTTAGGCAGACAATCCAATGGAAAAAGAGAGAAAGTTTTTATTTGTTTGGGTTTAAGATGGTCCCTTAGTACTCCCTTGTCCCAAGTGCAAAGAAGAAAATTTTAATATTTAGTGTTTGCTCATTTTTTTCTTAAAATAGATTTAATGAAGAACTATAGCAATATCCAATGTTCTGAAACTATTACAGAAAATGAGTGTCAGTTGACAGATTAATGAAAAAAGGTTTTTACAAGGCAGCAATGAATGCATGCCAACAAGCATCAGGGTGCAGGTACTGAAGACATTGTACCACAGTTGAATGCCCATGTGCTCTCCACATTGTAATGTTAATTGGAGTTAAAAATCTTCCCTGCCCATTAATAGGCCTCACCTGGAGCCCATTAAAGGGAGATTGATTAGGAGGAGGCTTGTTTTGCAGGAATGCCCACATCTTTTGTGAATTAATGAAGCACTGGATCACAAGGGTCTTGCCTTCCAGCTCTGAAAAGTGTATATATACTCTGAGATGAGGTTTTGCTTTGGGGGCTAACTCTTTGGAAGAATGTTACTATGATTTGACCATATGACACTCTGGGTAGCCTAAGAATTCTTCCCCCACCTTTTAAAGTAGGTGTTGGTACTTACTTCCCTCTCTGGTAACTATGTATGTAGGTATGTATGTATGTAATAGTCAGACAGTTGGATCTGTCTGTTGATCTGAGATGGATGTATTACTTATAGTCAGACAGAAGCCCTCTCTGTTGGTATTTATTTCCCTGTCTTTTCTCTATTGGTGAACGCAATGAAAGAAGATTGTTGACCACTAAAAAGTTGCTTTCCTTTTAGAAAAGCAGATCTAAGGACCTGTGCCAGCAAGTCATCCTGGATGTGTCTAAAGGCTTGCTACTACACACATTCAGCTCAATTTCTTTTTTTTTTCATATAACCCCCCCAAAAAATTACTGGAGTTTATTAGGAAGTACTGAATTTTTATGAAAAATAACCTAAATTTTTCAAAAGAAATTAAATGTAGTAAAAGAGGGTTCTATCTATTATTTTAATTTTTGTTCACATATTAATAAAAAGTCCTGAATAGATTAAATTACTATGAATTATTGAGATTCTAATGTTCCTTAGACTAATGGTACAAAATTGAAATATCTTATTCTATTTATTTAAAGCAACTTCGTTCTAAAATACAGACCTTTTTTTCCCCTAGAGGGACAAATTGAAAACTTAAATCATTTGGTCCCAAGATTTCTAATGCAATGGTAGTTTAAATTTCACTAATATTAAGTAGCATTTTTTTTATAGAATTTCTGTCCTGAAACTTGGTGTTGAGAGAGATCCTATAATTCTAAAATATTCATTTATGTCTAAAATGAGGCTGTATTGTGACTTGTATCAACAATGCCAAATGCTGAAGAATATTAGTACTTTTTCTCCATATAACTATTTATGGATTCTTGAAAGTTGGGTACCATTCCAGATTCATAGTAGGTATTTCTTGTTTAATATAACATGTTTCAGAATTTATTTTAGAGGAAATTTACAAAGTAATTATATTTATTTAGGTTAAATTCACAAGTTAAGCGATTAGGAAATAAGTTTCATTGATGAATATGGGGGGAATAGGGAGAGAATAGCATTTTTCTTATGTACAAAATAAAATCACTGTTTAGAATATGGTCAAAAAAATCATATATTTTAAGCAGAGGTTCTTAAACTTCTTGTGTGTCATGAACTCTTTTGTAAGTGTGGTGAAGACAATTAATCTTATCTGAGAATAATTTTCAAATGTATAAAATAAAATACAAAGGACTGCAAAATAAACTGACAAATTATTTTTTTTAAAGTTCATGGACAAGATTAAGAACATCTAATTAAAAGATGTTTCTTAAGAAAGGTAACTAAACTAAAAATGAGTTACAATACAGTCATCAAAAGAAATTATTCCAATATGCCAATGGATCTCTGATCTCATCTATGCTGATAATTCCTTTAACAATGCGGAGTAGGTGTAGATTGGTAGGTGTCCACAACTATCTATCCTCTGTTTCTTTTAATCATGTCCTCTTATAAATCATTTTTTGGGTTTCAGGGTTCAACCCATTTCACAAAATTTCTTGGATGTATTTTTTATTTAGTTATTTTTTTAACATTACATGGATACCAATAGAAGATATGGATTTTCCATCATAAAATCTCTTATTCCTGTTATATAATAAGCCCATTTTTTTCCCCCTGAACATACATTGCTCTAATTACATCCTTCAAACTCATGGTATTAAAATCAAATAGAAGCAAATAGAAATGGAGACTACTAATCTGTACATAGTAATCCCAGCAGGTTGCAATTTACTTAATTTAAAAATGTAATATTAAATTTAATTAAAATATAAAATTGTATTTTTAGTAATTTTGTTAAATATTTCTCCGTACATTTTAACCTGGCTTGAGCCATATTCAAGAATGCTGCAGACTATGCAAGGCCTTTGGCTCCAGTAATTGACACCTCAGCTTTCATCCCTACTCTTGCTTAGTTCATTAGTTATAAGGAGTTTTAAGCTTCTGCTATTCTCCATACTACCATCTACTGCCCTTTCGATGATCTTCAAATTCAGTCTTTCAGAGACTATGATTCACAATTCACAAAATGATTCAGAGACTTTCAAACTATGATTCACAATAGTACAGCATGACCACAGGAATACTAGTGCTAAAAACAAATCAAAAACAAAGAAATAATGGCTTTTGTTTCAGGGTCATTAAAAATATTGTATCATTTCATGAATGCAATTCTATTTACTGTTTTATGTAATTCTGGTGCCAACTCATCTGCTTGCAGTATTTACCAAACAAGAATGTAGTGATGAATAATTTCTATTGACTGTTCATCCAAAGGACATATATATGTCTATCTTGAGTTTTCTCTCCCTCTATGTTATCTTGCTTGCTGATCTTGTCAATTTCCATGAATTCAATTATCAAATATATATATATATATATATATATATATATATATATATACACACATATATGAATGATTCCAAGATGTATTTATTAAGCTGTAGTTTCTTATGGCCTTGTCTCTCATTATCACCTCACTCTTAGACATCCTGACTGTTTTACATGCCTGAAATTCTCTTTCTCTTTACGTCTGTTTTTGCTTTTCCTTGCCTCGTTCAAGACTAGCTTAAAACCCACTTTTGACAGTAGAACATTCCTGGCTCTCTCCCTCCCCCATTCCTTTCCTCTGAGAATACTTTCCTTTTACACTGTATTTTTTTTTTTAAATCGGAGCTTGTCCTCTCACCTCAGCTGCGTGTTGAGTGCAGTATGAAACTGTCTAGCAAGCAACCTTTACAAGCATTTTATGGCTGTCTAGATGATACAGTTTTCATGTAGATTTTGGAGCTAGTGTAGACATTCTGTAATTGGTTCTAGTAGGCTAACCATGTGAATAGGAACCTCTTTGATTGGCAGTGGCATAAACAAAAGGCCTTAGTTGACCCCTCCATTCCTCTCTTGCTATGGCTTCTTTCATTCTTCAGGCATTCTGGTAAGAGACAAAGCTATGAGGAGAAGCCTTGAACTTTTTTGACTCAGTTGAAGGAGATTGGAAACAGAAAATAGGGACTGTGAGTTTCAAGAAAAGAGGAGAGCAAGCCACTGAGGAGTTCTGGGAGTCATTTGTGTTAGGTTTTATAGTCTTCCAATTCAATTTTGATGCCCCCAGGACATCAGACTAGAATTAGCTGGAGCAAGGGCTTTTTTAGTCACAATGCCAATTTGGACATTAACTTGATGGGCTCAATACTATGCAGATACTGCACAAGATCTAAACCCAATCTCTGTGGAAACCAATGTGATATTGTGAAGAATGTGTGCCTGAGCTATTAAGACAGAGGGGGAAAAGGAAGCATGAACCTCTTTTCTTCCTATATCTTTAAAGTAAATATTCATTTGTAAAAACTAATTGATATTAATTTGTTATATGAAATGGGGATGCTAATTACTGGTGATTATCATTAAGAAGACAACACCGGAATGAAGACTTCAGTCAATAACATTAGAGAAGAGATGACCCAGTCCCTCCAGGTGACCCCCTGCAATTCTGATGGTATGATATATAGCGGGCCTTGACCTGGGAGAGAATGCTCATTTCATTTATATGTACAAATTTTCGCAAGTCAGTTCTCTCATTACAGTGGGAGCTCCTTTTAGAGAATAAATGTTTTTCCCTTTCTTTGTATTCCCAATACTTGACATGTTGCTTGGCACTTAAATTATTGTTGCCTGACTGTCTGACACTTGCTACAGTAATCCTTTATTGTATGAATAGTTAGGTCAAATGAAGAATAAGTTATAAAGTGAAAATACTGAAAACCAAATAACAGTATTAGATCATGTACACGATTGCCTGCTACATCCTGTCTGACTTACCCGTTCCATTTTAGGGGTATCAATTCCTAAAGTTTTAGAGATTTGTCAATTTTTTTTTAACGAGTTGAACTATCATAAGCTTCTAACTCTACATGCAAGATCATTCTTTTCCTTTATTTGTAGTTTTCCCATCAACTTTATGTCATTGGCGTCTTCCCAGACAGCTTTTCTGTCACACCTATATTTTCTGTCAACATATCCTTTGCTAGAGGCAGTTAACTGCAAATATAGGTAAGGAGTAAAATGTCTAATCAGTTTGTAGCAGTATATGCTGCTGCTGGTCCCAAGTCTACTGGGCCATGTAACTGCCCCAGATTCACCTGATATTTGACAACAAATAAACAAAGGGATAGCTGTTTGGTTACCCATTTAAGGGTTTGTTTAATTAACTGATGATATTTGATGTCATCATTAGAGAGCTAAAAGCACGCCAAAAAGATTGTGTAATACACTTCCATTTTATCATCCACAGTGTTTAACACAGAACTTTGCATGCAGTAGAGATTCACTGAAGATTATTGAGTGAATGAATGAATGAATGAATGAGGCATTTGTCAGTCCTGGAAAAGTCAGATTATTAGCCTACTCATACCTTTTGAAAGTGCTGTGTGAGCTGTAGACTTAAAGGCAAGGTGATATTATTGTATAGTTATTCTAATGATATATAAAATTAGCTACTTTGCATAATCCTGTGAATTACTCTGCAATTTTAACCCATAGCTCAAAATCTAACTCAAGTTGCTGGTGGAAGAGTTCTGTTTGGTAATTCAGAAAAAAAAATAAAATCTTGAATGCTACTATTCCTCTCTTCTCTAATTTTGTTCCCCCTACCCTTAATTAGGCCCTGTGCTCTTTTCTCCAGTTCTATTTTAATAACTTCTTATTTGGTGTTTCTACTTCCAGTTTATCATCACATC
Organism: Bettongia penicillata ogilbyi; assembly: GCA_023548195.1. NCBI lineage: Eukaryota > Metazoa > Chordata > Mammalia > Diprotodontia > Potoroidae > Bettongia > Bettongia penicillata. Next base: position 880,091 of record JAJHZJ010000767.1, read on the forward strand.
AATCCATCTTCCACACGGATGCTTTGTATTTTTATTTTCATTTTTGGTTTGCTGATCATGTTCCAGATCACATCTGTGCTCTGTGTCCTTCAGTAGCTCCCTGTGGCTTGCTGAATCATGTATAAACTACTAGTCATGGCATTTAAGGTACTAGTCTTTCTGTCCTACTTTATCTTACGTTATTCCACTAAGTGTGTTCGGTATTCCTGCCACACTGGAGCTACAGCAATCTTACACAGCCACTATGCTTTTTCTGATATCAGTTCCCCCTCTCCCCTATTCCTAAAATGGACTTCACCATCTCTCAGATGATAATCCCTACTATTTGCTAGGCACTGTGCCAAATTCTTTACAAATATTATCATTTACTTATTTTTTTTATTTTAAAAATTTATTTAGTATTTTATTTTCCCCTAGTTACATGTAAAAAACATTTTTTAAAATTTGTTCTTAAAACTTTGAGTTCCATATTCTCTCCTCTCCTTCTTTCCCACCCTCCTCATTGAGAAGGCAAGCAATTTGATATAGGTTGTACATGTGTAGTCATATAAAATATGTTTCCATATTAGTCATATTGTAGAAGAAATAGACCAAAAAATAAACCATCAAGAAAAAAAGGAAAAATCTGTATTCCAATGCCATCAATCTTTCTCTGTGGATAGACAGCATTTTTCATTATATGTCCTTCAGAGTTGTCTTGGACCATTTTGTATTGCTGAGAATAGCTAAATCAAATCTGATTGCACTATATTGCTGTTACATGTACTGTTACACAGTACATTTTACTTTGCATCTGCTCAGGTAAGTCTTTCTAGGTTTTTCTCAGAGCATCTTGCCCATCATTTCTCATAGCACAATCATATTCCATCACAATCACATACCAAAATTTGTTCAACCATTTTCCAATTGATGGGCATTTTCTAATTTCCAACATCCTGCCACCAGAAAAAAACTACTATACCTGTTTTAAAAAAGAATTTTGCAAATCAAGTAAGAGAAGTAGGAGAAAAAATGGGAAGAGAAATAAAAATGATGCAAGAAAATCATGAAAAATGGATCAACAGCTTGATAAAGGACACAAAAAATACTGAAGAAATAACTCCTTAAAGAAACAGACTAGATGAAATGACTTTTAGGTAGTCTAATAATTTTAAGTTAGCTGTCCTGGATCTATATTCCAGATCAGTATTTTTTCCAATGAGATATGCCCCATTGTTTTCTATTTTGTTTTCTTTTGGCTTTGTTTTATTCTTTCTTGATTTCTCATAAAGTCATTAACTTCCTTTTGCTCAATTCTAATTTTTAAGGAATCATTTTCCTTTTTGAGCTTTTGTACCTCCTTTTCCATTTGGTCAATTCTACTTTTCAAGGAGACTTTTTTCCTTTTGGTGAATGTTTGTGCCTCTTTTTACATTTTGTCTAGTCTGTTTTTTAAGGTATAAATTCTTCAGTATTTTTTCCTCCTTTACCAAGCTGTTGATTCATTTTTCATGATTTTCTTGCATCATTCTCATTTCTCTTCCCAATTTTTCTTCTTCCTCTCTTACTTGACTTGTAAAATTCTTCTTGAGCTCTTCTATGGCCTGAGACAATTCTTATTTTTTTTTCTTGGATATTTTGGATGTTGCAGCTTTGATTTTATCTTCTTCTGAATGTATATTTTGATCTTCCTTGTCACCATAGCAACTTTCCATTGTCAGTTTTTTTCTGTTGTTTGTTCATTTTTTCCAGTCTATTTCCTAACATTTAACTCTTTGTAAAAGTGGGGCTCTGCTTCTAGTGTGAAGGGTGCACTGTCCTAAGGTTTAGGGGTTTTGTGAAGCTGTTTTCAGAAATGTTTCTAGGGACCTATCATTTGTTTGCTGAGAGCTTCAGAAATAGCTGCAGCTGCTGATTCAGTGACTCTTCATACCTGTCTCTGGTTTGCTGGGGCTGGGTCTGTGTTGGCATGGTCTACACTGGATTGTACTTCACTCTCACCCAGGTACAACAGACCTTTCCTGCCAACTTTCTAATTTTTCTTTGACTGGAAAATTATTTCACATTATCCTTTTATGAGTTCTGTCACTTCAGGGATTATTTTATGGCATTACTTAAAAATGTTTAGAAGGATTTGGGAAGAATTCAGGCAAATTGCTACCTTTTCTGTGCCATCTTAATCACACCTCTATCTCATTTGCTCCTCATAATGACTGTGTTAGAAAGTCCATTATTATACTTATTTTATAGTTGAGGAACTGACATAGGCAGGAGCTTAGTGACCTGGGAAAGGACACAAAGAAATGTGTAAAACCAGATTTGAATTCAGATCTTTCTGATTCCATGTGGAAATCCAACAAATGGTAGAGTTCCCATGTCCTATCCATAGCATGACCTCACACTTATCTCATTCTTTCTTGTATGAAATTTATTTGCTTATTTTCACTTCTGCCCAGACATTTGATTGTGAGTGGCTTGACACAAAAGATTATGCCTATCTTTACATTCCAAGTGTGTAGCATTGTGCCCTGTATGAAGGAGCAACTAATAAATCATTTTGCAATTAAATCACTCACCAGCATGTTTCTTCCTACAGCTTCCCAACCATTTTCTCTACCAGTCTGTCAAAAGCCCTGATGCCAGAAACTCTACCTATGCTCCAAAGTGGGGCTGAATCATCATCAAGAAAGATTTTTATGACATTTCCCAAGAGCCCAGAGGACTCATTCTTTATCATCCTCAGAGAGGACCTAAAGACTCAGTTGGGGTCCATGTAAAGAATAATAATATGTCAGTATGTTGGGCATTTTCAGTGAAATGATGTACGAACTTCTGTTTATGCAGATTGTAACCTATCTCTAAATTGATAGGTAAGTTTTAGTGGGTTTCTTGAAGCAGAGAAGAGTTAGGTGACATGACTGTCACCTAATAGCTAGCTAACTTCAGATGTGAGATTGGAATCTAGCTTTTTTTTTTATACTCCAGTATAGTACTCTATGCATTACATCAACTTGTGACATATGATATATATATGATCAATATCTCACATTTACATAGTGTTTTAATATTTGGCTCATAATAACCCTATGAGATAGGCAATGGGAATATTTTTATCCCCATTTTGAGGACAAGCAAGCAGATCCAGTGAGTACCAGGCTCAGTTTTTCACAGGTTATAAATAGTGGAGTTGGAACTTGAATCTTGGTCTTCTGATTGCAAGATTTGTATTCCTTTGACTTCATCAAGGAATTTGTAGACAAGGGCCCCTGCTGTATTTTTTTATATTGGGACACAAGGTCTTTTCTATAGATCCACATACTTTAATATGCATAGGACTCTCTATAGTGGCAGATCCATCAGGAGAAAAAGCTCATCAGCTAAGTATAAAAGGGCAGGAAATAATAAGCTTATTGAGTGGCACTTCTTAAAACTCTAGTCAAGTCTATCTAGACTGATATATCCAATCCTGAATCTTAGTTATTGAACTTATATGAACTTAAGTGCTATTTGTGAACTACCCCATCAGTGCTTCTGTTATACCTCTTATTTTAAATCTACATGCTTTTGTAGTTTGTTTGGATTTGGTCCTTTTAGACCAAACTTCTTAAAGTTGACTAAATTTGTATCCTGCTGCCATCCATGTCTCTGACTAGAAAGCCAGGCAAAAAGTAATTACCTCACTTTGCTACACTGACCTGCTAGAAAAAAAAATCATCATCCATTTCTTGTTGTTATAAATGGTTCCTTATGCTTTTAAAATCCATCTTCTCTAAATCCTACTTCTTACCATTTCATATCTGATTTACCACAACAGCCTTTTCTTCAATCCCCCCCGCATCTTTTTTCCCACGTAATTTATCCTACATAGTCATAAAGAAACACTTTCCTCAAGCATCAGTTTGATATTATCTCTTATCCTCTCAGGCATACGATAGCTTCCAGCTCTCTCTTGAATTACATTGAAATTCTTAATCATGGACTTCGGTGTTCTATGCTTTCCTCTCCTCCTTACCCTCATGCATGTGCCTTTATGTCCCATTAAACAATGTCTCATACATTTGAATCTACCTAAATATACGAACTCAATGGTCCCTACTCACAAATCAGCAGGTCCTGTCTCTAGGAGATGCCATCTTCCCTTCTTTTAGTCTACTTTTGTCCATTTTCTAGCCTTTATCAAGTTGTTAAAATTTTTGCTTCCTCCATAAATCTGCCAGGTTCTAGCTAGCCCAGTAATTCATCTACTTTTTCTTTGATAATAAAGCTACATTTTGCAGAAATATTGGAAAGCATTTCTATTTCTCAGTGGTCTATATTCATATGTTTCAGAGGAAAGGACTTTGACTCTTGCTCAGCTTTCCTCAGTCTTGTGACAAATGAAAAGTTTAAGACATAATTTCTGGGTAATTAATATCATTTTATTGATTATGGCTAGCAAATATTTAATAAAAGAGTTCAGTGGCACTCTTGGGGTCCAACTCATGGAGGCCACTCAACACTTACATACCCTTGGAAGTGTGGTTTTTTCTCACAATGTAAATCAACTCTAATTGGTGAACAATTAATAAGATGAACATTATAATGTGAGGTGGGCCTGACTTAAACAGAGCCTGGGTATTTGACTCTGATCCTATCACTTTTGGACAAAGAAACTATTTCTACACCCAGACACATGCTTCTTGGCAATCTAGACAAAAGAAATTACCTAGATTAGATTCTTTTTTACTCTTCAATCAAACTTAAGCTTCCTCAGCGGATGGGGTCTTCTCCAGTACTGAGGAAAATATGAATCCATCAGCCCTGTCCTTCAGAGGCTGATTTGACCTAGTGGAGAATGAGGAAATAAGGAGGGGGAAAACAAAAAACCTGAATCTCCACCCCTTATATTAATTGGTGTATTATTATAGGAGAGAAATCATCATTTCTCTCAGTCCTTACTTGTCATACTTCACACAGCAGGAGTTTACTAGATATTTTAGATGGATCAATGTTGCTTTTGGTTTCCTTCAATCCCCCGTATTTTTTCTTAGATTCAGAGGCTCTGCTGACCCTAATCCTCTACACATTTCTATTCTCTTTTCTTCCTTTAGATGTGATTAAAGACCACAGTTTGGGAGAGATGCAGTGATGTTGATTTTAGTGGTAATTGCTGCTGTTGATTCTTCTGCTGTCATTGTTATAAAAGGAACAGAATCCTAGAATTTTAAAGCTGGCAAAATGGAAAATGAACTGACCTTGGCATCATAGGTTCATGAGGTTAGAATTGGCAGACATCTTAAAGATTATCTAGTTTAACCCCTCTTTTCTATAGATGATGAAGCAGGATCAGTAAAGTTCAGTGGCTTGCCCAGGGTCACTTGACTAGTAAGTAGAAGGTTTTGAGTCCAGATCTTCCGGTTTCCATATCCATATGTCTGTTCACTATGCCACTTGCAACCTTGGGCAATCTCTAGGAATTTCTATTTTGTTATCTATTGAATTAGGATGTTGGACCAGATGACATGTGAGTTCCTATTTTGGCTCTAGACCTATTGTTTTATAACCTTAGAAATTACTAATTCATCTTTTCATTATATAGATGAGGAAACTGTGTCCCACAGAAACTTAGCAACGGCTGCACAGTCAGTGTAGTTAATGGAGTAGAACTCAGGTATTTCTGAATTTCAGTGCAGTGGGTGTTCCATCTGCCTGATGTTACATCCATGACTGTACCATAGATTTGACTTGCTTCATTTCTCCCATTCCCCAGTAATCAATGTGGGCAAATATGAAATCCTACCTTTAGAGCAGTTGCCATGGTAGTAAACAGAAACATTAGGCAATTAGCAATTTTGGGTTTGACATCACTGAGGGAAAGTTGTTACTGTATCTGATAAGAGTTTAAATATTGTACTTATACTGCGTTAACTCTACTTTGTCCAGCTCCTCTCCCTTCACCTTCTTCTTTCTTCTTGTTAAAATAATTCCATACATGTAAGTAGGCAAATAAAGATGAGTAAACAATGAGACAAATAAAATGTGAATGGTGGCAGCCTACTCTGGAACTCTTGGAGTTAGAGTCAGCCTTTGGGATTTGGAAAGCAGCAGACTTGGTTCCTTTACAGTTTGGAGAAGCACATCAAAGCCCTGCTTGGCCTGGAACACAGGCATACCCTCTCCCCTTGGACCATGACATCACAGAATCAAACAGCAAGAACCAAAAGACATATCAGAGGTCATCGGGCCCAACATCTTAGTTCTATACATGAGGAGACTGATTCCATAGGACTTGGATAAGAAGAGGGATAGGGTGCAATATTTGTCCTATCCTTAGCTTCCTAAATTCTAAAAACTAAGTGTTTATATTCTGCCCTTCCTCTGGGCTTCTTCTCCCCTCCTTACCTCTCTCTCCCATGTCCAGAAAACCTGCTGCAGCTTCTTTCTGTGTATATGGATTTCCCCCAAGAGATTATCCTCCATTTTTGTCCACATAGTTACTCTGTATGGAGCTCCTGTATGGAATCTGCCAGGAGCAAGCCTGAAGGCATGGTCTTCTCTTGAAACACCCTCCCTGCTGATGAATGTTACATCCTACCCATGAAATAAGAAAATGCTTCAAAATTATAACAGAAGCAATTTTGAAGAAAATCAGCACATTAAATTTACAGAGTTTCTTCCTATTTAGCTTATCAAACATTTCCAATCCTTGAAAATAGATTCAAATGTTACTCAGATGCTTATCTGTATATGAATCGTATAGCATTAGGAGATAGCTTTTTTGACATTGTGATTATGCAAAGTTAATTACTGAAAACTCATATCTGCCTTTATTCACAGTACAATTGCACGCTAATCACTATAGAGTAATTAGACATTTTATGAAATGGTAATTAAAGACTATAGCCGAATCAATAAGAATGATAAGGGAAAAAGGAGATTAAAGTATAGGTTAATGTTTAAAGAAGTTAAGGAAATTTGTAAATGCATTTGTATCAGATTGAAGCATATGATGGCTACACTATACTTTCCATAGTATTGTTTAGATTTCTCTCTCTTTTAGCAATATACAAGGAAGTGGATTTTAATGGACTTAATGTATTCAAATACCTCTAGTGGAAAACTGGATTTTAACTGCTTTGGATTACAATCAAAATAAATTTGATGGTTCAGCTCAGCTTCTAATGGATTACAGTCGGAATTTCATCAACTTCACATTACTGTAAAATTGTGATCCTTTTCCAAATTTTGAAGTCCAGATATGAACAAACAGAATGACTAAAAATCCATCCTTTGATCCAAGGAAGGAGTCAAAAAGAAACTTTAATGTCCTAGCTCATTCAGCAGGGGCTTTCAGTCAGCTGAGCACCTGCTATCTTGATGCTCAATGACATTTCTGTTGGGATCCAAAGAAAGTGAGTATTTTGAGAAGAGGTGCAGGTCTATTCTTTCTGAATTGAGACCATAAGAAAAACCTAAAATAACAACAAAACTCACTGTACTAATGTTGCTGCAGCACAGGAAGAACAGAGGGATGAAATCTTGCTAGTAAAGAAATCAAACATTTGTCTGAAGTCTGACAGTTACTTTTTAAAAATTCTGAAATGCTCTTTAAAATCACAAGGTTACTTTTCTAAGGCCTTCTTTGGAAAATCTGCTCTCATCAAAGCAATGTTAATGTCAAAGACTTGAATCTTAACCAAAAAATATAATAAAAGCAAAAAGGAAGAAAGCAAGTGAGAGAGAGAGAGAGAGAGAGAGAGAGAGAGAGAGAGAGAGAGAGAGAGAGAGAGAGAAGAAAGGAGAGAAAGAAACAAGAAAGGGAAAAAGGAAGGAAGGAAAGAGTAGAGGAAGGAAAAGGGAAAAAGAAAGGGAAGGAGGAAAGAAGGGAGGGAGGAAGGAAAGTTTTAGTACTCAAATTCATTGGGAATCGCCCTGAGAAAAAAGAATCAATTGCTCATAACTTTGAACTTGCTTTAACTCTATCAATTCCAGAGTCCATTTTAAGAAATTGTTTATTTTAGGGCATTACATTTTAAAAATATTCTTTGAAAAAGATTAATCTATCAAAAAAAGGGTGTGCTGACAGTGCTAAATGGAATATACCAAATAAATAAAAGCTACATTCCTTGCCCTTAAAGAATTTACTTTATTTAAAGAACTTGTTTAGGGAGTCAAGACTAATAAAAACTAATACAAATGAAATAACAAGAACAAAAATAATCACATTCTAAAGAATGTTGAAGACTGACATTGAGGTTCAGAAAAGAAATAGATTGATGTGGGCTTGAATTGGCATCTTAAACATGAAATTTGAGTAAGGCCTTAAATAACAGAAAACATTTGGATGGGAAGTTAGGTCAAAGGTCAGTGTAGTATAATAGAAATAGTGCTGGTTTTGTGCTTAAGAAAATTTTGGTTCAAATACTGACCCTAATCCTTAGCTCTATGTGAACTTGAGCAAAATTCTCTACAAGGATCTCAGTTTGTTCCTTTATAAAATGTCAGTTAGGAAAAAGGGAATTTTAGGTCGGTTGAATAATAAGTAGTGACACTCTTCAAAATAAATCTGTATAGTATTTACTTTGAATTTTGAACTAACCCATAAGGAGTTTGGCCCAATATGATGGAAGTTCTCAATGGCTGGACTCTTCCTCCTCAAAATTCTGCTGTGTTGCTTCTCTATGATAAATAATCCTGTACAACAATTTATTTTTCTAGTCCTTCTCCACTGAACAAACTATAAGAAAAAAATACCCAGAAAAACAACACTCCATTTATCAAGTTTGCAAAGGAATTTTCTAAACACATGTCAGCAAGCATGAGGCAATATAAAGTTGGCAATAATAAAGTTGGAATAGATCATTTGAATATATCACCAAGGTTTATGTCAACACATTTCTATCTCAGAAACAGAGAGACTAAAGTGAACGAAAATTAGTGCCATTTGTAAATGTGCCAGAAAGGAGCATATACAGCTGTCCCCCTACCCTCTTTTTAAAATTCTACTTTGTCCAAGAGGACAGCCAAAGATAGGTACCTCCCTCCCTTTCTACACACACACACACACACACACACACACACACACACACACACACACACGTTGTATGTAATCAGTTGATCTGTCCCCTTTTAAGGAGAAGTGGGACAATGTATCAGAGCGAAAACTTAGGAAATAAGCCCTTATTTTTGGCCATAGGCCTTTAGTTTTGTTTATTTTCATCTCTCCAGCCACCAGGGCTAGAGGGGAAGTATATTTCTAAGGTTGTGTGATGGGAAGTTTTTCTTCCTTGCAAGCAACCTCATTAAGCTGTTTGTAGCGTGCCACATTCACTGGAGACATAGCTAAAGGCCCAATACAACATCAAGGACAGCATCTTGATTAGGTGAAATACTGCTCTCCTATCATCCTATATGTTGTAAAGCAAACGGAAATATATAAAAGCTCAGAGGAGGGGAAGACTACTGGATATCAGAATCGGAAAGCATATAAAATAAAGGGCTAATTCTATTACTGTAGCCTAGCTCTACACTTTATATTTAAATCATTTTCATGCAGCTTGTTCTCAGCTCTCAGAATACGCTGGTGTCATGCCTGGAGCCAAGGCCCTAATGAAACAGAAAACCCTGATGTGTGCCCCTAACAAGCCCAAAGAGCAAACAGTCACTGCTAATTGACAACTTTAATTACAGTTCACCTTAAGTAAAGGGTTGGATGTGTCAGAGGAGAGTGAAGAATTCACTCTTGCTTCATGATATCTGATGTGTTCCCCACATAAGCAAGGGGCTGAAATCCCTATGGTTCTAAATTCAAAACTATTCTTAATCATTGAGTCTGCTAAAAACTAAAATAAAAACGCCATGAACTTTTTCTTTGAGCTTAACCATTAACCCAGAATAAAGTATTGTATTTATCTACCTGCTTGTTTGGAAATTGGTACAATGTTGTGATGTGTCAATTTGAGAAGTAGACTGAGAATATCACATCTGCTAGAGTTTTTCCCAAGTATAGAGAAAAATATTATTATTTTTTAAAAAGGATATATTAATACTGCTGGAGTGTGAGAAAGGTGTATATAGGAACAATCCTCATTGTGAAAAATTTTTATCTTGAAATTTGGCTAACTTTACAATGGTAATTACCAGTTTGCTAGTTTTCATGCATGTTGTTTCCATGAAGGAAAGAACATAAAATCCCATGATAATGAACTCCGTGGGACTTATAATTTGTTTCTTAAAGAGGAATCTTATGTAAATAAAAATATTACCAACACCACATTCTGAGTATTTAGGACCTTGAGTAGAAACAGCTGATGCTAAGCTAGTTGGTAGTGAATTAGCAAATAAAGAGAGACTTATGAAGACAGGAGAAGAAAGAAGAAAAAATAATATACATATTATTGTCATTTCTTTTCTACTCAACTGGAGTTTCCTTTTACTATTTACTTATGTGAGTGAGTGGTGGGGAATTGAACTTGTTTGGGTGGTTCGTGATATTGGGGTTGGAAAAATAATTGTTATTTGATCCAATGCAATCCCACACATTGATTAAACACCAAATATATCTTAGGCACTAGGGATATAAAGATGACAACGAAAACCTCTCTTCTCCCTACTTTCAAGGAGGTAATAATTTGAGCAAGAATTCAGTATGGTTGTTCACATACATTGCAATGCCAATAGTCCTTAGTTTTGTTATAGAGGGTAAAATTTATGAAGGAAACTAAAGATTTCTTCTGGTAGTATATTTTTGTGTAGAACTGTTGAAATTAGATTGCCATTTACCTATTTCTATGGACTTGGAGGTACCTTTGTTATAAAGAACATTGTGATGGTGTTGTTCTGCTATAGGGTTTTAAATTCATGACTACAGGCTCTCCCTTGGCCAAACCATCCTGAGTATTACTGATGATAATGTTAAAAAATGTTTTTTTAAATGGTGTTTATTAAGCACACATTTTCTTTCATGCTATTTTTCTGGTTAGGATAATTTGATTCTCTCAAGACTGTGTGTACTGTTGTTTACTATGTTTTCTTTCATGTATATCACCTTGTAATGGTAAGGGAATTTGAAGAGTTTCCCTGCCCCTTCACAGAACCACGTGACCTGTTTTGAGCTCTGGTCCAGTCCACAGCTTGAGTCTTATGGAGCCAATGGTGGGAGGAGCCTTGCTGAATGCTTGGAGCAGGAAGGATGTAGCAGGAAGAGAGTGAGGCAGAGCTGGGAGAGAACAGGTAGAGCAGAACTACCAGCATGAGGGAGAGATTTTGTCCCAGGGAGCTTGTTTATGGGGACGTCTGATGGAAAAAGGCTTGGGGATAGCCTTCCTCCCTGTATTGATAACGTGTATCTTGTATTTAAATAAATATCTTGGTTTTGTCTTTGAGGAAAAGAGTTAATATTTGGCAAATATTTTATCCTGGAAGTACGCATGCATATCCATAGTGACTGCTGTGGGTATTGCATTGGCATTACAAATGATGGTGGAGATGGAATCACAAAATATAAAACCTCTACTTGGAGACAGGAAGGCTCTAGAGAAGGAAGTGGATATCCTGGGATGGGAAGATTTACTTTATTCCATCCTGGTGAGAGAATGGGATACAAGTACAGGACTTTGGTGATAACTGGGAATTGAGGCGGCAGAAGGGAGAACCCAGAGATTTAGAAAGACATTTGCAAGGAACACCAATAAATCTGAGGAATGAAATTGCAGGGATATATAGAAGAGGATGCACATTGTTAATGAGCTATCATAACATATCTAAAAGTAGAGACAAATTGCTGCAGGAAAGGTTCAGCTGCAAAAGGAGTTAGCAGATTTGCATAAGAAATTGTCTATGCTACAGTGTCCAAACTTTCTTTTAAAAGAGCAAGCTAAAAAGGATCAGGTGATAATAGAAGACATTTGTGAGAGTGGTTTAGAAAAAAAAAAAGAAGGGAAAAGTTGACAACAGAAAAGTGAATGCAACCCTTGCATCTGATTAGGGCCCAGAAATCTGGAAGATGATTGGGAGGAAAAAGAAACAAATTTAGATGAGGAGGTTTCTAGAAATGTGGGTGTTTGTCCAATACTACTAAGGAAGCAGGAGAACCAGGGGGATCTCACAGTGTTTAAGGAAGTAATTGAGGATTTTACTCAACAGGAGGTCACTGATATTTTAAATCAATTAAACCAAAAAAATGGAAGAATCATTAGTACCTTGGATGGTGAGAATCAGTGTCAAAGGGGACAGAGGAGTATGAATAGATAAAATAGATTGTTTCAAATTCATAGGTATTAGAATCCTTTGGGGCAACAAGATTTTAGGGATTACCATATTCAAGGAGGCAAGAATGGAACTAATCTGTTAGCTTTAGCTGCTGAGGAATGCATAAACAGTATCCCATTGACTCTATGTGGCCTAGTGGAGATAGACCCTAGTATTTGCTTAGAGACTGTATAAAGATGTAATGAAACCTGAAATAATGGTCAAGATGCCAAGGCTTATCATAGCACCCCTTTAACAGTTCTTCATAGGAACATAATAGTAAGGACTGCTCTTCCTGCTTACAAGCACCTGATTCTGACTCTACTAATTGGGGAAATAGGGTACTCTCTTTTGGGGGTGCTGGATAAGATTTCAGAGTTAGGTGACTTGGGGAGATGGGCAGAAGATAAATTTCCTCAAGAAAAAGAGCAAATAGCCAGCAGATTCAAAGTCAGAATAGATTAACAAGGAGAGAAATGTTTACTGTTTTATTAAGAGCGGCGATAGATTTTGGAAGAATAGATGGTATTCCAACTAACGAACTGTATAAGATGTACGGAGAAAAGGGATTTAATATTAAATGGAATAGGGAAGTAAGAACTGCCCCTACAGATCATCAATTTTATCCATGATAAAATTGTATCCAAATTTATCATACCTTCTTGGAGAATAGGAAATTGGCCAAGCCCCAGTTCAGATTAAAGAAATACACAGAGGAGATTACAGATATCAGTTTAACCATATATTGAGGGGGAAAAGAAAATACTGTAACTATTTGTTCAGGAGAAGATGATTACCAAGTTGTGCTCTTAATTCGTATATTTTACTGTGAATAAGGTGATGATAATGGATTCATGGACTCCAGAAGCACAGTTGATGCTATATTTACCCTGCTGGTTATTGTATCCTTATTCTTTTTGGCCTTTATTCATTTAACCTGTTTCCAACATTTGTCTCCTACAGGCTTAGTGAACTCCACTTGTAAAAGACTAACTGCTTAAATTGGGTGTCACTCTCTGTCCAACACTACAATACATCTCCACTAGACCTAGTATTGACTAAGCTCTGGATACCAGATATGATAAGTCATCCCTAGACCTGGCTTTCATTGAGCTCTGGATATTGGCTAAAGAAATGATCCCTCAACTGGACCTCCTGAGGCAGGGACAGCTCTACATCCAACCTCAGCAGGAAGAAGTTATAGAAGAAGAGATCTTTGCTTCTTACCCCAAGGGATTTTGGGTCCCATTCATTTGAGAGGGGAGTGATGGGATGCTTGTGCTCAAGCCCCCACCCTAAGATATTGGTTTATATTTTCATTTTGTGTTATCCCTGTTATATTGTTGTGAAATTAAGTTGATCCCAGTTACCCCTAAACTCCCATTGACCTATTAATGGACATGAAAGATCTTGGGGCTGAATGTAATGGTAAAGGAATTTGAAGAGCTTCCCTGACACTTAACAGGCCCATATGATCTATTTTGAGCTCTGTCCCAGCCCACAGCTTCAGTCACATGGAGCCAATGGTGAGAGGAGCCTTGCTGAATGGGTAGAGCAGGAAGGATGCAGCAGGATGAGAGAGTGAGGCAGAGCTGGGAGAGGGCAGGCAGAGCAGAGCCACTAGCATGAGTGAGAGAGGGAGTGATTTTGCTTAAGGGAGCTTATTTGTGTTTGATGGAGGGAAGGTTTATGGCTGGCCTTGCTCCCTGCATTGATAGCATGTCTAAATTTCATTGTTACTATGATGCATTTGGCTTTCTGGTGTTTGAATAAATGCTTTGGTTCCATTTTGAAGAAGAGAGTTTATATTTTATAAATTTACCATGGAAATACACATGCATATTCATAGCAGTTGCTGTGGGTATCCATTGGCATTACATATACCCCCTTCTAAATTATGTTCCATTAGGGTCAAGATTAATTGTTACCTAAATTTGGCCACCTTTCCTGGAGCCTAGCATAGAGCTGAATACGTGACAATGCTTGTTAATTGTTTTCGGCTTCCTCATTTTTCCTAGATTGCACTGACCTAACCTCCATCTTCCCCAAAGGTTCTAGAGGTCTGGAGACCTAGACAATTGTTATTAAACTCTTCATATTCCCTTTGACTCAGTTCTTTGACTTCCTCTTCTTGAAATAATGAAATGGTAGAGAGCGATGAACTGGTTCCATTGAGCAGAGTCTATGCCATTTCTTCTTTTTTCTGCATACTGTTTCTTCAGGGATTTGTGTTTCAAAAAATAATGCTGTCCAAAGAAATACTTCATGTTCTATATGAATGTGCATATGAAGAGCATAACAGGGAATATAGTTTGGGGAATCTTTGTAAGTCTAGGCAGTTCCTTTCCCTTTATCCTTATTTTAAAATCAGTATTAGATATTATCTTAACATTTTATACAGTGGAAATTTATTGGTATTTTATACTGATGTTTTAATAAGGTGCCTAATGCAGTTAAAAAAATGCAAAGTTTCCGTAGGTCTATATTTCTCAATTTTAGTCTACTGTTTTTTTAGGTATATTCCTTGGTCGTCTAACAACACTATTATAATAATGATTATTACTGACAATAATAGTGTTAATAATAAATCAATACTGATGATAATGGTAATAAAAATAATAATGAATAACAAAAATAGTACCATTTTAGCACTTTAGCATGTGTAGCACTTTAAAACTTGAAAACATTTTATATAGATTTTCTCATTTAGTCATCACAGCTATAAGGGGGACCAGTCATTGACACATTCCCAGTTGTCTAACAAGGTTATACCTTAAGGGGCACTGCCTAAGCATCCCTAAATCTCCTAAGATAGAGGTTGTTTTGTGTCTCCTAATGGATGGATAGGTGTTGCCTCTTTTGGTTGGCTATGAGACTGAAGCTATTGCTCTCTTCTGGCTTGTTTTCTTTTTCCTGCATTCTGTGTTCTTTTTTTTTTTTCTTCTGTATCCTGAGGTCACACAGTTCGACCATAACACAGGATCCATGAACTGCACCAGTGAGAGGGGATGGACTCCTTCCCTTGCCCTTCCTTTCTTTCATCCAGGCTCTGAGAAAGTCTCTTAGGGGTGTTTGTCTTTATTCTGTGTGATCTGTCCATGTGAGTTTTAACAGCAGCAATTCCTAGGAGTTTGAGTCATGGTGACCATGAACTAGGCTTAAAGGTAGAATGATGTAGCCAGTCAATCTGTCAGGAAAACCCAAAGAAAGCCAGGGTACCTGGAATACAAGACCACAAAGGTTTTTATGTCTTGGAACCATGATTGTGTGTTATAGGAATTGAGCTAAGATTACCCTTTCCTAATGTCCTTCTTCTCCTCAGTGATTGAGATGATGCAAAGTGGGGAGGGTATTATGCTTCCTACTGTTGGGTGAATAAGTTTGCATATTTATGATTATATTTCTTTGTAAAAGCTAATCAAACCAAATGAGACTGGAGTACAGGGGATCCGCTCACTGCTCCTAGGGAGTTGAGCAGGATCTATTGCCAAAAAGCCTATAAACCGTTAATTCCCCTTAAGGGTGTCAGAGAAACCTGGAGGAGGGGTAAAATGTAGTACACCTAGCTTTAGGAAACAGGAGACAGGGTGGGTAGTATTATCTCACAATCCTATGAGTTTATAATTATCCCCATTTTAGAGACTGAGGTATTTGAGGTACGATTTGAACTTTGGTCTCCTAACTGCAAACCAAAGACTCTACCCACTGTGCCTACTCTCTCGGAGTAACTCCCTCATCATAAAAAGAGTTAGAGAAGTGTTGCTTGCAGATTGAATTACAAGGAATGCAGAATTCACAACTGTACATTTTTATGAATTGTTCCCATCTAAGATACAAATATAATAGTGGACATTTATATGACACCTGCTACCACCTATGTGACTCTGGGCAAGTCACTTAATCACCTGCTTGTCTCAATTTCCTCACTTGTAAAATGGCATCAATCTCCTAGGATTGCTTTGAGGATAAAATGAGATAATATATGGAAAGTTCTTTGCAAGACATAAAAGCTTGTCCTCATCATCTTAATTATCACATGAACCTCATTACAACCTGATAAGAATTGTTACTACAGGTATTATCATTATCAGAGTAAGTAGATACATTACACACAAGGATATATACTCCGAGAAGCAATGCTTACACAGTTAATAAATGTTGGAAGCAAGAGTCAAACCCCAGTTTCCTCAACTCTGCTCCAGTAATTGATCCTTTCTGCCATGCTGTAACTTCTAAAGCCATCCATCTGGAAGATAAGCATTTATAACTGATGATGATGGATAGTAAAAATGATTCCCAGACAGTTAAAAAGACTTCTATTTATTTTCTTGGTTTTCCCTCTCTGATAGCTATTCTACATTTAAGTCTAGAGTCCAGAAAATGTTTGTTGAAAATAAAAAAAAATACATTTCTATGCTGTACTCTAGTGATTAGGCTAGATCCCTATTAAGGAACTCAACAATTTCAATTTATATCTTCCCCTCTATATTCTATTTTTAAAAGCTTCTAGAATTTTTGATTAGATGTTGGGTATCTTTTCAATGAAATGTTTAGGAATGGATCATGTCACCCTTTAGATGACATTTTTTTTCCTTTGATCATGTTTAAAAATAGCTTAATCAGTTTTTTTCTAAATTTCATCTTTTCTATTTTTCCCCTTTTGGTTGGATTACTTCATCTTAACTAAATTTTAGATAAAATCAAGTCATTTTGAGTATTTTCTAGTTATTCCATACTAACTCATTCCATTGAACATTGTGTGTTACTGGTATGACTGGCTCCATTCTTTCACATTATATATAAAAGGATCTGAGATGTCATTAAAATTCCTTTCAAAATAGGACACTTTACATAGACATGTAGGCCCCACATTACTCTCTGGATGAAGGTCCTTTATGGACCTGTCATTCATGGCTAACAGATGGCCATTGCTGCTTTTAAAGGAAGTTAAGTGAGGTCTAACTTTGCTGAGGAGTCACGTGGATAGAGTACAGGACCGGGACTCAAGGAGACCCAAAATTAAATATACCCTCAAACTCATTGGTTGAGTGGTCCTGAGCAAGTCCCTTAACTTCTGCCTCAGTTTGCGGATGATTCCATTTCATTCCCTTCATTACAATAGACTATAACATAATTATTTAAAGCTTGACATTGAAATCTGATTCTAGTTCTGTTCCTTCCCAATCCTGGCTTGCTTCCTTGATGTAATCATCATCAGCAACAACAACTGATATTTATATGTCGGTTACATTTATATGTTTATTTATAAAGAGTTTGCAAGGTGTTTTGCAATTATTGCCTCATTTTATCCTCACAAGAATCCTGAGAGGTAGGCGTTATTATTATCCCCATTTGATAGATGAGGAAACTGAGATAGACTAAATGACCACTCATCTAGTATAAGTCAAAAGCTGGATCTGATCTTAGACCTTTCCGACTTTGCATTTGGATTTCTATCTGTTCTGTCACTTAGGTGTTTTGATATCAAATTTCCTTTATGTTCCTCTGATGGTCTCCTGTATGATACAGATTCCCTTATGGTATTTTGTATAATTTTGTCTAACCCGTGCTACTTCCTCCTTATCTGATTGCTTCCTAATTGGTGTCTTCTCCCCACCCTCACTTCCCTGGGCACCATTTTGCTTTACTCCACCAATTACTTTCTTCTAGATCCTATTTCTGTGATTTAGAGGATGGCTTCCTAAAATATAGAATTAGGGGTAGAAGTGGACTGATTGATCTCTAAGGATTCTTTTTATTCTGTATTCTATGTAAGTCTCCTTGATATTGGCACAAAAGGCAAGTCTTATATCTTAGGCTCTCCTTTTCATCCATGACTGGCTTTCAGCGACTTTACCTTGCTATTTGTCTCAATGCTTCATGTGCCCCATGCCAGATTTGCCCTTAGAGTGCTGGCAGTGTTTGCTCAGAGTTGAAAGATTATTCTTTCACCTTTTAACGTGCCAACCCTCATTTTGGTTGCAAAATTATATGATCACAATAAAAGGACACAGGAGGGAGTAAAGAAAAGAAACAGTGATGTGTACTTTACTCTAAAGTAAAGTTTTAAAAAATAAAGCTAAATTTCCTTTATCCCCCTAGTCTTACTTTCACTTTTTATGTTTCAGTACACTAATTTCTCAAGAGACTGCACATTTGAACATCTCTATTTTATGTACAATTAGAGGGAACTACCACCAAGTCTCAGCAATTCACAAATTACACCAATATAAAACCTGAAGCTAAAAATAATTTCATTGTATATTAGAGACTATTTTCTGAAAGGTAGAGTATTTCTGGAATTAATCATATTAAACAAAATTTTTAAAGAAATTATTAATATGGTTTTGAAATAAAGAACTAAATTAGATTCATCATATCTACAAAAATGCAAATAAAGTCATAGTATCCTATATATATTATATTTTTATATTATATGTTTATATAAATATGTGTTTATAACATGTAATAAATATGTTTATATAAATGTAATATATATATTTATATTATTTATACATACAAATGGAATCCTGTGGTTTTATTTATATATTTATATATAAATTATATTTATATAATATGATATTTATATATCATATGAAAATATAATATATAAATATATTTAGCCTACACCTTTACTCTGTCCCTCACTCAGGAGCAATCCCAGTCAGAAAATAACAAGGAGGTTAAACTTGCATAACCATCCTCCTCCTTAACAAACCTCTTCTTTATTTTTAGGTCACTGTTTTGACTTATTTCTTAAAGGAAAGTGTATGTAGAATCATGAAGTCCAATTCACATGATGTGTAACCAATTTAGGGAATTTATAAAGGCATTAAAAACCAATACCATTAATTCTCTCCCTTATTGTTCCTAAGCACCCATTTGAGATACCAGTTCAGTTTCATTAGTACACCTTGCCATCACAACCTCAATTTCTGTTTGGCTTTCTTTTCACAGTGAAGCACACAGATCCGAAATAGTTATGATCAGTCAAATCTTTATCTAAGCTTCTTAATATGTGTTTGTGTGTGTGTATTTGATAACTCCTTTGGACTTCTCAGAATATTGCTTTCAAACTAATGAAATAAAATATAGAATTACAAAGGAAAACAATTATATTGAAATATTATTATCAAAAGATTTTCTTCTACAAAAAGATCCTGGAAATAAACTTAAGAACCCCTGTTCTAGAATATCCTGGCATTATTAGTAATTAAAATGGAAAGTGAAAATGGACTTGAAAGAACAGTTAAAATGTGTATTTAACATCTGCACTCTCAGACAGGAAAAAAAGGCTTGATGAATCGCTGTCTGCCTGAGTTCGGTGACAGGAGAAGTTCAGCCCTAAAGGGATGCCTTTCACATCAGCTTCAGGCTGTCTCAGTTGCCCACAGTGGGTGAAGACAGTCCAGTAATGGTGGAGTCTGGCAGTTATCAGGCAGCTGACCCTCAGACCACTCTCATTCCCTTTCCTGTGATATGCTTCTTTGTCTGGCTCCCAACTGACTCAAGTACATAGATCTCTGCTCCTGTGTTTCCATATAAATTTCTCATTCTTCCTCCTAAAATTTACCCTCTTCCTCTTTCAGCAAAAGGAAAGATTAAACTGTCATTTTCTGGGATTATCATCATTCTGCCACAGAGCATTGGTCTCCTTTTGCTTACTACACAGATTATTAGATTCCATTATGCATTATATATAACAATTCAAGAAAAGTGCTCTTGAGTAGAGAAAGGGATCATCTCTAGTTATGATGCTCAAGGAAGACTTCATAATGGTGTCTGTATTTGTGATTGGCAGCATTTAGAAAGGCTGAGATAGACTTTGGAAGAAGTGAGAATTATTATTCCAGATCAAGGGAAGATGTATGTACTGGGAGGATGATGAGAACAGGATGAAGGAAAGTGTGGAAGAACACAAGAGAGAAAAAGTGAACACAACATTATAGTATGTGCAGGGATAACTACCCTCACAGTTAGCCCCTTGAGAGATGCATAGCCATTCATCTCTTAATCCCTGGTCTGGCTACTTGTCCCCAACCTGTCCTTACACTGGTGTTTTTCTGAATTTTCTAGAAAAGGCCCAACACAAAGTATCTGTTCGTCATACTGTCTTCTGGTTCTAAAAGTAACCCTGTTGTGGGAGGAATATAGTTTCACTATTTGTAGGTAGTTGTTGACACATGGGATAGAGAGCTGGAACTGGAATCAGGAAGACCTATTACTAGCTATCTATGCTGTATAACCCTGGGCAAGTATTTTTTTTCTTCTTTTAAGCTTTTATTTAGTATTATATTTTCCCCCAATTACATGTAAAAACAATTTTAAATACTCATTTTTAAAACTTCAAGTTCCAAATTCTCTCCCTTCTTTCCCCCCTCCATTGAGAAGGCAAGCAATTCCATATATAGTCATGCAAAACATATTCATAATACTCATATTGTGAAAGAAAACATGGACAAGAAAAAAACTCGAGAAAAATAAAGTTTAAAAAAGTATACTTCAATCTCTGTTCAGAAACCAATAGTTCTTTCTCTGGGGATAGACAGTATTTTTCATCCTAAATCCTTCAGAGTTGTCTTGGGTCACTGTATTGCAGAGAGTAACCGAGGCTTTCACAGTCAATCATCTTATAGTATTGCTGTTACTTTGCACATGGTATATTTCACTTTGCATCAGCTCATGCAGGTCTTTCCAGGTTTTTTTTTTTCTGAGAAATATCCTGTTCATCATTTCTTATAGTACAATAGTGTTCCATTACATTCATGTACCATAACTTGTTCAGCCATTCCCCAATTGATGGACATTTCCACAACTTCTAATGCTTTACCCCCAGAAACGAGCTGCTTTAAATATAGGTCCTTTTCTTTGTTTTGTTTTTTATCTCTTTTGGGATGCAGGCCTAGTAGTGGTATTGCTAGGTCAAAGGCTGTGCATAGTTTTATAGACCTTTGGGCACAGTTCTAAATTGTTCTACAGAATAGTTGAATCAATTTATAACTCCACCAACAATGCATTAAAGCCTCATTTTTCCCACACTCCCTCCAGCGTTTTCTGGATAAGTAATTTAATTTCTTTGTCTCAGTTTCCTTAACTGTAAAACAGGGAAATAATACCACCTTCCTCACAAACTTACTGTGAGAATCAATGAATTAATACTTGTTAAAAAACAACACAGCACAGTTCATGGCACATAAAAGGCACTATATAAATGCATATCCCCTTATCCATATATCCATATATCAGTATGCTTCTTCTGTACACAGAATCAGTTATTCATAATGAAAACATCATTAACTCTTAATATCAAACATCTATTGAATGACAGGGGAAAATTAATATATAATCACATAAAAGTTACTCAATATAAATCAAATGTAGGAATAATTAATGTATCGGAGTTTACACATCAGTGGGTCATACACTCTCATCATTCAATATACAAGTAATATGGAGATGGAGGTGAAAGGCATAGTGGTCATATATTTACAAAAGCCTAGGAGAAAGGCACACGGATTAGGAGAACCCACGTGTTCAGGGGAATTCAGTTTTGGATTGGAGGTTCTGATGTCTGTGTTCACTTCATAAGAAATATCTACCATACAAAACTTCTCTATTAACTGTGCCCCTTTGGGTTTTCCTTACTCTATGATGGGACAGTTCTGCTCCTTTTCTTAACACACTGATGAAGCAATGATAAACTCTTTTACCTGACAATCACCCTCAAAAAGATGCTGAGAAAGTGTTACTCTATTGTAATTATTAGTGGTTCCATTAACCCAGACTGTAAAACTGCTCAGGTAGGTTCTCTGGGCAATACAGAAATTGCCAGCTAGCCTTTCACTTAATAAGGTGCTGGTTTATTCAATAACCTTTCAGCCTCTTTTTATAACAAAGCAGGGATTACAGCATAACTCCTAACTTTGGCTCATAGGCACTGCAAATATCCCAGCCAGCTCTTCACCCAGCAGCCTGATGTGCTGTCCAATCAGTTTTTAGTTAAGGCTTATACAAAGCAACTGCAAAGTCTATCTTTTCCCTTTTGTTTTTCTCTCTTCTTCTTTTTATTTATTTTTTTTTGGAGGGAGGGAAGGCTAGGCAGTTTGGGTTAAGTGACTTGCCCAAAGCCACACAGCTAGTAAGTGTCAAGTGTCTGAGGCCTTTTTTGAACTCAGATCCTCCTGCCTCCAGGGCCAATGCTTTATGCTTCAACACTTAGCTTTGCCTTCTTTTTCCCTCTTAAACAGAGGAGTAGGTGAGAACAAGCAGGTGCCTTTGAGGAATATCAACTCTCTTAAATGGTAAATGGTGCTAAAGGGTAATAAGTGAACTCAGCTCTCTTCCTATGAGTTTCAGCCTTTCCCCCAGCTAATCAGCAATTCCCAACACAGTAGCAGAAACTCCATGAGCTAACTTTCCCTCTATCATGCTATTTCTTTTGTCTTCTCTGCTTGACTCCCTTTAGCAGGGTTCTGCAACACTCTTATACTGTCAAATCACAGCATCCTGGTGCTCAGTGACACCTTTTCTTTATGAAGAAAAAAATCACAAGATCAATCTTTATGTTAGTTATAAAATCAACAGTACTTATTTAATTATCCTATCATCTCCAAAATGTAACTGATTCAACATTTCGTGAGTTATTATCTCTCACGATCTAAAAACAATCCCATATAAATGAACTATGAGATTTCAATGTTCTGCAGTCTCATGTATTTCTCTTTCCTTAAACACACCTTAAAAAGGCTCTTTGAATCTCCTAATGGTTGATCTTTGTCACATTTTATCTGAAAACTGTCTTTCTTCACACTTGAATAAAATTTATTTTTCTGCCCCTTTTAATAACCAAACTACTACAGGGTCTGACATTTTTCACCACGTGATGTAATACATTATTTTATGCTCCATTTTACTAATTAAAATGCTCAGATGTGAATGAAAGCTATACCTTCCATTAAGAAGAAAGAAAATCAAAGCATAAGGAACTGAGCAAAGGATTCCTCTCCCGATTATTATTCTTGAACAAATTATTAGATACCATGGACTAAGGTGAGCAATATTCTCTGTAATGAATTTAACTTTTAAAAAGTAGATTGTAACACATATTCCTTACTCTTGAGACTGGCATTGCAAATAGCCTTTATCCTACTCTGAAACTGCTGAGATTATGAAATGAAGAAATAGCTTGTTTTGAAAAATGAAACTGTATATAAACTTTTGGGAATTCATACCTGGCCACTGTCAGTGGGTACCTACCATCACTTCTAAACACTCCAGCATTCAATTTGAAGAAAAACTCTAGCAAAATAGAAAACAGAGAGATGAATGATAAACTGTGATTTCTTCACTTGAGTAAACCAATTGGGGACATGCCTAAGAACAAAGTTCAACTGTTATTTTCCATTATTATACCTCTTGGAAAATGAAAAATAAATAACAGGAGTAGAACTATTTTTCTTATTTTTTTCAAACAGCTGGATTTGTTGTTGCAATTATTGCAGTTGTTTCAGTTTTCTTTCCCCATTACTTTAGGGAAACAAAATACCAGTAGAAAGTATCATAGAAGTCAACATACATTAGAATAAAAGAAACTTCTGATTAGCATTTGGAATGCTCTGAATAAGCTCTGAATTTCCTCTTGCTGCCTCCCATTTTCACCTCTATTCTTCTAAATGTCTGTGCCCCAAACACACACACACACACACACACACACACACACACACACACACATACACATACACACACACACAAATTTCTAAAGTTCATGCACCTGACAGAAAATGTTCTTTGACCCTCGAATATATGAAAAGGGTTATATTCACCAGCATGACCTGAAAAATCTTTGATTTTGACTCTTGACCTCAACTTTTTGATATGGAGAAAGAATACATTATACACATTGATGAATATGAAAATAATGATGAAAGTGTTATAGGTTAGCACTGATGTTAAATAAGAGACTGACTAGGGCTAATTAGTTCTATGATGGCATTTAAATTCTACAGCCCCAAGCCCCATGAAACAAGATGCCTGTACTTTCTCCCAGATGTGGAAGGTGAGCAGTGAATGAATGTAATCAGTTTTTGTGTCTGTTAAATAAAACCTGCTGAATAATGTACCTAAAGCTTGGCCTGAATTTTTTTTTTTTGTTACATTCTTAAAAGATTTTTCCAACCTCCTACTCCAATTCTGTCCAAGAATAGTTTTGGTTTTTTTTCTCCTGCTGGAGGATCCCTTTATCCATTTCCCTATGCTAATCTGCACCCCTCTCCTCGAAGGATAGCAAGACCAAAATGTAGAGGTCACTTTATGGTTACAAAGCACTTTCAAAAACATCATAGCTTTCAATTTTTACAATGGATCTGAGAATTAGGAAGCAAAATTATTATCATCCTCATTAATCAGAGGATGAAACTGGGGAAAAAGATCAAAAGTCACACATTTAATAAGTGGCAAAAGCATGGCTAGCCTCTAGTTTTATTGACTACAAGTACTTTATTTTTTCCTTAAAAAATATTTCAATACTTTTTCCTATATACCATGTTAGTGTGTGATAAGAACTCCAGTGGTATAATTGATAAGGAACTGTAAGATTTTCATCTTTCATCTCTCAAGTAATTTGTCCCTACATCTTCAAAATTCCTCATGTTCTATACTTTTCTACTGAATTTCTATTGTAAATATCTGAGTAAAATTATCAGGAAAGGTTTTGCCATTGCAGTAGTCAGGCACCCTGAGAATGGCAATCATTAAAAGTCAGTCAAAAAGCATTCATTATATATTTCCTATGTGCCAGGCATTGTGTTGTTTTCTGGGAACATAAAGACCCAAATAAACAAACAAACAAACAAACAAACAAACAAACAAACAAACAAACAAATAAATAAATAAATGCGAAAACAAAGATTCCTTCCTTCAATGAGATAGAGGCTTATAGATATTTGAGTATATATTAGAGGCAGGATTTGAACTCAAGTTTGTCTAACTCTAAGGTCAGGGTTCCATCCTACTGTGACTCCAATTGCTGATTCTTCTTGTTTACCCTGGAGTATTTCATTGAAACATTTAAAAAATATTCATTTAACATACTCTATTAGAATTTGTTAGCTTTTCCTTTATCAAAGAAGTATCTTAAAAGATATATTCAATTATTTTAGCTGTGTTAAAATATGATTAAGATTGAAGAAAGCCATACATTAAATTAATTACTGCAAAATGCCATTGGTAAGACATGAGGAAACTCTAACATTAAGGGTAGAAGAACAGTGGCAGCCATGGGAAGGATTACAGTTTTCTCTCTTGAGTCCTGAAAAGAAAGTTGGAATGGGAAGCAAATACAAAGGGACTCTGATATCTATTGTGAGTTATTCATTTAACAATCCCAATAAATACCAATTCTTATTCACATTGTGAGCCAGTATCCTGAAAGTACTCTGAGAAGGCAGCCATAGGGAGGCATGTTTTGATCAAGTCTGCTCCTTTTCCTTTCAAAGTGAATGAGATAATGCAGCTGTGGAACAGCACTTTTTAATCAGATCAGCGGGATCCCATTGAAACAGAGTACAATGCAGCTGTAAGTTGGTGTTCCTTAAGACAGGTGCCCTGCTCTCCTTTCCTTTACAAAAGATGAAAATGGATAGCTCTGATGGTACGTCCAAATTAGGGATTCAAGGACTGGGCAAGACATATTTCCCTCATGACTTTGTAGTAGTTGGACTAGCAAGCTGAGGTATGCCTTCAAAAACATATATATATATATATGTTTGTACATGCAAACATGTTTATTTCTGTGTATTTGTGTGAATGCATGCACATATATGTATACACATTTATATGCATATGCATATATATATATATACAAAAACACAGATAGACATATTTTTATGTCTATTAACATGGGATTTCCTCTATATTTTGAAGAAAGCAACCCATTTATAAATTATAGTCAGCAATTTACTTGAGGTTTAGACGAAGTAATCTGTCCAAGGCCACAAAGGATAGTAAAGAGTACATCACATGTCCCTTCCCCCCAAATCCACATTCATACCAGACAGATATATTAGTATGTATATGTTTGCATACACAGATAGTATTGAGATATGCATTTACACAATATAAGCATAAGTACATACATATACTATACAATTATGCATGTATATAGTATATATGTATTATATATATCTTCAGGCATAGAAAGAAAGCATTAAGAACCTAGCTGTATGAAACTCTGGGAAACCGGGTTTCAAAGAAGCAGAATTGTATTTTCCCTGCATTATAACTCAAAAGCTTTGATGCTAGTGGTGCATAAGATAAGAGTGGGCCTTTTGACCTAGGTAGTGCTGGTGGCAGAGAAAGATGATACAGGGATTTGAAAGAAGCCAAGGGAGAGAGAAGTTCTAGCAAGAATTTTGTGACGAAGTTCTAACTTCATCTGGGAGGCTGAATCCTGAGGTACTCCAGCTTCTTATGGGGCCACTGACAGGCCCTGGGTCCTGCCTCTTTCAGTACTCAAAATGGGACGATTGGAGGCACCTCCAGTTGTGGTTATCTGAACTATGAATAGTTGCTAAATTCCAGCAAAGAACATCTGATTCAGGCAATGAAGTTCAGTTTTCCTTTTACCGTTCCTTTCTGTTCAACTGGGACAGTTTATTGTACACCTTAAAGTTACTTTTTAAATATCTGTTTAAGTAGTTTTTGCTGGTTATTTCAAATCGGATAGATCCTAACTGCCTTGACTTGTATACTTCCTTACTTGTGAATAGGAGATTACAAAAGACAGATCTTGCAGATCTGTCCTGCAGAAAAGATATTGTAAGGACTGAAATTCAAGTCTCAGTCTAAAGTGCCAGGTTTCAGAAAATTCTAAACTATGAAAGAAATCTCATTGAGATTTCAAGTTATTAATTTCTATAATTGTCCAAAACAAAGTTAGATAATTTCTTTTTAAAATCTGCCACCAGGTTAAAGGGAGTCAAGGCTGTATTTCTTAGAAGGGAAAATGGGGAAAATTGAGTCACTCTGGCCTTTCTATTGTTTTCTTGACTCAAAAAGTCCACCCTTCTTAGGAGTGGAATGAAAGAGATGACTAAAGAACAGGTTCACCTAGAAAAATCTGCCCTGCCTGTATATGTATACATATATGTGTATGCATATACATATGAATTGTCTATATATATATGTGCATACATGTGTGTATATATTTATATATATACATAAATATACATACATATACCTATATATGTGTGTGTGCGTATGAATGAGACTTAGCCTCACTCCAAGGATGATTTGCAGCAAAAAGAGAGTAGAAAAATGTTGCTAACCACAGAGGTTAAGTGATTTACCTAAGGTCATAAAGCTAAGAAGTGTCTAAGGCTGGATTTGAACTCAGGTCTTTCCTGATTCTAAGTCCAAGGCTCCATCCACTGGGCCATCAAGCTGCTTTGAAGAAGCTTTATTTACTTTCTTTTAACTTAAGACAGATAACCCTGACAGGAATCACAAAGACTGCATGGATTTCTGCTGTAGTTGAAAGTAACTTATGACTAAGAGAATCAATTTATTTTCTATGCTTTCTTCATGTTATACCTGAATTCATTTCTACCTTTATTTGGAGATTCTCTTATAAGGAGAATGATGGAATTGAACTTGGTACCTGAAAAAATTAAATATTTGTTTCTCCCCCCCCCCAAAAAAAAGCCTGTTTAGTCAAATCTCCTCCTCAGAACTTTACTTCCCTAGTCTCAGTTCCAACCCCCTGACCATCCTTTTCCATATCCTTATTGTCCTTTCTGCTTTTCTTTCTCTCCAGAATGGGTCAATTAAAATTCCTCTGCTGGCTCTATTTCTGACATATATTGCTACCACTCCCTGGTTGCCTTTGTCACTCGGGCAGTTCCCATTGAGTTTGTGGCCTTCTCACAAACAGTTCTCCATATCCGTGGGCCCCTTTCTCCCAATTGTGTTTTATTATAGTTATGGAGCTGTTAGATGGTAGAGTGGATAGAGCACCAAGTCAAGAGTCAGGAAGACTTGGGTACCCTCAGATACTTAATAACTGTGTGATATCAGGTAATTCATTTAACCTTTGTTTGCCTCGGTTTCATTATTTGTAAAATGAAGGCAATAATAACACCTATCTCCAAGCATTTTTGTGAGGATAAAATAATAACTGTTTAGCACTTAGCATAGTGCCTGGCACAAAGGCAGCTCTAATAAATGTTCGATATTATTTAAACTCAATCTTGTATTGTTCAATGGAATTTATATAACAGTCTTGGACAAGCCACTATCCACCATTATTTATTTATATTTAATGCTCTATATAATCTGTAACACAGGAGGATAATATAACTTCTATTTTGTAATTGAATAAACTGTTAGGATTTAAGCTTATACTTTGTAAGTTCCCAGGAAGAATCCTTGCCACAACTCCAGTACTGGAGATGATGGCAAGGATAATATATACTTCCTCCTATTCCCACATGATTTTGATTTCTTTCATTTGGTCTTTGTATTTTGAGAGCTTTTATTGACAGGTATTTTTGAGCTAATGAATATGTGGTATATTGATATTTATTGAAAGTATTCTTTTTAAAATGAAATCATTCATACAGATGATTGTGGACAACAGCTCACTCTGTGATAATGTACTTATTCCAACGAAGTTTATTTGTTGAGTTCTCTAGAATATTTTGAAGTTTCTATTTGTCATGTGAGGGTTTATAATGACTCAGTTCATAAAATGCAAGTTTTTTTATGTTTATTATGCTGGCCACCAAATCATGTCTTCCTAGTTATTTGACTGATACTTAATTTTTATAGCATACTGCCATTCTATAAATATTTGTTCCAGAAAATGTGCTAAGCAATAGAGATACAAAGCAAGGTAAAAGACATTCCTTGTTCTCAAGGGGAAATAACATGTTAACAACTGTGTATAAATAAGCTATATACAGGATAAATTGGAAATAATCAATAGCACTAGAACTAAAAGAAACTGGAAAACGTTTCCTGGAGAAAGTAGAATTTAACTGTAAATTGAAAGAAGCCAAGGAAGCTAGGAAAGAGATGAGACACATCCCAGATATGGGGGATAGTCAGTGAAAACTGGAGTTGGGAGGTGAAATCTTCTATGTGGATCAGCATAGAACCCCAATCACTGAATATCAGAGCAAAAAAAGAGAGAATAAAAAGTAGGGACTCGACATAAGAAGCCTGGAAAGGTGGAGAGTGTAAGATGGGATTTCGATGTCAAATAGAGGATTTTATGTTTGATCCTAGAGGTGATAAGAAGTAACTGAGGTTTACTGAGTGCTGTGATGTATTATACAATTTCCTCAATGTTTTTCCATAATCTGCATTGATCACTACATCAAAACTCGTTTTGGCTGAGCCTTTTATAATTTCCAGTGGCAAAAACCTGGTCCTGACTTGAAACCTCTAAGTTTTCATGAATAAACATGAAGGACAGCCATTTGATAATTTTCCCCCAATATAATGCTAGCTGTATTCACATGAATTTCAACTTTAGGAAGTCTTTTAGTTCCACCCTTGGTTCTTTAGCATTTCATAGGCTCCTTCGGGAAGTAAAGCTGTATTCAACAAATACAATAATGTATACCTAGTGCCATTCTTTGCTTGGTTATTTTATATTTTTATAATATATTATAAATAATATATTATATAATATAAAATATTTTATATTTTATAAAAAAAGGATTTTTGCTTCTCTTTGGACTTCTTTTTGACCTGTTTGTCACATACTTTAAGAAGATCTGTCAATCTTGTTCCTCTTTTCTTGCAATGTAATTGTTTCTCTTTTAGCTGCCTAAGGGTAATGGGTTCCAAATTTTGTTATAGTATGTGGAATTTTATAAGGATACTTTCCCAATTTTTGATTCATTTTCATACTTCCAAAAATATACATTAACACTGATTTTGCATATGCCCTTTAAAAATGTTCATCCCATTCAGCTTTGATTTCAGGCTGCTAATGAGACTCAGCATTTTCAATGGTAGTATTCTCTTTGATATTCCTGGGCCTGCTGTATATTGCCTGAAGAAGACTAATTTGTAGGTACAGTCATCATTCATTGATTCAATATGAACTCTGGATTCAAACTTGAAGCCTTCAATTTGTATTTTTTCATGGAGTATATTAAGAATTTGATACTTTATACTTGTCATTATTCAAATGACATTTTGACATTATTAAGAAAAATGATTCTACAAGAAATATTGCTATAGAACGTGATTTCCTGTGAAGCTATAGAAATGAACGTCACCCATGACCGTCGAAGTATTAATAAGATGTTTTGTTTTGACTCTCTTTTCAATTTGGAAGCCATTGTTAGTTCTATTAAGGAGAAAAGATAATGCATTTTAGGCTAGGTAGAAGTATCATGGACCAAATTGTCTCCCAAAAATCAATTTAAGATCGATTTTTAATTGTGCATGTTAGGTTCAATTGTTCATGATATTCTACTAGATGTGTGTTTAGGTAGATGTGTGTTATTGGTTAAATGGTTAAAAGAGATACCAGTGTTTTTTAGTGCCTTCTTTTTGGTATAAAGCATATTATTATAGTAGAAGTAATAAGGAACTCAAAGACCTTCCAAACTAAACCTTAATTTTATAGGTCAGAAAACAAGTTCAGTAAGGTGAAATGACTTGAACTAAGTCACACAGATAGTAGAAGCAGAGGTAGGATTCAGATCACCCTTCTCTGAATTCAGAGTCAGTGCTCTTTGTCTTAGGATACACTACCTTACATTATTGGTTGAATTTGTGCCATTAAACTAAAAAAATTCAAAATTCCATTTTAAGTATACTTGTCTCCTCTTCAAAATAATTTGAGCCATTCTAATTGTTTTTGCCAGCTATTTCATCGTTATCTAGCACTTTTAGAATTTATGGTAAGGGAAAATTTCCAATGCCTTCAGTGTTTTTAGTTTTTTTTTTTTTTTTAGTTATCCCTCTTTAGATTTAAATAAATCTTCAATTTCCACTTTTATTGAATCTATTTTAGTAGTGGAATTATTTTTTAAGATTGCTAAATTGACTTGCAATGCACTGTGAAACTTGGACTGGGAAGAATCCTGACAAATAGAAGTATGGTGTTTTTCCCTATAATGAGTAAGATTTGTTTCCAAATTTATTGTACGTAGCACATAAGGTGGACTATTGGTAGTGTAGTACTGGTACATAAGAAAAAGCTTTTACATATTCATCATCATTATCATCTCCTCCTCCTTCCTCTCCTTCTTCTCCTCTATTTATCTTGTCCCTCCTTTCAAGTCTCTTTTGCTTCAGACTACTGTCTTCATTTATCTGCCATCCATTTAATCACTCCTCCCCCTTCTCATATTCTCTTTTTTTTTCTGTTTCCCTGTTGGGTAAGACTGGTTTCCATTACCAACTGAGTAGGTGTACACACACACACA
The DNA here is from genome assembly GCA_023548195.1 of Bettongia penicillata ogilbyi. Lineage (NCBI taxonomy): Eukaryota > Metazoa > Chordata > Mammalia > Diprotodontia > Potoroidae > Bettongia > Bettongia penicillata. The sequence goes on from JAJHZJ010000767.1 coordinate 911,743, forward strand.
CACACACACACACACACACACACACACACATATGTATATATCACCCTTTGAACCAATTTAGATGTGAGTGAGATTCAAGCATTGCATACCCCTCCTCTCTCCTTTCCTCTGAAGTGTAAAAGTTCTTCTTTGTGTGCTTCTTCTATGTGAGATCATTTTTTTCCATTCTTCTTCTTCCTTTGTCTTTCTCCCAGGGTATCCCTCTTTCTTCACCATTCATTTTTTACATCACTCCAACATAATTGACTCACTTCTACACCCTCATTCTATGAAGAATCCTTTTAACTGCCCTAATAATGATAGTTAGTAGAAGATACATGTATCATCCTCCCATGTAGAAAGTTAAGTTTCACCTTATTGAGTCCCTTATAATTTCTTGTTCATGTTTACCTTTTTATGTTTCCCTTGAATCTTGTATTTGAGAATCAGATTTTCTTTTGTTATTTTTTTAATATATAATTTATTTATTTTTCAGTTCTCAGCATTCGCTACCACAAGAATCTGAATTCAAAATTTTCTCCCCATTTCTCCCCATCACCTACCCCAGGACAGCATGCACCCCTTCCTCTAGTTTTTACTCCCTTGTATTATCACCTCACCTTCCCCTCTATTTATCAGTAGGGCAAAATGGATTTTTATACCCCATTGTCTGTACATCTTATTTTCCAGTTGCATGATAAAACAATTTTTAACATTCATTATTAAAGCTTTGAGTTCCATATTTTCTCCCTTCCTTCCTCCCCACCCACCCCCATTGAGAAAACAAGCAATTCAATATGTCATACATGTATAGTCTTGCAAAAGACTTCCATATAAGTTATGTTGCAGAAGACTAACCACATTTCCCTCTGTCCTATCCTGCCCTCCATTTATTCCATTCTCTCCCTTGACCTCTCCTCCCATAGTAATGATTGCTTCTGATTATCTGTTTCCCCAATTTGCTGTCCCTTCTATTATCTTCCTTCTTCTATCCCCTTCCCCTCTGCCTTCCTGCAGGGCAAAATAGATTTCCATATCCAATTGAGTGTGTTATTCCCTCCTTAAACCAAATTCCATTAGAGTAAGGCTCACTTATTTCCTTTCATCTCCCCCTTCTTCCCTTCCATTGAAAAAGCTCTTTCTTGCCTTTTTTATGTGAGATAATTTATTATATTCTTCTTCTCTCTTTCTTTTACTCCTAGTACATTCCATTCAACAGTAAATTTTATTTTTTAGGTATTCTCCCTTCATATTCATGTCACCCTGTTCCCTCTAAGCATGTATACATATGGGTATAGGTATATATATATATATATATATATATATATATATATATACACACACACAGAGAGATATATGTATATATGTGCATATATATACACATACACTCACGTACATATACATGCCTACACAAAAGTAAGACACATTCATGCATACATATATATACACATACATATGTGTGTCTCTGTGTGTATGTGTATATATACACATATACATGTATACACACACATATATACACATACACACACATACAGACACACACACACACACACACACACACATATATATATATATATATGTAATGTATATACTGAGGAAGACTATTTTGTATGTGTAACCACCATTCATGGATTCAATATGTAGTCTGAATTCAAACTAATACTGAGAAAAGTCTCATGAGTTACAAATAACACCTTTCCATGTAGGAATGTAGACAGTTCAGCTTTAATGAGTTTCTTAAGGCTTCTCTTTCCTGTTTACCTTTCTATATTTTCATGTTTCTCTTCATTCTTGAATTTGAAAGTCAAATTTTCTATTCAGCTCTGATCTTTCCAACAAGAATACTTAGAAGCCCTCTATTTCATTGACATTCCATTATTTCCCTGAAGCATTATACTCAGTTTTCTTGGTTAGGTAATTATTGGTTTTAATCCTAGCTCCTTTGATCTCTGGAATATCATGTTCCAAGTATTTTGATCCATTAGTTTAGAAGCTGCTAAATCTTGTGTTATTTTGATTGTATTACCACAATACTTAAATTGTTTCTTTCTGACTGCTTGTAATATTTGTCTTTGATCTGGGAACTCTCGAATTTGGCTGTGATATTCCTAGGAGTTTTCCTTTTCGGACCTTTTTCAAGAAGTGATCAGTGAATTTTTTTTGTTTCTATTTTACCCTCTGGTTCTAGAATATCAGGACAGTTTCCTTGATAATTTCTTGGAAGTTGATGTCTAGACTTTCTTTTGATCATGGCTTTCAGGTAGGCCAATAATTTTTAAATTAGCTCTCCTGGATCAATTTTCCAGGTCAATTGTTTTACCAGTGAGATATTTCACATTGTTTTCTATTTTTTCATTCTTTTGGTTTTGTTTTATAATTTCTTGGTTTCTCATAAAGTTGTTAGCTTCCATCTACTCCATTCTAATTTTTAAAGAATTATTTTCTTCAGTGAGATTTTGAACTTCCTTTTCCATTTGGAAAATTCTGCTTTTTAAAGCATTTTTTTCCTCATTGGCTCTTTGGACCTCTTTTGCAACCTGAGTTAGTCTATTTTTAAAGGTGCTATTTCCTTCAGCATTTTTTGGGTCTCCTTTGGCAAGCTATTGACTCCCTTTTCATAATTTTCTTGCATTGCATTCTCTTCTCAAGTTTGCCTCCAACTCTCTAACTTGATTTTCAAGATTCTTTTTGAGCTCTTCCATGGCCATTGTATATTTTTTCGGAAGCCTTGACCTTGAAGTCTTCCTCTGTCTGTATTCTTTGATCTTCCTCATCTTCAAGGATGGAAGAAAATATCTTTGCACCAAGAAAGTAACCTTCTATGGTCTTATTTTCCCCCCTTTTCAGGGAAATGCCAGTTACTTGACTTTTGAGTCCTTTGTCAAGTGGAGGGTATACTACCCTAGGCTTCAGAGGTTTTGTGCAGTTGTTCTCTGAGATATCTCTAGGGACCTATAAATTTTCAGTTTCTCCAAGGTGGCAAAATCAAGAAAAAGGAATTTACTCTTCTCCTGGCCTGCTCTCTCATCTCCAAGCAACTAAAAGTACTCTTTTCTGCCCTGGAACTTTGAGTAGAATCCTCTCTCCACAACAACCACCAGCTGCCCCAGAGACCCAGATCAGCTGCTTGATTCCCATAGGATCTTTAGGCTGAGGGCTCCAAAAGTGGCTGCTGCAGTGGCTTCTGCCTCTGTGGAAAGGCCTGAGGCTGAAACAAGCTCCCCTCTCACCCTAGTGAAAGAGCTTTCTGACTGACCTTTGAAGCTGTCTTTTGTGTTTGTGGGTTGAGAAATCTGGGAACTGCTTTGTGTGATAGACCTTTCCTGTTGGCTGTCCAGGGTATCTTGGATTGGAAATCTGTTTCATTCTGTCATTTTGTGGTTTCTGCTGCTCCAGAATTTGTTTAGAGTCATTTTTTACAGATATTTTAGGTGCTATGGGGGAGAACTAGAGCAGGTTCATTATTCTATTCCATCATCTTGGTTCCACCCCTGAGAATCAGATTTTCTAGTGAGCTCCAGTCTTTTCATCATGAATGCTTGAAAGTCTTCTATTTCATTAAATATTATTTTTTCCCTTGAGCAATTATCCTCAGTTTTTATGGATAGATTATTCTTGGTTACAATCCCAGTACTTTTTATGGTAAGAACTCTGCCTCAAATTTCAAACTTTTCTCACTAATGTTTCAGAGCTAGTACTGGGAGTTTAGTGTTCTGTGGAGAGATGTGGTCACTACTGTTTTGGTCTGTACTCTGATATGTGGAAGGGCCCCTGATCACTTGGAATTACAATCAATACTATGCCTCAGGATCCCTGATCCCTTGGGGATAGAAGTGATACTCATACTCAAGACTTCCACTCTGTTTTGACCAGAGGTGCTCCTCTCTACTCTTGACCTCTGACCCAGATATAGGTAGAGAGTGAAGTTGGCAAACAACACCTGGTCCTTCAGCCAGTGTCAGAATGGATGTACATTATAACCTTTTCTTTTGGAACCTTATAAACTTTTCTTTTCTTTTGCTAGGTCCCCTTACTCTCACTGGCATGAGAGGTCTTCAATATGCTGTTGCTTCCCTCACCATCACGTAGTCACATCACTGGTGCTTCATTCATGTGGGCTCTGGACCAACCTCCTCCCCCTGTCACAGATCTCTCCAACTTCCTATGTTGTCTTGAGATAGAAAAATATTTCATTCTGACCTTTTGTTGGCTTTCCTACCATGTAATTCAATTAGAGGCATTATTTTAAAGTTGTTTGGAGGACAATGTCGGGACAGCTCACCTGAGTGTGTTCTCTCTCACCACTGTCTTCCAAATGGATCTTCCTAAAGTACACATCTAATAATATCATCATTCCACTCCCCAATATCCCTATTCAATGAGATTCAAAGGCTTCCTATTATATCCAGGATCAAATATAAAACCTTCTGTTTTTCTTTTAAAGTCCTTCATGCTCTGAATTTCTCCAATATTTCCAGTCTTTTAACTTATTCCCCCTTCATATGTATTCATCCTTCATTGCTGAAGAAGAACATGCCATCAGAGAAATGATGACATGATTTTCACTTGACTTTGTTTTGAATAAGGAAGTGCTATTCAGGTCACCAACCTCACTTCTCCTTCAGAGTCATCTGAATCAAATGATCAGATATTCAACAGGATGATGGAGATGACCCAGGATGAGGCAATTGGGGTTAAGTGACTTGCCCAAGGTCATACAGCTAGTGCATGTCAAGTGTCTGTGGTGAGATTTGAACTCAAGTCCTCCAGACTCCTGCACTGCTGCTCTATCCACTGCACCACCTAGCTGCCCATCCCTCTTCATGTACTTTTCAAAGAAATGACACTGGCCTCTTTACTGTTCCCCACATTAGACATTCCTTTTCCTAGTTCTAGACATTTTCACTGGCTATCCTCTATGCCTAAGGCTCTCTTCCTCTTTATCTATACCTCTTAGCTTTTTTGCCTCCCTTCATAGGTCAGACAAAGTGCCCTCTTCTGTATGCAGTATTTCCCAGTCTTTCGTAAGCTTAGTGCCTCCCCTTTGACATTATGTCTAATTTATACTGAACACAACTTATTTGTTTGTACTTATTTGCATGTTGCCTCCATCATTAAACTGTGAACTCCTTGAAAACAGGAATTATTTTTTGTCTTTGCATCTCCAGTGCTTAGCATAGTCCATTCCATATAGTAGGAAGTTATGCTTGTTGACTTGACTCTCATGCATAATATGAATAGAAAATTAAGCCCATATTACTTAAAGATAAACCCTTCTGTTATATCTTCCGACAATGACCTGTTTCCCACAAAAAAAGTCCACATAACAGATTCATTAGTTTAATGGCTCTATGTCAGTATACTCTTTCAAAGTGCATGCAGATGTTTTCCATGAGACATCTATCAAGTCAAGTCTTCGTTCATATCCATTTTGTAGAATTTAGCTAAAGCTACACTACATTCATGTTATATTCAACAAATCTAAGGAATTATCAAACCCACTTATTATTTTATGAAGTGATGTGAAATTCTTCCAAAGGAATTCTGTGGGGATGAATGTGGGCTTTGTGCCTATTTATCATTTGTTTCTTCTTTGTCATTATCCTGGTATTCCATTTTATTTTTCTATGACCGTTAAAATCACAACTCCTTCATCTACTGGTAAACATAAAGCCATTTATGTATAAATTGTGAAGAAAAAAGTATCAGACAAAATAATAACCAAATTTATCTTCATACAGTGAATGGAAACACATGAACATCTTCCTATTACTTAGGGAAAATGTGGTTTATAACATTCCATGTCACATTGTGCAAGCCCTTATACATTAATTATTAAGAAAGGATGAAATTTGGAGAAGGCTTTGAAAATATTTCTAGCTTTCCTTACTATTCATGTGTGGAAAAGAAAATGGCATGAAGAACATTTGAAAAAAATTGAACATTTTAAAATAGTCTCATGAAAAAGGATTAAAAGTTCTGTGGTCTAAGCAAGTTATATGTCACTATATTTTTATTTCTTTTCTTTTTTTTAATAATTAATTTTAGTTTTCAATGTTCACTTCCATAAGACTTTGACTTTAGGATTTTTGTCTCCCCCCTCACTTATCTCCTCCCCAAAGTGCTATGTAATCTTATATAGGCTCTACTTGTACATTCATATTAAACATATTTTCACATTAGTCATGATGTAAAGAAAAATGAGAACTAATGGGAAGAACCACAAGAAAGAAAAATCAAAACCAAGCAACAGAAGAAAAGGAGAGTGAATAGTATGCTTCCATCTGCATTCAGACTACAAAGTTCATTTTCTGGATGTGGATAGCATTTTCCATCATGAGTTTTTTGGAGTTGTTGCATTGCTGAGAAGAGCAAAGTCTATCAAGGTCAGTCATCTCACAATGTGGCTATTACTCTGTACAATGTTCTCCTGGTTCAGCTCATTTCACTCAGCATCAGTTTATATAAGTCTTTTCTGGTTTTTCTGAAGTTTGCCTGCTCCTTATTTTCTATAACAATGGTATTCCATAACATTCACATACCGTAACTTGTTTAACCATTTCCCAATTCATGGACATCTCCTCAATTTCCAATTCTTTGCCACAGAAAGAATTGCTATCAATATTTTTATACATATGGATCCTTTTCCAATTTTTATGATCTGTTTGGGATACATACTTAGAAGTGGTATTGCTGGGTCAAAGGGTATGTATAATTTTACCTATGATATAGTTTCCTTCCTTGTCTCTTTTAATTAGATATATTTTTCTTTTGTTTAGTCTGAGATCAGGATTGCTATCTCTGCTTTTTTTTTCTTTTTTTTTTTTTACTTCAACTGAAGCATAGTATATTCTGCTCCAGGCTTTTACTTTTACTCTGTGTGTATCCCTCTGTTACCAATGTATTTCTTGTAAACAACATATTGTAGGATAATGGTTCTTAATCCACTCTACTTTCCTTTTCCATTTTATGGGAGAGTTCATCCCATTCACATTCATAGTTATGATTGCTATCTGTGCCTTTCTCTACATCTCCTTTTCACCCCTATTTATTCTTTTCTCTCTCCTTTCTCCTTTCCCTCCTCACTAGAGTCTTACTTTTGACCACCACCACCCTGCCCTCCCTTTTGTCAGTCCCCATCCATTTTCTTCTCATTTACCATTACCATTTCTTCCCTCCCTTCTATCTCCACCCTGCCTTTTCTTTCCCCTTTGTCCTCCTACTTCCTATAGGATAAGTTAGATTTCCATACCTAACTGATTGTTGTTCCCTCTTTGAGTCAAATCTGATGAGAACAAGATTCATCTCTCTCTTTTCCTTCCCCTCTACTATAACAGGTTGTTGTGCCTTTTCATGTGATTTTACCCTTGTCTGCCTCCTCCTTTCCTCTTTGCCCAGAACAATGTCTTTTTACCACTTAATTAGATTTTTATCATCACATCAAATTCAACTAATACCCATGCCCTCTGTCTATGTACACCCCTTTTAAATGGAGTAATAACAATACAATTCTTAAGAGTTACAAGTGTCATCTTCCCTTGTAGGGATGTAAACAGTTTGTCCTTATTAATAACATGTTTTTTTTTTTCTTGCTTGCTTACCATGTTATGCCTCTTATATTTGAAATTTTGTATTTGATGATTAGTTTTTCTGCTGAGCTCTGGTCTATTTATCAGGAAGGTTTGGAAGAACCCTATTATTTTTTTAAATACCCAACTACTCCCCTGAAAGATTATGCTCAATTTGCCTGGGTAGTGGATCCTTAATTATAATCCAAGATTCAATGACTTATGGAATATCATATTCCATGCTCTCTGATCTTTTAATACAGAACCTGCAAGGTCCTGCATAATCCTGACTGTGTTTCCATGATATTTAAGTTGTTTCTTTCTGGCTGCTTGCAGTATTTTCTTTTTGATCTAGTAATTTTGGAACTGGGGTGCAATATTCCTTGGAATTTTCAGTTTGGGATCTCTTTCTGGAGGTGATTGGTGGATTCTTTCAATGACCATTTTACCTTCTGGTTCTAGGACCTTGAGGCAGTTTTCCTCGAAAATTTCCTGAAAGATGGTATCAAGGTTCTTTTGTTCATCATGGTTTTCAGTTAAGAACATTAATTTTTAAATTTTCTCTCTTGGATCTGTTTTCCAGATCAGTTGTTTTAACAATGAGGTTCTTTACATTTTATTCTATTTTTTTCATTCTTTTGTTTCTGCTTGACTGATTCTTCATATATTGCTGAATTATTATTTTCCACTCACTCAATTCTAATTTTTAAAAAATTGTTCTCTGCTATTAGATTTTTTTTACCTCCTTTTCCATTTAGTCCATTTTACTTTTTAAGGAGTTCTCTTCAGGGAATTTTTGTGCCTCAATTTCCATTTGGCCAATTCTACTTTTTAAGGATTTGTTTTCTATAGTCAATTTTTGTCCTTCCTTTTCCAAACTATTGACTCTCCTCTTGCTTACTTCTCATTTCTTTTTTTTCCAATTCTTCTTCTATCTTTCTTATTTGATTTTCAAAATCCTTCTTGAGCTCTTCCAAGAAGGCTTTTTGGGCTTAAGACCAGTTCATATTCTCCTTTGAGGTTTCAGATGTTGTTATGATAATGTTATCCTCTTGGGAATTTATGCCTTAATCTTCTCTGTTCCCATAACAAGAAACTCTGGCCATTGTCCATTTCTGCTTTTTGCTCATAGTGTTTGATAATTCCTAGCTTTTAGAGCTGAGATCTCCTGCTGGAGCACAGGGGGCACTGACCCAAGCTTCTTGTGCTTGTGGCCTGGGACCCTGTCACTGGTTTTGTGTACTGGTACCTGAGGTGTTGGCAACTGGAGGATGTAGGGTTCTGTCAGCTCACCTGGAACTGATCTGGGTCAGCAACATTGAAGGTCTCAGGGTGGGGGTGGAGTGGAAAGCCTGACCTCTGAGGAATACCTGCTCACCCAGATCTTGAACTCAAATGTTTGACTTTTGCTGACCTGGGCCTTGCACGTGAGTGTTTAGCTGCTAGAGGATGTCTGCCAGTCTGGAATTATGCCTCCTGGAGTTGTGCTTCCTGGAGTTTTACTAAAGCACCAGGAGGTTTGACAGCTGGAGAATGCTAGCACACATAGTAGTTTTCTAAGCTGGTGTCTTCCAGTTCTCCTGCTTGTGGTGAGACACTCAGGGATTCCTGGTATTACTACTTGCATGTTCCACCACTCTGGAACTCAGGACTTCCCCCTGGTTTGCTGAGGTGGTCCTTGCCACTGGTTTGCTGGGACACTTCCAATCCTGCACTGCTGCCCTCCCCCAGAGCACAAGGGACTTTTCTCATTAATCCCCCAAGCTTCCTGGGGTATAAGACTGTTGCCCTCCTTCTTTCTGCTGGCCCAGATCTTCCAGGGTTTTTCCTGGGGAAATGTTTTTGAGCTTTCAGAGATGAGTAAGGGAAGGTGAGAGTGTGTTGCTTCTTACTCAGCCGTCTTTTCTCAAGGAAGCCTGTATGCCACTAGTTTAAATAAGAAAATGTGTACTTAAAACACTTGTCTTCCTTTCTGAAGCTCTGGGATTCCCTGATTTTCTGTTTTACAGAAATGCCCACCTCCTTCAAGGAGGTCAAAGTAATCAAATCCAAGCTTCCTTTCACCACCTGCATGCATGGCCACCCTTTCAGGGTTTCTTTGTCATTCTTCAGTAACTGAGATTCTCAGTTTAATGAAATATTTCTGCCTATTGTCACAAATTTGTAATCATAATGAACATCACAGTAGTATACCATGAAATAAAATTAGCATAATGACTTCATTAAGTAGGTCAGTTGAACATAGTTTATTTAAGGCAAATTTACTATGATGCTTGTTTGACCTTTTCAAGATCAGAGCTGCAACAGGAATTTTATACTTACAGACTGTAGAAATAGTCATGAAACACATGAATTGTTCCTATATATTAAAGTTTGTTGGAGGCAGAAGTAACCATTTCCTCTTCCTTTTTTCTATTATTTTTTCTTTAATAATAACTGACAGATCTATTAATCAACCTTGGGTCAATCTCTTAGAGCATTGGTTGTTTATAATTCTATGGCTGACTGAGTTCATGCTCGTTGATAGTTCAGCTGAAATGCCAAGAACTGAAGAAGCAACACCTTATTTTCCTCTCTGATGAGTCAATAAAAGAAGAATGATTTGATCAGTAATCTCAGGCTACTAATTGTGCACTGATCTTATAGTACAAAATGAGGGGGATGCTCATCCCACAACAGTTAAGGCCATGGAACTCTTCAAATGCCACTTAGTGATTCTCTCTCTTTATCTATAAGAAGTAAAGTAGAAGGAAGGACTTCCAGCTGGAACACAGCTGGCCCCAATGTGATAATTAACAAGTATAATTATGGACAACTTCAACGTGCATCTAAATGTGAATGTGGATAATAATTAAAAAAAACACATTGATACATAATATTTCCAGTTTTCAAGTCAAAAAATATTTATGAAACACCTATTATGTGGCAGGTGCTAGCACTAGGGATAGACAGAAAGGCAAGAGATAGTGTCTGCTCCCAAAAAGCTCATAGTGTAATGAGAGAGACAATGTTCAAACAACTATGGACAAACAAGATATAGACAGGACAGTGTTGAGGTGATCTCAGAAAAAAAAGACTCAGAAATTGAGAAGAAAAACACTCAGAAAAATTAGCACTAAGAGGGGTGGGCAAAGGCTTCTTGCCAAAGGAGGAATTTTATTGATACTTGAAGAAAGCCAAAAGGCTAAGACAAGGAGAAGGAACATTCAGGTAAGGGGAACAACCAGTTTCTCAAAGTTGGAACCACCTAGCTCTCTCTCTAGAGCTGATTGCCATTCTAATGAAAAGGATGAGCCACCACAACTAAGAGTCTATTGCCTAAAAACTGGAACATCCAAAGAAGAAAGTCAGAGGGTACATTCAGAGGAAAATAGGAGGAACTGTCCTGTTTCAGCTTAGTCTTTTTCTCCCCAACTATCATATTCCTTTGTGGAGAAAGGTTTTTTAAAAGAATACAGAAAGTGTAATTAAAAAACCCAGACTATAATAATCAGACACTTTGTCAACAATAGAAATTCCAACATGAACTCTGTTTCTAGGATCACATCATTCAGAACTCTCGTTGAGAGGTATCAGGTCATTTAATAGATACAATCAAGTCCCAGCCCCTACACTTTTTTTGGTATGGTGACTGTTGTACTTGATATAATCAAATTACATTATCCTCCATGGAGACTCTTCCTCAAATACCTCATTCTGCCAAGTAAGGTAACATTACTTTCTCAGAGCCTCTTCTACAAACTTTGCCAGGATCTGTTGAGTTGGAAAGACTTCAATTATACATATTCCTTTTGGGACTTCTTTTGTCATTTGGATTAGTCTATTTTTAAGGTATTATTTTCTTCAGTATTTTGGGGGTCTGTTTTGAGGAAGCTGTTGACTCGATTTTCATGATTTTCTTGCATCAGTCTCATTTCTCTTTCCAATTTTTCCTTTACTTCTCTGGCTTGATTTTCAAAATCATTTTTGAGCTCCTCCATGGCCTGCAACCAATTTGGAGACTTTTTATGTAGGATCTTTGACTCTGCTGTTCTCCTCTGGTTGTATGCCCTGATTCCACGTCACCAAAAATTCTATTTGTGATGTTTGTTCATCTTCCCAGCCAAACACTTGACTTTCTAATTCTTTGTCAAGGTAGGACTCTGTTTCCCGGGCGGGTGGGTGTACTGAACCAGGCTTCGGGAATTTTTGCATCAGTTACTTGATCCCCCACCTTCTGTGGGCCCAGAAGTCTGGAAGCAACCTTTACAACTGCTGTTACTGGTGCCACTACTGCTGCCTCCACCCCCACTTCCCAGGGTTGGGGCTGAACCTGGCCAGACCCAGCGTTCTTCTTTCGCCCAGGTGCCACAGAGTTTCCCCACTGATCTTTTTGGTGTTTGGGGGTTGAGAAGTTTGGATATTGTCACAGTGATGTCTGCTCTGGGTTGGTCTGTGCTGGTGTGACCCATGCCAGACTGTGCTCCACAACCAACCTGGTACAAAAGACACTTAAAGTCAACTTTCCAGGTTGTCTTGGGCTGGATATTTGTTATGCTTGGTCATTTTGTGGATTCTGTAGCTCTAGAATTTGGAGTTTAGAGTCATTTTTACAAGGTATTTGGAGGAGTTTGGGGTAGAATTCAGGGAAAACCCTATTTTTATTCTGCTATCTCTATTCTGCCACTCAATCACCTTTTAAAAATATTTTGTTATGTAAATGCTTGTTTTATTCCATAAATAAAAAATGAAATAAATATTTCTAAAAAATAAAGTCATATATGGATATCAGCTATGTTTTATTGTTTGTTTAATTATTTTGTTAAATATTTCCCAATTAAATTTTAAAATTTATTTATTTTTAGTTTACAACATTCAGTTCTACAAGCTTTTGAGTTCCATATTTTCTTCCCTTACCCCTCCAAAAGACTGCATGCAATCTGATAGAGGCTCTACATATACATTCACATTGAACATATTTTCACACTGTGCAAAGAAGAATGATTACCAGTGGAATGAACCATGAGAAAAAAAGGAAACAAAACAAAACAAAAAAGAGAGAGCCAATAGTATGCTTTGATCTGCATTCAAACTCCATAATTCTTTCCCTGGATATGGATAGCATTTTCCATTATGAGCCCTTTGGAGTTGTCTTAGGACTTTATATTGCTGAGAAAAGCCAAGTCTATCAAAGTTAGTCATCGCACAAAGTGACTGTAACTGTGTACAATGTTCTCCTGGTTCTGCTCCCCTCACTCAGGATCAGTTCATATAAATCTTCCGAGGTTTTTCTCAAGTCTGCCTGCTCATCATTTCTTATACTTGCAAAATGGTATTCCATAATATTTATATTCCACAACTTGTTCAGTCTTTCCCCAATTGATGTACATCCCCTTAATTTTCAGTTCATAAAAAAGCTGCTATAAATATTTTTGTACATGTGGGTTTTTTTCCTATTTACATGATCTTTTTGTGATATAGCCTTAGTGGTATTTCAGGATCAAAGGATATGTACATTTTACAGCCCTTTGGGCATAGTTCCAAATTGCTCTCCAGAATGGTTAGATCACTTGAAAACTCTACCAACAATACATTAGTGTTACAATTTTCCCACATCTTCTCCAGCATTTATCACTTTCCTGGTTTGTCTTGTTAGCCAATCTGACATATGTTTAATAAGACAGGTGTGATGTGGTACCTAAGAGTTGTTTTGATTTGTATTTCTCTAAGCAATAATGATTTAGATCATTTTTTCATATGACTATAGTTATCTTTAATTTCTCGCTCTGAAAATTGCCTGTTTATATCCTTTGACCACTTATCAATTGAGGAATGACTTATATCCTTATAAATTTGACTCAATTCTCTCTATATTTTTAGAAATGAGGCCTTTATCAGAGGCATTGTTTGTAAAAATCCTTTTCCAGTTTTCTTCTTCTCTCTTCATCTTGGTTGCATTGGCTTTGCTTGTACAAAACTTTTCAATTTAATGTAATCAAAATTATCCATTTTGCATTTCATGATGTTCTCTATCTCTTGTTTGGTCATAAATTCTTCTGTTCTCCATAAATGTGACAGGTAAATTATTCCTTACTCTCCCAGTTTCCTTATAGCATTTGCCTTTGTATCTAAATATTGTACCCATTTGTACTTCATTTTGTTATACAGTGTCAGAGGTTGGTCTATCCCCAGTTTCTGTTATACTCTTTTCCAATTTTCCCAGCAATTTTTGTCAAATAGTGAGTTCTTATCCCAGAAGCTGGAGTCTTTGGGTTTATTAAACAGAAGATCGCTATAGTCATTGACTGCTGTGTCTTGTGTACCTAACCTATACCCCTGGGACCCCATTCTTTTTCTTAGCCAGAAGAAAGTAGTTTTGATGATTGCTGCTTTATAATACAATTTAAGATGTTGGATGGCAAGGCCACCTTCCCTTGCATTTCTTTTCATTAATTCTCTTGATATCCTGGACCTTTTATTCTTCCAGATGAATTTTGTTAATTATTTTTTCTACCTCTATAAAATAATTTTTGGTAGTTTGATTGGTGTGGCACTAAATAAATAAATTAATTTAGACAGAATTATATCATTTTTGTTCTACTAGCTCAGCCTACCCATGAGCAACTGAAGTTTTTCCAATTATTAAATCTGACTTCATTTGTGGGAAAAGTGTTTTGCACTTGTATTCATATAGTTCCTGGATTCATTTTGGGAGGTAGATGCCCAAACATTTTATAATGTCTACAGCAACTTTAAATGGAATTTCTCTTTCTATCTCCTGCTTTTGGGTCCAATTAAATTATAATCTAGTCCAAGACATACTCATATTGTTGTGGGCCACATGTTTGATACCTGTTCTCTAATCTACTACTGAACAAGGGTTCAGCATAATTAGAACTGGCTTTAAAGACACAGAAAAGACCTTGTGTCCTATAATTTGAGAAGTGTTAGGGAAGTCCAATCATCAAAATAATCTCTTCCACCCAAATATGTACTTGACACCCAACTGGTAGAGATTTAATCCTTCCCTCTTTTCAAATTTCATATCACTTTACTTGTCGTCCTTTTAATGCATTTTCATGCTCTAGTTTTTAAAATGTTTTTTTTTTTTCAGCTGCTGCATGCCAAGGAAATATGGCAAACTTGTTAAAAGGTGCATACAAACCTACATGACAAAACAGGAAAATTACAAATGCTGGAGAAGATGTGGGAAGATTGGAACACTAATTCATTGTTAGTGCAGTTGCAAACTGACCCAAATATTCTGGAGAGCAATTTAGAACTATGCCCAAAGGGTTATAAAAATGTGAATACCCTTTGACCCAACAATACCACTTCTAGGTCTGTGTCACAAAGAGTCATAAAAATGAGAAAAGGGCCCACATGTACAAAAATATTTATAGCATCTCTTTTAGTGGTGTCCAAGAACTAGAAATTGAAGGGATTCCCAGTAATTGGAGAATGGCTGAAGAAGTTGTGGTATATGAATATCATGGAATGTTACTGTGCTATAAGAAAAGATAAGCAGACAGACCAGAAAAACCTTTAAAGACTTTTATGAACTGATGCTGAGTGAAGTGAGCAGAATCAGGAGAACATTGTGCACACTAACATCCACATTGTTGATGACTTTGCTCTTTTCAGCAATACAAGGACCTAAAACAACTCCAAAAATCTCATGATGGAAAATGCTATCCACATCCAGACAAAGACATATGGAGCCTGAATGCAGACTGAAACATACTATTTTTTTCCCCTCTTTTTTTTTCTTTCTCATGGGTTCTCCCATTCATCCTAGTTCTTCTGTACAATATGACTAATGTCAAAATGTGTTTAATAGGAATGTATATGTAGAGCCTATATCTAACTGCATGATGTCTTGGGGAGGCGGGTGGAAAAAGAGGTAGAGAAAATTTAAAACTTATGGAAGTGAATGGTGAAAACTAAAGCTGAATAAATTGATTTTTTTAAAAATACACATATGCATAACAGTAAAGATAGAAAGTGATTGGGAAGAAAGGAAGGACACATATCAACCAGTTCAGACCTGGATTTTCCTTGCCTTAATCTTGTTACAAAATGTCTCTTGCATATGCTTTCAACACTAATTCCTTTCATTAAGAAGCAGTAATGAAACAGACTATCCAAGTTCCGTACTCTAGTGATACATTTTGTGTAATAGATTACAAGTTTAGTTTGGTGTTGTGTTTCCCATAGTATTGCATAGTAAAGCATGTACTATATAACATCACATTTCTCATCTCCTAGTGTAATTTAAATAAAAAAAATTCAAAGAAAACATATCCATAAACCTTTAGGAGAACTTTAAGCTGAAAAAATTCTTATTAATCTCAAATATTTGGTACTCTGAATTTGGTTCTGAGGAAGTCAAAGGTAAAATTAGATCTCTTGAAATCTGGTTTCCTTAACAAAATTGCTTATTTTAATTATTTTGATTTTTAAATATATCTTGATTCTTGTGGATACATTCAATGGTGATGTAAAGTCTTGATTTATTTTTTACTACATCTAAGTAATGTATACTTTTTAAACTTTTTTTCTTATGAAATGTTTTAGGCAGTATCTCTCTAACCTTTTAGTGAATTTTTGTGCCTTTGTTCTTCTCATTCTATTTTCACTGACCCTAAGAATCTTTACATTTTTCCTTTGTAGAACTATTTGATCAGCTATCACACAACAATTGATTTTTCCACCTTCTTTTTAGATACTTTGCCATTCTTTGTTTCAAATGTCATCTTATTGCTTTTTGCTTCAATTTTCTCCTGTTTCCCTGTTCCAGGAAACCATTTCATATACAAATAATGTCTTAAAAAACAAAAAGTGATAAAGAAAAAGGTAATTAAGCAAAATCAATTCAATAAAATACATAGTTATATGCAGTTTTCTACACCTATGGACCCAACCTCTGCAAGGAAAGTCAGTGGAGGTATCAAGAAGTGAAAGTAAGAATATAATTTGGAAATGATTACTTTATTAATTGTATGTAGTATCATTTGTTATATTTCCATTAATTAATTCATACCTCACAGGATTAATTATTTAAAGTTGCACAAATAAGCATATTTGATCAAAGTTAAACTTCAAGCCTTTTCTCCCCATCTTAAGTACCTTAAATGAATGTGACACTTTCTGAATAGATTGGTATCATAACACCTTTTACTCATTTTCTTGAAGCAAAATTGCTGATTCACTTATTTCAAAATCAAAAGAAATTTTTTTAAGAAAATAATGAGTTATAACATAAATAATACAATGTGATGAAACCTGACAAGTTGACCTCTAGTCCAAAGTAAATAATCTTATTTATTTCACAGTCATGATATACCTGAAGGAAATACATGGAATGACAATGTACCCAAAAACTTTTTATATTATCTTTTATAATATCTGATGTGATAATTTATATGCAGACCTATCTATACTTAAGAATCCATCACTTTATATAGGGCACTACAGATTATCTTTTATGATCCATGTCAAATAAATTGAGAAAAAGTGAGTGTTGCTAGGGATCATCCTGCTCCAAAATCATTTGCAATAAATAAAAATATATGAAATTTGCTTTAATTATATAATTTGCTTCCAGGTTATATACACATGATATAACCTTGCCTTTAAGACTAATATGCAACCTTTTGATTTAAAACTTTCACTGTACCTCCTACAGCAAGTAGTTTATTATAATGTATCTATTTTAAGTGAATTTATTTAAATATTTATAAACAAGCCACTCAGAATGCCATCTAGACGCCATACAAAGCGAAAAATCATATATAATTCAGAGCAGCAAATTGCCTACAAAATAGATAGACTTTAATAGAGGAAACCCTTATTCAAACTTCCTTCACTATTCTTTCATCTGGAAAGAAGATAATGCCTAGCAATCTCATTCTATTTTCCATATGCTTCTCAATACCTTCCAGACACCAATCTTTTAATTTTATACTTACAGTATCCAAATAATTCCTTGCATTCCAAGCAGTAGATGATAAAAGAATTGTTCGACTCATATTTTAGTACATTATCTTATAAGTTAGACTCTATAATATAAATACTGTTAGTATCTTGGTATGTGTTTGCAGATTTGAATGAGAAGAATAACCACATGAAAACTTAGATATCTATAATTTTTCTAAGTGGGAAATCAGAATTATCATCTAGGTCACATAAAATATTTAGGTGAGTTTAATACTATCAAAGTAAAGGTGAAGATTGAAGCTGTTGTCCAGATAATTCAAGCAAAAAGGCAGTTGGGCCAATTGCCTGCATATTTCTTGATAAAATCACTTCAGTGTCTAATTTATCTTGATAATTATATCATTTTCTAATTTCCTACATCTTTTGTAGACCTGGCCTTGATATCTTTCTGCTTCATAAAGACTGGATTTTTGTTCAAAAGGTTTTATTCTCCCTCTCCCCAATAAATCTGGCAAAAATTCATGTTGCTTAAAATGAGAAATTAATAGCATTGGCAGGAGCCAAATGGAAAGGCCAAATACACTTGCTGCTTAGCATCCCTGCTATTCTAGTCATAGGCTTCCTCTGAGCATGGGTTGCCAATGCTGTTTTCTTGCCAAAATGTTTGTAGTCTAGTGATATGGACAAATGGGCTAATTTGAAACCATTAAATTCATTTCACTTATGATCTGAATCAGATTAAAACCCAAACCTCTAAAGGTAAAAGCCATGTGTATTAATTCATTGTATTATAAAGACCCAGGGCAAGATGATTCCAATAACATTAAAAAATGAGTTAAAATTGAAATATGAATAATTTACCAAACAATGCTCAATTTCAATAGCTCTCTGATCTGTAGTCTCTATCAATGTAATGAATTTCATATGTGACTACCCTTGCAAATATTTGTTGATTTCAAGACTTTCAGACAATAATGGTGTGCTTATGCTTTGCCTAGGCAAGCTAGACTGGGTAATTGCTATTCAGTACATGTACTTTAATATCTGAGAACACATGTATTTGAAATTTGAAGCTAATACACTTGGAGGGGGTTATTTTATCTTCAGTTGATGTATCCAGTGGCCAACTCCAAAGTGCTTAATTTGGTGAATAAGAAGGAAGCTAAGGCTTATCTTTTCTAAATCTCCTTTCCATGCCATTATCCTTACTTAAGTTAAAGTTATTGGAACACGTAAGGTACTGCATACTGAGATGTCTTATTTAGGTGACCGTATCTCATCAGATGTCAGGGCAGAGGCAAGCAGAGGACTCATTGGATTGGTGTAAAGAACACTAATTTGTACCAGAAATATAATAATTAGATAGATGCACTTGACTACACCCTATTTTAAGCAATCTCCTGTTGGATTCAGGGACTCCTACTCTAAAAAATGGCAGTCAAAATGATAATATCAAGTTGTGGCTCCTCTGACCTCTCCTATCTTCTGTAAACAAAGTTCAACCTAATCATGGAGATTAGTAACAGAATAGATTTAAATGTGTGGCTGAATGCTGATTTTTCCAGTATTTCTGAGAACTGAACCTATGAATTAAATTATTTTTCAAATATGTGATTATTATATTGCATTATTTATTTTTGAACTATAGAACCAAATCACTAGTACAGAGTTTATAAAGTAATCCAGTGAAGCACAATACCTTAAGATGAATATTCATCTAAAATATCCTGGACAGATAGACCCCCTACCCTATTTTATAAGGTTTTCAGGAAAACATATTTTAACAATATTAATTTAGATTTGGGCAATCTGACCTACAAAAATACTATCCCTAAGACTTAATTTAAGAAGCTTCTAGGAGACAGAGCCTTAGCTTGCCAGGGCAAACAAATGTATAGTCATTATTAAATATGAACTGACTAATTTTATAAGATCTAAATAGAAGAAAATGTTTAAAGAAAGAGTGGTAAATAAAATCTGTATTTTTTTTTCTTTTTTCAAAGCACTACTATAGAAAATTAAAATGCTTCATGATTGAATAATATTTAATATGTGGAAGGACTTTGTTAGTTATAGACAATAACAAAAAGGATGCTATCTGACATCATTTTCAAAGGATCATGTCATTTAGCTGATGAAAGGTGAACTTGAACAAATGAATAAATTCAGATTTGATGTGCAAAAATGAGTAAAAATGAAATGTTTGCATATTTTACTTATTGTATTCATTTACATTTGGTCTAAAATTTGAGTTCTAATTTCTCTTTAATTTTGTGGTATGAAGCAATAATTTTGTTTGCTTGGTTAAAAAAGTCTTTTGAAAAGAAAAATAGTTAATGTAAAATCAGTGTTTTTAAAAATTCTGTATTAACTCAGTTAATTTGTCATTCAGGGGTTAGAAATGTTAATTTAAAATGGAACTTATTAAAATATTAGCATAATATTTACTATATCCAGTTAGATATTCTTTCAAAGAAAATATTTTATTCTTATTTCTAGAACACAATGTATCAAAAATAATTTTATTTATAAAACATAAAAAGCATACTAATGTAAAAAAAAATCTTACTCTTTGTTAGACTTTCAGAATATTAGTTCCTGAAATGCATAAAATAGAGTAACAATTGCAGAGTCAACTTGATTCCAAATTTTCCAGAGTTAATTGAAGTTTTAACAAATTTATTAAGGATGACAGCTTCAATTTCCTTTCTTTCTTTCTTTGTAACATTACAAATTGACCACAGAAAAAATGGTCTTATTACATGGAAGTTACTGTAAATTTTATTTTTTCCTAAAAATATTAACAAATAATGATCAGAAGGAAATCTAATGGTCATACAAAGAGCCAGCTTTAGTTACAATGTGCTTTTAGACTTTATTTTTGTGCTCACTTCTGTTAGATTACACTCATTTTTAAAAATCTTCTTTAAAGTCAGTTTCATTATTATAATAAAAGAAAAAAATTACTGTGATCTTGTAAGAACATGAATGTTCATACTACATAAATATTCAAAGAAAATTCATTTTTACTATGATTAGACATATAATGAATACTAACAAAAAGGAATGCAATGCTAATTAAAAATTGAAAGTTATTTTACTCATATGGGTCAGCTTTTTTCAGATGTATAAACAGATGGATAATAACAGCAGTTAAAAATGTCAAATTTCAAAGCATTTCAAGCCCCCTTATTTATTGCATTTCCATAGAAATGCAGACATATTAAATAAAAAGACCTGACAGGCCAATAAGTCCAGCCCACTTCCCTGGCCTTCAAGTGACACAAATCTCCTTTTGATGTCAGATAGATGGATTTGAGGGTATTTAGGAACAAGTATAAAAAAAGAATCCTTTATTTGTATAAGTTGTATGTAGAGACAGAGAAAAGAAAATGAGGCAGAAAATTCTATAGAGGGAACTATTTGGACTTTGTTCAGTATTTAGAAAAGTACTTATCTCTACCCCCTCCCCCTAGAATTTTCCCCATTCATGTGTTATTTCCCTCTTCCAAAAGTATTGTTATTCTCATTTTTAGGAGATCATGGAAGACAGTCCATAAAATCCTTTTCAATTCTTAAGTTCCTTGAATTAGTGATAATGTGGCAGACCTGCCATGAGTTGAGAGTGATGGATAACGAAAGGATGGCCAGAGTATTACCTACACTTGTACACATGAAAAATGAAAATGCCCTATTGGAAGATCTTGACCATCTTCAGTAGATTCTCCCTGTGGGGAACCTGGACAAGAATAATACAGGATAATATCCTATGGGTTTATCATTCTCTGCACCAAATGGAATACCCATACTGGGGAGATCATAAAGCCACTGAAGTAGAAAGTAAATATTGGGGGGTGGGGTGGGGGGATCAGTGTGAAATAAAGGATAGAATCATTATTTAGATGGAAGAAAAAAGATAGTACCATCTAACTTTTATTTTGCACTTTTTTTAATCTAAGAAGAAGAATCTTTGGATGAGAATGAGCAGAACAAAAATTGACTATATGGAAACTGACCAAAGATAAATAAGGATATATGAAGCAAGTGTTTGCCTGACCAGATGCACTGCATTTTAGATTAATTCACAAAATGGCAGATATGATTATTGCACCACCATCAATAATCTCTGAAAGATTTTGAGAATGGTAGAGATGTTAAGACTGAGAAAAGGGATCATGAATGTCCCTGTGAATTCACTGGTATAAGGAACGCCAGGATGAGAAAAATGATTCTAACAAGGCAGGTCAGCACCTTCTCTGTAACTTATAATCTTGAACCCTCTGAAGTTAGTAACTTGTCAAGGATCACATAGTCCATATATGTCAAAGACCATATTCAAGTCCCAGTCCACTATACCGTGTTGTCCCTCGACATGCAGTTAGTGAAAGGAAGATGTCTTTATTTTCAAAACAGAGTAGAGAGTGGAGATTATAAATTAGAAGTCAATTTGTCTTTGATTCTTGGTAAAATTCTACAATATATTATTATTGTCATGATGAGAGAACATTAAGAAAAGATAACAGTGGTCAAAAAGAGGCAATATGATTTTAACAAGAAAAGAGTCTTTTATATTAACAATATCTACCTACTTGACAGGGTTTCTAGATTTCCTGCTCAGGATAATGATGATATAATTTTTATAAAACTCAGAAAACCATTTTGTATATTCCTTCATGTATATTTTAAAATCTCTACTTAGGAACAGCTAGGTGGTGCAGTGGATAGAGCACCAGTGCAGCTGGCAAGAGGACGTGAGTTCAAATCTTACCTCAGACACTTAACACTCACTAGCTGCGTGACCTTGGGCAAGTCACTTAACCCCAATTGCCTCATCCTGGGTCTTCTCCAGTCATCCTGATGAATATATGATCACTGGATTCAGATGGATCTGGAGGAGAAGTGAGGATGGTGAGCTGCATAGCCCTCCCTCACTGAAAGGAAAGTCAAGTTCAAGTCATGTCATCATTTCTCTGATGGCATGGTCTTCTTCAGCAACAAAAGATGAACACACACACACACACAAAATCTCTGCTTATAGACAGAATGGAGATATGTGGGCAGCATGATAATGTGGATAGATAGATTAAAATTGATTAAATAAATAGATTCCAAACTTAGTCATTAATGGAATCATAGAGACCTTAAAGAAAATCTTTATGGAGTCTTTTTATACTTGACCCTGCACTACTAAACATTGTTTATAATCAATGACTGATAAGGCATAATTAATAAGCTTATCAAATTTGTAGATGACACAGTGTTGGGAGAGATAACTAATACATTGGATAACAGAGTCAAGATGAAATGTTGAACTAAATTTGCTAAGGTGAAACTTTGTAATTTTAACATGGATTGAAAGAAATTGAATTTGAAAATTCCTCTTCAAAAGTACAAAAATGGAGAAGTGTGGGTAGACAGCAGTTCATTTAATAACATTCTAAGGATGTGAGTAAGTTAACAGTGTGATATGACAACTGAACAATCTAATATGACTAGTTTGAATTAATAGAGGAAGAATATTCTAAACATGAGAGTTGATGGTACTTCTGTACTCTGCCCTGGTCATTTCTATAGCAACATTTTATTTGATTTTAAGTTTGACATTTTAGGAATGACATATATTATTAAGAAACTGTTCAAGAGAGGGTATCCAGAATGGCAAAGGTTATTAAGATCATGATATAAGAAGATTCACATGGAACTTCTAAGTAAGATTACTGAATGAAGTTATCAAAGGAGCCTAGCTGTTTCATGAATATCCTAGCAGAAAGCTAAAAAACAAAACTAAGCAAACAACAAAAAAGACCCATCAAAACTTCCAAAAAGAAATATCTAGAAAATTTTGTGACCATTCTTCAGGAAAAGCCTTATGCAGGGATGGGTAAACAAGCTAGAAGCCCATCGGTACTAGGATCAGGAATGGTCCAGGGACATTTACTATATACATAATTGTATCAAAAGGGGAAACAGGAGTGTATGCTTCAGCAGCTCATAGATTAAAATTAGAATGATACCAAGAAGATTAGCAAGGCCCCTGTGCATGGATGACATTCAACTTCATGAAGCTTTCCATATTTTTAATGGTTATAGCAATCTATTTGATAAAGTCAAAGCCTCTAGCTTCTTGGATAAGAACTCACTCTTGGACAAAAACTTCTGGGAAAACTAGAAAATAGTATATCATAAACTAGGTATAGACCAACATCTTACCCTATGTATGAAGACAAGGTCAAAATGGGTACATGATTTAGAATGAAAATCTGATAATATAAGGAAATTAGGAGACACGAAATAGTTCACTTGTCAGAATTATGGAAACCAAAAGGATTTATGACCAAAAAAAAGAGATAGAGAACATTGCAAAATGCAAAATGGATAATTTTGATCACATTAAATTGAAAAATTTTTTCTGCACAAACAAAACCAATGCAACCAAGATTAGGAGGAAAGCCAAACACTGGCAAAGAATTTTTACAACCAATATCTGTAGTAGAGGTCTCAGTTCTAAAATACCTAGAGAACCGAGTCAAATTTACAAGAATACAAGTCATTCTTCAAATGATAAATGGTTAAAGCACATGAACAGGCAGTTTTCAGAGAAAGAAATTAAAGCTATCTATTGTCATATAAAAAGTGCTCTCAATCACTACTCATTAGAGAGATACAAATCAAAACAACTCTGTGGTACCACATCATACCTATTCTATCAGCTAACATGGCACAACAGGAAAATTATAAATATTGGAGAAGATATGGGAAAGTTGGAACACTCATTCATTGTTGGTGGAACTGTGAGTTGATCCAACCATTCTGGAGAGAAATTTGGAACTATGACAAAAGGGCTATAAAATATGCAGATCCTTTGACCCAACAATACCACTTCTAGAGCTGTATTCCAAAGAGATCATGCACAAAAACATTTATAGCAGCTCTTTTTATGTTGTCCAAGAACTGGAAATTGAGGGGATGCCCATCAGTTGGAGAATGACTGAACAAGTTGTGGTATATGAATGTAATGGAAAACTATTTTGATGAACAGGCAGACTTGATAAAATCCTGGAAAGCCTTATATGAACTGATGCTCAGTGAAATGAGCAGAAACAAGAGAATGTTGTACACAGACACAGCCACAGTGTGCAGTGACAGATTTTGATAGACTTCTCAGCAATGCAGGGACCTAACGAGTTTCCAAAGGACTCATGATGGAATGCAGAGTGAAGTAGACTATTTTCTGTTTTGTTTTATCTTTTTTTTTCCTTTTTCTTTCTCATGGTTTCTTCATTCATTATAATTCTTCTATGCAACATGACTAATGTGAAAATGTCATATAATAGGAATGTGTGTGTAGAGCACATATCAGATTGCATACTGTCTTGGGGAGGGAGGGAAGGAAAGAAAATTTAAAACTTATAGAAGTGAATGTTGAAAACTAAAAATAAATAAATTGAAAACTATTAAAAAGGGGAACAGGAAAACCTATGTGAGTGGATAGAGAAACTCCAGGGATCTTACAAACCTGAAGTCCTTTGCCTACTCTGACTGCTCTGTTTCTTCTAAGGATGTGGGGCTGGGAACCAGCAACATTGTGATTTAGAAACTCTGGGCTGGATCAAATCCATAGTGCTCAAACTTGAGATTCTCTGAAGACTAGGGTTCTCCAAACGTAGAACATCAGGTATGGGGGTGCAAAGGGTAGGGTATGGTGGCTGAAAACTTCTAGCACTCTGGGAACAAGAGCATTAGCAAAGGCACAAGTCATTGGTAGAAGCCCAAGTAATTGAATTCAGGGCCAAACAGGACCTGACACTCCCATCCAAAATTTAAGGAGGATACACAACCTAACTCTAGAAGTCCCAAATTGGAAACTGAGGCCAAAGACTTGCGAAAACATAAGATGACACTTATCACCATGAAGAAATATTCCATGTCAAGAGACTCCCCAGATCCATATTCAGAAGAGGCATCCTGGACCCAGATGACTCAGGAGGGGAAAGTGAGGTTGGTGACCTTGCATAGTCCTCCCTTAAGTCAACTGCAAGTCAGGTCATCATCTTGAAGTCATGATCCTCTTCAAGAATGAAGGACAAATACAGCAACAACAATCCAGAAGAGGCAAGTAGCTTCGTAACAACCAAGGTCAGAATCTCAGAGAAAAGAGTGAGTCACTTGGTCACAATGACTGGGAACTGGGAGAAATAAAGCAAGCAATTATAAGAGAGTGATTTGGCCACAAGGACTAAACAATAACTGAAGAAATTAAACAAAAGATTACACAATGAAATTATAAGTTAAATAAAAGTTCTGAAAGGAGATTAAAGAGCTTTTCTAAAATGTGGAAAAATAAACTCAAGTAACAGACTCCCTGAATATGAAAATGGAAGATCTGATTAAAGGAATTGGTGGGATTTAGAAAAGAGAAGATTTAGTATACACATGGTAACTATCTTGTAGAACTTCCACGTGAAAGAGAGAATACACTAGTTTTCTTGTCCCCAGAGCATAGAATTAAGAGCAAATGGTGGAAATGCAGAAAGAACATATTTACGATTTACTTTAAGGATAAATTTACTAATACTTACAGTGAACTAATTATGGAAGGGGTTGCTTTGGGAAGTAGTGAATTCTGCTGTACTCAAGTTCCTTAAGCACAAACTGGATAACCACTTACAAAAGATGAACAGGTACAGTTGGGGTTAGAGGCCCTCTGTATTTGATTCTACTTCAACATTTTATGAGCTTATTGTCTGCATTTGAATTATCGGAGTTTTAATGTTCAAGAATCTGTTATATACTCAAAAATTGACTTTATCCATATCTTTACTATGAATGAATAGAAGAGAGCATCTATCCTGCATTTTGAAAAGTTTGAATCTAGAGTGAAGCCATTTGATCTGGCCAGCATTCATATGAATTTCCTACAATTTACAGATGAGCTGCCAGCATTCTCCTAGATAATCAGTGCCATTTTAATATTTTATCAACAAGTTCAAAACCATGTTTAACAATAGCTGGCTGGTAACATATTAAATCTGCTTCTTCAAAAGATACTATGATGTAAATGCCACCCTCTCGCACCTCCAAAATAAAAGGTTATCCCACCAAACCTTTCTGGCATTCTTAATTGATATCTGTGTTTGGCCTTAATGTGTTACATTTTTAAATGATTATATGAATATCTTCAAGAATTGTTGACATTACAGTGGGTCAAAGTTTTCAATGATTCTTGAAACAAACAAGTTTTAAGGCATCTGACTATGGTACATTCCCAGCTCACCATGCTTCTCATACAGTTAAAGGAAACACATTCATATTTCTGGAGACCAAAGTGTAAGAATCTCTTCTGGAAAAAAAAAAAGCCTTTCTGTCAGTCCCATTGATATCAAAATAGGACTTGAGTCAGAGATCTGGTGGGGTGGAATTCTGGTAGGGGTTTTGTTAACCAAACTGTACACAGGAATAATGAATGTCTTAGAGTCAAAGAGTGACACTAGCTAGTTAGTTATTCCTAATAACTAACCCTGATAGAGATCAATTATATAATTGTAGACTGCATTCTCTTTCTAATCAAGCTTGTACTGATTTGGCAGCACAATGGTTAAGACTGATTTCAGAATTTTTACATTTAAAAGAAGCCTGAATTTTGTCTGATTGGCATGTATAGTAGCCCTTATTATTCCCCCATTGTCATTCTGTAGATGATACATCAATTAGGAATGACGAACGCATTTATAGTTACTGTTTCAATAGCATAGAGTCATTAGAGCCATTGAAGCAATTGGAAACAAGTCTTTCTTTGATTGTCTAATTTGTATGGCTTGGTCACGGAGACTGAAAGACTTTTTTTTGCTTGTTTGTTTTTATCACCAAAATCATGTGGAAGTTTACAATCCTACTGATGCTGGCACATAGGGACACTATTAGTAGGATAGGAGACCCAGACCTGATAGTAACATAAGTTCTCAAAAGTTAATTTATTGATAGTCAGATATAGTCTAAAAAGTGTGATGTTAAATGGATAACAGGGAAATACCAGAGATACCAGAGTGGGGTTGTAGCAAGTCAAAGGTTACATTTCAGCTCTTGTATGTTTTGCTGTGCCCTTGATACCAGTTGGTGATGGACTTTATAGTAGACTTGTCATCATGTTAAAGGTACTTCACAATAATTATGACAGTCTATCATTTATGCTAAGTCATCTAATTCTTTTATTTTTTATGATTTAAAAGCAAATACGCAATAAGAAAAGAAAAATAAATATGTTATAAACTTAAATACAAAATAAGAAAGGGGAAAAATAGACATTGCTATGTGTATAGCAGGATGTAAGAGAGGATTCAAAATGTAGAGCAATGAATTTCTATTTCAAGAAAGCCTGTATAGTAAACACTATATATTATCATCAGAGACCATCTTTGCTTCCTTGTAAATTTTCTTTTGTTCTCTGCTGTTTACTTTTAAATTTGTTCTTATATACGTACATACTGTATATAAATATGTATACATACATACATTTACGTATACTGTATCACTTGTTAGAATCACATCATACTTAGTTCTATCCCAATCTTTCTTTCAAACTACCCAATTACTGAAGACAATCTTAGATATACAGTTTACATTTCCTTGTATAAAAAGTAAACAGTCTCTCCTTATTGAGTCCCATGCAATTAGTCCTTGATTTTTATCTTATATTTCTCTTGGATGTTTCATGTATGTCAAGTTTTATATTAAGTTCAGGTCTTTTTGCACTAAAATATTGAATATCTGGCAATTCATTGAATCTCCTTTTTTCGTTCATGATCAGCTTTGCTGAGTATGATATTTTTGCCTGCAGCTCCAGTTCTTTTGCTGTGTGATACATGGTGTTCCAGGACATACAGTCTTTTATATAGCTGCTGGTAGATCTTACATGATTCTAATTGTGACTCTGTCATATTTGAATTGTTTTTTTTTTCTTGTTGATCATAATATTTTCTCTTTGAGCTGCAGGTTTTGAAATTTAACTATGATATTACTGTAGGTTTTCCTCATAAGATCTCTTTCAGGTGGTGATTGGTTTATTTTTGTACTTCTACTTTTCACCTTGCTCTAACAATTCAGGACAATTTTCTTTAATTATTTCTTGTGTATTATTATATCAAGATTCTTTTTTTTTATCATAGCTTTCAGATAGTCTATGTTTTCTCTTTGTGAGCTATTCTCCAGATCAGTTGTTTTTCTTATGAGATGTTTCATATTTTCTTCTATTTTTTTATATATTATTTATTATTTCTTGGTCTCTTACAACTTTGCTGGCTTCCCCTTGCCCAGTTCTAGTTTTTAAAGAATTGTTTTCTTCTTTAAGATTCTGGATCTCTTTTTCCAGTTGGCTAACTTTTTTTTTTCATAATCTTTTTGATTTTCTTGGATTGTTCTTATTTTAAAAAAATCCTCAATCTCTAATGTTTGTTCTTAAAAAACTTTTAAAAAGTTTTTCTGTGAATTCTTTTTTGGGCAGGTAAGCATGTGTTGTTACTCTTTGGGGCAGAAGAGGCTTTTTTTGACTCAGTATCCTCTTCTGAAGATGAACCCTGGTCTTCTCTATTCCCATTTCTACAGTTGGATTCTTTTTCCTTGGCCTGTTCATTAAAAAAAAATATAACAACTTGTAATCACCTGTAGTCCTAAGGTATGGGGGATGGTGCTATGACCTCAGTTTCTCCTGAAGTTCCTCACTGTGTCCTGGAACTGAGACCAAGAACTCTGACCTACTACAAGTGTCTATAGACATCAATGACGCTACCTTACTTCTTCTGCACTCATCTCACTGTGCTGATTCCTTCTAAATCAAGGCCACATCTCAGCAGCACAGCTGGGCCTGGCATGCCTTAACAGTTTCCCTCAATCTTTCCTTGCTCAGACACTGGATTCCCCACACTGTCTGAGAGCGGAAATTCTTGTGGCTGGAGTTGAGACAACCTCACAATCCAGCTAGCCCCAAGGCAAGCCTCTATTTCTGAGGAACTCACCTGGAGGTGTTTACCCTTCACAGGGGCCAAATCTCAATCCTGGAATTTTTCTTCTGTTCTCTGGTTGTCCCTGGAGGACTACTGTTCTGCTCCAACTCTTGCTTATTTTTACTGACTCTACAGTTGCCCTGAGGCACTATTTTGTCTTTTTTTTGGTGGTGGAAATCTGGAGAATTTTGAATTTTCTGACCTACCCTACCATCTTCCCAGAATACTCTCCTAAGCCATCTAATTCTTTACTGAAAGCTACTGTTAGCATTTTTTCCTGTGTGTGACATCTTGTAATGGGTGTTATCTATAATTGGAATGAAAATAAAAAAAGATAAATTAGTGCAAGATCCTCTTTATTTTATTTTTTTTTTGTCTCAGTAATCTCCCAATGACAGTTATGTGAATGGTGCTGAAGTCAAAGTAAGATAAAGAAGGTGATAATGACTTTTAACCTATAAAAAGAGTCATCTTAAGTGTTGAGACCATACTTGAAATGAAGAGATGATTACTATATAGTCAGTGACCATGTCTATTTGGTTAGAGATACAAATGGAATTGCCATTGGACTTTCCCCATGAGTTGATATATAACATTGTTAAACCATTGATAAATGAATTTGACCAAGGATTTCCCTTTTTTAGTTAAGCATTTATTTCAGAAGAAATAAGGAAACCTTGGTGAAACTGTTAACAGTCCTGTAAATTATCTCAGTTAATGGTTATTAAGAAAATAAAAGATGCAGAAGGCTGGCCAAGTGTTTACAGACGTCTAAAAGAGCTGTGTATATAGATGGAAAGGATATTAAATCATACCTTTTTGTTTGTCAGAAAGTTGTATCAGGTTTATGAGAAATGAGTACATATTATATATAAAGAAGTTTATATGCTGAGCCTCTTTTATCAACAGGAATCAGTATGATCAGACCAGACATGTCTCTCCTGGAATTATTTTTCTAGAAGACTCGATGAGGAAATCACCTGGGATATAGTGGACTTCTTTAAAAACATATAAGGACAAAGTAACGTGAAAAGACAAAAGTCTTTGCATTTGCTTTCCTTTTCTTCCACGTTTCAGGATGGGACCTTTGACCATCAGAGAATGTGTCTCTGGGACACACTCAACAGACAGCTATGTACATTTTCTTCTGGGGTTTTGTGATACATGATGAGTAGTCACTGGGTTGCAAACAACAGCACAGTTGGAAGGCCTGAACTCATTTGGGTAGAAGATAGTATGATAGTTAATATGAAATGAAGAAATTCAAATGCTTTCTGATCTAGTTCATTTTATGAGAACGGTGGTTCTTTAACAGTAGGTATCTTTCAGGGTTCTGTCCAGGGTCTCTTTTCTTCTCCTTACGCACTACTTCACTTGGAATTCTCTAATTAGTTGGCCAGGTCTGCAGATTTTACTTCAGCAACATCTCTCAAATATGACCCATTCTCTCCTCTGACACTACTACCACTCTAATGCAGAGCCTAATGCCTGAACTATTGTTATAGCCTGATTGCTTATCTCATATCTCTCTCTACTCTAATTCATTCACCAAGTGATCATGTCACTACTCCATAAACTTCAGTGGCTCCCTATCACCTCCAAGATCAAATACAAAATGCTCCGTTTGGCATTCAAAACCCTTCATAACTCAGGCCACTGCTACTTTTGCCAGTCTTTTTGTATCTTACTTCCCCCTGCAGATTTTTTGTTCCAATGACACTGGCCTCCCAATTATTCCATGAATAAGATTCTCCATTTTTCAGCTCAAGGCATTTTCTCTGGCTGTCTCCCACACGTGAAAAGTTCTTTCTCCTCAACTCTACCTGTTTACTTCTCTGGCTTCTTTTAAGCCCTAATTAAAATCCCATGTTTTCCAGGAAGCCTTTCACAATACCTTTTAATTCTAATGCATTCTATCTGTTAATTACTGCCCTTTCTCCTGTATATAGCTTATTTTATATATATTTGCTTGCTGGTTGCATCCCTCACTAGACTGTGAATTTCTGGAGGTCAGGAACTGTGTTTTGTCCCCTTTTATCCCCATCATTTAGCACAGTGCCTGGCACATATTAGGCACTTAGCAAGTGTTTATTTATTTAAATGACTAATGCCTCTTAAAATCATAAGATTAGAGAATCTCAGGGTTAAACAAGACCTTACAGTTTGTCTGCTAAAATAACTAACTAAAGCCTGGATCTTTTCTGAAACATTTTCCCAGAATTATTCATCTTCTAAGAGTTTGCCTCCACTGACAGGAAACTCACTACCTCATTGGGTAATCTGTTTTATTTTCAGATGTGTCCTTGTCTATCTCTAGTTCTTTGTATTGAATCCAAATCTGTCTTCCCACAATTTCCACACATTGATACTATTTTTGCTTTCTAGGTCATACAGAATAAACCCTTCAACTATTTCAAGACAGATATTATGCCCCCTCTAATTTTTCTCTTCAGGCGAAATATTTCCAGTTCCTTCCATCATTCCTCATACGGCATGCTTTCAAATCCTTTTCAAATCCATCCCAGTTACCTTTCTCTAGACCTACCCCTTCAATGACGCTGACTAGCTTAAAATTTTAAATACATTAGATATAGACTGATCAGGGCTTATAGTGGGACTATTATCTACTTTTTCTGAGTATGACATTTCAATTAATTTAGCTCAAAAATTATTGTGACCTTTTGGACAACCATATCATATAGTTTAATCATACTCATACTTTCAATCCATTACAGCACTTATGATTCTTATGATTCTTTCAGGTGAATGCCCTCTACCCACTTCTGCCTCTACTTAATTCTAGTGCTATTGAGCTTTCCAAACAAATAAGACTTTGCAATATCCCTTTTAGGCATCTTATCTGGAATAGTGTTTCAGGTTTTTAAACCTTTTGGTGTCTTGCATCTGTCATTCAGTAATTAGCTATCCATCCAAACTTCTGTCAACCACAAAAATAAGCTAATTATACATTTTATCCAAATCATTTCAAAATTAATTTTTAATTAATGAACTTTGCTTTTCCTCCCCCTAAAGTCCCCCTTCTATTAAAAAAGAAATGAAAAAGAAAACTAATAATAAATATGCAGACTTAAGTAAAAAAAAAATTTTAATATTTGTTACATTAAAATGTATGTGAAATTCTGCCTCTTATATCCATCATACCTTTTTTGGGTTGAGTACGTATTATGCTTCATCATGAGTTCACTTTAATCATGATTGGTCATTGCATTGATCTGACTTCTCATATCTTTTTTAAAAATTTGTCATTACAATATTGTTGTCATTGTATAAATTATTCTCCCAGATTTGTTCACTTTGCATTAGTTGAGACAAGTCTTCTAAGGATGTCTCCGAAGCTATCTCCTTTACCATTTCTTATGGTACAATAGCATTCAATTTCATTCACATAAGATAATTTGTCTATCCATTCTTCAATTGATAGGTGTCCCTTTTACTTTCCAATTCTTTGCCTTTACAAAAAAAAAGAGCTCCTGTAAATATTTTTGCATAGATGAATCCTTTTCCTCTCTAGCCTATAAGGCTATGTAAATAATATCTAACTGAAATATGGATATACTATGCCAACAGTACTTTTCTGATGTCCCAATTTAATAATCCTATAAAAAGAGATAAGGTAAGTCTAGTATGATGTTACAAGGTTAGGTGGCATAGTTTGTAGAGTGCTGAATTCAGTATCAGGAACACCTGAGTTCACATCCAGCCTCAGAAAATAGTGTTGCGGCACTGAGTATGTCACTTAACTTCTCTTTGGCTCAATTTCCTCACTTGTGAAATGGGGATAATAAGAGCACCTCCCTCACAGGTTGCTGTATGAATCAAACTGTGTAAGTTATAAAGTGATTTTCAAAACTTAAAACACTATGTAAATGTTAGTTATTAGTATCATTGTTATTTATGTATTATTATCGTTATCAATTATTAAACCCATATTAACTCTTTGTGATTACCATTAACTGTTATCAAATGTTTTAATGGTACATTCCAGAATTTTGCTAAGGATCTATCTCCAGCTTACAGTCATAATTGTCAGGTTTTACCTCCTTCCAATTTTTGGAAATCTAAATAACATTTACAACTCAGAAATAATAATGGTATATTTTAATTCACTAGCATATGGTTTATCTGTCAGAATAATTGAGTTCATTAAGAATATCTATGGACTCCCTCCTTATCATTTACCTATCTTTGGCTCCAATTCTCTCATAACTATATGTGTTCAAACCTTTCCTGAACAAAGATAATTTTCTGTGACAGACATCAAAGCAAAATACATATCAAATAATTCCACTTTTTAAGGGTATCATTCTCTAATAATAAGTATCTGCCCCTAAGCAGCAGACTTATATATACCTAGCACTTAGCACAGTTTATGGCACGTAGTATGCACTTAATAAATATTTATTGGATTTTTGAATTGGGGTAGATTCAGTATAGGGAAAATTACGTTAACAAGCACATGGTAGATGCTTAATGAATGCTTGTTCATTGATGAATGAAGTAATGCATTCTTTGTCAATTGAAGGTTTGTTTTTTTTTTGTAAAGTAGAGAAAATTAAAAGTATGACCATTTACATTTTAAAACTCTTTTGGGAACGATATGAACCCTAGGCAGACTCCTTTGGGTACGATATGAACCCTAGGCAGACTCCCCTTAGCTTTCATAATGAGTGAAACAACAAAGGATTTTAGAAGTGAACATAAGTAAAATACTTTGAAGTCTCTGTGTTGATGAAAAACAGTTGTATATATTCAGGTCTGCTCTAGAGGTAGTCAAGTAAATAGTGATTCTAACACCATTTTCCAGGATCTTCTGTTTTGCAACACTATGAAATACCATTCAGAAAGCCTCAGAACATCTGAATATTTGTTAAAATTATTCTACTAGATAGGGGATGGGGGAGAAGATGGAGGTGAAAGATGCCTTCCTTCCCATACTGCCCCCTCTCCTTTCTTTTTGTACAGAGTGTGGTCTGATTGAGAGATTGACTATGCTTTTGTTCTCTGATACTCTTTTACAGGGACTGAATGGTCCTGGATTTAAGAAAACAGCCAGGTTGTAGTGGCTTTCCTGAGCTATCTTTGGGACTGATGTTATTGCTCTCAGAGGGGGAAATTATAGACTGCAACTACTGAGTTTTGAGAGCAGTGATTTTTAGAGATGGAGCTGTCAAATATCCCCAGAAGGCAGTCCTTTATTTAGGTCAGGGTGTCCAGCTGGGACTGGAGAAAGAGGTCTGTTTTAGGGTGCTAAATAAGCTTCTATGAGGCTGAGAAAAATTATCACCTGCCCTTCCTTGTTTAGGAAAGTCCTGTCCCTTTTCTAGGTGTACTTCTTGCTTCCCACTAAAAATAATGAAAAGTTAATAAAATAAATGGTATAAGAACATAGATAAAGGTTTCAAAAAAAATTTAAAAAGCAGAAAAAAAAAACAAGTTGAAGACAAAAGGTAAAAATAAGGTAAAAAGGCCAAGCCAAGTCCCTTGGTTCCAACTAAAAAGACGAATAACTGCTGCTGGGTGCCCTGGGGCAAAAGAAGAAGACAAAGTTGAGGACATTTCTTCATTTACTTCCTAAGATGCTTGGTCAAAGGTTAAGGTTTCCAGTCTCAGTGCGAGGGGCAGGGAGCCTTAGGGGGTCACAAGATGCTCCTGACTGAGGTCAGAGATTTGTCCTGGGACAGGAGAAGTAGACTTTAATCAGGCAAGACCAAGATTAAATATGTCCAAGGGTCAACCTCATGAGGATCCAAGAGAGATACCAAACAACAATCCCTTCATTCTTGATATCTCTATTTTGCTGTTTGACAATAAAAGGAAAAAACTTATTTCTCTAAGACAACAATGGTTCTCTTAAAAAGTGGGTCAGTTTTCTTGGAAAAGAAATATTTTTTAATTTTAAGTGTATCAAAAATTCATATGAGTTGCCTAAGAATAAGAGAACCAAGTCAGTAATTGGGCAAGACAGTTTAATAGACTGGGATTCCTGGTACTGATCTTGACTTAATGGTTTGGGGTAAGTCATTTAACCATTTTCCATCAGTCACCATATTTGTAAAATAATAACACCAGTTTTGTTAGAGCTAGTAACTTGTAAAATACATTTTAAAAGATTGTTGGATTCTTGATTATACCTATGTATATACATATACACACACATGCACACACAAACAAATGCATACATATTAGATGTGAACTTAGAGATCATTTAGCCCAACTGGATTTTACAAATGAGGAAATTGAAGTCTGTAAGATGAAATAACTTGTCCAAGGTCACACATGAATGTGAGAAAATTCCATATTGAACTCAAATCCTATTGAATGATCTAACATTCCTTTCACTGCTCTAGACCTATTATGGGAACTCAAATTTTCATTTGTATATGTTCTGGTGATTCAGTCCACTCACCTTTATAAGGCAATATACAAGGTGTTATGCTAGATGGTTAGGATACGAAAAAGCTATACTTAATGAAACTCATATCAAACAGGGTCACTACTTGCTATATACACAGATATGTGTATGAAAGAAGTGAATGGAAAAAATGAATGAAAAAATGAAAGAAAATATGTAGGGAGTATTAACAGGAGAATCAAGAAAAAACTTGCATTCAGAGGCCGTATTTGACATAAACCTACAAGGAAATTAATGATTTTAAGAGGTAGAGGTAAGGAGATAAGTCATTATAAGAATATAGGTAAGTCTATGAAAGTCAAAAAGGCCAAAATGGACTACAGAGGCAGTAATTAGACCAAATGGATCTATTGGATGCACGAAAGGGATTGTATTCCCTTTTTTTCCCCCAAAAGGTACTGCTAACAACAAAAATCACCCAAATATCGAGCCATTATTCTAATCATCTATCCTACTATTCTTAATAGCAGTCTAAATAATTCTTTCTATTCTGGTATTTAAACCAAATTTTAAAATATTTTCATTTTTTTTGCTGGTTGTCACTTAGCCAAACTATTCATCTTTTCTTCCTTTAATCTTTCCTTATAAGTCAGCTAATCTATTCCCTTAGTCATTTTTTGTCTCTTCTCTCTGAACTTCTTCCAATCTGTCTGTATTTCTCTACTTCAGAGACAACCAACATGATATGTAGCTTTGATGTTGTTCATCAGAATTGCATGGAAAAGGTTATCACCCTTGTGTTCCATGATGTCATGGTTCTTTGCCTGGGGCTTCAAGGAACACTGGACTTTTATATATGTTATTGAAATATTGGTCAGATCCTTCTAGTGCATAAGTAACTTCCTGCTAGGGAAAAATAGTCAAGATTAATGAAAATCAGGCAGACAGTCTAAAAGAAATTACACATACTAAAGTTTTCCTCAATATTCTCTTCCTGTTATAGTTTCATAGGACACTGTGTTTGAAGTCAGTTTGCAGCAGGTAGGTACATGTGTTTCTAAAACTTATTGATAGGAGAGGAAGGAAGTGGAGATGGGAAAGATGTTTTTAAATGTGGACAGGAAAATGCAGTTTTTCAGGCCTAATGGACTTCAAGAAAACTCATCTTATAAATTTAGTAGTGTGCAGAAAACAGCCTTTTATCTCTTTTCACTCTATTATTGGGAGAGAATGGAGTTAGAGAACCTCGATTCAAAATCCGCCTCTGATTCATATGACTTGTGTATCTGACAGGAAGTCACTTAATATCTCTGGACTTTTTGTTGTTTTGATTTTTATCCGTAAAATGAGGGATTGTTCATAGGAAAACAGTAGGATATGATGGAAAGACTGTTGGGTTTAAAGTCAAATGACCCAAGTTTGCTTCCTTGCTCTACCTTATAATCTGTTTGGGATTGTGGTTAAGTGGTCCTCAGTTTCCTTATCTGTAAAATGAAGTATTGGACTAGATGTCCTGTGAAATCCATTCTAGCTCTAAGTCCAATGACTGTCAATAGATGATTTCTGCCATTCCTAACACTGATATATATATATATATATATATATATATATATATATATATATATATATATATATATATATATATATATATATATATACATATGCACACACATGGACAAATACACAAACAAATGCACACATACATATATGTACATACATATGCATACATACATACATATAATCTTAATGTTATACATGTTTAGTATATAATGTAATGTATATGATTATTTACATCATTTCTTTCAGTCTTAAGTGTTCAACAAATATTTATTCAACTTGTACAGAACAACTTCCTCTGTAACATCATATTCTCTATCATTGTCAGAAAGCATGGACAGAGTGCTGGGATTAAAATTTGGGAGATATGAGTGAAAATCCTGCCTCTTCCTCTTACTACACAGTCCATGACAAGTCACTTAACTTTATACATCTTAGGCAATTACCTATTAATTTATAGATGGGGTGAAGATGGGTTGATAGATTCTCCATGTATGAGAATAAACAGGATGCATGTCAAGAGATAAAATCAATGAAATAGAAACAATCCTGTTTTCAAGGACCAACGAATGTAAAATGGTTCAATATTTCAAAGATCTATAAATTCATCTGCCTCTTTCATTATTGTAGCTCATAACATCTTCATGCCATCATAGAGAGACTTCGTGAATTGCAAAGGTCAACATGTCATAATAAAGATAAAAATCCAAATGTTGTTGCTTACAATGCATGATGAGGCTTGCATTGAAAGTCTTTCCCAGCTGTCAGATTTGAGTTTTGATAGGGCAGAGGAGGAGTGTGTGTGTGTGTGTGTGTGTGTGTGTGTGCATGTGTATGTGTCAGTAAAGTGCCTTGAAAGGAGAGGGTGATATATCTAGAGGTCTAAAGATGAATTATATTGACACCCTAGTCCCAATTCTTGCTAGAGAGATGATAGAGTTAAAATTCAGAATGAGACATTTTATTTTGTTTTTGGACATGTGCATTTTGTAGTGAAGGCCTTTTGTTTTTCTTTTTAATTTGTTTTTCCTATTATACAGTGGAGAAGAGAACCAATGGAAGAGAGAAGAAAACAAAACCTTAGTCTCTTCATTCTTTCTCACTCACCCACATCCAATCAGAGGTCAAATACTGTCATTTCCACTTTTGTAATATCTCCTACATCTGCTCCCTTCTTTCCTCTACATTGTAATGTCCCCCATCACCTCATTCTTCTATTAATGCAGTAGCTTACTGGTTGATCTCCCTGTTCCAAATCCTTCCTCACTGTAGTTCATCCTACATTAGACTCTCCAATTATTCGTCCTAAGGCACAAATATGACCATGTCATCACCCTGTTCAAAGAATGATTTTCTATCAACTTTAAGACAAATTACACATGGAAAGTTGATATTTGTAACCCATGAGATCTTTCTCAGTATTAGGGTAGCTGAAGGGAATAGACAGACAGAGAGACAGATGGATAGATAGGTAGATAGATAGATAGATAGATAGATGATAGGTAGGTAGATAGATAGATAGATAGATAGATAGATAGATAGATAGATAGATGATAGGTAGGTAGATAGATAGATAGATAGATAGATGATAGGTAGGTAGATAGATAGATAGATAGATAGATAGATAGATAGATGGATAGATAGATGATAGGTAGGTAGGTAGATAGATGATAGGTAGGTAGATAGATAGATAGATAGATAGATAGATAGATAGATAGATAGATGATAGGTAGGTAGATAGATAGATAGATAGATAGATAGATAGATAGATAGATAGATGATAGGTAGCTAGCTAACTAGCTAGCTAGGTGATAGGTAGGTAGATAGATAGATAGATAGATAGATAGATAGATAGATAGATAGATAGATAGAAGATACAGGGTTAGGTGAACATGAAGGGAAAATGTCTAAAAAATTAAATTAAGTGGTAAGAAAGAAATATTTTGGGAGAAGGAGAAAAGGAGAGATAGAATGGGGATAAATTATCTCACATAAAAGAGGCCAGAAAAAGATTTCACAATAAAGGGAAAGAGGGGGGAAGTGAGAAGGAATGAGTGAACCTTATTCTCATCGGATTTGGTTTAAGGAGGGAATAATATACACACTCATTGGGTATCTTCCCTTACAGGAAAGTAGAGGAGAATAGAATAAGGGGAGGGATAATAGAAGGTAGTGCAGATTGGGGGAGGATTAGTCAGAAGCGAACACTTTAGAAAAGGGACAGGGTCAAAGGAGAAAATAGAATCATTGGGGGGACAGGAGAGGATGGAGGGAAATATAGTTAGTCTTTCACAACATGACTGTTATGGAAGTGTTTTGCATAAGTACACATGTATAACCTGTGTTGAATTGCTTGCCTTCTCAATGGGAGTAAGTTGGGAGGGAAGAAAGAAGAGAATTTGGAACTCAAAGTTCTAAAAACAAACGTTAAAAATTGTTTTTGCATGCAACTGCGAAATAAGATATGCAGGCAATGGGGTATAGAAATGTATCTTGCCCTTCAAGTAAGTAAAGGGGAAGGGGATAAGGGAGGGTGATAAAAGGAAGGGCAAAGTAGGTGAATGAGTAATTAGAATGCATGCTATCTCAGGGTGGGGGAGGAGAGAAAATCTGGAGCTCAAAATCTTGTGTAAATGAATTTTGAAAACCTAAAATGAACAAATAAATTTAACTATTGTTAAAAAATAAGGGAATGGATGAACAAATAAATAAGAGAGTATCCCAGAGAAAGACAACCATAACAGTGGAAAGGGTCAAAATAATATCATAGAATGATCAGTTGAAAGAACTTGACACTTAGAGCCAGAAGAAAGTATTGTCTTTAGATATTCTAAGAGGTATGGCTTAGAAGAAAGTACTTGCAGAATCTGGAACAAAATTTCAAAAGAAGAGAATTCAGGCTTACTCTAAAAAGGAAGGGTCTATTGTCCTTTAAAAAAAATTAACAGCCCATGTGAAACACAGTGCCACAGACATAGCAGGTGCTTAATTACACTTTGAATATTCAATTTAAATCCAGGTTTCATAGCTAAGAGACTAGAAAATTTCATGTCTACTGGCAGTGCTGAATGGAAATCTAAGTACTTCTCCAGACATTTGGATCTTCTCTTCCCTTTAATATTATTATATAAACTATTGGGTTCATATAGCTCAATTCCTCATAAAAATAAAATTATACCTTGAAATATTAAAATCAATAAGAAGAATCAATTGAACACATTGCCAATGCCAACAAATTTGGATTTTTAAGGGTTGTGATAATTCCTTAAAGTATTTTAATGGAAATGGCAGACTTTTCATATATTTTGTCTGTAATAAATCAAAGCTTATTTGATTTACAAGTAAGGTAGAGTGAGAATAGTATCTAGGTGCCTTAGTGTTGAGTTAGGAAGACCCCAGAGCAGGTCTAATCTTTAACGTATACTGGCTGTAGGAACACAAGCAAATCACTTAACCTCTCAGTGCTTTTAGATAACCAAGGATATTTTTAATAGAGTAAATACTTATTTGCATCAACAAAAGAATTTCTATAGCAGAAAGTTCATTGTACTAATGAAATAGATATAGATAGACAGACAAAATTTTGAGAGAACTCATATACCCATAAACTACAGAGATTTTCAAGATTCTCAGTGCAATTAATAGACTCAGAATTTTAAAGTTAAACCTTCAAACTTGGATTTCCATGCTTTGTTTATCTGTACCTTCAATTTTCTAACTCTAGAGAAAGAATTGAGCCAACAGAAGTGTATATATATATATGTACAATTCTGTCATCTACTTTTGATTTTTTCATCCATAAGACCAGGTGCATGATGAATCAGCACTGCCTCCATTTAAAATTTTTAACTTACAATTTCAAGTTATAATCTAAACTAAAATGTATTTTTAATGTGATATGGGAAAATGCTCGCTCTTTGTTCTTATGGGAAATGAAATTAGTAATTCAGGCTATTAAAATAATATTCTTATAATATGGGAGAAAATAAGGTTCTCATTTCTCTTATACATTGCTCATAAACAAAAATGAAATAATAATTTTAGTTCTTAGCACTTTTGAGAAATAATTTATATTTCTCTGTAGATGTCTTCGAATTTTTTTTAGTCTAAAGCCACTGTGAAATTACATAAGGAGTATTTGTTTTCCCACTATTTTCAAGGACATAGGTTGTTTAAATGAATAGTACCATGGGTCATTGTTATTTGCCCTTCCCCAAATCTCTGATATAAATTTGAACAATTTTATCCTCGATACTTTAAAAGAGATCTTGCATGCGTTTGGAGTGAAGGGAGTGGAGCTTTCAAGGTAGTAGCAAGCTCCATGTTTCCTTTCATTTCCTTTCCATTCACTATTGAAGCTACAAAATGTTATAGCACAAATATATTGTAGCAAAGGAGAAAATTCATGCCTATGTTTGGTCTAAATAACAATCCTTCACTAAGAAAAACAAACAAAAGAAAAAGAAAAATAGTAAACCTTTCAGACATTTACAGTATAGTATCAATGAAAGGTTTTACAGAAACAAAAAAATCACTTGCTCTTACTTATATAGTTCAAACAATTCATACAGCATATGGATATCCAGGGAGCAACCATTGCATAACATTTTGGGGGCTTTTCCTATCCATTGTAAGTACTCTTAGAATTCCCTATAGTTAATCAGTTGCAGGGCTTCTCTGTCACCTATAGTGTAGTCCTCACACACCTCTAATTTAAACACTAAAGGGGTTAAAAACACAGAGGTACTCTAAAATTAAGAATAGATATTAAAAAATTCTTCTTACATGAGAACCCTTTTCAATCTTTTTTTTTTTGAAAAGAGGTCAAAAAATGTGGGAGCTAGTTGTCATAGATTATAGATCACTGGCTCTGAAGTCAGGAGGACCTAATCTCAAATTCAGGTTCAGATATTTAGACCCTGGATAAGTCACTTAACCCTGATTGCCTCCCTGATAAAACAAAAAAAGAAAGAAAGAAAAGGAAAGATAGGAGGGTCTCCTGAATTTGTTTCTATTGTCATTAACCAAAGGTTAGATATGTTTAACTTCCATGGAGGATTCCTGCTAATAGCTTTTCAGAAATGAATCCCAGATTGTTCTAGGGACAACTAGGAATTTTGTAATCCTTCCTATTTCCCCAATTGTTTTGTTGCTTATTTTGTACAGTACAGAAGAAACAGTCTGGAGAGAAAAATGTTTTTGTTCCAAAATATAAAGCAGGGGACAGATAAACCTAGTTTATGTGGACACATTTTAAATGTTTTTTTTTTTTTTTTAATCTCTTGATACTTTATAAAGATCTGGTCACGTCACAACTGTGGTCACAAATTTTCAGCTGTCAGTAACCAACCAAATAAAGCTCAAATTTCTAGACCTGATATTTAAGACTCATACATACTTTTTGATTCTTATTTCATATTACTCCCTGTCATCCATTCTGCTTATCCAGCCAAATCAGCCAATTTTTGTTCAATTTGGTCATTTGGTTCCATGAAGTTTCCTTTTCTCACTGTAATTTCCTGCCTTCTCTTCTTTTTTTACACTTAATAATATTTTATTTTTTCCAATTACATGTAAAGATAGTGTTCAACATTCATTTTTGGAAGATTGTAAGTTTCAAATTTTTCTCCTTCCCTTCGCTCTCTCCTCCCCAAAACAGCAAACAATCTGATATAGGTTATAGAGGTATAATCATGTTAAACATAGTTCTACACTGGTAATGCTATGAAAAATGAATCAGAACCAAATGGAAAAAACAAGGAGAAAGACAGAAAGAAAAAAAGCAAAAAAATTAAAATAGTATGCTTTGATCTGCATGCAGAATCCATAGAGCTTTCTCTGGATGTGAATAGCATTTTTCATTTTAAGTCTTTTGGAACTGTCTTGCATCATTGTATTGCTGAGAAGAGTTAAGTCTGTATTAGTTGATCATTGCACATTGTTGCTGTTACTGTGTACATTGTTCTGGTTTTGCTCACTTTACTCAGCATCAGTTTATTCAATTCTTTCCAGGTTTTTTCTGAAATGCACCTGCTCATCATTTCTCAAAGCACAATAGTATTCCATTTCATTCATATAACACAATTTATTTGACCATTCCCCAATTCATAGGCATTCCTACAATTTTTACTTCTTTGCCACCACAAAAAAGTAACTATAAATATTATCTACATGTGGGTCTTTTTCTCTTTTTATGATCTATTTGGGATACACACAGTTCTAGTAGTTGTATCACTGGATCAAAGTGCATGTACTGTTTTAAAGCCCTTTTGGGCATATTGTTCTCCAGAATGGTTGAATCACTTCACAACTCTACCAACAATGCATTAGTGTCTCAATTTTCCCACCTCTTCAACATTTATCATTTTTTCTTTTCTGTCATATTAGCCAATCTGACAGGTGTGAGGTGGTATCTCAGAGTTGTTTTGATTTACATTTCTCTAACAAATGCTGATTTAGAGCATTTTTTAATATGGCTATAGATAGTTTTAATTTCTTCACCTGAAAACTGCCTGTTCATAACATTTGATCATTTATCAATTGAGGAATGACTTGTATTTATAAGTTTGATTCAGTTCTCTTCATATTTGAGAAATAAGGTCTTTATCAGAAACTCTAGCTTTAAAAAGTATTTCTTAGCTCTCTGCTTTCCTTCTATTCTTGGTTGCATTTGTTTTGTTATGCAAAAGCTTTTTAATTTAATTCAATTTAAATTATGCATTTTGTATTTCACAATGTTATGTGTCTCTTGTATGGTTATACTTTCTTTCCTTCTCCATGGATCTAACAGTAAACTATTCATTGCTTGCCTGATTTGCTTATGGTGTCATACTTTATGTCTAAATCATGAGTCCATTTTGACCTTATCTTCATATAGGGTGTAAGATGTTAGTCTATGCCTAGTGTCTGCCTATAATATTTTCCAGTTTCCCCAGTAGATTTGTCAAATAGTGAGTTCTTATCCCGGAGGCTAAAGTCTTTGGATTTATTAAACTTGATTGCTGTAGTTATTAACTACTGTGTCTTATGTAGCTAACTTATTCCACTGATCCACCACTCTATTTCTTTAGCCAATACCAAATAGTTTTGATGATTGCTGCTTTATAATATAGTTTTACAACTGATATGGCTAGTTAATCTTCCTTTGCATCTTTTTTTATTAATTCCATTGTTTTTCTTATCCTTTTCTTTTTCCAGATGAATTTTATTATTCTTTTCTAGCTCTATAAAATAATTTTCAGTAGTTTGATTGACATTG
This sequence comes from Bettongia penicillata ogilbyi, assembly GCA_023548195.1. Lineage (NCBI taxonomy): Eukaryota > Metazoa > Chordata > Mammalia > Diprotodontia > Potoroidae > Bettongia > Bettongia penicillata. The sequence continues at coordinate 956,392 of JAJHZJ010000767.1, forward strand.
CACTGAATAAGTAAATTCATGTATATAGAACTGTCATTTTTATTATATTAGTGTGGCCTACCCATGAGCAATTGCTATTTTCCCAATTGTTTTAGATCTGACTTCGTTTGTGTGAAAAGTATTTTGTAACTGTGTTCATATAGTTCCTGGGTTTGTGTTGGGAGGTAGACTCCCAAATCATATAATCTGCAAAGTGTGATAATTTTGTTTCCTCATTGTCTATTCTAATTCCTTCAATTTCTTTTTCTTCATTTATTGCTTCAACAATATTGAAGAATAGTGGTGATAATTGATATCCTTGTTTCATCCACAATTTTATTGGAGATGCTTTTAGCTTCTCCTCATTATATAAATTATTCCTGATGGTTTTAGATACATACTGATTATCATTTTAAGGAAAATATCATTTATTCCTATGCTCTCTAGTTTTTTTTTAATAAGAATGAGTACTGTATTTTGCAAATAGCCTTTCCTGTATCTATTGAGATAATCATATGATTTGTTACTTTTGATATTGATCTCAATTATACTGATAGTTTTCCTTATATTGAACCAGTTCTGCATTCCTGGTATAAATTCAACCTGGTCATGGCTTAGTATCGTTATGATAAATTGCTGTGATTTTTTGTTAATATTTTATTTAAATTTTTCATCAATATCCATGAGGGAAATTTGTCGGTATTTTTCTCTCTCAGTTTACTATTTGTAGTGTAGGTATCAGCAACATATTTATGTCATAAAAGGAATTTGACAGGACTCCTTCTTTACCTATTTTTCCAAATTGACATAGTTTTCAAATTGATTATTCTTTAAATGTTCGGTAGAATTCATTTGTAAATCTATCTGGTCCTGGAGGTTTTTTTTACGGAGTTCATTAATGGCTACTTCAATATATATATATATATATATATATATATATATATATATATATATATATATATATATATATATATATATATATATACACACAAATATCTATCTATCTATCTATCTATCTATCTGTCTATCTATCTACTTTTTTTTTCTGAACTGAGGTTATTTAAGCATATGTTGCCTCTTCTGTTAACCTGTACAATTTATAGCTTTGTAAATATTAGCCTATTTCACTTAGATCATCAGATTTATTGGCATACATTTGGGCAAAATAGCTCCTAATTATTTAATTTATTCTTCATTGTTAATGAATTCATTCTTTAATTCCTGATACTGGTAATTTGGTTTCCTTTTTTTAAAAAAAATCAAATTAACCAACATTTTATCTCTTTTATAGTTTTTTTGGGTAGAAAAGCTCTTAGTTTTACTTTTTAGTTCAATATTTTTGTTACTTTCAATTTTATCAGTCTCTCCTTTGATTTTCAAAATTTCTAATATGGTATTTAATTAGGACATTTAATCTGTTCTTTTTCTAACTTTTAAAGTTGCATATCCAATTCATTGATTTGCTCTTTCTCTATTTTATTCATGAAAGCATGAGAAATACAAATTTTTTACTAAGAACTTCTTGGGCTACATCCCACGAGTTATGGTACATTGTCTCATTATTGTCATTTTCTTTGGTGAAATTATTGATTGTTTTCTACAATTTGTTGCTTGACTCACTTATTCTTTAGGATTACATTATTTAGTTTCCAATTAATTTTTAGTCTATCTTCACATGGCCCTTTATTAAATGTAACTTTTATTACCTCATGATCTGAAAAGAATATATTTAATATTTCTGCCATTCTTAATTTGATTGTGAGCTTTTTATACCTTAATACATAGTCAGTTCTTTTGTAGGTGTAATGGACTATTGAGAAAAAGGTCAATTCCTTTCTATCCTCATTCAAATTTTTCCAGAGGTCTATCATATTTAACTTTAAAAAAACAACAACAAACTTCTATTTCCCCTCCTTAACTTTTTTCTTGCTTATTTTGTGGTTAGATTTATCTAGTTCTGAAAGAGGGAAGCTGAGGTCCCCCATTGATATAGTTTCACTGGCTATTTCTTCCCAGAGCTCATTCCTTCAAGCTTTACTCTGTGTGACTCTCTCTGCTTCAAATGTGTTTATTGTAAACAACATATTATAGGATCCTGTTTTTTTAATCTAATCTGCTATCCGCTTCCATTCTATGGAAGAATTTGTCCTATTCACATTCACAGTTATAACTGAAATCCTTTTAAGATATCTAAAGCTGGAAAATTGTTTCATTTCATCTCTTCATTAATTCCATTGCTCCAGAATCCATTTAGAGACTTGATTGAACATTTTTTCTGAGAGAAACTGGGAAGAGTTCAGGAAACTTCCTGGATTCTCTCTGCCATCTTAGGTCTACCTCTTCTTCTTCTTTCCTCTTTACATCTCTGTCTCTGTCTCTGTCTCTGTCTCTGTCTCTCTCTCTCTCTCTCTCCCTTTCTCTCTCACTGAACATAGTGACTTTTTTGATGGTACACAATACGGGACTGGAGGCTTCTCCCTACTACAGGGGTGCTCTTTGTGAGAAGGATGTTAATTGGACATAGAATCCCCAGTACAGGAACATAGGTTAAGAATGTGGGTTTCTGGCACCGCCCAGGTTCTAAACCCTTGAACAGGACTCATCAAGGCAGGGACAGCTCTACGCCCCTTGCCAGCAGGAAGAAGTTTCAGAAACTGAGACCTTTGCCCTTTACCCCAAAAAGAATTTGGGTTCAATCCTTTTGAGGGGGGAATGATGGGGTTCAGACTCTGGGAGCCTCCTTGAGCTCCCCTTGAATCTTCCCACTTAATCTGGCCTTTCTTACTCAAATCTAATCTTCCCATTTGTTCTGGCAGTGTCAGGAACCCCAAGGGCTTTTCATTATCATTCTACTCAGATCTCTGTTGCACCCTCCACCCCATTCCCAAGGCTGCTGACCACTCCCATCAAGATTTGTATCCATTCCCTTACTACCCCTATCAAGATCTCTGGATTGCCCCACCTGCTTCCCACCCAAACCCTCCATTGTCTGATTTCTCCTGACAACTTCCAGCTGTTTCCAGCTTTTGACCCTCCTTGGATTCCCTCCTTGGACTCCTCAAGACCCTTCCTAAACCCCTCCTCCCATCACCCTGGACTATCAGGCCACCACCCCCCAGATCCCTCCTATACTCTTTTCTGTATTTAAGTTGCATCTTGCCTCCATGAAGGCACTCAGATTCAATCCAGCTCAGACTCTGTCAAGCTGAGATTCTATCTGGCTTCCTTGTGAATACAAGCATTACAAATGCTTAGGCTCCTTAAGAGGCAACCCAGTTTGGCGAATCTTTAATAAACTTTGTTTTCTTTGGCTTTAAAAAAAAAAGAATGTGGGTTTCACAGTGGTTGATTTCCTTTTCTTGGCTGGAGATGAAGATCCATGGCTTTCCTTTTTGCTCCTTGGAGGCTATGTCAACTATAAGGTCTACTACACAGTTGCTGTAACTGTACTCATTTTCATACCAGGAAATGAGCTTGACAAATTGGTCCTTGAGGGCACCCAATATGTCCAAATCCATTGAATCTGACCTATACCTTTTGTTTCAGGGATGTAGCCTAAGCAGAGGATCCTGGCACTGAACCTGGGAGATGTGACAAAAGTTCTCTTCTTCTCTTTTTTCTAACTGAATTCCAATTGATTTTTAGATGTCCAATGCAAATGCCAGTTTCTCTAGAAACTTCCCCTTCATTCCCCCCAAGAATTCGGGGAATTTAGAGTAACATGGGCTTGGTCATGTGCAGATATTTCCCCAGTCCATTATCTATGGGGAAGGGGGTTACAGAAGGGAGAGAGAGAGAATAGGGAGAAAGGGAGGAGAGAGACAGAGAGGCAGAGAGAGAGAGAGAGAGAGAGAGAGAGAGAGAGAGAGAGAGGAGTTTCTCTTAGACAAAATACAAAAGCAAGACTAAAGCACTATGTAAATGGAAGGCAGAATCCAGGATAACGTTTAACAACTTGGAGTATTAGGGAAATTTAATGTAAATGTATTTATATTTAACTTTAATGTAGAACTTTACCTCATTTTCCCAACCTCACTTTCACTCTCTAGTGAGTTCGCCCAAAGGGAGTTACTGTTTATTCCTTAAGTACTTTAGGGGTAACCAACCCTGAATGGTTATACCCTCCAGTATTATTACTCACATATGCCCCTACTGAGTATGTTCTCTCATATCACTTAACCAAGTTGACATATCTTGACATATCCCCATAGTAATTAACCAATTAATGACAAATATCTTTTACAAAGGTGTATTTCTAAGAAAGTATAACAAGGACAAAACTAAGATGCCTTCTTCCCAACTCTCATTTGGGGATGTACCGTCTTGTTTCTTTATGCCATTTAGTTTGTTGAGAGAGTAGACTCAAACTGGTTGCTATAAAACATTTCCTCCACCAAAAAGATGAAGGTTTCTACTTCTTGGCTTTGGAAGTCCTTTCATTTTTTTCCCCCAAATCCTCACTCTGAGGGTATTATAAGTGAGTGGATGAATGCCTCCATTGCTCAGCTTGGTTGATTCCCCTCTAGGATGGATCAAATAGGTTACTTGGCTACTTCACAATCTCCCAGTCTCTTCATAAGAGTCCTTCTGGACTTAGCTATTATGGCTACTACTATATTCTACTATTGACTTCAATTGTTGGACCTTTTGAAGTTCACAACTGTGTGACCAGGTCCAATCTGTCTCTGGATGTACATTCAACTAAATTTAAGAAATTAAACATGGGATGGGGAGGAATCAGAGCCAAGATAGCAGAGTAGAAAGATGCACCCACTCTAGCTCTTCTCCCACAGCCCATAAAATACCTGTAAAAATGACTCTAAACAAATTCTAGAGCAGCAGAAGCCATAAAAGTGAAAGTGGTTTCCAGCCCAAGGTATCCTGGAAGGCCAATAAGAAAAGTGTATCACGCAGGGCACCAAGTGAAGCTCAGCTCACTGAACCTGGGCCATGTGGCACTGGCAGGAACAGGATGGGAGCAAGCCTGGGGATGGAATTCCCTGCAGCAGCTGTGGTACCCAGATTCCTCAACTCACAAATGCCAAAGACAGCTTCAAAGGTCAGTGAGAAAGATTTTTCATCTGGATGAGAAGGGAGCAGGGTCTTCCCCTAGTCCTGGCCCCAAGCAGGGGCTGCAGCAGCAGCAGCATCCATTTTTGGAGCCCTCAGCCTAAAGACCCTGGGAGAACTGAGCCACTGCTCTGGGTCTTAGCCCTGAGTGGTGGCCCTGAGGCAAGGAAGAGTGCTGGCATGATAGAGGTAGTGGAGGCTCTGGAAGGGAAATTCTACTTGAAGATCTTGGGCAAAAAGGCTTTGGTAGCTCCCAGACCAGAGTGCAGGCCAGGAGAGGAATGAACTCTTGTCCCTTGATTGTGCCACCTTGGAGGAACTGAGAACTTGCAGGTCCCCAGAATATACCCTCCTCTTGACAAAGGACTCAAAAGTCAAGTAACTGGCTGAGAAAATGCCCAAAAAAGGGAAAGAAAGAAAGACTATAGTAGACTACTTTCTTGGTGAGCAGATATTTTCTTCCATTCTTTCATATGAGGAAAAATAAAGCATACCATCAGAGGAAGACCCAAAAGTCAAGGCTTCTCCATCCAAAACCTCCAAAATAATTATGCAATGTTCTCAGGCCATGGAAGAGCTCAAAAAGGATTTTGAAAATCAAGTAAGAGAGGTAGAGGAAAAATTGGGAAGAAAAATGAGAGCAATGCAAGAAATTCATGAAAAGTAAGGCAACAGCTTGCTAAAGGAGACTCAAAAAAATGCTGAAGAAAATAACACCTTTAAAATAGGCTGACTCAATTGGCAAAAGAGGTCAAAAAAGCCAATGAGGAGAAAAATGCTTTACAAAGCAGAATTAGCCAAATGGAAAAGGAGGTTCAAAAGCTCACTGAAGAAAATAGTTCTTTAGAAATTAGAATGGAGCAGATGGAAGCTAATGACTCTATGAGAAATGAAGAAATTAGAAAACAAAACCTAAAGAATGAAAAAAATAGAAGATAATGTGAAATATCTCATTGGGTAAACAACTGACCTGGAAAAAAGTTTCAGGAGTGACAATTTAAAAATTACGGGACTACCTGAAAGCCATAATCAAAAAAAGAGCCTACAGATCATCTTACATGAAATTATCAAGGAAAACTGCTCTGATATTCTAGAGGGCAAAATAAATATTGAAAGAATTCACTGATCATCTCCTGAAAGAGATTGAAAAAGAGAAACTCCTAGGAATACTCAAGCAAAATTCCAGAGTTCCCAGGTCAAGGAGGAAATATTGCAAGCAACTAGAAAGAAACAAATGGAATGATGTGGAAATAGAATCAGGATAACAAAAGATACAGCAGCTTCTACATTAAGATATCAAAGGGCTTGGAATATGATATTCCAGAAGTCAAAGGAATCACCTACTCAGCAAAACTGAGCATAATATTTCAGGGAAAAAAATGGTCATTCAATGAAACAGAGGGCTTTCAAGCATTCTCAATGAAAACACCAGAGCTGAATAGAAAACTTGACTTTCAAACACAAGAAACAAGAGATGCATGAAAAGGTAAACAGGAAAGAGAAATCATAAGGGACTTACTAAAGTTGAACTATTTACATTCCTACATGGAAAAATAGTATTTGTAACTCTTGAAACTTTTGTCAGTATTTGGGTAGTTGAAGGGATTATACATACATACATACTTACATATACATATATATATTTATTATATATATATACATACATAAATACATACAGATAGATAGATAGATAGATAGATAGATAGATAGACAGATAGATAGATGATAGATAGATGGATCAATAGACAGAGGCCACAGGGTAAATTTAATAGGAAGGGATGATATCTAAAAATATTGTGGTGTGAGAGATATATATTGGGAGGACAAAGGGACAAATAGTATGGGACAAATTATCTCTCATGGAAGAGGCAAGAGAAAGCTTTTTCAATGAAGGGGAAAAGGGGGGAGATGAGAGGGAAAAAAGTGAAGGTTGCTCTCATCCTATTTGGCTTAAGGAGGGAATAACATGCACACTCAATTTGGTATGAAAATCTATTTTACACTACAGTAAAGTAGAGGAGAAGGGGATAAGTGGGGTGGGGGGATGACAGAAGGGAGGGCAAATGGGAGGAGGGAATAATAAGAAGTAATCACTTTAGGGGAGAGACAAGATCTAAAGAGAGAATAGAATAAATAGGGGAAGCATAGGGTGGAGGGACATATAATTAGTCTTTCACAACATGACTATTTTGGAAGTCTTTACCAAACTAACCATATATAACCTATATTGAATTGCTTGCTTCTCAGCGAGGATGAATGGGGAGGGAGGAAGGGAGAGAAGTTGGAACTCAAAGTTTAAGGAATGAATGATGAGAATTGTTTTTGCATGCAATTAGGAAGTAAGAAATACAGGTAATGGGGTATAGAAATCTATTTTGCCCTACAAGAAAAGAGAGAAGATGGGGACAAGGGATGGGAGGGGTGTGATAGAAGGGAGAGAAGATTGGGGGAAGGGATAATCAGAATACCTGGTGTTTTAGGGTGGGAGAAAGATTTGGATGAGGAGAGGTGGGGAGAAAATTTGGAACTCAAAATCTTGTGGAAATGAAAGTTGAAAACTAAAAATAAAGAAAGAAAAAAAGTAAACTTATGAGTAGAAAGAAAGAGAACATACCTCTAACAGGGAGAGAGATGGGACCTAATGTCTTTCTCCGACATGGAAGCTCTTGGCAAATCTTTGTCTTCATCGGAATGCTGCCAGTAAAGACAGGTAGAGTACATCTGATCAAAACTTTTCCATGCTGACTAAGTTTTGTTTCAGTAGACAATTAATAAACCTTTTGTCACAGTGAACTAGCCTAATAGATTTTATTGTGCATGTCTAGTACCAGGCTTACCAAGCCTAAATATATGTTCACACTAAAGAGGGTATATTGGAAATGCTTAGATTGCCCCTTCATCGATGAGTTCTCCCCCTCCCGCTTTCATAAAGTATCTGTAGTTTTGTTCTTAAATTGTGATGATAAAATCATTGCTAATAAAATATAATTGTTTAAAAAAAAAAGCAAGAAACAAAGCCTGCTCCAACATGCTAGAATGACATTAACTTCCTCTCTCAAACTTCACTGAGCACTTTGCTTCCTAATTATCTAATACTATATGGAATAGTGCTATATTGTAAATTCATTTAGGTTTGAATGAGCTTAATTTCTTATCAAGTGTATTATTTTAACTTAGCATCTCTACCAAATACTTTCCAAGGTGCTCTGACTGCAATAAGCAACCAATAATTCTTACTGTTCTGGTTTTCCTAAAAGAAGAGACTTGTGGCGTAAGAAGTAGGGAAGGGTAGGGGAACGTTTCGTGTCAGGGGATATTGGTTCCAATTATGGCTGGGCTATTTAATGAGTTATATGAACTTGAGAAAGTAACTAAGCTCTGCTGAGTCTTAATTTCCTAATTTATCAAATGCTGGGGTCAGACTAAATGTTCTTAAAAGTCCCTTCCAGAAAAAAAAAAAAATGTGCCTTTAGAATATCTTACAAAAAGTACAAATGCATCAGGTTACAAATGAATTTTTATCCAAATGATACATTAAAAATATATTTCATTGGTAGCCCCATTTTTAAACAGCCCTATCATTTCTATTTAAAAAAAAAAAAACAACAGTAATACCAACAATAATTGAACCCATCCAATAGCAAAAAAGTGAAGGAAATATGTCTCATATAGTCAGCATCCAACAATTTACATATAACATTCTAAGATGTACTCTACTTCTCTGCATAAAGGTATATTTTATTTTCTATTTTCCAAGGTTACCGTAGGCTTTTTCAATGGCCATATTCTGTTTTCTAAGCAACTTTCTATGTAGGTTTCAGAGACAATGACAAATTGCTTTGTTATGGGTAGCTTCCTAACCATGGAGTTCCCTATACTAATGAAAACAAAGTCACTTTCTCTATCCTTATTTTAGTATCAGTAATTTGAATCATGTTTTCATTTGGTCATTTATAATTTGCATTCTTTTGATGCCTTTGTTCACATCTATTGGCCACTATCTACTGGGGAATAGTTCTTGGTAGTGTATATATTTGGAAGTTTCCTGTATATCTTGGATGTCAAATTTTTGATGAAAATATTTTCTTACTTCACAAGTTTTCTTAAACTTAATTAATTGTGTTTGTATAGATCTCCTTTTCTCTCTCTCTCTCTTTTTTTTTTGCCCAAGCAGCTTTTGTCAAATGGAGAGGTCCTGAATAAGCAATTTATGTTCTTGAGTTTTATTGTAATTTCTTGGAATTTGATAAATTGGAGTGGAAGTCAACAGCCATCTAATCCAACTCATAAACAAAAAGAATCCCCACCATAGTAGAACTGATAAATTGTCATTCAGCTATTTCTTGAAGGCTCCTTGGTCTTCTGAGGAGAAATAATCCACTACCTCCTGGCACTTCATTGCATTAAAATTCAACAACAAAAACAAACCAGGTTATTCACTTTACTTTCTCTATCCCAATAACTCCATGTTAAATTTTTAAAATTTAAAATGTTAATGAAAATAAACTTCAAAACATTCAAAAATTCAGAATAAGAAATTCTTATGAATGTTTTGAAAAATCTAAAAGGTTTTGAAAGTCATCCTGAATCATGAAAGGACTGTGCATTCTTCTTTTTCGTAAAGAAATGGAAGTCAGGGGTCTTTCATCCTCTGTTGTTTCTACCAAACTTTGCTGACTTAATCTTTGAACATGAATGATGCCTCACTTTTTGTCTCTTCATGGCACTTTTGCTTTTTACATGTATGTCATATTTTTATCTTCCCTTTGCCTTTCAATGATAGAAGTTTTGCTTATTTGTTTTAGAATACCTTACTGCTGCCTGTGCCTTGTACATAATCTTGGGATACCGGTACAAAATCAGTGAGAAAAGGCTTGTGGTTCTGAGTAGATTCTGCCATTCTGATAGACTAAGAAGAAATGCTCCTCTCCAGCTTCTGGGAAGAACCCTTTACATGAGTGTTTGGATTGGATATGAAACACATGCTTATGGACACAAGGAACCATGGGGTGAAATCTAAGTAATTTTAAAGAAATAACACAGGTTGTTCCTTTTTACTGAATGTTTAATTATTCTCCTTCATCCACAATCCTGACTTTAAAATTCCTCCACTATGTACCTGCTTTTTTGCCTGGTTTCACCTCCATAGAAGGAGATACCACCCCTCCTGCTTTGTATACCCTGGCCCTCATGTCCAATTCCCATATTCTTCCCCCATTCTACTTTGGATTGGAATATAATATTTCAATCATTTTTAGTGTGTGTGTGTATGTGTGTGTGTGTGCGTGTGTGTGTGTGTGTGTGTGTGTGTGAATAAGGAGTAATCTTTCCTTGTTCTATTTGACTGCTATGTAGGGCAAGAAAGGTTATATACTTGCTGTCCATAAATTTTTTTTCTTTAAAATTATAATTGTGACTTAGTACTTTGTAATTTTATGGTTTTTATTCATTAGTTAAATATCTAGTTTCTTCTATTGTTATTCTGTAGATTCTTTTGATCTAGATTTTGGTATTTCCGATATTGGGGGGATGGCAAGTTATTTGTATTTTTTCTCTGAAGTATAATATTAAGGATTTATTCTTCACAATTGTTCTTCCTGAAATGCCTGTAATCCTTATATTGTCTTTTCATATCCTACCTTCAAGTGACATATTAATGTTGTATAGGGTTCTCATATGTTTTTCTAATCTTGTCATCTTTGGTTTCCATTCAATTTGTTTTCTTCCTGATTCAGCATTTTGTGCTATAATTTTTTTTTCATTCTCTTTTTCTAGAAATCTACAGAGGAGAAGCAACAGAAGAGAGCTCACTCACTGGGCAAAAATGATGTGCTTTAAAAAGAACAAGAAGATCACTGAACTAGGAGTCACAGGACATAAGTTCAAATTCTAGCTCTGCTATTTGCCACCTGTATTGCCTCTGGGCTTCAGATTCATCACAATTAAATGAGGAAGGTGTACGAGAAGACACCTTCCATAGTTCTTGATCTATGATCCAAAATTCAGTAACAAGTTGTCCAAGGGCCAGTGTACCCTGCAATCAGGAAATGAAGTATGGATGAATGACTAGCTTCAAGGAGTGCTGACCAGGACTTTTCCATCAACCCTGAAGATTCTGTTGAATGTTAGAGTTAATTCTAGACAGCCTAACAATATAGATGTCCTACTACAAATCATGATTAATTTATGTGCTTTTCTTTCAGAGAACCCTCAATATTACTAATGCCTATGTAGCCTATACAAACTCTGAGGTATATATCTCACTTAACTTGATAGAAGCTTTTTAAAAGTCAGAAATCATTTTTGTGGGGAAGGAGATTTAGTTCATGAAGACAATTAGAAATACAAAGGTATAACTGGGAAAAGGCTAACCAAAATGATACACAATGCTCAGATGAATCTGGGATCACTTTGATTGAGTGCTGTCTAATTATTCACATTATTCTAAGCTGCCAGTCTGTGGAAAGCTTATCCATGTCCTCCCACAAATTCACCAACATTGTGGAGGCTATCCTTTTTCTCCTCTTGACAACATGAAGTAAGCAGTGGAATAGTCTATCTATCCACTGAACTCTTACCCTTGTCACATGACCAACCTATCTTATCTTCTGAACATAATAATTTCTTAATAAAATATTTTACTTCTGTTCCTCTTTGGAAATGTTGCTTTTAATTTGTACATTTATTCTCATCTGTTCGTATTGACTTATCATTTATTTCTTTTTCCCTCTGCATGATATTAATTTTTAATTCTTTTGAGATTGTTGAACTCCATGTCTTATTCCCATAATATAATGCTATTTGAATATAGTATTAATATTAATATATAATGTTTATATGCATCTTGAAAGCTTGCAAAATATTTTACATTTTACCACTTGTTCATTTCAATTACCCTCAAGATAGGTGTCATTATAATTCCCATTTTATAGAAGAGAGAGGTAAAGTGACTTGCCAAGTGTAAATGTATGAGGTGGGATTCAAATAGAGGTTTTTCTGACTCCCAGGCTAGAACTCTTATGTAGTGTACCTAGCTGCCTTATAAAGGTAGGCCTTTGCTTTCATGGAAAGCTTAGGGTCAATAAAAGTGCATCTAAATTTCTCATAGCAATTCAGCTTGCTCACCTCCCATTTAACTTAGGAACTCACCAGGCAAAATAATGCTCTTCAAATGTGGAAAGATATACCAAACATAAATTTACAGAAACATTAATGTTACTATAGAAGTATGCTATGGTGATTTTATTCATTGTATGACTAAGTCACTGACTATTGAATTTCATGGCTATCTAAATTTCATGCTTGCTTTTTTTTTAGTCTGCTCTAGTGAGGCAGAATCTTTGAAACACTGGCAAGGAAAGCTGTCATTCTGATATACTCCATGAGTAAAATGTTTTCATATAGAGTCAATTCCGTGTGATGGTACACTCTTGCCATCAGAGGGATTAACCAACATCCTGGTTCATTCATCTGCAGACTTGGATAAAAATCATTTTTATACAGCATCATGGACATACATAATCCTGCAGAACACAGTTCACAGTATTTCTACACAGGGACTTGGAGCAGTTACAATATTGCTCAGTCAGTAAGTTTATTATGCAATTTGACTGCCTTAGAATCAGTACCACACAGTAAAGGTACCATGGAGAATATTTACAAATATCTTCTATTACTCTAAAGAAAGCTATATATTCAAGGACATTTTGAAAATTCAGTACTTTGCTGTTTCCTGTTCCTCTAAATCCATACTCTCATCTGGCTTTTTTGCAGAGGAACAACTTTCATTGCTAATGCAAAGTTGAGTAAGCATTTCCTATAAATTGGGAGTTTCTAAACATTTTGGATTGGTTGTTTCCTTGGGGAATTTCAGCGTTTCAAGTTCGTTGTATGCAAGTATAAGCAAGGTTGCTGACTTCTGAATATGAGGAAGAAATGGTGACACATTATTGAAAAGAAGCATTATGGAGGGATATATTTAAAAGAGATTGCAAATTTAGGATAGCCTTCACACATACATATTTTGGATTTTTGTGCTGCAAGATGACAGCATTGAACTAAAACAGCTGGTGACCTTATCTACCAATCAAAGCAACTGCCTCAACTGTTTTCTTATGAACACTGTAAACTTCACTTTCTTTTCCTAGAATACATAATATACATGTAGGTAATACTATGCATTTCTTCTACCCTTCTAAAAGTGACAATAGTTTTCAAAGGATTTGTTTGTTGCCTAGCAGAAAGTTCATTGGAGGCAACTAAGTGTCACAGTAGCTAGAAGACCAGGCCTGGAGTCAGGAAAACCTGGATTCAGAACTGAACTCAGACAATTAGCTAGTGTTGTGACCTGAGACAAGGCACTTAACCCTGTTTGCCTCAGTTTCTTCATCTGTAAAACAAGCTGGAGAAGGATATGTCAAACCATTCTAGTACCCTGAAAGGGGTCACAAAGAGTCCCATAAGACTAAAAATATCAAAACAAGAAAATCTATTCATTGAGGGCAAAAGCGCTTTCATTTTTGTCTGTATCTCCAATGCCTAGCACATTGTCCAGTAAACAATACTTAATTAATGCTCATGGAATGAATAAATTGAATGAATAAATGGTTGTGAAAACCTAGAGAAATATCTTATTCATTTTAGTATTAAATATGGGATGACATTTAATCAGTCTTTCTTTCCTGTGAAAATTGCATTATGGAATGTTTTTTTTTTTTTTTCCAGTGTAGTCAAGAGTGCCTGCATCGGGTAGATTCACACAGGCTTCCTTCTTGTTCAGTGTCCATACTGCTCTCAATTCTTCACTCCCTATATCTTTTGTCTCTCTTCTGTGGTGGTAGTATTTGGTTCCTGTAGTATTATGAATTACATGGCCTGGCTGTGAACTGCTAGGAAACAACAAAAGCAGATAGACTTGTCTGATGTGTAGCTGTAAAAATAGGTGTCTGGGGGAGAATTAGGCTCTCCGAAGTAGCAAAGTCAAGATTCCTGAGCCCTAGGCTTGTACCCATACCAATAGATCACAGCACCTCACAAGTACCTGTATATTGATTGCATTTTCTCAGGTATGACCTATTAAGATATGTGGAGTTTATATAAAAGTAAAAAAAAAATATATGGTTTCTTAACCACTAATCTCTAAGAAGTCTGATTTTCAAGGGAGGCTTCTTTGAGGCCCTTTGCTAAAACAGTTATAATCTTATCCTAATATGATTATACCAGTTTAAGAAAAATACCACTGAGGCACTTGAAGTTAAAGGTTACACTTCTTAGTTGGAAATGAATAAACTCAAAGAAAAGAAATCTCCTCATGTTCCTGGTTTTCTACGAGGTGAGCCATCTCCTCAAACAATTAAAAAAATAGAAATTTGGCCTTTGTACTAAGGAAATTATTTTTTAAATGATAACATTGCTTACATCCCTTATCATGTTGGCCATCATACAATCATTCTGTTAATCTAAATGCTATCTTCCTAGGGGGATAATTAATGGATTTCATTTCACTATGATAATGCCATTGTCATTGACCTACTTTTGTAGATTATATTCTTTAAATATATGTACTTCTAGCATTTTCCTGCCTGAAAAATGGACATGCAATATTTCCCCATTTGTTAAATCTCAGACTTCTTATTCTTCTTTATAAGAAGAATGAGAATAATAACTTAATTCTTAATTAAGATTTCACCACAAATGAGAATAAAGGAAATGTTCAAGAGAGAATAATTGGTCTTTCTTATATGTAACCAGTGAGAAAAGGAGAGTGATTAAGAACACCTATGTATTACATAGAATTGTTGGGAAGACCAACTATGATAATTTAATTATCCTAATATTGAAATTTCTAATCAATTAAAATGTACTGTTGTTGGTTTTTTTCTCTTATAGGGAGACAAGGTGATGTCTCCTTTAATCTTTTAAACATTCTTGGGTAATGTTGACATTAGCATGGATACCTTGTAGGAAGAAAACCTTTAAGGAATTATTTTTCCCTATGCATAAATAGAAGAGACACTATACATACAAAAGTGGTTTATCTCTCGCTGACCTCTAAGTATAGGTCAAATAGAATGAAACTCCTAATAGTAGCATTATAAATTTGAGTCAAGCAGTGATACTTTTTCAATGTCCGAGACATTTTAATGACAATGTGTTCCATTGTCCTTTTTAAGATGCTAGCTTCTTTTCTTATGGACTTGGGATTTATTGTTATGGAGAACCTCTAGTGACAAAGCTATCTCTGCTAAGTTGAATTTCATGTCCACAGTCTTTCTTGCATATTTTCTCTATTCTCTTTTTCTCTATTCTCATAGCTACTCTTCTACTTCAAACTTATAATCTCTCACCTAGGGTGTTATAATAGTGTCCTTTTTGCAAAAGGCTTCTATCTTCCCACTCTAAATCGTGCTCTACACAGCTGCCATAATGATTTTCCTAAAGTCTAGGTCTGATCATGTCAACTTTTCCCAGTTAACATCTTTGGCACCTTATAAGCTCTAGAATCAAATACAAACTTCTCTGCTTGACATTTAAAGTTTTTCACATCCTGTCCCCAAGCTACTTTTGTTGACTTGTTTTTTTTTCTTTTCTCACATTCTTTGATACTTTTGATCTTGAAGGTAAATCAGAACTTATCTATTACCTTTGTAACACACACACATGTATGCCCGCATGAGCGCACACACACACAAAACACACACACGTCCTAAAAAAAAAAAAAAAATCAATCAGAATAAAGCACCACAAACATTCAAATGCAGCTATTATATCCTCCCTAAGTCTTTTCTCCTGCATGCTAGATACCCACAGTTGTTTCAATGTATATCTAGGTGACATGACATCAAAACTCTGTGCCATCCTGGTTACCCTTCTCTGTACAGTTTCTATTTCATCATTGTCCTTCTTAAAATGTGGCACAACATACTGAACCCAATATGCCAGGAGAAGAAAGAATACTGTAAATCCATTACTTCCTGAGCTCTGAACACTGTGATTCATTGGTGAAGCATCACATCAATGGGAAGGTATTCAATTATTCTTTTTTCCGTAAGAATTGCATTGTGTAACTTTTTTTCAACACATTCTAAAATTGAGGAGTATAAGTCCTTGCATTAAGTGGATTCACACAGGTTTCCTTCTTGTTCAGTGCCAATGCCATCCTCAACTCTCCACCCCCTATCTCGTTTGTGTCTTTTCCATGGGTGGCATTTGGTTTGTGCAGTATAATGAATTATTTGGCCAAGCCCATGACCTATCATGTAGCTATCTGAAATTTGACCTAGCTTTTTTATTGTCTAGCCTTTTTTTTCCATACAGAAAAAGAACATAAATCTCTGCACTGAATACTTTGATGAAATCCATATAAATGACTATATCTACTCCCTCTGTCTACTGAAAACCTATCAAAACCTATTAAAAATCAAAACCTAAGCAAAAAGAAAATCTATCAAAAAATCAAGAGAATTTATTCTTACACACTTTTTCTAGTTCCGAGGTTAACCTGGGGCCTGTGAACTTGTATGTATGCATGTGTTTGTTTATTTTGATTATTGTACTGCAATAGAATTGATTTCCTTTTTAATCTAAGGAAGGACAGATAGGCTTCTCCACATTGCCAAAAGGATGGCTCTTGATGAATCTTTGTTGGTTCTTGGTGATTGGTGATTCCTTTTCTCCATGTATTCAAATTACACTTTTCATATTAATTTGCTGAAACTTTCCAGGAATCAAAGTCACATTCATGGGCCTTTTCTTTGTTGATTCCATTTTGTTCCTTTAGAGAAAACGGACCACCCCTGGACCACTCCTGCTACTATTAGATCCTTTGTCTAGATTGTCTAAGGCTGCTGAGGGTGGTCTGGGTGTAGAGGTAGTCTCTTTGTCTAAGAATGACAGGACATCATTCCCCCAGCCCCTCATTGGAGTGAATACACTTCCCTTTGGTAAAGTCTACCTCTCTCTAATTGTTAATTATTAACAAATCAGATTTGATTGCCCTCAGGAACCCCCACTTTTGAAGGACATATAAACAGCAAATTCAATGCCATTAGTCATCTTTGGTCCAAGAGAGATACAACCAGATGGCATTCCTTTTATTAGCATAATCAATTAATTATTAATCATATCATTAATTTATTAATAAATTAATTGATACAATGCTAAAATTATTACTAAAATGATTAATTATGAAACAATTACCCTCAAACTTTTAAAATGTCATAATACATTACTAATAATAATATATTCATAAATCTATATTTCTGTTTTGTCTTTGTGTGTATGTACAAATCTTGTTGCTGTTGTTGAGTCATTTCAGTTGTATCCAAATTCCTGACTCTGTTGGAGGTTTTCTTGGCAAAGATATTGGAGTTGTTTGCCATTTCCTTCTCTAGCTGAGATAAACTAGGTTAAGTGACTTGCTTGGGGGTCACACAGCTAATAAGTACAATTAAGGGCAATTTTGAATTCAGGAAGGTGATTTTTCCTGACCTTGGTGATTGATGATTCCTTGATCCACTGAACTACCTACCTGGCCATGTATACATGTATGATCTAATTCTGTCACTTCAACAAGATGTAAATAATATGTTTCATCTTTTGTCCTCTGGAATCATAAATGGTCAATCTTTTCAAATCGATTTTACATCTATAAAAAATTGTTTTTACAATATTTCTAATTATTATATAAATTGTTGCCTGTTTCTTCTCATTTAATTCTTCATGAACTTATAAAAGTCTTCAAAATTCGTTGTTCTTATATTTTTGAGGTGATAGTATATTTTTTTCTGTCTTTTTCTTACTCTATTCTGTATCAGTTCAGTTAAATATTTCAAGGTTTTTGAATCCATCTCTTTCTTACAGTTTATTCATAAACCACAATTTATGGCATCATTCCTTTATTGATGTCCATTTCTTTAGTTTCCAGGTTTTGCTATCATTAAAAGAGATGCTATGAATATTTTTATACATATAGGACATTTTTCTATTTCCCTGAACTTTTGTGGGTATAGGTCTAGCAGTGCTATACATGGGTCAAAGGGCAGGTCACTGATTGGCAGTTTTTCATATGTGATCTAAATTGCTTTCTAGATCATTGTTTGCACTCGTAGATTCAGCAGCAGTGCATCAATGCATTTATTTTCTATAGTCCCTCTAATAGTTATCATTTTCCTTTTTCAACATTTTTGCCAGCCCCATGAGTATGAAGTAGAATCTCAGAATTGCTTTATTTTTCATTTCTCTAATTAGTATTGATCTAGTGCATTCTCTTTCTATGGTTACTAATGGCATTGGTTAATTTCCTTTACAATTACCTATTCATATCCTTAGACCATTTACCAATAAAGTAACATCTCTTATGAATTTGAATCCTTTTAGATTCTTGACCTTTTCTGATTTTTCTACTTCTATAAAGTAGTTCTTTAGTATTTTGGTTGGTATGGTATTGATTTAGTAAATTAAGTAGTATTACTTTTTAAAATTCTATTGACTTGTCCTACCCATGAACATTTTTTCTTCTAGTTAGGTCAATTTTTATTTTTGTAAAGAGTGGCTTGTAGATGTATTTATGAAGTTCTTGTATATGTCTTACTACGTAGCCTTCCAAGCTTTTAATGCATTTTGGAGTTATTTTAAATGGAATTTTGCTTTCTCTTTCTTCCTGCTGAGTTTTTATTGGCATTTTAGAGAAAATGCTGATGACTTGTGTGGATTTGCTTTACATTATATACCTTTGCTGAACTTATTGTTTCTATTAATTTTACATGTCTCTTTAGGGAGTTTTAAGTACATCATAATATCCTTTGGAAAAAAGTACAATTTTGCTTTTTCTTTACTTATTCTCCCAATTTCTTTTTCTTGTATTGTTGCTATAACTAACATTACCGCTAAATTAAATGGAAGTAGTAACAATTAACATTCTTCTTTCACACCTGATTTTATTGGAAAAGCTTCTAGTTTATATACATTATATATAACAGAAATTCTTTGTTGCAGATAGACACTATTAGTCACTTAGGGAAAAGACCATCTATTCCTACATTTTATGAGGTATCGGAGAAGATACTGAGGTATAATAGAAATGAATGCTGTATTTTGTCAAATATTCTTTCTGCATTTAATGAGTTAATCATATGATTTTTGATACTTTACTTACTAATACAATTTATAGTTTTCTTTATATTAAACTGATCCCTTATTACTAACTGCAAAGGACAATAGGTCCTAGCTGTCACAAGAGTTGTAACAGATAGAGTAGATATAGCACTGGACTTAGAATTAGAAAAAAATTGAGTTAAAGTTTGGCCTTGGGTGCTTCCTAGCTGTGTGATCCTGAGCAAGTCAATTACCCTCTGTCTGTTACATTTTTTTCAACTGTAAAATGGGAAAATAATAACAACTACCTTGCAAAGTTATTATGGGAATGAATTAAGATAATGTTCATGAAGTTTTGGGGACCCTTAAAGAATTATATATGTTAGCTAGTTAGTTAGCTGATGATAGTAGCACTAGTAGTAGTAATGAAGGTATTAGTGGTAGTGATGGTAGTAGTAGTGATAGTAGTAATAGAACATCTTTCCCTAGTGCTTTAAGCTTTACAAAGTGCTTTTCTATAAAGAACATAGAACAAATACTATTCTCTTTTAACATATTCAAGAAATTGTAACTCAGAAACAGGTTAAATGACTTATTCCTAATCACACAGCTATATAGTAATCATCTGAAGAATAATTTGAACCCCTGCCTTAGGATTCCACATCCTTTATTTTTTTTTTATTGCCACACTGTCTTGTCATCATCAAACATTCAATTGTGCTAAAAAATGTTCTTTTTTTCCCCCATTGTTATTCTATTGCATGATTCTTTTCTCAGATTTTAAAATCCACACTTTACAGATAAATACATTATTTCTCACAGAAAATCTGAGGGTCATCTCTTTTTCTTGGCATGACAGGGTAGTCATTCTTGACATTTTTACTTTTTACTGATTTAATGTTTAGAATGTTGCTTCCAGCTGATGGACACATAAAAGCAGGATTTCCATTTCTCAGCTTATCCTTAACTCTGGTTTATTCCTTCTTTGGTCTTTCTCTTTGTTTATTGCTCAGGGTTTGCTAATCAAAAACTCGCAGTCTGTCTGGAGGTGGCCAGAGATCACTGAGAAACTAAATTTTCCTTGTTATGTATTTTCTCTGACTCAGGTGCCCCAGGGCAGAAGCCCACCCAAGGGAAAATTCAAAGGTAGCTTTTGAACTAAAAGAGGAAAGGATAAATGGTCCTGCTGAGGTAGGATATGCCTTGGGACAATAGATTTTCCTGGTATCTGTAGAAGATCTTATTTGATAAGATGAGGAAAAGTTTTTCTCAGGAGGCTCCAAATAGAAAAAAAAAATAACTCTCTGGGAGGAGATCAGCTACTCTCATTCTGATTGATGGAGAAGGGCGACCTAAACTTGCTGTCTACATTGCTGCAGTTTTAGATCTAAGAAAATATTAGACAGACATGTGTATTTCAGTGGTCTTTTATTATTTCCTCCCTCCCCTTTGAGTACAGATGTAACTCAGGCTTGATGAGCTATAGATTGGAAAGTATGAGGTTGGGCATTTTAATCTTTCTTCTGTCACTAATTTGCTGTGTGACTTTAGGCAAGTCACAATCTCATTTAGCTGTCTTAGTTTCTTCAGAAATGAAGCAGAAAAAAAAAGACACAAAAGCATACAACATGAGTACACTAAGTGAAATAAAGGAATTATTTACTGTTGGATGTTGTCTATTTTTTTTTTTTTTTGGTGGAGGGATGTAGCTGTGCTTACTGAAGACAAAATTAAGGTTTAACATGAAGTTATTTCACATTATGGGTATCCAAAGAGTTGTCCTCAAGAGGAATTTCAAATTTCTGTGAATTCCAAAAGTGGATTTAATTAACCCACATTGAAAAGGTCAGGGAGAGAAAGAGGTTAAAAATGATGGCTAAAAGGATTTAGCATAAGGAAGAAACAACTTACATTTGAAAGAATTGTAAAAAAGTGATAGCAGGTTTTAAAACTGGTAATTTGTTCCCAGAGAAGAGAGGACAGAATAGATCATAGAATTTCAGAATTGAAAGGGACCACAGAGGCCATCTAGTCAATATTCGGTATCCTCTCAACATTCTTAATAAGTCATCAACCAGGTTTTTCTTGAGGCCCTCCTGAAAAAGGAACACTTTCCCTTGCATCCCCCAACCAAACTCTTCAAGGCCACCCATTCCACTTAAATATAGTTCTGATAGGAACGTTTATATCATCCTCCCATTTAGGCATCTGGATGGAACAGTAGAGCTAGAATGCTGGGCCTAGGATCAGGAAAGCTTGAGTGTAAATATAACCTCAAGTACCTAATAGCTGTGTGACCTTGGGCAAGTTAATTAACCTCATTTTTCCCATTTTCTTCAACTGTAAAATGGGAATAAAAATAACATCTCCCTCCCAGGGTTATTTTGAGGTTCAAATGAGATAAGAATTGTAAAGTGCTTAACATAGTGCTTGGAACATGGTTGGTGATGCATAAATGCTGCTGCTACTACTTCTACTACTACCACTTCTTCTTCTACTACTACTACTACGACTATTCCTATTATTTTTAAATCAAACCTAAATTTGCCATTTTTTGTTGCAATTTTCCCACTGTTTCTACCTTTACCCTATGAGACTCAGCAGCACTAGTCTAATATTTTACATAGTAGTGTTGTTTTTTTTTTTTCCTCAAAAAAACTAGCAGATAGCTCTCATGGCCCTTTAATTCATTTTTTTCTTCAGGCTAAATGTCACCATACCCTTTAACTAATTTTCATGTGGCTTTGAATAGAGACCCTCCACCATCCTTGATCATCTCTTCTCTTTAATCAATAACCCTCCTAAAATATCAGTTCAAGAATATTATTTAGGACTTTAGATATGTCTAGAAAAAGACAGAATTATTACATCTATAGTCCTGAACACTACCTGTCTTGTCATTTAGTTGTATCTGATTCTTCACAGCCTTGTACAATGGATTTCTTGTCAAAGATAATTGAGAGATTTCTTTATTCAGTGGATTAAGGCCAACAGAAGTTAGTTAAATGATTTGCCCAAGGTCACACAGCTAGTAAGTCTCTGAGACCTGATCAGAACTAAGGTCTTCCTGAATCCAGTACCAATGTTCTAACTACTGAACCACCCAGCTGCCTCCCACACTACCTGTCACATGAAGCTTTTTGGTTGTCAAGCCATACTATTGACTCACATTGAGCTTGTAGCTCATTAAAATTCTAGATCTTTTTTTAGACAAAATGCTAATTATCTACATTGCCTCTGATCTTATACCACAATATTGATTTTTTACAAAAGAATATATAAGAACTTACATTTATCCCTATCAAACTCCATTGCCTTAGATTTGTCTTAATGCTCTAACCTGTCAAGTTCTTTTTGAATTCTGACTCAGTCCACTGGTGTGTTAGTTATCTCTCTCAGCTTTGTGACACATACAAATCTGATAACCATGCTATTCATTGCTTTATATAAATCCCTGATAACAATGTTAAACAGCATAGATTATTAAACTACTATACTTCAGACTCCATCCAGGTTGATATTAAGTCTATGTAAAGATTTTTCAGTCTTTCTTATTTTATTGTTGTCCACATATGTTGATCTCTTCCACAAAATAATATCAGAGATTTCCTTAAATGCACTGCTAAAATCTAGGTAAATTATATCCATAGTATTTCAATTTCTATCAAATTTCAGGCAACCAAACTTATGGTGGTCCAGCATATCCTGTCACCAAACCACAGAATTTCCCACTTTAGATGCTCAATTGAGATCAAGTATTCCAAGATCCTTTATGCCAGGTGTTTGTTCTTTTCCCATTTGTCAATCTCAGGCTTTTCAATGAACATCAATAGAAAATATTGACATTCAACTATATGGGTGAGAAGGGGAACTGACTTCATTTTCAGGTACACACAGTCACACACACAGAAATATTTTTGTTGAGGGCAGAGCCAAGATGACAGAGTAAAAGCAAGGACTTGCTATAGTTCTTCCTCCAAGCCCAGTCAAATACCTGTAAAAAATGACTCTAA
Organism: Bettongia penicillata ogilbyi; assembly: GCA_023548195.1. Classification (NCBI taxonomy): domain Eukaryota; kingdom Metazoa; phylum Chordata; class Mammalia; order Diprotodontia; family Potoroidae; genus Bettongia; species Bettongia penicillata. The sequence continues at coordinate 979,548 of JAJHZJ010000767.1, forward strand.
ACAAATTCTGGAACAGCAGAACACACAAAGTGATGGAGTAAAGTAAATTTCCAACCCAAGACAGCCTGAAAGGTCGAAGGGAAACATCTATCATGCAGTACTAGGAGTAGAATTCAGTGTAATGCAGGCCACCCCACAGAACCTGAGCAGGCCTCGAGGGGGACTGAATCTCGGGCTCCTGTGGCAGTTTCCAGACTTCATGACCCCAAAATGACAAGGACAAATTAGAAGTACAGTGAGAAAAACCTGTGGGGCCTGCGTGTGTGAGAGAGTAGAGTGGTTGGGGCCCAGCCCCAGCATAGCAGAGGGCAGAGGAGCCTGCAAAAGCCACAGTATCAAAGGCAGCAGTAGTTGCTGTTTCTGTAACTCTAGGCCCACATATTGTAGAGGGATTGAGTGGCTGACAGTATACCCCCCCACTCACAGTGGAAGCAGATATTTACCTTCACAAAGAGCTTAAAAGTCAAATAAATGGCTGAGTAAATGAGCAAAAACCGAAAAAAGAATCAGATTATCAAATCTTTGGTGATAAGGAAGACCAAAATATACGAAGAGAAGACAACAAATCAAAGTTCCTGCATCTAAATCCTCCAGGAAAAATATGAATAGGTTTCAGGCCATGGAAGAGCTCAAAAAGGATTTTGAAAATCAAGTAAGAGAAGTAGAAGAAAAAATTGGGAAGAGAAATGAGTGATGCAAGAACATCGTGACAATTGAGTCAATTGCTTGATAAAGGAGATCCAAAAAAATGCTGAAGAAAATGTCACTTTAAAAAATAGACTAACACAAAAGGTAAAAGAGATTCAAAAGGCCAATGAGGATAAGAATGCCTTAAAAAGCAGAAATGGTCCAATGGAAAAGGAGTTCCAAAAGCTCACTAAAGAAAATAGTTTCTTAAAGGTTAGAATGGAGCAGATGGAAGCTAATGACTTCATGAAAAATCAAGAAATTTGTTTTTTTAAACCAATTTAAATTTTTTTAAAAATTTAAAATTTTTTAAAAATTTTTTAAAAATTTATTTAACTTTTTACATTCATTTGGGTTCCAAATTTTCTCCCCATTTATCCCCTCCCCCCACCCCAATACACCAAGCAATCTAATTTTCTCTATCACCAATCTGCCCTCTCTTCTATCATCCCTCCCTTCTCTTGTCCCCATCGTCTCTTCTGTCCTGTAGGGCCAGATGACTTTCTATTCCCCATTAACTGTATTTCTTATTTCCTAGTAGCAAAAACAATAGTCAACAGTTGTTCCTAAAACTTTGAGTTCCAAATTCTCCCCATCCCTTCCTCCCCACCCAATCCTTTTGGGAAGGCAGGCAATTTAATATAGGCCATATCTGTGTAGTTTTGCAAATGACTTCAATAACAGTCATGTTGTATAAGACTAACCATATTTCCCTCCATCCTATTCTGCCCCCCCCATTGTTTCTATTCTGTCTTTTGATCCTGTCCTTCCCCAAGAGTGTTGACCTCAAATTGCTCCCTTCTTCCATTGCCCTCCCTTCCATCATCCCTCACTCCCTGCTTATCTCCTTCTTCCCCAATTTTTCTGTACTGTAAGATATGTTTTCATACCAAAATGAGTGTGCATTTTACTCCTTCCTTTAGTCGAATGTGATAAGGGTAAATTTCATGTTTTTTTCTCAGCTCTCTTCTTTTTCCCTCCACTAAAAAGTTTCCTGCTTGCCTCTGGAATGAGATATAATTAACCCCATTCCATTTCACCCTCTCTCCTCCCACTGCATTTCTCTCTCACCATTTACTTTAATTTCCTTTAAGATATTGTCCCATCCTATTCAATTCACTCTGTGCTCTCTGTCTCTGTGTGTGCGTGCTTGTGTATATGTGTGTGCATGTGTGTGTGTACGTCTGTGTGTGGTCCCACCAACTACCCAGATACTGAAATGTTTTAAGAGTTACAAATATTGTCTTTCCATGTAGGAATGTAAACAGTTCACTTTTGGTAAGTCCCTTATGACTTCTCGTTGCTGTTTACTTTTTCATGCTTCTTCATATTCTTGTGTTTGAAAGTCGAATTTTCTTTTCAGCACTGGTCTTTTCATCAAGAATGCTTGAAAGTCCTCTGTTTCCTTGAAAGACCATATTTTCCCCTGAAGTATTATACTCAGTTTTGCTGGGTAGGTGATTCTTGGTTTGAGTCCTAGTTCCTTTGACTTCTGGAATATCCTATTCCATGCCCTTCGATCCCTTAATGTAGAAGCTGCGAGACCTTGAGTTATCCTGATTTTATTTCCACAATGCTGGAATTGTTTCTTTCTAGCTGCTTGCAATATTTTCTCCTTGACCTGGGAACTCTGAAATTTGGTCAAAATGTTCCTAGGAGTTTCTATTTTTGGATCTCTTTCAGGTGGTGATCAATGGATTCCTTCAATACGTATTTTGCCCTCTGGTTCTAGAATCTCACGGCAGTTTTCCTTGATAATTTCATGAAAGATGATGTCGAGGCTCTGTTTTTGATCATGACTTTCAGGTAGTCCCATAATTTTTAAATTGTCTGTCCTGGATCTATTTTCCAGGTCAGTTGTTTTTCCAATGAGATATTTCACATTCTCTTCAATTTTTTCATTCTTTTGGTTTTTGTTTGATGATATCTTGGTTTCTCAGTAAGTCATTAGCCTCCATCTGTTCCATTCTAATTTTGAGAGAACTATTATCTTCAGTGAGCTTTTGAACCTCTTTTTCCATTTGGCTATTTCTGCTTTTGAAAGCATTCTTCACCTCATTGGCTTTTTGAACCTCTTTTGCCAATTGAGTGATCCTATTTTTCAAGGTGTTATTTTCTTCAGCATTTTTTTGGGTCTCCTTTACCAAGGTATTGACCCATTTTTCATGCTTTTCTTGCATCTCTCTCATTTCTCTTCCCAGTTTTTCCTCCACCTGTCTAACTTGATTTTCAAAATCCTTTTTGAGCTCTTCCATGGCCTGAGCCCACCCAACATCCACCTCGGATGCCTGGGATACAGAGGCCCCGACCTCCATGTCTTTCTCCGATGGCAGGCATTGTACTTCGTCATCAGAAATGAAGAGGGGAAGGAACATCTCTTCCCCAATAAAGTAGCTCTCTGTGGTCTTATTCTGCTTCCTTTTTCTGGGCATTTTCCCAGCCAGTTACTTGACTTCTGAGATTCCTGTCCACCCCTGCCTAGATCTGCCCAGCTAGTGCTTGGGGTCTGAGATTCAAATGCTGCTTCCCAGTGTCAGGGCTAACTGTGGCGGGAGCGGCTGCTATTCAATGTGAGCTTAAGTTCTGGTGCTCAGGTTGGGGCAGGGCCGCCTCCCAGGCTCAGCTCCCTCAGGGGCTTTATGCAGAGACCTTCAGTAATGGAGCTCCTGTCTGCTCGGGGATTCCCAGCCACCTCTGCTGCTGCCTCTGTCGCTGCCTCTGATGCTGCCTCCCAAGGGGGCCCGAGTCACGGAGACACCCCGCTCCCCTCTCAGCCAGCCCAGACATCTCTCTCACTGACCTGTAGTACCTCTGGGTGGAGGGACTTTCCCGGCCACTGGAGGTTCCATCCCTGAAGCCTGCTCAGATCTGCTCCTCTGGGGCCATGGCCAGGGCAATGCAGTGGTGGGCTCCGCTTTCCAGGGTGTGACGGACCCTGGGGATGGCTCTCCAGGGCTCTCTGGAATGGAAATCTCTTCCACTGTGTTTCTATGCACCTTTCAGTGATCCAGAATTTTTGGGAAGTTCTTCTTACAGGAAATTTATGGGCTGTGGATTCGGAGCTAGCATACATGAGTCTTTCTACTGCACCATTTTTCAAAATCAAGAAATTGTTAAACAAAACCAAAGGAATGAAAAAAATAGCAGACAATTTGAAATATCTCATTGGAAAAATAACTGAACTGAAAAATTGAAAAATAGGCCCATTAAAGATAGTTTAAAAAGTATTTGACTACCTGAAACCCAGGATTAAAAAAAAAACAAAAGATCCTGGACATCATCTTTCAAGAAATTATGAAGGAAAACTGCCCTGATATTCTAGAACCAGAGGGTAAAATAAATATTGAAGGAATCCAGTGATCACTTCCTGAAAGAGATCCCAAAAGGAATAACTCCTGGGGATATTATGGCCAAATACCAGAGCTCTAAGGTCAAGGAGAAAATACTGCAAGCAGACAGAAAGAAACAATTCAAATATTGTGAAAACACAATTAGAATAAAACAAGATCTAACATCTTCTACATTAAGGGATCAGAGGACCTGGAATTTGATATTCCAGAAGTCTAATAAGCTAGGATTAAAACCAAGAATCACATACCAAACAAAACAGAGTATAATTCTTCAGGGGAAAAGAGTTATTCAGTGACATAGAGGACTTTCAAACATTCTTGCTGAAAGACCAGAGCTGAATGGAAAATTTGACTTTCAAACACAAGAATCAAGAGAAACATAAAAAGGTAAACAGTTTAATAAAAAGATAAACAGGAAATAGAAATCATAAGGGAGTCACTAAAGTTGAACTGTTTCCTACATGGAAAGATATTTGTAACTCTTGAGATGTTTCTCAGTGTTAGGGTAGTTGGAGGGATTATATACATATAGACATAGGGCACAGGGTGACTTGAATATGGAGGTATGACATCTAACAAAATAAAACTAAGGAGTGAGAGAGGAATATATTGGGAGGAAAAAAGGAGAATCAGAATGGGGAAAATAATCTCTCATGTAAAAGAGGCAAGAAAAAGCTTTTTCAATGGACAGGAAGAGGTGGGGATTTAAGAGGGAAAGAGTGAATCTTAACTATCATCACATTTGACTTAAGGAGGGAATAACATGCACATTCAATTTTGTATGAAAATCTATCTCACACTATAGAAAGGGGGAAAAGGGATAAACAGAGTGAGGAGTTTGATAGAAGGGAGGGCAAATGGGATGAGGGGGTAATTAGAAGTAAATACTTTTGAGGATGGACAGGGTCAAAAGAGAGAATAGAATAAATGGGGAAAAGATAGGATGTTATTATTATGTTAGGTAATTAAAGGTATACTCTAACATATCAATAGTGAGATTCTCCAAATGTTACTTTCTTTTTCTAATGATACTCCATTGTCAGTCTTTTCAAAGAAATTCTTAACAATGTGAAAGAAATGAGTTGGCCATGGATACTACAAAATGAAATACATGTTTGAAAAACTCACATTATTCAGACTGATGTTATTTAGATAGGCAGTCTATTAAATTTATCCATCAATATGTATATTTTAAAAAGATTTTTGAAGAGCTCTCTCTCAAAATGGAATGGTAGGATAGCATCATGGGAGAGATCACACTTGGGGAAAATTTTGGTGCTTTAATGATCACAAATAAAAGTCTATGTTATTTACACCAATATTTTCTCAATGATAAACAGTAAAAACATGGGAGATTTAAAATCACTAATAAGACAAAGGTCAATGGTCAAAATTCATGGGTCAAATGTCACTAGGGACAATTCACATGAGAAACTGCATAAAAGGCATACTTGGATAACTATATGACTAGAGTAGTAGATATTTTGATCATATGGAAAGAATGAGATACAAGACATTCCTCAGTGGTTTTTCTGACTAAAACTAAATATTTTGCTGTTTATAAAGAGATTTTTCCACTATATTGTCTTTGATTCCCTTTACTTAGAATCTACTCAAATCATACCATAAAAAAAAATAAAATTAACGTCCATCTACCCCTTATCCAATTGTAATTCCATCATATAGTTGCTAGTGGAATTTTATTACTGCCCCCAACTTGACTTGTTTCCATTAAAAAGTAACTACATAATCCTTCTTAGCAATTAATCTGTGCATTAGCTTTCTTGTCATCCAGGGGACAAGGCTATTGATGATGACAAGGCTTGTGCACATTGGTAAATGATGAGGATACAGAAGGATCAAAGGTGATAAAAATAATACAGGTATTGAATAGCAGAAGGAGTAGATCATCTACAATTTTGAAAGCATTTAAGAAAGTACTTCTTATGAATATAATTATCAACCCTTTTTTATGAGAAACAATTCAGGTAAAATTTTTTGATAACTAGGAATTTAAAAATGCTTAAATATTTATCTCTCAATTGTATCTATGTATTTATCTATCTAGGTTTCTATTTGGTAAAAGTTTGCCATAATTATTGCAATTCATGCCTACCATATTGCTAGTCTACAGCCATCTTCATCAATTAGTTGCATGTACATACCTGGCAAAAGATATCCCTTCTTGACTACTGTTCCCCTTTCTGTACTATATTTTTCTATTGGAATGCAAGTTTCTTGAAGACAAGAATCATTTAAATTTTTGTATTTATTTCTCTAGTACTTTGCATAACATTTACCAGAGTCAGTATTTCATTGATATTTTTTCATTCATATAGATTTTGAAATGTCAAGTAGCTAGTATATATTCTCCCTTTTCAAAAATTATTTTTATGTATTGGCATTTTACTTTTAGAAGGAAATTGCTAGGTGACTAAAGAAAAAGAAAACCTGAAAGAGATAAGGGAACTGGTAGAGGCTTTGGGGAAAAAAAAAGATTGCTAATACAGTAGTGTTGGCAAAAAGGTCAATCTTGAAAAGGTAGGAGCAAATCCAGCTGTTTAAAAATAAGTCACTGTAATTTATTCATTTTGTGTGGCCTTAGAGTAATCTCTATTTAAATTAGGTGTTATGCTCCATAGTTTTTGCTGTTTGCTCCATGTTCATCATGAGTCCCTGGAAGCAGTTCCTGAAAGTATAATTTTGGTTTGATCCTATTTGTAATTGACTGTCTGCACATTGCTAGTATTACCATTTTGGTGATCATCTGCCTCTAGCAATGCTGCACTGAGACAATTTCCTTTTATACCTCTCAGTACTTGAACAAAAGTTTCTTCTCTTCTTTTTTTCTTTTCTATTTTAGAAATAGCCTTGGCTGCTTACTTTTTGAAGTGAATTTAAGTAGTAAACATACATTGCTCTGTGCATATCGCTTGTTTGGCGTTAAGAGTGCAGATCAGACCAAATCAGTTGAAATAATTACTGTTAGCATTCTTTCTACTGATAGATTTTGTTTTACAATGACTATCAAATGTATCAATATTATAGGTTTGATGCATTCTGGAGGAAAATGTTTGTTTTTCAATTAAACTTATTTGCTTGTTTCATAATCCTATTTTTCTTATCCTCTAAAAAAGAATGAACTTGCCTGCAAGAAGCATAGCATTAGGTAATCATAGATGAGTCACTTTACTTACACTTCCTAAAAATAAAAAAAAATGGTATTGAAAAGTATTAGCATTGAACAGAAAAAGGAAGGAGGAGAAGGAGAGGCAGTTGTTTGCTGAGCATGTAGGAGCTAGGTTTATTGTTCTAGCACTTGCTGTCCGGGTATTTAGAAATGAGCTAGAAAATAGGTTGGGGCTTGATATGTCATGTATCAAATCAACCTAAATGTAGTGGAGAGAAAATTGTGATGAGAATAAACAAGAGGAATGACTTTTGAGAAGATAATAATTGATTCTGGAAAGTAGGCTAGCTGAAGGAATTGTAGTTTCTAGACCTGGATCACCATTGACCTCTTTGCAGCTTTGTAGTCTGATAATTACCTCTGTCCCAGACCCTCCTCTCTTGACTTCCTATGTACTCTTTTCTCCTGGTTCTTCTCTTATTGTTTAACTGAGTTTTCTCATTCTACTTTGCTGTATCTTAATCCCACTTCTGCTAAGTCTGTGTTCAGAAAAAAAAATGAGTGAGTGTAAGGGAGAGATCTGGAATTTGCAAGAAGCAGCTTTGGTACCTACAGTATTGGCCTCTTTGCTTTCTTCCTTTGCAACCTCATTATAAGGAATGAGAGAATTCGTAGTCATCTCTGCTGATATAGATCAGAGTTCATTAATCTCCAAAGCCTCCACACATGATGTACCAGAAATGGAAGAGGAAACTAAGATGAAATCTATGGTTACAGCCAACCTACAGCTGCCTATGTAAATTGTACTGGGAGCATACACTTAGAATTCCCCATTGCTAGAGAATAGTACCTAGTGACCCAGGGCACACATAGTGAAAATCACACAGTACAACTCTGTGTATTTGACAGCTTTTCAAAATAAGAAACTGCTGGAAATGTGTATGATGCTTGTGACCCTTTTGGTGTAATTTGTTAATTAGGGCTTTTAATAACTTTGCTGTATTCTTATTTATTACTGAAGGTGAAAAGGAAGAGCACCAGCATCTTTTCTTTCCTGTCATCATTCAAATAAAACAGTTGTGTGTGTGTGTGTGTGTGTGTGTGTTTTGTAGCAGTATTGCTCTTAGTAGAAATGGATAGATTCTAGTTCTCTGGAAAACTCTTTCTAAAAAAATAACTTTGACTGTGACCTAATTTGTACAAATGTGAGTCAATTTCATTTGGAATATTTTTACTGGTGATCTCTGCTTTGTAAGATTATAACTTAAAGTTGGAAGAAATATTAGAAGTCATCAATTCTAACATTAATTTTCCAGTAGAGGAAGCAGACTTAGTGAGGTTAAGGGACTTGTTAGACACCACACTGGTAGTAAATGATAGAGTTAGCATGCAAAAATGGATAACTCCAAAGCCAGTATTCTTTCCACTACACCATACCATTTATCAAAATGTTATTTTCTTCAATGCTTCACTGAATTTGTGATCTCCTCAATGCGAATACTCCTTCAAACAGCATAGATCACAACTGATCTTTATTTTTTCACCTTGTGTGACTCTTGTCCAATCTACCTGTAAATTTGACATGGCATCCAACATTCTCAAAAATCTCTCAATTTTTTGCTATGACATGTATGTGAGTGGAGTACTTGAGCTGTCTCTTGGTTATCATTCATTGTCACTACATTATCAATCTATATGGTTTGGTTTTGGTGACATGATTCTCTAATGAGACTTTTTCTGCTCTAATTTATTGATAAAGAGTAGTTGTCTAGTCATTCCCACTAATCACCTCTACATTGCCCTTTGTGTGACCTCTTAAAAATTTCAAATGTTACTTGACAGATCCTGAGCTCACTCTCAACTTTGAATAGATCATTTGATATTTACATTTTTCAAGTATGAGTGCATCACTTTTATACAGGTCATCCATTGCTTTGTTGCCAACTCAAGCTGGATGTGCTGAATTGCAGTCTTTTTCTTCATCTTTATCTTTTCTTTAATTTGGCCTTTAAAAGGTCTTTAAACATTTCTTGGTGTCACAATGTATAGACAATTGATCCATAAATGACTTCCTCATTGGTAACTAGTCATTGTTTTTGTGTTAACAGATTCTTTTCAAAGAAAGTATCCAAAATAACACAATAAACAAGTGCTTAGCAAGTGTCCTTTATATACAAGGCATCATGTCATGCACTAAAAAACAAAGCAGAAAAGAAACTCATTCCTATCTTTCAAATTAGTTCCATTAGGCTACAAGAATAAAACATGCATGCAAATAATTATGTATATCGGGGGTGGGGTCAAGATGGCGGAGTAGAAAGACTCACGTATGCTAGCTCTGAACCCACAGCCCATGGATTTAATGTAAGAAGAGCTCCCCACAAGTTCTGGATCACTGCAGGGTGTGCAGAAACACAGTGGAAGAGATTTCCATTCCAGAGAGCCCTGGAGAGCAGTCCCCAGGGTCCGTCACGCCCTGGAAAGCAGAGTCCATCCCTGAGCTGCCCTGGCCGGGTGGCCCCAAAAGAGCACATCTGAGCAGGCTTCAGGGACAGAACCTGCGGTGGCCAGGAAAGTCCCTCTGCCCACAGACGCTACAGGTCAGTGAGAGAGATGTCTGGGCTGGTCGAGAGGGGAGCAGGGTGTCTCTGTGCTCGGGCCCCCTTGGAAGGAAGCAGCAGAGGCAGAGGCAGGGGCAGCAACAGAGTCAGCGGCGGCGGCCTGGGACTCCCCCAGCAGCAGACAGAATTTCAGGTCTCTGCATAAACCCCCTGAGGGAGCTGAGCCTGGGAGACAACCCTGCCCCCACCCACTCCATTACTGAAGATCTCTGCATAAAGCGCCTGAGGGAACTGAGCCTGGGAGGCGGCACTGCCCCCACCCTAGCACCAGAACTTAAGCTCACAATGAATAGCAGCCATGCCTGCCACAGAAAGCCCATTGGAATCTCAGACCCCAAGCACTAGCTGGGTGGATCTGGGCAGGGGTGCACAGGAATCTTAGAAGTCAAGTAACTGGCTGGGAAAATGTCCCCAAAAGGGAAGAAAAATAAGACAATAGAGAGCTTCTTTGAGCAGGTGCAAATGTTCCTGCCTTTCAATTCTGATGACGAGGAAATATTCTTACCATCAGGGAAAGATGTGGAGGGCAGGGCCTCTGTATCCCAGACATCCCAGGGGGGTTTCAGGTGGGCTTAGGCCTTGGAAGAGCTCAAAAAGGATTTTGAAAAGCAAGTTAGACAGGTGGAGGAAAAACTGGGAAGAGAAGTGAGAGAGATGCAAGAAAAGTATGAAAAACGGGTCAATACCTTGCTAAAGGAGACCCAAAAAAATGCTGAAGAAAATAACACCTTGAAAAATAGGCTCAATTGGCAAAAGAGGTTCAAAAAGCCAATGAGGAGAAGAATGCTTTCAAAAGCAGAATTAGCCAAATGGAAAAAGAGGTTCAAAAGCTCACTGAAGATAATAGTTCACTCAAAATTAGAATGGAACAGATGGAGGCTAATGACTTTCTGAGAAACCAAGATATCATCAAACAAAAACCAAAAGAATGAAAAAATGGAAGAAGTCAAATGATCTCACGAGTGCAGATAGAAAGAATGGCCATCACCAAACCTCAAAAGAGACATCTAGGGAGTGATAAATAATTGTAGTGCACCATGGAATAAGTGCAGAAACTAACCAAGTTGTTGAAGAGTAACCACAGTAAATTAATCTGGCAATACAGGTTGTTCAGACTAAAATATAACACAGAAGTGTATACTATAATTTTTGTCCAAAGATCAAAATATTGACTTTCAAACTTGGTAAGTACTTAGGTGGGCATGAAAGGTGACCCTGAAAGGCCAGCCACTATTAGAAATTTGGTCCTCTAGATTTCTGTCAAATGCAAATTCCTTAAGAGGCTCTCTAGTTAGCCTCTACATTACTTAAAACATGCTTAACATGCTTAAAAATTTTAAATTCTATTTCAGGGAGCTAACTATACACACACACATATATATATACGTATATATATATATATATACGTATATGTATATGTAATTATCCTTCAGTGGGAAGTTCTTCCAATATAGTAGAAATTCTGAATGGAAAATGATTCTGCTGGTTCATAATTGGAAAGTTATTGGGAAGGGAAGGATTAATGTTCCATGGGGAAGAAATAGGACTTTTGAGAAAATTTTGCTAGAGGCCCCACATATCTACCTATGCTACTGGTAAAGGAATGTCAAAAAATAATGAGATTTTATTTCTTTTCTGACTTGTAAGGTTGGCTCTGCTGAAAAGAATGATCAAAAATACTTAATTACTCTGACCCTGGAGACATAAAAGGTAGGAATACAATTTATTCCTTTGTAAAAGTATTTTTTTGTATCTAATTTAATAGCTCAAATACAGTGACCATGCCCATATACATAATGGAACAGAGTAAAAGAGGATTGTAAAAGAAACTACAAATCTCTGTAATGTATAGGTTTCATTTCTTTTAAAATACGTATTAATTCCAATGTGTAAACTTTTAAGAACTGTTCTGCTGGTTTGTGGTTCTTTTTGGCATTTCTTTTAAATGTTTTGTTTACCCCCACTCCATCTTGGCTACCTTAATCTTGTGCTCCATTCTTCCAAAAGATGTTCAATGTAAAAAAAAATAAAGAAAAGCAGAACCTTTATGAAAAATATGCATGGTCAAGAAACACATTTTCCCAGATTAATTGTGTTTGAGAACTTGAATCCATCTTCTTTTTGTCAGGAAATAAGCAGTATGCTTTATGATTAATAACCTCAAATCTTGATTGGTCATTTTATTGATCTGAGTTTTTAAGTACTTCAAAGTTGTTTTTCTTTACAATGCTTTGGTTATTATATACATTGTTCTTCGAATTCTGTTTACTTTGTTGTCCATCTGTTCATAAAAGTTTTTTTTTTTTTTTCTGGCTTCTCTGAAATGACCATTCTTCTGGTACAATAATATTCCATTATATTTTCATAGCATAGCTTATTCAACCATTTCCCAGCTGATGGGCAAGCCCCTTTAGTTTAAATGCAATTTACAATTCATTATTCAGAACAGCAATCTGAAATAAGGGTGGATAAGTAAGTTAGATAGCTTTAGACACAAAGCAATCAATGAATAAATATTTATTAAGTGCCTATGAAGTGCCATGTACTATGCTAAGTACTGGTGATACACAGACAAAAAAGACCTTGACATTTTTTCTTAGGTAGACATAAGCATATATTTGTGTATCATATGGTATCTTTTCACATATGTATTGTTGAGGATACCACCATTTTTCCAGTTATCCAGGCTTGTAACTCAAGGATCATCCTTGAATCATTATTTACATCCCAGATATCTAATATGTTCCTGAGTTCCAACCATTCTAGCTTTAAAATGAATATCTCTAATTTATTCCCCTTTCTCCCTTATGACATTGTGACTACCTTAGTGTAACTCCTTGCTTTACGCCTTCTAATGGGTCTCCCTCAAGACTCCCACTATTCCAGGCTAGTCCCCCTTCTGCTATCAACACAACCTTCCTAAAACTCATATCTGACCATTTCATTCCAGTATTAAACAAACTATGTTGGTTCCCTATTTCTTCTAATTCAAATAAAAAATCCTCTTCTTGGCTTTTAAAGCCCTTCATAACCTAGCCTCTCCCAACCTTTGTAGTTTTCTTATACATTACTCATCTACACAAATTATAAAATTCAGTTATCCTGGCACCCATGACATTCATTTCACAAATCATTCCTTCTTCTGACCCTGCACCTTTTCACTGTCTGTCTCCCCTCCCTAGAATTCTCTCCCTTCTTTTTGACTTCCCTGTTTTTGATCAAGTCTAGGATAAACTATCTTCTGCATGAAGCCTTTACTGATTCCCCTTAAAGCTATTGTCTTCCTCCTATTGATTATGTACAATTTATACTGTGTATGTGTGTAATGCTTGTGCGTAGCTTTTTGCTTGTTGGCACTCCCACTATTCTTCAATAGCAGGTACTGTCTTCTGCCTTTCTTCATATTCAACAGTAAAATGTTTGGCACAAAGAAATTCTTTAATAAATATTTGTTGATTTGATCATACTCAATTAACTCATACTCTCAGGAACTCAAATTCTAACTCATTGACTTAAGGAAATTGTCATATGTTATTAATCACATCAAAACCCTATTTGATATTTTAATGTAGAAATACGTATCCTCTTTGCCTCCATTTAAGGATAGACTGGGAATGGTATGTTGAAAGACACAAGGGTGAAAACATCTTCTAAAGGAAAGAAAGATTAATTCATCTCTGATGTGAATCTATGTGAAAAAGTTCTGCAAAATACATACAATACATAAATGAAGGTCTTCTCCAATGAATGAGTTAAAGTTTTTGTAAATGACTTACTTCGGTGCAATAAGCCATTTGCCCATGAGGATCTGAGGTGGTGTCCAAATCCAGTCAATTAGGAATAAAATAGCAGGGAAAATGATGGCCAGAACCAGAAGGTATGGATTCTGGCCCCAAACTGCTGCTGCCCAGCTCTATGACCTTGAGCCATCACTTAATCTCTCTGAATCTCAGTTTCCTATATGTAAAATGAGGAGGATGGAGTGAACAACCTCTCAAATCTCTCTCAGTTCCAAGATCTATTATTCTGGAGGAAATTCAAAATGGGAAAACTTGAATGTGAATCTTGCCTACATTAGTTATTAGCTGTATAAAGTCATAGTAACACATAAACCCTCAATTTCAATGGTTATTGAAAGGAAAATTGCTTCACAAACTCTTAGAGTATTATGTAAATTTGAGTTATAATTCAAAGTATCAACATATCTAGAGATATAACATTAGGCTATGTACTTAGGACTTTAAAAGGAAGAATAAGATACAACCCCTACTAAACTGAAAATAAATTATCAAGCCACAGGAAAGATTTCTCAGGAATATGAGCTTAAAGCATAAAGACTATGAATGATGTAGATAAACCGATTCTCTTTGCCTGTTGAAGATAAAGCTTACATATACGAAATGTAGACTCCTGGATCAAAGTCAACATATTTGACTTTGCCTCTTACTAACTATGTTACCTTAGATACTTCTTTGTGAGCCTGAGTTTCCTCACCTGTAAAAGGAAGGAGTTTCTATTTTAAAGAGAAACATCCAAAATTTGGGAGGTTACATTCCAACTATGAAAACTAATTAGTTCACCAAGATCTTCAGGTAATATAGATTGCAAGATATTGTAAACAGTCCTTAGATATGTTTTGATATCATAACTGAAAAAAAAAATTAGTATCAAATACAGGATGGCTTACTTATAAAATCTAAGAAAGCCAGCAAAAAAAAAAAAAAAGAGAATTAATAGCTCCAAAAATATAGCGGAATAACCGCCCCCCCGCCCACATACATAATAATATTTCTCTTAAGCAATAAAAATAGTTAATAAGAGGAAAAAATAGAAAGGGAAGAAATACCATTCAAAATAACTATAAGCATAATATATCCAGGATTCAATTTACAAATGCATATATAAACACAATTGTGAGGGCATTGCATATGTAATAAAAATGATTATAAGATGATATAATGAAATTATTTTCATATTTGTTGCTATACTGACAACAATACTTTATAGATTAAGATAAAATAAAAGAATACTTCCTCATGTAGAGAAACAAAAATTTTAGAATTTCAAGGGAAAGGGGAAAAAAAGTAGGAATTAAAAGAGAATAGCATTTTAGTCTCTGAGGTTCTTGAGAAAAGAGACTGTCTTTTGCTTTTCTTTATATCCCCAAATATAATAGCTGTGCCTAGAGCACAGTAGGTTCTCAAAAATGTTTCTTGACTTGCTGTCTTTATCTTTTATATATTGTAAAGCAATAAACTTCAAAACCATTAGTACTGGTTTAAAAAAAAATAGATGTTTCAAGCATTTCCATTACCTGAAGAAGAATCAGAAAAAAAATTGAATTTAGAACTGAGAACATAAATCACAAGGGAAGAACTAAGGACTACAAGGAAAACTGGAAAGCACATTGTCATAAATTAGGTTTGGACTAACATGTTTAATCACATGTCACAATGAGCTCAAAATAGATATTCAATCTGATCATTATGTTTCACACCATAAAATAAGTAGAGAAGAAATATAATACAAGGAGTTTTTATAACTCTAGATAGAAGAAAGTTCTTAATGAAGCAAGAGGTAAAGCTGGTTATGAAAGATAAAATAGTAAATTTTGCTTACATGACACTGAAAAGATTTAGCACAAACAAAATCAACTCAACTGGAACAATACGGAAAGTTCTCTTCTGGGAAAAAGTAAAAAAAAAAAAACTTGACATAAAGTATTTCTAATAAATAATTGACATACAAAACATATAGGGAATCAATGCAAATATGTAATATTTGCAGTCATTCCATAGTGCATAACTGGTCAAATGATATGAAAAAATTCTCAAATGAGGAATTGCAATTATTAACTACCATATGAATAATTGCTCCAACTCACTGATGACAGAAAGAAAAATCAAAATAACTCTGAAATTTTACCTCATATCTAAAAAACTGAGCAAAAAAAAGTGTGATCATCCAACTATTCCATAAAGTAATGGGGTATTATGCTAAGAAAGTGTTTAAAACGTCTATATCTCATGACTCAAAGACGTCTCCAGTTAGATACACACTCCAAAAAAGTTTAAGGATAGA
Organism: Bettongia penicillata ogilbyi; assembly: GCA_023548195.1. Taxonomy (NCBI): domain Eukaryota; kingdom Metazoa; phylum Chordata; class Mammalia; order Diprotodontia; family Potoroidae; genus Bettongia; species Bettongia penicillata. The sequence continues at coordinate 995,417 of JAJHZJ010000767.1, forward strand.
AAGGTCTGATATAAAACAAAATATTCATAGCAGTACTTTTATTTGTAGGAAAGGACAATTAACAAAGTCTGTGTTCATAAATTAATAATTGGCAAAATTGTGGTGTATTAATGTTATGTTTCTGTGCAATAGTAATAGTAGTGTTAATATTACTACTAATATTAATAATAATAGTTAGCATTTATTTAGTACTTAAGGTTTGCTAAAGTGCTTTAAATATGATAATTTACATGAATCTTAAAACACTCTGTGAGAGAGGTACCAATATTATCCCTACTTTGCAGATGAGGAAACTGAGATATAGAGAATTTAAGTGACTTACTTAGGATCACAAGCCCCTGGGTGTGATATTTTACCTCAGGTTTTCCTGAGGTTAGGATACATTCTATCCACTCTGCATTATAAATGCCCATAATAAGAAAATAAATATAAGAAATCAGAAAAGCATATATATATTTGATATTTATGATATATCATATGACATAAATGAGTATAACAGTTTAAATGGAAAGAATAATAACTTCTCAAGTAAAATCAGAAAACACTGAAAATACTGTATAATTATAGCAACCTGACTAATGCTAAAGACATGAGAAAATTCAATTCCTTCACTTAACTGAAGAGGTGGATTACACGTTTGTGATATTGCATATATCAAAGGATTCAGTTAAATGTTGATTAGCTTTGTTCATCTGTTTTCTCCTCACTCCTGCCTTATTTTTCTTTCTTTCATTTTTTTTTTAGTTTTGAATACAAGATAAGGGAATAAAGAAAAATATATATGGAAATGAAAGTGATGTAAAAACCAAAATTTAATACAAATCTTAACAGAAGTAAAACAAGTTCAGGTTTGGCAATCAGGCACAATTTTGTTTGAATGGGCAGTATGACTTCCATCAATCATGTTTCATTCATATGGATAATTTCTATAGTGCTGGGGAGCATTAACAACACAATTCATTAGCTCTTCACCTGCCCTGATCTTCAGAGAGCTCATCCAGCTATATAAAACATGTGGTTATAGCAGAGCTCAACAGCCATCATTACTAATTCATCAAAGTGGTTATCAACTGATTATCAGCGGGATGGGCAGCCGAGCTGATGGACACATCGTTATCTAGCTGGTCTTTGTTCATGCTATTTGATAGCACTTGTGAGCATACCCCTCATATGTACTGATAGGATCTATCCTTCTGCTAAACTCAGGAGCCATTAGGGAGGCTATAAGTTTTATTCATGAATGTCTGTAAAAACATACAAGAGCTGCATTGCTGCTACTAAAAATGTCAAGTACCATATGTGAAGTGTTAGAGGAAGAATTAAAGCCTAAGTTTCCCCTTGGGAAAACAAACATGGCATTGACCAATATTCAACGTAGATAAAACATTATCAGATCCTTTGCAAGCAAGGCTGAGTAAAAAAATAAGCATAAGTCTTAAAATAATAACGGCACTTCTGTCCTTCCTTCTGAAGTTCTAGGTCCAGGCGGGTCAGAGTATGATGCTAAGCTTTGTTCTATTACGTATGGAGAAAGCAGCAAATCTCAAAGATATACTGAATAGTCCTAGCTTTTAAAGGGACAGGAAGCATACAGAACTTTGGAACTAATCCCTTATCAAATGCAGAGTTTAAATATATGATTTCAAGATATTCATATGTTACTCCAGTTTTCCTTCAAAAAATGGTCCTTTTGTTTGATATTTTTCTCTGAGATTTTCTGAGGTGACCCTCTTTGTGGGCCTAAATTTCAGCCTGCTGTAGATGTGGATTTTCACTGACTAAAAGGAGTTTCTTCATAGGGATATAAATTTTCAAATAGCCACCGTACTGAGTGGAATAGTGAATTGATTAGGGAGGGATAAAATGATTGCCTTGCTGCAGGGAATGCCTGGTTGACAAATGTAACTAGTTAGCATAGTTTAATGAACAGTTGAGTAAAAACAAAAGTGGTAGGTGGCAGGAGAATTCAAGTTGGTATTTGACAAGGCATGCTTGACAAGAGGATAAAAGGGCAAGTGACTTGAGTACAGAGAATAGTTTAGAGCTGCTCTGGTTCACCAATTATTCAAGGCAGGAAAGGAGGCATTTGTAGCTTGTGTAGGAGTGATGGCATAGGGGAGATCAGAGCTAAGGTCAAGGAACTGGAGGTCACAAGGAGGACCAAGAAGAGGCTATGAAAATCATGATGGTGTTCTTCTGGTGAAAGTAGAGGAATGAATTCAGACTGAGCCAGAGAAACTTTGCAAGACTCGGGCATGAAAACAAGATCTACAAGAAAGGCCACCCAAATCCCTGATTGAACATCTCCCTTCAAGTTGGTCATTGATCTTCTAACTGACATGCGATAACCTTTTTTTTTTTTGTAATTTTTATTCTCTTTACCTCTCCATCTTTTTCTCCTAACTGTATTAATACTGCTGACATCCTGCCTATTCATGAAAATCTATTCTATCTTGATTTTCCTGGAACTGAACTCTCCAAGTTCATATCCTATTTCTTTAATAATAACTCCTCTATCTCTTACTGTTTCTATGTCCCAAATTTAAGCATTTCTCCAGGTTGTATATTTTGAATTCTTCCCTTTGTATACACTCTCTCTTATGAATTGCCTATGCAAATGTATTTCCTATTATTAATTTTATACAGATATAACTTGTTTCAATAAACATATATTAAGCACCAAGACACTGTGCCCAAATATATTCTATTACGATGTTTACTTCCTCAAACTCCAAGACAAAGATATTTTCAATGATTTGTGTTGATGTTTAATATCAAGTTTATAATTCATAAAGGCAACAGTATTGCATAGTAAATGGAGAGCTGACCTTTCAGGAAGGAATATCTAGGTTGAAGTTTTCCCTTAATACATACTGATTGTGTGACTTAGGGCAGATCACATAACTTGTTTCTTTCAGGCAACTGTAGAATTCTACCAATTGTAGATCATGTACTGATCTGTATTGGTGGAGAGAATCTGTCACCAAGAGTTCCCTATAATTGCAAAATCTCAAATTTCATACATTAATATGTATGAAATATTTATTCTTATTTTAACATGGTCTAGAACATGTTTTGAAGAAATGATAAATATAACATAATGATTTAGTAAACACAATGAGCCCGCACAGTTTTAATTAGGGACAGGCCATATAACCCTCCTCTTGAAAGACAGGCAAGGGTCTATTCGGGGAGAATACATATACATTGTCAAATGTATGCGTGTGAGTATGGATTATTTTTGCTTCATTGATTCCTTTTATTAAAAAGAAGAGTTTAATTTCAGGGTGAATAGAGCAAGGTGGTATATTTAGAAATGATTAGGTGTAAATTAAAAAAAGAAAAAATTGAATGGAAAGAAAGAGGAGGAGGAGGAGGAAAAGGAGGAAGTAGAATAAGAAAAGGAAAACACCTTATTTTCATGTGTAAATTACTTGGCACAAAATAAAAGTTACATTTGTTGTTGTATTGTGAACCTTATAATGTTTACCTCTTAAATTTTTTAATATTCAATATGTCCTTTTTAAATGAAATTACTTGTTTACATGATTTGACATTGAGTTCACAAGGTTTTTGTCTCCTTTAATTCAGGAAACCCTCCTTTATCATATTTGATATTAACTTTATCCCAATGAACAATTAACTTTCCCAAAGCCTTGATTACAGCTCATAGATTTAAAATCAGGTTGGAGTCAGGAAAATTTCCAGGCCATGGAACAATATTTATCTTTACCTCTAGTATAAATTTTTTAACTCTTGTGACATGTAGCATAGAACAAGGGCATGTTATATCATTTTACTTGAGTTGAGGATTTTGTTAATGCCAGAACAACTCTGCTTTTCTGTACATTGAAATATTTTTTCACAGTTCAGTATTTCCTCAAATGGGGCATAACTTCCTGGACCAATTGAAATTAAAATAAAACAAAACCAACAATTCCAAAACTTTTTTTTTTTTTTTTATGGCAGAAGTTTTGTTGCATGATGAAGATGCCCAGATTTTACAAGCTCATATGGGGTTTTTCTGATTATAACTTTTGTATAGCATTGAAGAAAAAAGTTAGTTTAATCAGCAAATAAAAAATACCTTTTCCCCCTCCAATTATCAGTATTCTAGTCTCTGCATTGTCTTAGATAAGATGGCCTTTGAGGTCCTTTCTAACTGTATATAAATCTATGATTGTGTGATCAAATGAAATGATGTGTATAAAGGACTTTGCAAACCTTAAAGCCCTATTTAAGGATGGGTAATTACACTATCCTTTGATCTTATGAACATAAATTTGTACTGAACAGAGCCAGAAGCATCATTCTAAGATTTTCCTCATATCATTTGCTGAGAGTAGAATTAATACTTGTTTTTTGTTTTTCAAATTGCTCATCTTTCTCTGTTTAACCTTAATTAAATACTTATTTTTAATATCCTGTAATATATTTATTTCACTATCTTATCCACTTATGACATGGATTGTATTCTTTTTCATTTCTGAATCCACAGAACAGAATCTAAATCACAAAGGCACAGAATTTGAAAGGTGGAAGTTATCTCAATTTTTGATATTTAGCATCTTCTCAACCCCTCAGCCTCCTCTCCCCTCTGATTAGAGAACCGGAGCATAGTACACTAAAATTCTACCAAACTCTTTCTTTATAAAGGAATGGGGTCTAAACTTTCTAGTAACTCTTCATTCTCTATGAGGCACTTTGTTTAGCTGCATCATTTCACTCCAAGTAACCTTATACCCTTTGACTACCCCCCCAACACCCCACTTCTTTACAGCTTATTTTTGTGCTCCTTTTACACCTTCCCCAGTTAGAGTACCATATTCTTGAGGACAGGATCTGTTCTTTTTTCATATCTGTATCCCCAGCCCTTACACTTTACTTGGCACAGAGTAGGTACTTAAAAATGTTTATTGAATTGAATTGGTTTTAACCCAAAAGGAAGCCCCATCTATCATATACTTGACTAGGGATCATCCAGCCTCAGCTTGAAAACTTCCAAAGAGTGAATAATCTACCACATCTAGAAAGCATCTGTTTCACTTTTGGCTAGCTCTGTTGGGAAACTGATCCTAAAATCTGGCTTAAATTTGCCTCTTTGAAACTTCTATTCATTTGTCCTGATCTTGCTCTAATCCCAGAAATGATAAGAAGCCAAACGATTTTGTTAAGCAAGATGTGAAGTGGTCAAGTTTGTGCTTTGAGGTTTAATAATACATTCTTACATCCCCTTTCGTTATGAATTTCCCCCTTTTGTAGAGAAGTCAACTCTCCTCAAGTTCCTACAAGCATCTTCTTAATGTAATCAGTAAGCAATGTTCTAATAAATGTTTAACAACTGACTCTTTGGGGAAAAAATACTAATGTGCTTAAATTTAATCTGTATAATTATAATTTTCTCTATTAATTTCTTAAGTCTAGGCAATCAAGAAAAAAATACGCCTTGATTTGTGGTTTTCTGATTTCTGAGGTGTAAGTGCTCACACTGAAAATTTAACAATTTATTCTCACAAGCTGGTTTGAGCTGGCTCCAGCACACTCCTGCTCCCAGCTGCCCAAGGCTCTTCCATGGGATGCCCTGCTTTAGTCTGCCCTCATTCAGCAATGCCCACCCTTCAGATCTTCTACTTGGTTTCTACATTTTTCTGTCCTAATTACCCAGGGCTCTGCTGATTGTTCTGTGATATGATAAACTGATCTGTAGCTAAGTGCTAATAGATGTTAATGAGTTAATGTGTTAGCCTTCCTAGATAATATATTTGCACTTTAATAAGGCCTTCTGGAGACATAATTATTTAAGCCAAATTGATACATCTAAAAAGTGTGAACTCTGAATACTATGTCGGGCCAAGAAGGAAGATTTGGCTTACATCTATTCATTTATATTTTGAGTACTCAATTCACCTCTCTGTCTACCCAACACTCAGTTGTATATGATGGTTCAAGAATTGTTCAGAAGATTATCTTCCTTCCTTCCTTCCTTCCTTCCTTCCTTCCTTCCTTCCTTCCTTCCTTCCTTCCTTCCTTCCTTCCTTCCTTCCTTCCTTCCTTTCTTTTTCTTTCTTTCTTTCTTTCTTTCTTTCTTTCTTTCTTTCTTTCTTTCTTTCTTTCTTTCTTTCTTTCTTTCTCTCTATCTATCTATCTATCTATCTATCTATCTATCTATCTATCTATCTATCTATCATCTATCTACAGGTTGGTATCCTTGACTTAAGTCTCTCTCATTACTCCAGTTCATTCTCTAATTAGCTTCTAAGGGGATTTTGCAGGTCCAACCATATAACCACCTCTCCTTCCCCTACTCAGTAAATTTAAGTGGCTCCATATCATCTCCATGAATAACTATAAAACCTACTGTTTGGTGTTAAGGGACCTTCATAAGCTACTCCTTCCCCCCAACAAATTCCAGTCTGCCTCTCCCTCTCCTTCCACTCCCCAAGTACTCTATGGACCAGTGACACTAGTCTCCTTGTTATTCGTTGACAAGACATTCAGTCTCCTGACCTCTGGGAATTTTCACTGTCTGTCTCCTATGCCTAAAAAACCCTCCTTCCTCATCTTTGCCTCCTGGCTTCCTTGGCTTCTTCAAGTCCTGGCTAAAATCCCACAAAATGAAGCCTTTCTTAATCTCCTTAATTCCAGTACCCATCACTCCATTGATTATTTGCAATTTGTCTTGCATACACTTTGTATAGAGTTATTTATATATTATCTCCCCCACTCAACTCTGAAGTCCTTGAGGGTAGTAATTATACCTTTCCATTCTTTGGGATCCCAGTTCTTAGCTCAATGCCTGGCACATAGTAAGCACATAATGTTTATAAACTTACTGATGCACAAGTTTAGAAATATGGATTTTGTTGATTAATGAATCTACAAGGTCTGAGTGATTCTTTTACCAATATAGGCAAGTGAATCATTTTAACACATAATTTTAGAAAAATGTTTGGGACCCTGAGGGGTTTCAGTGATTTGTCCATTGTCATAAAGTTGTTATATATCAGAAGCAGGCCTTAAGTCCTGAAGTACTAGCTTGAAACTAAGAAGAAAATATAGTCTTTCATTAAGTTCTAAAATATGAAATTCAAAAGTGCAGAATAGTGCAGGCATGGTGAGCCAAGAGTCTAGTGCACATCTGGCTTAAAATGAGTTAGCAGCATGACATAATATCTCAGAAGTTCATAAAATCTTCAGATGAATTGAGAAATACAGCTTCAAAGAATCTGTGATCCCTCTGTACTCTCTCCTAAGCAAATATTTCTGTAATGTTATGTTTCTTTCTGGATGTTGAAATCAAGACTACTAATAACCTGAGGAGATATAGAGCAAACCCACAAGCTTAGTGAAGCCCTTGAATCCATATCCTATGAGCATCTGTTGGACAAACTGGAGACATTTAGCTTGGAAGAGACTCAGAAGAACATGATAGCTGTCTTCTAGTATTTGAAGAACCATCATATACAAGAGGGGTTAAATTCAGCTTGTTTGACCCAAGAGAGAATAACTAGGAAAAAGGCATGGACATTGAAAAGAGGTAAATTAATGTTTGATGTTGGGAAAAACTTCCCAACAATTACCACTGTCTAAAAGTGCAATGAGATGCTTAGATGACCACTTGCAAAGTATATTGTAGTGGATGATTCTTTTGGGTTTGTGCTGCAAGAGGAAGCTTCTTGGGTCTCATCTAAATTTGAAAATCTGCAATCCTGGAAATGTAGGTTTGAAGGCTAGCCATCGAACCATACAATTCAGTCTCTGTTATCTAGTATATGATATTTTTATCCTAATCTTTCACCGGGCACATTACCTCTAAAAAAGCTTCAGCACACCGATTCTCCTAAGCATTGGGCTTTGCACTTTAAAATTGGAGCAGCTAGCAGATGGGACCCCATGTGTCTGAAACCCATTTTCTGAACTTGTGAATTTTTTTTTGTTGTTCCTAAAGGATCGCTATAATTATATATGCTATTTTGGTTACTTTTATGGGAGAAAAATCTCCAAGTTATGTCAAAAAGCTAGTTCTAATTTTATTTAGTTATTCATTAAAGTGACATCCATGGAAATACCTGACTATTCAGTGTTTATGAAAGGACCTCAATATCCATAATGGAACTTTTCATGAGGAACTTAAGTGATGAGTCAAATGAACTTCAAGGACATCAAGGAAATGACAATGTATAGAATTTTTTTGCATATCAAGCTAATGGTGTTAGGAAAACCTGATGATGGTAGTCTCTGAACTACACAGATGGGTGAATTTAAATGCAATGTAAACATAAGATGAAAATATTGAAGATGCTTGTATATGATTTTGTTTATGTTATAATTAACTAAAATGTTAAATAGTTTTCTTGGTTGAAATGTGGGTAGTTTTTGTATTCAAAGTATTTTCAGTTCATTTCTATTATAATTGAAAATTTGGAGCCAGATTCTCTTTTTTTTCCAAAGGAAATGTAAATTTACCTCTGAAAAGTTTTTAGGTGTTAAACGAACACAAATCACTCATTTATTTATTGATGAAACATTAGTTCCACACATGTACCTGAACTTAAATACCATGGAAAATATAGTGGGACTGGGGTCATTGTTTCCTGTGTTATACAGACTTATTAAATTTCAGGAAGAAGAATATGCAAAGTGGGAGAGAAATAAACTTTATAACACACAAGGAATGAAAAAGTCATCAGTCTTTTATAAAAGAGGAAAGTTCTATATTCTTTCTATTTCTTGTCACTAAGTGAAACTCTAGCCTCCTCAAAATATAGGTTTAGCACATTGAGTTCATCTATCATGCCTATTTTGAACTTGTGAAAATGAATTTTACGTGTATTTTTCCTATTTTAACCTACCTTAGCATAATTATTTATTATTTTTAGTAATAATAATAATTTGTCATTTTGATATTTTGTCAATAATGTGAAAAGATTAAGGTAAGTTATTACTAGTACTACCTCTACTTTTATTATCTGCTTTTATTATCATCTGGGGTCTACAATATACTATCTATTTACTATATATACTATCTCATTTCTTCCTTTATAATAGTTCAGTTAGGGAGCTACTGAAGTGCCATAACCCCTATTTTAACAGAATAGATTCTGAAGTCCAAAGAGCCTGCACCTTTCTCACAGACACTCAGCTAAGAAATACGGGAGTTCAGACAATTGTCTGAATCTGAGACCAGCACTACTGTTTGATACTATGTATAGACAGGATATTTCTGTGTAGTGCAGAATTAATAAAATGTAGCACCCTTCTCGGTAGGACTCTTAAATTCATATGCAAACAAATGGAGAGCAGGCACAACGAGTCAAGGTCACACAGCTATAGTGTTAAAGCCAGACCAGGATTTCAATCTAGAATTCTGACTCTAGGACCAGTGCTGTTTCTATTCCAAAGGGTCATAAGACTAACCCAGAAATATATTCAGCTGCTTTTTTAAATCTATGATTATATTACCCCTGATCATCTAATTCCTTTGTAGTTTTCTATAAAGAAATCATGTTTCTATAAAGAAATCAAATCTACTTTCCACTCCTAAACGTGAGTTAGCTAAGACTGTAGCCTAAAGAAAATTCCTCTATGCATAGCTTACACCACAAAATAAAAGTTACTATTGAGCATCCTCCACATAGATTAGGAATTAGAGCAATATTCTGCATACCTATATTCAAAGACATTCCAACTACACGTATAACTGAATTCAAATCACAACTTAGATACTTGCTATGTTATCATAGACTTAATTTCTCTATGCCTCCATTTCTCCTGTAACATGTGGATTAGGACAATATCACCCAAATTCCCTTCCAATTATTAATATATGATCCTATAACTTTCTTTTCTTTCTGTTTGCAGAATTATCTATAGTTTATAGGCAACTACATCTAGAACTACAAACTGGCAGCTGGACCCACAAGACTCTAGAGTACAGCCCAAACCAGATTAAAATGTATCTGGAAAATGTTTAACAAAAATAAATACAAATTCAATAAAACATAAATTATGTCAATTTGTTGTTATCTAAGTCAGTATGTGGCCTGAAGGAATCTGTTTCCAATTGAGTTTGACATCACTAACATAATGATAATAGCTAGCATTTTTGTAGTGCTTTTTGTTTTTCAAAGTACTCTTCATACATTATCTCATTTGATCGTTGTAATAGTCCTGTGAGGCATATGCTGTTATTATCCCAATTTTAGATATGGAGAAACTGTGGTAAAGAAAAATTAAATGACTTTCTCACAACTACATGACTAGTAAGTATCAGAAGCAAGATTTGAACACAGCCCTCCTGACTCCAAATCTAGAACTGTGTTCCCTGTACAGAACTTCCCTCAGGAAGAGCTGAGTTCAATTTTTTCCTGAGATACTTACTAGTTGTAGGACTATGGGCATATCATTCAATCTCATCTAGTCTCTATTTTTTCATCTGTAAAATTGGGATAACAATAGCATCTATTTTCAGGTTTTATCATGGGGATTAAATAAAATAACATATGTAAAGCACTTTGCAAAATTTTATATGTCATATAAATGTTACTGATCATCATTATAATTTAAGATATATTTGTCTACACCAGTACCAATAATGGAGTGAACTGTAATTTTCCCTTATGTAAAACAGGTGGATTAATTTTGATCTGACCAGAGGCATCTTCTATATTGATCACATCATATTCCTAATTAATTGTAAATAATCATATATAATTCATATTACTGATATCAATCAAGATGAGTATACTGTTGACATGCATAGTATTATTTATCACCACAGACAATGCCTCATGGGGTGTCAAACATTTTCTTAAATAATATTTTATTTTCCCCCAATTGTCAAAACAATTTTTAAATTTTTTTTTTAAGTTTTGAGTTCCAAATTCTATCCCCTACTCCTTTCCTTCCCTTCCTCCTCGTTCCCTGGGATGATAAATAATCTGATATAGGATATACTCATGCAATCATGCAAAACATTTCTACATTAATCATTTTGTACAAGAAGCCTTATAAAGAAAAAAAAAGAATGAAAGAGAAAGAGAAAATAGATTCTTCAGTCTCGTTTTCAGATAATACCAATTCTTTCTCTGGAGGCAGATAGCATGCTTCATGATAAGTCCTTTGGGATTGTCCTGGATCATTGTATTGCTGAGAATAGCTAAGTCATTCACAGTTCATCATTTAATATTGCTGTTACTGAGTACAGTGTTATTCTGGTACTTTTCACTTCACTATGCATCAGTTCATGATCAAGTCTTTTTCTGAAGCTCTTTCTTTCAGTCCCTTTTTTCAGCATGATTTTTGTTGGTCAGTCACGTCCAACTCTTTTTGATCCTGTGAACAATATCCATGAGGTTTTATTGTCAGAGATATTGGAGTGGCTTGCTTTTTACTTCTCCAGAGGATTAAGGGGAAAAGAGGTTAAGTGACTTGTATAGAGTCATATACCTCACAAGTGTCTGAGGCTGAATTTGAACTCAGGCCTTCCTGAATCCAGGCCTAGCACTCTGTCTGCTGAGCCACCTAACTGTCTGTGAATCATTTCAGCATGATACAGTTGTTCAAATGAATATAAACTTGTTATGAATACTTTCAGTTGAACCTGATTCCTTTCCTAGTCGTTTTTAAAGGAGTCTAGTGAGATAAAAAATAACCTCTTGGGACATGTGTACAGAGCCAGAGTTTTTAAAGCAAACATTCCATTTCAATAGAACATTAATTTCAGAATAATATGTGAAACAAGCTTTCCTTTCTTAACATTTCTAGAAATGTGCATCAACCAGATTAAAATGGAGATGATTTTTTAAAAAAGTGAAACAGTATGGTGTAGTGGCAAGGGCACTGGGCCCAGAGTCAGGAGGTCCTAAGTTCAGAGCAACTTTCTGCCCCATATTGGTCATATGACAGTGGTTAAATCATTTAACAGCTCAGTGCCTAAATGGAATAATCATTGCAAAATCCCATTGATAGGGGAATTCACCAGAAAGTCCTTATAACAACAAATAGACTTTTCGCGCTACAGCTCTGCACTCTCCACTCCCAAAAGGCATAAAAAAAAATCTCTATCTAAAACAAAGGCAGAACAGATGTAAAAAATGAGCTAACTGTGTAGACTTGCAAGTTATTTGTATAAAGATCATTTAGAATGCAGCATTGAAAATATCCTCTAAGGGAATTTTTGAGAAAGATACCTCAACTAAGAAAATAAAACTGGTATTTGTCTCACTTTTAAAACCCAAACCAAAAAGTAATCAAACAATATTGTTGTTCAGGGGCCAGATGGTGGAGACCTGGTGGAGTGAAAATGAGCATTGGACTATGCTTGATCATTTCTTGTAGGACTGGGTTAGCTCTAAAGTCAAAAGTCCTAATTTGGAATTCTGGTTGCTCTGATTCTACTGCCTATTTGCTCTTAGGCAAATCACCTCAGCTCTCTGTGTAGCAGTTTCTCCAGTTAAATATTGGAGGCAATAATGTACTAAATGATTTCTAAGGTCACTTTTAGCTGTTGATACTATGATCTCCATTCTATGTGGGCAAATGAAACTTCCTGCCATTTCTTGGGTGAAGCCATTTTAAAAGATGCTAGAAAACTGTAGAAATAAGACAGATAAATTATACTCTAATCATTTATTTTATTAGTTTGATGAGATCCTAATGTTTATCCATGGGGAAAAATACTTTAAACCACACTGTGAGGATATGTATCTAGGAGAAAAACATCTCCCAGTCTGATGAAGGGGACATGTTTAGTGGGTAAGGGAACACTAGATGTTATCATAGAGTAACCACGCAGGGTAGCTACCTCTGCTTACTTTTATTGACTACGAAGTGGCAGGAAATGACTGGGGATTTTAAGCAGGACATATACAGTAGTGAAATAGGCACTGGACTTGGAGAGAGAAACCCTGGGTTTCAATGTGCCGTTTACTTGCAATGTGACCCTAAGTCACTTAACCTCTTTAAATCTCTATAAAATGGAGAGAATAATACTGCCAGGAAATGAGAAAAACACTTTATAAATCTTAATTCATTATTTAAACATGAACTAGTATTATTACTAATAATTTCTGCTCTTTTTAGGGTAAGATTTACCACAATAGCAAATGTTATGTGTATCCTCTGATGGAGTACAGTGTGTGCCTTGTATGTCAAAAGAAAGGGGAAGAAATAGTCCATTACAGGAGACAGTTTAGGGCAGAACAAGCTGCTCTTGTACTTGGGATTTATGTAGTTTATTATTATTATTGAATAAACATAATTTTCTAAGTGTAATTTGTATGGAAAATGATATAGTGTACATTATGCTCTTATCACAAATAGAATATCAAAGTTACATTAAAATTATATGATTAAAAACAACAGAAATAGATTTGAAAGCAAATTGATGCTATATTTGTTTCTCCTTTAATGGCCATGTGGTCAAGCTAAATTTAAGCTGCGTTTAAACAGTTTACAAAGGATTAACCCCAAAATTAACTAGTCTGTATTGTGTATTTCTTCAGTGGAGACTCATGACCACTGGCATATACCTTTTTTAATAATACAGTATGCATTGTATTTGATCTTAGGGGTTCAATATTTGAAACAAAACTAGAAGAAAGGATTATTACCTATACAAAATCAAATGAATGACTTTGAAGAGAAATCACAAGCATAGAGCATCTCTGTCATTATTTATTCTTGGGTGAACTCTTATAAAAATGACTTCTCTTTGAAAGTTTTATAAAGCATAATGAACTCATGATAATAGAACAACAAATTATATGATATTATAATATCTCTCCTGGGCTATTTTCCCTTTCTTTGTTTAGGACTATATTGACTGCTCCTTTACTGTGCTAATATCAATTTTCTCCTTGTAACATGAAAGGAAGCTATGAAAAACCATGAGAAATTATAGCATTATTCAGTTGTAATGTGTGTTGCCATTTAAATCTGTCATTTCATATACCTGAGTCATGTACACAATCATTGGAAAAGAAGGTGAGGAAAAATCAGAGGCTGTTGTTTTTTAACATGTCCTAAATCTTTGTCTCTCCCTCCTTGTTAGAGACTCATTCTTCAGTGACTCCCTCTACTGTTATATTTGTCTAGAAAGTGACCATGCAGAGCCCAGATAGGTTGATGAGAGCATGGCATAGTTGGCCTCATCTGTCTCTCTTGTGACCTACCTGCCAAGACTGAACTTGACAAAGGCTAGTGTCACTAATAACATATCTAAGGTTCTCACCTAGTCTTCTTACCATTTAGAAGTTTACAGGGGCAGACATAACTGGGAGCAGACAGGTCATTTGTCCTATTAGCACAGCATTTGCTTTTATGCAAAAAGATATGATTTCTACATTATGTTGTTTTATACAGAAACATCTAGATTTTTAAAGGCACTACTACCTGAGCGGCAGGTAACCTGGAAAAGAAAATTTGACACAGAATAAAATCAATTATTTGAATAATATGAATGTAACAATTAGACTACATATTGTGCTTATTTTAAGAGGTTTTTATAAAACCTCTATCTCCTAAAAAATTGAAATTGTGTCTCTAACAGCAATTACCTCAGGATTATAATATTGAAGTCACATAGTGAAGAGTCAGGACAAACAGGGCAGTCTGCTAAGAACAAAATACGCTGTTGTGTCTGAATCTTGGTAACTGGGATTGAGAAGTTATCATGTTAATAACTAAAGACAACAGCATTACCATAGACAAATATTCAAAGAAGCTGTGATTTCTGGGCTAGAGTAATGTCTGTAGATTCCCTCTGCCAAAACACAGACTACAAGTCATCTGTAACTTAGTAGGTCAGTCCTGGGAAATTGCCTACGGTATATAGAAATTATGTGATTTACTCAAGGTCAGATAGCAAGTGTCAGAAGTTCAATTTATATTCAGATCTTCCAGATTCCAAACCTAGTATAGCATAATATAGTAGATACGAGTGTTAGATTAGACCGTGGAGATCCAGGTTTGAATCTTGGCCAAAACCCTTACTGGCTCTATGCCCTGCATAAGTCCTTAACTATTGTGAGTTTGTTCCCTCATCTGTAAAAATGATAAGAAGGCAACATTTTCACAGCTTTGTTGTGGTGATCAAATGAGGTATGATATGTAATGCACTTCTGAAAACCTTAATTGGTGTAGATAAATGTCAATGGCAACACTGCATGTCTTTTGACTGTCTTATTAAGCTAAAAACCTTTTCTCTTGTCAGAAATAGGATCTGCTCATTTGATTGCATGTGTTTATACATTTCTTACCATAGAACAATGAGAATGACATAAAAGTTCATAGAGAGAAATCATT
The DNA here is from genome assembly GCA_023548195.1 of Bettongia penicillata ogilbyi. Lineage (NCBI taxonomy): Eukaryota > Metazoa > Chordata > Mammalia > Diprotodontia > Potoroidae > Bettongia > Bettongia penicillata. The sequence goes on from JAJHZJ010000767.1 coordinate 1,010,723, forward strand.
CTTTATTTTATAGAAATGCCTGCATATTTGAAATTTAAATGATAATATCAATTCAAATAACCATAAGGGGAAGGGAGGCTCCATTCTTCTGTCTCGGTAAAGATACTTCCAAAATCCTAGAATCCTCCTCTACTGAGATAGAGTAGTTCAATGTGTCTTCAATGTGCTACTCTACAGTGACAGGCAGTAAAAGGTTTAAACAAGCAACTTTGCAATCATTTCCAGTGTCTCCAACTATGGGTAACATATTTTACAATGCATTCTGCAGTAATTATAAAGAAAATGCTTAACCCTCTCTGTGCTCATAATTTATCCACTTCAATGGATACCCATATTAATTTTCCTTCTGAGTAATTTGCATATAATTATGTTTATAATATTTTACATCATTATTTGTAATTAAATGCCTACTTTTAAGTGCATTATTGCACTGAATATACACTCAATAAAATATAGGGAGCTCTATACCTGATTAATCTTTCAATGATAAATATGGTTCCATTGAATGACAGAAAGGAAAAAGGAAAAAAGAAAGAAAAAGTGGAATTTTTTAAGTTTCTTTTTGTAAATGCTGAATCCCATTATTATAATAAATAATAGAATGCTTATTTCTATGCAACACATGAAGTATACTCAAAGCTTCTCTTTAATTTTTTTATCTTCATTTTTCTTTGTCTTTTTGGCTAGAAGCATGTAGTAGCTACCAGATTTAAGTCATGTCTTGATAAAGAGAAAGTTAATGAGTGACAATTTTCCTATGATGCCATTGAAAAGGAGAAATTTTTCAGGGAAATACATTAATAAATTTATTGAAGCTTCAATGATCTATCAAATAAAATGTCATGTTTTTCTACAGGTAATTAAGTTATATTAGCTAAACTCCCCCACCTGTTTTGGGAAAATGCATTCCCTGCTCACCAAGAGAAGTGAAAGGAATTTTTTTTGTATCCTCTATCACCATTTATTTTTTCAAGCTTCTTCTATCCAGGTAAAGACTCATCTGGTCACATTGAGAATGATGGTTAACTTGATATTTTCAGTTTTAACAACTTATATCATCTGTTGAGTAGACTAATGCTCCAATGAATGGCAGTGGTATGAACCTACCTCTGAGTAGTTACAGGCATGTTCTCATATTGTTTGTAGCAGTTCATTTTTATGTCATTGTCAAAGAATGTTGTGATGTCAGAAATTTAAAAGTGATTGGATTTCCTGTTTGGATCTTCTGGACAACTATTTCCATCTTACCTTTACAGAAGTACTCACTCTAATTCCTCTATCCTGCCTCCCCAAGATACTTGAACACTCAGTATACTCCTAAAATGTTTACTCTCAATTCACGTTGTGTACTAATGGGATATTCAGTTTGACCACCAAAATGCCTTTTCCGGTCCGCTTTCTGATGGTAATATTAGTCCTCCCCTCCCCTCCCCCCCAGCACAGTTTGGTTTCAATGGCTCAGTTAACTAGATTGCATTGATGTTTCATCAAGTGTGTTCTCTACTTTCATATTTGTTTTTTTGCAAATTTAGATTGAAGGATCATATTTACTTTATAGGACATATATTTTTCAATCTTCTGCCACAGATGCTAACAGGTAAATTATAATTATTTTCATGGAAATATCTTTATAAATATTTATTATCATGCTCTCTGTGATATTAGATGATCAAGAATCTGGTGAATTTTTTTTTCTTGTGACCTTTGAACAACAAACAAAACCAACCCTTTGCCTGAGTTGATCTTGTGAATAATGATTTTGACACAACTTTATTTTATTTTCAGCTTTCCTTTCTAGAGAGAAAGTCATATTGATTCAATTCCTCCAGCAGTATTCCTCTTGTTGGTAACTGGACAAGGAACTCACATTTGGAGTGGGATCAGCTTTGTTAAAGTTTATAGATGATCTAGAACTGAGATTCATTTAAGTTTTTCTTCTACTCTTTCCCCAGAGTCCCTGTAGAAGTGTAAAGTGGCACACAGGATGGAAGGCCATCTTGTAGTTTTCTGTTTTATGAATTGCTGTATCAAAGAACTGACTTCCAAGTGGGCAGCCTAATGGTGATAAAACTCTCCCTAATAAACTATGCTCAAAACAGACACAATCTGTGGCTGAGAATATACTGAAAGCTTCTCAAGAAGGGTAGAAGTTGCTGGTATTCTGCTATTATAACTTTTATGTATCCACTCCCATCCTATGAAGTACCAGAAGATTTCGCATTATTTCAAAACACATAGAGGTGCTTTCAGAAATATAAAATTATATCATTATTAGCAGTAGTGGTATGAGTATCATTACATCCCAGAGAGTCTAGCATAGCATTGGGCAAATACCCAACTTAACAACACTCATGAATGAGGACATGACACATCAACAAAGGCAACTGATAAGGGAGCTAAACTGACACAGGTTCATCACTAGTTGAATGAGCACTAGGAGATGAATTTTTGGTCATGGCAAAATACAAGTACAAAATAACCTCCACACTTATGTAGTTCCCTCTTCTTCTGTGGTGATGGTGGTAGAGTAGTGGCAACTGTGGTTTAGGGTGAAAGGAATCACAGAGATTTAAGCACTTGCTATTAATTTATGCATTCCATGTAGTAGCTGGCCAGTGAAGGATATTCTAATGGAAAAAATGAATTGTTGCAATCTTGACTTTCTTAATAAAAAGAAACCAGATAAGAAAGGAAGTAACAATGATAAGAAAATAAAGGCTAAGTGGTACAGTAGATAAGAGTTCCATATCTGGACTCAGGAATAACTAAGTTCAAATCTAACCTCAGCCACTTATTAACTCTGTGGATCTGGACAAGATATTTAGCCTTTGAATCAGATTCCTAGATTCCTCAACAATAAAATGAAGATAATAATAGGACCTATCTCTCAGGGTGTTTGCAAGAATCAAATGGAATAATATTTGTAAAGTACTTAGCATAGTATCTGGGGTCCTTGGTAAATGCTTGTTCCCTTCTAAGATCTATCTATCTATCTATCTATCTATCTATCTATCTATCTATCTATCTATCTATCTATCTATCTTTCTATATTTATTTCTTCCTTTCTTCCTTCTCTTCTTTCTTCCTTCTCTTCTTTCTCTTTCTTTCTTTCTTTCTCTCTTTCTTTTTTCTCTCTTTCTTTCTTTCTTTTTCTCTCTCTCTTTCTTTCTCTCTCTCTCTCTTTCTTTCTTTCTTTCTTCCTTCCTTTCTCTCTCTCTCTCTCTCTCTCTCTCTCTCTCTCTCTTCCTTCCTTCCTTCCTTCCTTCCTTTCTTTCTTTCTTTCTTTCTTTCTTTCTTTCTTTCTTTCTTTCTTTCTTTCTTTCTTTCTTTCTTTCTTTCTTTCTTTCTTTCTTTCTTCCTATCTATCTAGCTTTTTATGCTGATCCAAATTCCACACAAAAAGCTTCATAGGAAGAAGGAGAAAAAGAATAAAAGAAAAAATAAAAAAAAATATAAGGTCAATTACTATCAGAGTATGTAGAAATTTCCTTCTATATGTTGTGAATACTTCAAAAAAGAGGATGTTCTGGCAAAATGAAAGCAGAATGGAGGATTAAAAAAAGACTGTATGGCAAGCAATTAAAACCACTCCAGACTATTCTCTATAAGCAAATTATGACAATCAAAAAATGGTGAATAGTATAAAAGATATCATCCACAGAGATTATCATTTTCCATGAAAGATCAGTATATTCAAATAAGTTGCTTCAAGTAATGTAAGGCAAGCTATAAAAGATCATACCCAGGAAACCTTGATCTCATTGTCAATTTGGGATATGTGGCAGCCCATATAAACATTGTTGTAGAATAGAAACCATTTAAAAAATCTTATAAAGGAAGAGAGTAGAAAATTATGAGTATTAATTTCTCAAAAAAAAACATAATAAGCAATGGAAGGAGAAAAATAGTTTACAGGAAGTTTGGCAACAGACCCAAATAAACTAAATTATTTAAATATTGAGGAATGAAATTGGAAGGAAGGTCAGGTATTACAAAATTAAAATGCAGAGTATCTTTGAATATTTCCATTATACACTACTTTCATCTTAATTATCTTGGAGTCATTGCATTCGAACTCTAACATCATACTGACATATTTTTTATAAGAAGTAGAAATATTGCTGAAAAAGACATAGAAAGACTATATCAGACTAAGTGTACTCAGAAGAGGTTTATAAAGACTATGACAGTATTTTGAGGGTACTAAGGGATCTATTTCCAAGTACACTCTTCTGAACAAGATGCTTCTTGCAGGGTAAATTCATTGCCTCTAATTTCATTACCATGTTTCTAACTCAAGTCTAACACCAACTTCCTCAGCCTACTCCCCCCTCTAATTGGAGGGCTGGGAGATGTGGATTATTAAACTCTTCCTAATGTCTTCTTTTATAGAAAGTAAAAAGTGGACTTCAGGGGATAACTATTTAGCATCTTCTGCTCTGCCTGGTTTCAACTCAATAGAACATAATGCCCTGTGCTGGGTATCCCCTTTCCCCCACTTTTCTGCTTCTTTTTGTGTGTTCTCTCCCTCCCCTGTGAAACTGTCTTTGAGGGGAAGAATTGTCTTTTTATTAATTATATTCCTAGCACTTAGCATAGTTCCTGGTACATTGGATTGGATTTAGACAATTTGGACTTTGAAATAGATAGGAACTTATGGAAAGTGAACAACTTGTTCCATACTTTAGACAGTAGCACAGAATATAAAGTTTTTCTTCACTGTGGCTTAAAGATGGAATATCACTTAGGAAGTGTAGTTAGCAAGAAACTTCCTTAACTTCAAATTGAAACTTAAGAAGGATGAAAAATATTATTCAGGGAAGACCTTGAAGTCATATACCATCATGGAGAAAGTAATATATTCTATTTGGAAAAGAGGACAGGAGTAGCTCGTAAATGACAATTATTGTCTAGTAACATGAAATTCTCACAACAATCTTATGAGATAGAAACAGCAGTCACTGTTATCCTTATTTTGGGGATTAAGTAGCTGAGGCTCAAAGAGGTTACATGATGACTTTTATGTCACCATACAAAAAAATATGGAGTGAAGTCTAAACCATGGTTTCAACTGAATCAATTTTAGAAATATTGATATTTAAGTATTAGCAGAAAATACAAGTGGAATTCTCTAGAAGAACAAAGGATAAGAACTAGACCTATGACTTCATAGGTATTAAAAAATACCAGTAGAGGTAACTACTGTCTACCAATTCATGTTGACACCTTTTCTGGGAGTTACCTAGAACAATGATAGGTTGAGTGACTTACCCCAGATCAAAAAACCAAACATACCAAAAAACAGAGTATGTTAGAGGTGGGACCTTAGGTTATACTGGCTCTAAGGACAGCTTTCTATCTACTATACCACACTGCTTCTCAGAAATATTGGAATGAAGAGTTTGGGGTAAAGATAAAGATGTAGGAGTCATCTTGAACAAAATTTTAATTGTATTAAAAGAGATGGATGTGATAATAAAGAGAGGAGTAAAGACTGAGAAATGGAGTCTTAAGATAAAACTTGAGAATACCTACTAGCTAAATGTGATTACCTTCAGCCTTGTTTCCTTATGCCTTTATGATCTGTTTTATTTCTGCCACTCTACTGAAACATCTCTTTATAATGTAACTAATAGATTACTTATTGTCAAATATAAGTTTTATAGTGGCTCACATGAAGAAAGTTTCAAAAGTTTTAGTTGAACAGAAGTTTGGAATAAGTCAAAAGTATGACATGCCTATTTAAAGAGCAGATATAATCAATGCCAAGATAAAGAAAATCACTTCACATTTTGAACTAATTAAATCATAGCTGGAGTATTGTGTTCAGTTCCTGGCATCATATTTCAAGAATGACACTGGTGAGGTGCAGATTATCCAGAAATATCTTTCCAAAATGGAATATTGTCGCTCACCTTATGATGATACCTTAGTACTTAGTGCAATGTGTCATTGATGTTGGTACTTCATCCTTTTATCTACCTCAGTAGAGTGCAGCCTATTCATTTGCTCAAATAGGATTACATGATTCTTGCCATTTTTTCCCATAGATGTGGGTGTATCTTTCAATCTATCTATCATCTATCTATCTGTCTGTCTATATAGAGTTTGACCATCTAATAACCTTTGTAATTACTTCAAGCTGCTTTTCTGATTATATATTTTACATGATATTTTCCTTTGCCTTTTTTTAATGCCACTCAAATTCAACGTGTCTTCCCATTACTCTGTAGGTCACCTGTAATTTTAATTTTTCAGAGATTATTGTATTCTATTAATCATAGCTATATTAGTATCACTGAAAGGAGATTGGTATTAAAAATATGGATTAAATCATTCAACATTAAACAATTAGTAAGATCCTAAAAGGCATACTAATGGAGGGAGGAGGGGAATAAGAGAAATGAAACAAATATATTCTACTCATAGTCCAGTCAAAAGATAAGACATATAAAGAGATGAATAAAAATTCAAATTGGAAATATGATCAATAGATCAAAGTATAAAATTTCATGTAGTTAAAGAAAAAGAAAACTACTTACATCTAAGGGAATTTGAGGTTGAATGGATAAGACATTAAAATTAGATGGTAGAAATATAGCTAAGTAATCACTGGAACAGTGTGATAAAGAGTGTGGAGAGAGGAAATCTAGGTTATATTTCAGGGGCAAAAAAACAGGTTATATGAGAAATAGTTGAGATAACTGAAGAAATTTAATTTGAAGAAGGAAAAATTTAAGGGGGCATGATAGGAGTGTTCATCAGTGTTCACATGTAAGTAGGAATAACATATAAACAGTGAAGTATATTATTTGTATTGCTCCAGAAGGTAGAACTTAAAATTAATGGATAGAAAATTCTATCTGTCTAAGTTGAAGTGAAGCAAATTTTAGATCAATATAAAGAACAACTTTCTTAAAATTGTTGCCTTCCTACCATATAAAAGGGCTGCTTTTTGAAGTAATGAGTACTGGAATACCTCCAGGGTCATTTCAAGCTCCTTAATCATAATAATTGATGATACTGGTCTGTTATATCAAAGAGTTGCTGCTGGTTTATTCAAATTACGAAGTGAGGCAATGAAGATGCCATTTTTATTCCACAAACTACATTATAGTTTTTATTTTTAATGATTTTATAGAATGTAGGGACTTTGAGAATAAGATTTTTTCCTTTCCCTTTCTTCGTTTCTTTCCTTCCTTTCTTCCTACATTCCTGTCTTCCTTTAGTACCCGACATATAACATACATTTAGTAAATGCTTATTCTTTGATTACTTTCAGTGTATTTTATTATTGTTTCCATCTTTTTATTCAATATTTGTGGAACATCCAATGAGTTTACTGCAGAATTGGATATTATATTTGTTTTGGGAGGAAGATCACAAGATTAATGAAATAAACACTCTGTCAAACATTTCTGAATGATATTGTTTCATGTTATCTGAACCAAAACATTTTCTTTCTTCTCTTCCCTATAAGTCCTCAGAGAACTAGAGCAGGAGTTAAAGTTGAAGCAGAGTTTGAACTTGACCTGATGGAATCTACTGGCAGCTAACCACAAAGCTACCTTCTTCCCCCCCCCCCAAAGGAAATGTCCTTCACTGTCAGAGCATCTATTAGATTAAAGAAAAAGTTTTCTTTCCTTTCTTTCTTTTTAAAATTTATGGGGCAGAAGTGAGGCCCCTTTTTGAAATCTGATACCCAAGGCAATATGGAATGGTTAGCTTTATCCTCAAAAATCTTTTTGCTGTGCTTGGGAGGTATGTGGGGAAACTGATTGGGAGGCTATTGCTGCAGCATAAGAGGTAAATTGTACCACTGCAATCTATTGCAAGCTGAATAATAATACTAATAATAATAAAAAGAAGAAAAAGATCTTACACAATTGTGATCAGTTACACAAGTTCAATATTTTGCATATGATAGTTCCACATGAAGAGGTGATATTTACTCTTTAATATAGATTCTGGGAAGAAGAGGAGTTACAAAATAATTTATTAGTGAGAACAAGGAAAATAATTTGCCTGCTCAAGAAGAAAAAAACAATTACTGCTTTCAATTTTCATTCTAACAAAGTGTTATTTATAAATGAGAATGTCATTTTGCTGTGGATAAAACTGTCTAAAAAAACAGAAGAAGACTCCCACTTAGGGTAGTATCTGTTAGCCTTGCTATTATATGCACCTGAAAGTAATATAATTGTATTTGTGTAGCCTCTTCTATAATTTCAGTTGCTCATTCTATTAAGACACTTTCTAAGTAGTCTTAAAGAAATTTTAGGAGCCAAGATGGTGGAGTAGAAAGACTCAGGTATGCTAGTTCCAAATCCACAGCCCATAAATTTCCTGTAAGAAGAACTTCCCACAAATTCTGGATCACTGCAAGGTGCAAAGAAACACAGTGGAAGAGATTTCCATTCCAGAGAGCCCTGGAGAGACGTCCCCAGGGGTCTGTCATGCCCCAGAAAGCAGAGAACACCCCTGAGCTGCCCTGGCCACGGCCCCAGAGGAGCAGATCCGAGCAGGCTTCAGGGAGGGAATCTGTGGCAGCTGGGAAGGTCCCTTCACCCAAAGACGCTACAGGTCAGTGAGAGAGACGTCTAGGCTGGCTGAGAGGGGAGCGGGGTGTCTCCATGACTCGGGGCCCCTGGGGAGGCAGCAGTGGAGGCAGAGGCAGAGGCAACGGCAGAGGCAGCAGTGGCCAGAACTCCCCAGGCAGGCAGGAGTTCCATTACCAAAGGTCTCTGCATAAACCCCCTGAGGGAGCTGAGCCTGGGAGATGGCCCTGTTCCCACCCACTCCATTACTGAAGGTCTCTGCATAAAGCCCCTGAAGGCCCTGTCCCCACCCCAGCACCAGAACTTAAGCTCACATTGAATAACAGCCGCACCTGCCACAGATAGCCCTGAGACTGGGAAGCAGCATTTGAATCTCAGACCCCAAGCACTAGCTGGGCAGATCTAGGCAGGGGTGGAGAGGAATCTCAGAAGTCAAGTAACTGGCTGGGAAAATGCCCGGAAAAAGGAAGCAAAATAAGACCATAGAGAGCTACTTTATTGAGGAAGAGATGTTCCTTCCTCCTTTCATTTCTGATGACGAAGTACAATGCTAACCATCAGGGAAAGACATGGAGGTCGGGGACTCTCTATCCCAGACATCCCAGGGGGATGTCTGATGGGCTCAGGCCATGGAAGAGCTCAACAAGGATTTTGAAAATCAAGTTAGACAGGTGGAAGAAAAACTGGGAAGAAAAATGAGAGAGATGCAAGAAAAGCATGAAAAATGGGTCAATACCTTGGTAAAGGAGACCCAAAAAAATGCTGAAGAAAATAACACCTTGAAAAATAGGCTCACTCAATTGGCAAAAGAGGTTCAGAAAGCCAATGAGGAGAAGAATGCTTTCAAAAGCAGAATTAGCCAAATGGAAAAAGAGGTTCAAAAGCTCACTGAAGATAATAGTTCTCTCAAGATTAGAATGGAACAGATGGAGTCTAATGACTTTCTGAGAAACCAAGAAATCATCAAACAAAACCAAAAGAATGCTAAAATGGAAGAGAATGTGAAAAATCTCATGGGAAAAACAACTGACCTGGAAAATAAATCCAGGAGAGACAATTTAAGAATTATGGGACTACCTAAAAGCCATGATCAAAAAAAGAGCCTAGACATCATCTTTCATGAAATTATCAAGGAAAACTGCCCTGAGATTCTACAACCAGAGGGCAAAATAAGTATTCAAGGAATCCATTGATCACTGCCTGAAAGAGATCCAAAGAGAGAAACTCCTAGGAACATTGTGGCCAAATTACAGAGTTCCCAGGTCAAGGAGAAAATATTGCAAGCAGCTAGAAAGAAACAATTCCAATATTGTGGAAATACAATCAGGATAACTCAAGATCTAGCAGCTTCTACATTAAGGGATCAAAGGGCATGGAATAGGATATTCCAGAAGGCAAAGGAACTAGGACTCAAACCAAGAATCACCTACCCAGCTAAACTGAGTATAATACTTCAAGGGAAAATATGATCTTTCAATGAAATCGAAGACTTTTAAGCATTCTTGATGAAAAGACCAGAGCTGAAAAGAAAATTTGACTTTCAAACACAAGAATGAGAAGAAGCATGAAAAAGTAAACAGCAAAGAGAAGTCATGAGGGACTTACCAAAGGTGAACTGTTTACATTCCTACGTGGAAAGACCATATTTGTAACTCTTAAAATGTTTCAGTATCTGGGTAGTTGGTGGGATTACACACACACACACATGCACGCACACACAGAGACAGAGAGCACAGACTGAATTGAATAGGATGGGACCATAGCTGAAAAGAAATTCAGGTAAATGGTGAGAGAGAAATGCAAAGGTAGGAGAGAGGGGGAAATGGAATGGGGTTAATTATATCTCATTCAAGAGGCAAGCAGGAAACTTTTTAGTGGAGGGAAAAAGAGGGGAGCTGAGAAAAAAACATGAAGTTTACCCTCATCACATTCGACTAAAGGAAGGAGTAAAATGCACACTCATTTTGGTATGAAAACCTATCTTCCAGTACAGAAAAATGGGGAAGGAGATAAGCAGGGAGGGAGGGATGATGAAAGGGAGGGCAATGGGAGAAGGGAGCAATTTGACGTCAACACTCTTGGGAAGGGACAGGATCAAAAGACAGAATAGAAACAATGGGGGACAGAATAGGATGGAGGGAAATACAGTTAGTCTTATACAACACGACTGTTATCGAAGTCATTCGCAAAACTATACAGATATGGCCTATATTGAATTGCCTGCCTTCCCAAAAGGAATGGGTGGGGAAGGAGGGATGGGGAGAATTTGGAACTCAAAGTTTTGGGAGCAACTGTTTATTATTGTTGTTGCTACTAGGAAATAAGACATACAGTTAATGGGGAGTAGAAAGTCCTCTGGCCCTACAGGACAAAAGAGAAGATGGGGACAAGAGAAGGGAGGAATGATAGAGGAGAGGGCAGATTGGTGATAGGGAAAATTAGAATGCTTGGTGTATTGGGGTGGGGGGAGGGGATAAATGGGGAGAAAATTTGGAACCCAAAATTTTGTGAAAATGAATGTAAAAAGTTAAATAAAGAAATAAATGAAAAAGATTGCTAAACTAGGCAAACCATTAATTATATATATATATATATATATATATATATATATATATATATATATATATATATATATATATATACATATATAATATATGAAAACTAAATGTCCAAAACAAAAAAAATAAGGAAACTACAATAAATGGATAGAAGGAAAAAAAAAAAAGAAATTTTAGTACTAAAGCAAATTTTCCCAAAATTATATTTATTGCTCAGCTATTTAGTCATTGCCCTGCTCTTTCTTTCCTCATTTTAAACCACACACATATACACATAATTTTTACACACATTAATATATTCCCATATACTCAAATATTAAGTATGCAGTGCAATGCCTATTCTGGGATCCAGGAGGAGTATGGAAGTGTATGTTAAGGAACAACAAGAATTTTGGAAGACCGTGCTTTGTTCTTAGACTTCAGTTGGAGAGAAATATAGTAGAATATAGACAATTGGATATACTGGGATAGCAAGAAGAGCTTAGACAAAGGCTTTGTTGGACACCATAAAGCTCTGTAGATTAGAGGGAGGATGAAGTCCAGTTTAGCTGATAGAAAATGGAAATGTGCTTCATGTAGAAGAAGGGAAGTCAAAAGATGGAAGACTACTTTTTGGAAGGATGGAAATAAAATTCCTCTGTAATGCCTCTGTATTTATATTTATATCTTTACCTGTCTGTTCCTTGTTGGTAAGAATTGTTTCATTTTTTTGTGTTTGCATCTACAGTGCCTAACACAATGTCTGGCAAAAAAAAAATAGACACTTTATTAACACTTGTTTGATTGATGGTGGAGAGGAAGTAACCAGGGCTCTTTGAAGACCAAGCTCTGATAGGTCTTGCAAAACTCAAATTCTTTGAATATGGGCCATACGGTAAACTGTATGATTGTTCTCTGAGTACCGCCCTTGCTAAATTTGGAATGGCTCATTACCAGACTGGTAAAAGAGTAGATGACTTTTCCATCACAGAAATTTTCAAGACTTTTAGAGAGGTTATCATCTCCATTGCTGGATATGGAAGTACTTCCATTAATGAAATCGTAGCTCCTTGAAGTATTGAGGTAATTGGCAGTGATAGGAAATTAAGGCAGAAAAGAAACCAGTCAACAAAAACAACAACAAAATCCCTGCAAAATAAGAAAGCTTTGGGTTTTAGTTAAAAAAGAAATCTACAAAAGGAAGATGATGCTGGCGGAAGAGAGGTTAATCAAATGGAATGGAGACTTAAGCATCCTAGTTAGTAAATGAACAAGATGGAGAGTTATGTTTGAAGTGGTGATAAGAAGGATGGGAGACACTTTCAAGGTGCTCTAACAGTAGTGGTATTTAATGGTAGCTAAGATTTATTTGCCTTTCTTCTTCATCTTTTACCCTTAGCAATACTGCTGTGGCATGCTAAATAATAAATGTTCCTATAGTGATAACTACCGCGATATGGAATAATCTCTCAAGGATAAATGTAAACTCCAGAAGCTGGATTATATAAAGCAGGCTTGACCAACCATAACAAAGAATATGGTAGGAAGCTGAAACCAGAACTTCCCCCTCTGGCAATCTCTGCAGTGCTGATAACTTTTGAATTTTTTTTCGTGTAGAAAATGTGAGATGATGAAATGATCAGAGATTGACACATAGGAATGCATCCCTTGGTTCATATCGTTCACAGAGTATTATATTTTATGACCTCTTAAGAGTATAAGGAAGGAAATAATGCACATTCATATGTATATAATATTTTCTGCCCTAGAGATTTTGAAAATGGGCTTTGTTTAAGTGAATTTATTAACCTTCCCAACACTCTTGTGAGAGAAGTATTGGGTGAATATTGCTGTGCTTGATTTTCTGAGCTAAGGAGTAGAGGTCTACTTGACACTAATCTGCAAAGTGATGACTGTGAGTTTATGCAAGTAGGGCAATAGGATTTCATATGGCATCAGTGGGCAGTAAGTGTGTGTGTGTGTGTGTGTGTGTGTGTGCATGCATGCAGGTTTATACTATTAAGCAAATTCAAATGAATTTTTGTACAATGTTAAGCTCAAATGGGAGAATAAGGTTGATTTTCTCAACTTGAAAAAAACATAGAAAATGAGGTAGAGTAAGAATTTGAGGATTTTTCCCTAAGTGCATTCTAAAAATCTATATTGTAACATGATATTTCATGAATTTCATATCTATTTTGAAGCTCAAAACAATGCTAACACACTGGTCAGTCTATGCCTGGATAATAAAAATTTGCTCTTAGCTCCAATCTAAATCCAACTGGACAGTCAATAAACTGATAAATGGAGTCCAAGAGTCACTGAATTTTTTTAACTAGTCTAGAACCTAATCAGAATATCACTGTCTTTTGGTTTAGTAAGAAGTAAGAAAAAAAAGACATCTTCTCAATAACTTTTCACAGAATGACGAAGCAAGAAGAAGATTACTAATTGCACTGCAGCTTCAAGAAATTGTTACTTGACATGAGAGCAGACCACTAAATGACTGAATGTGAGGGATCAGAACTTGACACTTACAAGAACCATCCTGTGAAAAATTAAATGCAAATTTCAAGACTTATAGAATTTTGATAGGACTGGATGCCTAAGTGATTAGGAAGCATCTTCATATGATTCAGAGTGGATTTGACTTGTGAGTACTGATAATACCATTATATGGATGGGGCTACTGGGACTTGAATGAAGAAATGTGTACTTTTTATTTTTTTTAATAGAGGCAGATGGCCAATGAGAAGACAAATGACCAGGCTTTAAGAGATTCTAGAAAGGGGTGATCCATCTTAGCATGCCACCATAAAAACAGATTCTAGAAAACAGTATGGATTTTGCTCTTCAAATAATTTTCAAATAGCTAATACAAATTTATTTTTCATGATTTGTAGTGTCATTTGTGTTTATGAAGCTACAGTTGCCATGTATTATAAAACATAATTGAAATACATATGTGTGATTTATGCATAACAATTAATATATTTTATTCATGTGATGGAAGAGAAACCATGTTCTATATATGCTATATTGCAATGTTTACTGCATAGTCAGTAATAAACTATAGCACAGGTTGCCCTTAAACTGTTTAGTTCCATGTACCAAATCTAAATCATGATAGCTCTAGGAGGAAATATAATAAGTGAACTTTGTATTTCCCTTCACTAAACCAAAATTTTAATGGAAGTGTCTGATGTCAAATTTGATTGGAATCTCTCTCTCTCTCTTTCTCTGTCTGTCTGTCTGTCCCTCTCATCTTTCTCCATGCACCTTAGATGTTAAAAAACATAATGTACTTTCATGATAGAAAGTTGCTTCTATGGTAGAGATTGGGTCATGTTACCACAAATTCATGTCAGGTAATTGAAAGTAAAATATATATTCAGACTTTTATAAGTTGTTACTATGTTTTAAGGGAAAAAAATGGAAGAGTAAATAAGTGGAAGAAAGCTTCATGTAAAAAGACATTATTGTTTAGAATCTAGTTCCAAGTTTACAGGCTCTAAAAATGTCTTGGGTCATCTCCTAGGATTCATAATAACTATGTAAACCCTCATTGTACACCAAGGAATATAAATTTTAAACAATTCCAATTGACCTGGGGAATGAACATTTTTGATATTCCTTTGTCAAAGAAAAGATTCCTTTCACCACTAAAGAAAATAATATGTATGAATTAATAGTTTTGAGATCAATTTCAGAATGTGACCATAGAAAAAATAATAAACAAAACCACAAAAAAGACAATGGAAAAATATTCCATTTACTTGTCTTTCATTTGCACTGAGGAAAGAAATAGTTTTATATTATTTCACAGGCAATGAAATTGCAGATACTAAGCTAAGAAGAACTATTGCCCTTAACACATTCCTGACATTTCTTCTTACTAGAAAAACATGCCACAGAACTGAAACACTTTTTGAGTCAGACGGACTTCATTGTTAACTGGGTTCATAGGAAGGGAAAATTGTTCAAGTGATGTTGGAGGGAACAGTTTTTTTTCCCCCTCATAAAGATAATGGAAAATTTTTAAAAGGACAGAGGAAGTCATTATGTTACAAAATTATTATCTAATTTTCCATTTTTTCTTAAAGATCTGGGTGGCTATAGTTAAATACAAATCAAATCAACATTAGTAAATGAGAACTGCTTTATTGATTAGTATGCTGACAATTATTTTTTAATATTAGGTGCTGATGTATATGGGTAGGTAGATAAGTAGGTAAATCAACAAGTATTTATAAAATGCTTATTAAGTTCAAGGCATGTGCTAAACTCCAGCAATGCAAAAACAAAGAGAAAAGATAGTTCCTTCCTGCAAAGAGCTCACATCCCAATTGGAGTAGACACCACATTAAAAGGTGCTGAAAAGCAGGCAGTCAATGTGGTGGTGACACTGGTAGTGGTGGAATAGTGGCAAATTCCAAAGAGCCAGAAGTAAAGCCATGAGAGGAGAGAAGGATATATGGATAACTTGGGCCTTTTCTCAAGATGGTAATTCTTGGAAGGATTCACCAGTGGGAGGAGAGGAGCTCAGTTTTGAAGGTATCTTCCATGGTTAGAAGGCAACAGAGACATGGTGGCATTTGGAAACAGTAATGGGAAAGGAGTGAAAATAGATGTAATGTTAATTTAAATGAATAATCTTCCCCATTCATTAATAGACTGAGGTGACCTGCTTAAATCATCTGGAAGCCCAAGTAACATGTTGTGGGATAAGCTTGCTGAAAGGGTAGAACAAAAGATGGAGCAGTACTATGAGGAAGTTAGTGAGAACTACTGGGGCAAAGAAGAGAAAACACGGGTTAGCAGGGACAACAAGGCTCATGAGTGTTTATTTGTGGGAAGGTGGGAGGTGTGGGGGGAGGGAGGAAGGGAAAGGCTTAGGAATGTTTTTGTCTCCAGCAATGCTGATGTGTATTGACTTCTTGGCTACTATGACAGATTTGGCTTTCTAGTGCTGGGATTTGGTTTTCTGGTGTCTGAATAAATATTTTCTTCTGCCTTCTATATGGAGACTCTTTTATACTTTGTGATTCAGAACTAAGCCAGCATATTCATAGTTGTCCTCAGGGCTGTGAATATTGCCTGGGTGACACAATACATAAAAACAAACAACTAACAGAATCTTCATTGCTAGATGTCAGTTTTAGCAACAATTGTATTGTCTGAGAAAGCATAAATTTCCCTTTATTCAAGAGAAGGATACCACATATGTTCCAGAAGTGTTCCATGTTTAACTTAGAATTCAGGACTAATACTGAAATTTCTGCACTCTGACAATGTTTTAATACAGGCTTAAATAATAAAAAAAGAAAATTCAATTTCCCTCTTCCTCAGTGTCAGTGGATATTAGTGGAAGAAGTAGCACTCTGTGATTATGCTGGTCTCAGGGGATAAGGACAGTGCCTGGATTAGAGTTGCATCTGTCATAATGAGAAAGATGTTTTACATATTACTATGTACCCAGGGGATGTACTGCAATCCCAATATAATCAAATTCTTACTATAAAAATTTTCCATAATGGGATTTTTAGTGTAGCTTTCAATGTCTCTTGCATGCTAACATGGATGTATATTTAAGACTTTTTAAATGTTATTTATTTTTAGAGATGTATTTATGAAACAGAAGTAATACATCTCACCTTTTGCTTTTGGCTTCTACATGTATACAAAGACAAACTCAAAAAGAACAGCTTAGCAACTTCCAGAAAAGAATCATATTAAAAATTCTGGAAAATTTGAATGGTAAACTATTCAAATTATGTAATTTTTGAGTATTTTTGATGTTGGATTACAACATGCCAAGACTGTGTATTCCCAGAGGTTATGTCCGAAGGACACAGGAGACCCCTACAAGTCCCATTGAAGGCATCAAATGCACTCATTTAAGGCACTCAAGGATTAGCTCAGCTAACTTTGAGGATGTTTCTTACCAGCTTAGCTTATAAAGCATGAGGTTGATAAAGCCATAGCAAGTTGTGAAACTTATATGAAGGAATTGAGGGGCTGCAATTTATCCTGGTGTGGGAATGTCTAATTTTAATCATTGACTCTTTAAAACATTGGAGCAAGAAAGATAGATAAAAATTTACTTTTGAAAAAAAAATAGTTTAGTCTTTTCCTCTAAATTTATTACCATTTTCAAAATATATGTTTTGAATTTTTTGTGTGAATTATTTTTAACTTGGGAGAAAATATCCTTATTCTTATTATTGTTAATGTCTCTGTATCACACAGGGTTGTTTACTGGAATAATTAATTCCCTAATTGAATTTTTAACAGGTCTGAAGTGAGGGAAAAGATTATTAGATAAATATTATAAAATATAAAGACACTTTAATTTTCCCCATTGTTACTGTTGTCTCTGAACTTATTGTTTTTAATATAATTTCCTATGTGGTATCAGTTGGAGTTACAGGATGGGCCAATTAAAAGAGTCATCTTTTAATGCAGTATGGCTTAAATTTAGTCTCTTAATGGTTTGCTCTCTTTAATAGCTCTAAGTATGGGGAATTCTTACCAGTTCCTAGAGTATA
Source organism: Bettongia penicillata ogilbyi (assembly GCA_023548195.1). NCBI lineage: Eukaryota > Metazoa > Chordata > Mammalia > Diprotodontia > Potoroidae > Bettongia > Bettongia penicillata. The sequence goes on from JAJHZJ010000767.1 coordinate 1,028,366, forward strand.
TGTTTTAGAGATTTCTGTAAATAGGGTAATATAAGGACATTTTTTCCTATTTTTCTAATAGACTCTCTTTCTACCTTCTTTTAGCCTTTTGGCCATTTATTACACCCTCATCCACGTCTGTTTAAGGTGTCGTGATTGAAGAAATGTGTTCACATTAAAAACTGACCATAATAGGCTAAATGAAAATACATCCTGGAAGTCCAGCAAAGAAACACCTCTATGCTGTAAGGGAAGACAACACAGCATTTGTCAATATTTGGAACTATGAACTGTGAATCCACAAAGAATGAGGGCACGTTAAAATATCAATCTTGTACTTTTGTGGTTACTAAAATTCTTAAAAACTAACTTGCTCTGTTTATCCTTAAATTCATTCCTTGATTTAAGTGCTCTGGGAATTTAATTCATGCTCTCATTCCCCAAAAGGATCACTTAGTGGAATGTACTTCATAGGAGCAGGAAGGTGGCACAGTGGATAGAGCACCTGACCTGAAGTCAGAAAGACTCATCTTCCTGAGTTCAAATCTTGCCTCAGACACTTACTAGTTGTGTGATCTCGGGCAAGTCACTTAACTTTGTTTACCTCAGTTTCTCATCTATAAAATGAGATGGAAAAAGAAATGCAAACTACTCTAGCATCTTTGCCAAGAGAACTCCAAATGGAGTGATGGAGTTGGATATAACTGAACAACAACTTCATAGAAGACTTTACATCAAGAAGACGAGATTATATCTTGCAGATATTTGCATCACATTAAGTGGACCCACAGTTGACTGTAAGAATTAATATGGCTTCTCAAATAGCCAATAAAACAGCTAAAGATAGTACAGTCATTTGTTCTTAGGTTTAACTTCTCTTGTAAGCAGGTCAACTTGGTTAGATGCAACGTTGCCTTCTAAATAACTTTCTCCTCCTGTTTTGTCATCTCTCTTTGCCATCTACTTCCTTTCCTTATTAGATAATGGAATTTTTGTTGTTGTGTCCCACACTCCTAGAAATCTCAGACAAAACTTGATTGTCTTTGCCAATTGCCTTTGATAATTAGATTAATAGGGTTTCTTTGGACATTGGGCATTTTTCTTTCCACAATATCTCCATGTCCAGTGAAGATAAAGGAGAAAATGGAGTAGATATGAGCTTGTGTCATTGTGAACATGACACAAAAGAGAACGAATAACACTTTTTGTGTTCAAAGAAGCTTTGAGCCATAATGTATATGGAACTAAAAATAATATGATCAATGTTGGAAAAATAATGTCCATCCAGGAAGGAATTTAAAACTACATATGGGTATATCTCCACCATACTAATACTGTCTCTGTTTTGATGACTCTCCCTAAACTTTGGAATTAATGCTGTCCTGTAGTAAATCCTATACCTGGCTGACATTCTGGCTAAGGAGTGTTAGAAATTAAAGCTCACAAATAGTTCAAAGTCCAGGGAGATTTTACACACCTGCAAGAAAATATGGGGAATCAGAAAAGATAGAAATGGAGGTATTTTCAGTCCAGAATCACAGTCTTAGTTGATAATTTCCATACTGTTCTCCATGTCTACTTTAGTGAATCTAAAAGAAAACATTCTGATGTAAAAATATGTATTTTCAGAGTTTGAGGAGTGGTGAAGAGTCGTAGTATATGCTTGTGGTCCAATTCTTCCTGTTTAATATTTTGCCAAACAATTCATTACCTTTTAGCTATGCATTTCATGTTTCATAGTATTGTATATGCTTGATTTCCTTTTTTGAATCAGGGAATATACATGCTAGATAATCATATGAATCAATTAAAATGAAAATATGAAAAATAAAATCTGTGCTATCCTTCAAGATTGGAATGATATGGCTAATAAAATTCTAGCTGAGAGATGTTATTAGATGGAATATATTGTGTATTGATGACTATCTTTTGATCATTTGGATTTCGATCACTGAAGATATAACTGATAATAAAGTTATAAATTTTATTATAATCTTTCTTTAATTCACAAGGCATTCCTTTATGTTTTAAAGCCTCAGCACTATTCATTCATTCAACAACCACTCATAAGTACCAACTCTGTGTAAGGCATTCTCTTCATTATGAAGGATAATATAATTACCATGACAATGGCAACACAAGAAATACCAGTTAATAGTTTTCCATTTGGCCAAATGAAAGTTGATTTTGATCCATCTTATTGAAAACATTTAGTAAAGTTTTTTTTATCTTTCTAGAGCATAAGAAAAAAAATGACCCCTGAAAGATAAAGTTGCACATTGATGTATTTGTGATCTTATCAATATTGTTATTCTATCTGACAATGCTAATCCAACAATCCAACCTGCTGATCTTGTGCAATTCTTGCCCATGACTTTATTTCACAGGGATACATCCACCTGACATACTAGAGAGGGGTCTTCCTCCAGATATGTTGATATTACATGGATACTAAGGGTTTGTGACCTTTTCATTAATTATACATTTGTAGCCCTTACAAAAATAGAAGTTCCCCTTAATGTGTTCCATTTAAAATACTTACATAGTAATGCTATTTGTTGAAATTTCATGATGATGAAATCACATACTATATATATATATATTTGTATGTTCACATAAATGTGTGTATGCACATATATATATATATATGAAGAGAGAGAGACAGAGACAGGGCAGAGACAGAGAGACACAGAGAGAGACAGAGAGAGAGGAGAGGAGCAAGAATTTAATATAAGAAATATATTCCCAAAATATTATGCATAAACTCTTCTGTACCTAGGAACTTAAAAATCTCTACATTGAATATTTTTGCTTCTTGTTCAAATTTTTAGTCATGTCTGACTCTTTCTGACCCAGTCTGGGGTTTTCTTGACAAAGGTACTGGAGTGGTTTGCCATTTCCATCTCTCTAGCTCATTTTACAGATAATGAAACTGAGGCAAATGGTGTCATATAGTTACTAAATGTCTGAGGCTGAATTTGAACTCAGGAAGATGAGTCAGGCCAAGAACTCTATCTATTGCATCACCTACCCGCCCTTTTTATTTCTTACTCACAATAAATCATTCAAAAGTCTGGTTTTTATTGCTTGGGGGTAGGTGAGGATAAACTTCTATATTTTTCTCCTTTTAAGATAAATATTCAATTATTACTATACTAGTAGTTTATGTCCCTTAACCTATTTCATGATAAAAAAAATTAACAATGTCAACATTTTGCTGTCTCTATAGTAATTTTTTTTTTAATTCTTTGAGGGTAGGGACAATTTCTTTCCTGTCATTGTTTCCCCAGTACCTTGCATTTATCTTAACAGATGATGCTCTGGGGTGGAGCTAAGATGGCGGAGTAGAAAGACTCATGTATGCTAGCTCCGAACCCACAGCCCGTATATTTTCTGCAAGAAGAAATCCCCACAAATTCTGGATCACTGCAAGGCACGGAGAAACACAGTGGAAAAGATTTCCATTCCAGAGAGCCCTGGAGAGCCATTCTCGGGGTCCGTCGCACCCCAGAAAGCGGAGCCCACCCCTAAGCTGCCCTGGCCACGCGGTCCCAGAGGAGCAGATCCGAGCAGGCTTCGGGAACAGAATCTCCACTGCCCACGAAGGTCTCTCTGCCCACAGATGCTACAAGTCAGTGAGAGAGACGTCTGGGCTGGCCGAGAGGGGAGCGGGGTGTCTCCGTGGCTTAGGCCCTCTTGGGAGGAAGCGGTGGAGGCAGCGGCAGAGGCAGTGGTGGCGGCAGTGGTGGCTGGGACTCCCCGAGAAGCCAGGCAGAAGTTCAGGTCTCTGCATAAAGCCCCCGAGGGAACTGAGCCTGGGAGGTGGCCCTGCCCCCACCCACCCCATTACTGAAGGTTTCTGCATAAAGCCCCTGAGGGAACTGTGGCCCTGCTCCCACCCCAGCACCAGAACTTAAGCTCACATTGAATAGCAGCCACACCTGCCACAGAAAGCCCATTTGAATCTCAGACCCCAAGCGATAGCTGGGTGGATCTAGGCAGGGGTGGACAGGAATCTTAGAAGTCAAGTAACTGGCTAGGAAAATGCCCAGAAAAGGGAAGAAAAATAAGACTATAGAAAGCTACTTTGATGGGCTTCAGATGTTCCCGCCTTTCAATTCTGATGATGAGGAAGGTTTCATACCATCAGGGAAAGATGTGGAGGTCGGGGCCTCTGTATCCCAGACATCCCAGAGGGATGTCTGGTGGGCTCAGGCCATGGAAGAGCTCAAAAAGGATTTTGAAAATCAAGTTAGACAGGGGGAGGAAAAACTGGGAAGAGAAATGAAAGAGATGCAAGAAAAGCATGAAAAACAGGTCAATACCTTGGTAAAGGAGACACAAAAAAATGCTGAAGAAAATAACACCTTGAAACATAGGCTCAACTCAATTGGCAAAAGAGGTTCAAAGAGCCAATGAGGAGAAGAATGCTTTCAAAAGTAGAATTAGCCAAATGGAAAAAGAGGTTCAAAAGCTCACTGAAGATAATAGTTCTCTCAAAATTAGAATGGAACAGATGAAGTCTAATGACTTTCTGAGAAACCAAGAAATCACAAAACAAAACCAAAAGAATCAAAAAATGGAAGAGAATGTGAAATATCTCATGGGAAAAACAACTGACCTGGAAAATAGCTCCAGGAGAGACAATTTAAAAATTATGGGACTACCTGAATGCCATGATCAAAAAAAGAGGCTAGACATCATCTTTCATGAAATTATCAAGGAAAACTGCCCTGATATTCTAGAACCACAGGGCAAAATAAATATTGAAGGAATTCATCAATCACCACATGAAAGAGACCTAAAAAGAAACTCCTAGGGACACTGTGGCCAAATTCCATAGTTCCCAGGTCAAGGGGAAAATCTTGCAAGCAGCTAGAAAGAAACAATTCCAGTACTGTGGAAATACAATCAGGATAACCCAAGATCTAGCAGCTTCTACATTAAGGGATCAAAGGGCATGGGATAGGATATTCCAGAAGTCAAAGGAACTAGGACTCAAACCAAGAATCACCTACCCAGCAAAAATGAGTATAATACTTCAGGGGAAAATGTGGTTTTTCAATGAAACAGAGGACTTTCAAGCATTCTTGATGAAAAGACCAGAGCTGAAAAGAAAATTTGACTTTCAAACACAAGAATGAGAAGAAGCCTGAAAAAGAAAACAGCAAAGAGAAGTCATAAGGGACTTACCAAAAGTGAACTGTTTACATTCCTACATGGAAAGACAATATTTGTAACTCTTAAAACTTTTCAGTATCTGCGTAGTTGGTGGGACCACACACACACACACATACACACACACACGTACACACGGGCACGCACACACACATACACACATGCATGCACACACAGAGTGAATTGAATAGTATGGGACCATATCTTAAAAGAAATTAAGGTAAATGGTGAGAGAAAAATGTAGTGGGAGGATAGAGGGTGAAATGGAATGGAGTAAATTATATCTCATTTAAAAGGCAAGCAGGAGACTCTTTAGTGGAGGGAAAAAGAGGAGAGCTGAGAAAAAAACAAGAAGTTTACCCTCATCTCATTTGACTAAAGGAAGGAATAAAATGCACACTCATTTTGGTATGAAAACCTATCTTACAATACAGGAAAGTGGGGGAGAAGGAGATAAGCAATGGGGGTGGGGATGGTGGAAGGGAGGGCAATGGGAGGAGGGAGCAATTTGAAGTCAACACTCAGGGAGGGACAGGATCAAAAGACAGAATAGAAACAATAGGGGGCAGGATAGGATGGAGGGAAATACAGTTAGTCTTACACAACACGACTATTATGGAAGTCATTTGCAAAACGACACAGATAGGGCCTATATTGAATTGCCTGCCTTCTCAAAGGGAATGGGTGGGGAGAGAGGGATGGGGAGAATTTGGAACTCAAAATTTTAGGAACAACTGTTTAGTATTGTTGTTGCTACTAGGAAATAAGACATATAGTTAATGGGGAATAGAAAGTCTTCTGGCCCTACAGGACAAAAGAGAAGATGGGGACAAGAGAAGGGAGGAATGATAGAAAAGAGGGCAGATTGGTGATAGGGAAAATTAGATTGCTTGGTGTATTGGGCTGGGGGGAGGGGAGAAAAGGGGAGAAAATTTGGAACCCAAAATTCTGTGAAAATGAAGGTAAAAAGTTAAATAAATAAATTTTTATTAAAAAAAATAGATGCCCTGTGTGTGTGCTGAATAAAACAAGAAATACCCTGAAAGAGCTATAATATAGCTGCTCCAAACTCCTATTTTATGAAGAAAGAATATCTTAAATTTTCAGAAATCGAGTTTATTGTGTTCCTAGCCTGTTAAGATTTTTTTAATCCTAAACTTAAAAAAAGAAAAAATTGAAACCTTTTATTCTTTTTACATGTAAGAGCAAAGATGATACTAACTACTGTAGACTACTCTTGAAAGAGAAAATAATTGTAAAAATATTTCTTCCTTGGGAAGAAAAAAATATTTCCACTTCCTGAAACAAGGAAAGTAAATGATAATGTACTGCTTTGGGAAGAAATTAGCAAAATTATATCTGTTTTTAGTGGAAGCAAATTAGAAGAAAGGATGAAACTGAAGAGAAGTCATTTCAGGCTACACCTGACTTGTTTACACAAGCTTGACTGAAATGACAGTATCTCCAACCATCATCATTTTCTTGAGAAGTCTAACCAAAGAGGAACAGAAATAAACGTGAGGAAGATGAAAACGTACAGGAATCATGTCGTTAAGTAAGCACACAAATATCTTGGCTAACAGAAGACATGGAAGGGATGAGCAGCACTCATTTTTAGAACAAGAATTGTCATAACAGAAGCCTATAAGCATTCTTTTGCCTCACAAAGAATGAAAAGAATTCAAGTGGAAATCAAGTTTGACAGAGAAATGGTACAAGATCTACTTAGCAACATCTTTTGTAGGAATTTTTACATTAAATTGGAAGTATATGAAATAAATATAAAATACCATTGTTATTATAGGTACTTATTTTCATGGGCAATTATATTAGACAATCCACCTTCAAATACTTCTATCAGTTTGGTGGTTGTGTCATTCTCAGTCATGCCTGAATCTTTTTTTTTTTTTTTTTTTACCTCATTTGGGGTTTTCTTACAAAGATATGGGAATGGTTTGCCATTTCCTTCTCCTGCCCATTTGGTAGATGAGGAAGTTGAAATAAACAAGGTTAAGTGACTTACCCAGGGTCACATAACTAGTAAGTGTCTGAGACTGAATTCGAACTGATAAAGATGAATCTTCCTGATTCCAAGTCCAGGGTTCCATCTACTTGGTCATGTAGCTGTCTCACTCTGCCAAATATATTTAATTCTTCAGTGTATGATATCAACATTGATGCTCCTTTCAAAGATACAGAAAGACTACAACTAATCCCCATTTTTAAAATCCTGACTTCTGTCCTAGTTTTCTTCTAAATTATCCAAAGGACAATCTGTCCAACATCCCTGGGGCACTTTTCTATGAGTACTGATATTACATGAATGTCAGTGGAGCATACCAACTGTTAATCAGTTTTAACCTGCTCTCATCAGATGATTAACCCACCTTTTATGGTTCTATATCTCCTGTATAACATCATTTGCATCACTCTCCTTAAAAAATTCATAATTGATAGCATATTTCAGCCTACTTATTCCAATCATCAGCCTTTTCACTGTCCTTTGGGTGACTAAGCTTTAATTTTTTCTTGGTTTTTTGAATTTCATGAATTTTGGTCATATACCATTTTTGGAAGAACATTGATATTATGAAGGGATGTTTCTAAGAGAAGTACAGGTGTCCCAAAATCAATCCAGTCCACTCTTCCTGTAAATGTTTTATTCATTGCAATGTCAGTCCAAGAAATATGTATGAATGATGTCACAGGTAGAATATAAAATGACTGAGGAAACAAAGTTTCAGCTTCCAAGTAAATTGATTTATTAAGCAATGTATGCCAATTTCATAACAAATCAGGACCAGGCCTTCCTTAGCTTGGCACTGGACTCAAAATAGAGAGGGAGGTATATTTTTATGCATTAAAAACAATTAATCAAATAAGATCACTTAATTAGAAGAAAACAATGGGGTACAAACCAGAAAATCTGATTTCTAGTTGGAGGAAAGCTTAGGGATTTTCCAAGTTGGAAGGGGAAGAGTAAACAGGTACAATTCCCTGAAATCATAAAAAAAAAGGTGTCCTACTCCCCTCAAGTATCTGTGTTCAATTAAGGGAACATAAAAACAATACCTTTGATTGGCCCCAACATGGAGCTAATTTTCAGATAAGACCAATGGGTTACTTGAGATGTATAATTGTGAGAAAACTCCTTGCATTCATCTTCAAATCTGACTGGACTTCCGGTCACCATAACCTAAGTTCTTTTTTAAGGATCTCTAAGCAATAAGTGGAAATGATCTGCTTTCTGGCCACGTAGGGCTAGTTTCAAACAATGCAATAAAATTTTTTTTCACAATTCACATAATTAAATAAAGTTTCTCACAAACAGAAATTAGACTAAACCCATAATTGAATAGAAAGGGAGGGAACCAAATGAAAACCAGAATTGAATCACAAAATAAAGTCCATGCGGTTCCCTCAATTCTCGTAATTCTCTCAATGAGCTAAATATTTGTTTCTATCCAACTGTACAGCTTAGTCTCAACAGTGGGTATTCTCATTCACTTTGCTTTTTCCACTTTGGATAGATAAACTAAATGTTTTCTTTCTTGGTTACCTAATCTACTCCCATTGGTTTCATTATTGTCTCTATATCAATGACTCAGTGATCTACATAAACACTTCTAGTCACTTCTCTGAGTTTCAGTTCCACATCACCTGCCTATTAGTCAACTTAAACTGGATATCACAGAGCCATTCCAAACTCAACATGTACAAACTCAACAGAACTCATGATGTTTTCCCCCAAACACATCCCACGTACAAACCACTCTATTGCTTTTGAAAACACCACATTTCTTCTAGTCTTCTAGGTTTTAAACTTGACATTATCCATAATTTTTAATTCTCACATTCCACACATGTCCAATCAATCCAACTCTTGCAGTTACTACCTCTATAGCTTCTCTCACATCTGACTTTTACCCTTTACTCACAACATCATAACACTGGGCCATGACCTCTTAATAGGTCATCCAGATGATTGGAACAGCCTCTTAATTGGTCTCCTAGACTCAAGTCTCTCGCCATTCTAATTCATCTTCCAAGTAGCTACTGAACTGATTTTTTAAAGTGCACATCTGGACATATTACCCTTTTATCCAATATACTCCCATGACTTCCTATTAATCTTTGATAAAATATAAACTTTAGGTAATTTTTAAAATATTTCATGAGTTAATCTGAACCTATACTTTTTTTTTTAATTTTATTTATTTATTTAATTTTTTACATTCATTTTCACAAATTTTTGGGTTCCAAATTTTCTCCCCTTTTATCCCCTCCCCCCACCTCAATACCCCAAGCAATCTAATTTTCCCTATATCCAATCTACCCTCTCTTCTGTCATCCCTCCCTTCTCTTGTCTCCATCTTCTCTTTTCTCCTGTAGGGCCAGATGACTTTCTATTCCTCATTAACTGTATGTCTTCTTTCCTATTTACAACAACAATATTAAACAGTTGTTCCTAAAACTTTGAGTTCCAAATTCTCCCCATCCCTCCCTCCCCACCCATTCCCTTTGGGACGGCAGGCAATTCAATATAGGCCATATCTGTGTAGTTTTGCAAATGACCTCCCTGATAGTCGTGTTGTGTAAGACTAACTGGATTACCATCCCTCCTAACCTGCCCCTCATTGTTTCTCTTCTGTCTCTTGATCCTGTCCCTCCCCAAGTGTTGACTTCAAATTGCTCCCTCCTCCCTTTGCCCTCCCCTCCATCATCCCCTCCCCTGTGATATCTCCTTCTCCCCCACTTTCTTATACTGTGAGATAGGTTTGCATACCAAAATGAGTGTGCATTTCACTCCTTCGTTTAGTCAAATGTGATGAGGGTAAACTTCTTGTTTTTTTTTTTTTTTTTTTCTCAGCTCTCCTCTTTTTCCCTCCACTAAGAAAAACTCCTACCTGCCTCTTAAATGACATATAGTTACCCCCTTCCCTTTCCCTCTCTTTCCTCCTCCTACATTTCTCTCTCACCATTTACCTTAGTTTCTTTTAAGGTATGGTCCCATCCTATTCAGTTCAATCTGTGCTCTCTATCTCTGTATGTGTGTGCATGTGTGTATGTGTGTGCATGCGTGTACATGTGTATGTGTGGTCCCACCAACTACCCAGATACTGAAAAGTTTTAAGAGTTACAAATATTGTCTTTCCCTGTATGAATGTAAACAGTTCACTTCTGGTAAGTCCCTTAAGACTTCTCTTTGCTGTTTCCTTTTTCATGCTTCTTCTCATTCTTGTGTTTGAAAGTCAAATTTTCTTTTCAGCTCTGGTTTTTTCATTAAGAATGATTAAAAGTCCTCTATTTCATTGAAAGACCATATTTTCCCTTGAAGTATTATACTCAGTTTAGCTGGGTAGGTGATTCTTGGTTTCAGTCCTAGTTCCTTTGCCTTCTGGAATATCCTATTCCACGCCCTTTGATCCCTTAATGTAGAAGCTGCTAGATCTTGGGTTATCCTGATTGTATTTCCACAGTACCGGAATTGTTTCTTTCTAGCTGCTTGCAAGATTTTTTTCCTTGAGCTGGGAGTTCTGGAATTTGGCCACAATGTTCCTAGGAGTTTCTCTTTTTGGATCTCTTTCAGGTGGTGATTGATGGATTCTTTCAATACTTATTTTGCCCTCTGGTTCTAGAATGTCAGGGCAGTTTTTCCTTGATAATTTCATGGAAGATGATGTCTAGGCTCTTTTTTTGATCATGAGTTTCAGGTGGTCCCATAATTTTTAAATTGTCTCTCCTGGATCTATTTTCCAAGTCAGTTGTTTTTCCCATGAGATATTTCACATTCTCTTCCATTTTTTTGTTCTTTTGGTTTTGTTTGGTGATTTCTTGGTTTCTCATAAAGTCATTAGACTCCATCTGTTCCATTCTAATTTTGAGAGAACTATTAAATTCAGTGAGCTTTTGAGCCTCTTTTTCCATTTGGGTAATTCTCCTTTTGAAAGCATTCTTCTCCTCATTGGCTTTTTGAATCTCCTTTGCCAATTGAGTGAGCCTATTTTTCAAGGTGTTAATTTCCTCAGCATTTTTTGGGGTCTGCTTTACCAAGGTATTGACCCATTTTTCATACTTTTGTTGCATCTCTGACATTTCTCTTCCCAGTTTTTCCTCCACCTGTCTAACTTGCTTTTCAAAATCCTTTTTGAGATCTTCCGGGGCCTGAGCCCACCCGCCACCCCCCTGGGGTGTCTGGGGTACTGAGGCCCCGCCCTTCATGTCTTTCCCTGATGGCAAGGATACATCCTCGTCATCAGATCCGAAGGTCGGGATCATTTGCATTTGTTGGAAAAAACTCTCTATAGTCTTATTTTTCTTCCCTTTTCTAGGCATTTTCCCAGCCAGTTACTTGACTTCTGAGATTCCTTTCCACCCCCGCCTGGATCCGCCCAGCTAGTGCTTGGCCTCTGAGATTTAAATGGGCTTTCCTCCTGCCGGCTGTCAATCAGTGAACTTTAGTTCAGGTGCTGGGGTGGGGGCAGGGCCGCCTCCCAGACTCTGATCCCTCAGGGGCTTTATGCAGAGACTTTCAGGAATGGAGCGGTGGGGGCGGGGTGGGGGGCCTGCCTCCCAATCTCAGTTCCCTTGGGGGCTTTGAGCAGAAGCCTTCAGTAATAGAGCGGGGTGGGGGCAGGGCCGTCTCCCAGGCTCAGCTCTGTCAGGTTTTATGCGGGAATCTTCCATAATGAAGATCCTGCCTGCTGTTGGGGGATTCCTGAGTCCTGGGCCGCTGCCGCCTCAGCCGCCGCCCACACCTCTGCCTCCGCCGCTTCCTGCCCCCATCTCTGCCGCCGCGGCTTCCTCCCGAGGGGGCCCGAGTCACGGAGACGCCCTGCTTCCCCTCTCCTCCAGCCTGGCCTTCTCTCTAACTGACCTGTAGCTTCTGTGGGTGGAGGGACTTTCCCGGCACCCGGAGCTTCCGTCTCTGAAGCCTGCTCGGATCAGCTTCTCTGGGGCCGCGGCCAGGGCAGCGCTGGGGGTGGGGTCCACTTTCCGGGGCGCGCCGGACCCTGGGGACGGGTCTCCAGGGCTCCCTGGAACGGAAATCTCTTCCGCTCTGCTTCTGCACCCTTGTATTGACCCACAAGTTATGGGGGACTCTTTTTACATTAATTCTATGGGCTTTTGGTTTCGGAGCTCGTAAACGTGCATCCTTCTACTCCGCCATCTTCTGAACCTATACTTCTAGTTTCATTTACTATTACTCTTTCTCCCACATGATCCAGTCCTATCCACATCCAGATAGACTAAGTGACAAAGTTTTCACACACAGTCATAAATAAACTAGTTTTGGCCCTTTGGGCAAGAGTTACAAAATGAATAGATCAGACATCTAGGTCTTTCAGTGGAGTGCTACAATTGGAGTAAGGAAGACTTGAGTTTAAATCTTTCCTCAGATACTTACTAACTATATGCTCCCTGGTAAGTTATTTAACCTTTTCTCAATTCAGTTTTCTCATGTACAAAATGGAGAATTTGCAGGCTGCAACACACAATGTTCTTGTGAAGAGCAAGATCTACTATGGTTACATATGTAAAGTAGCTTGAAAACCTTAACACACTATTGAAATGCTGGCTATTATTATTAACTGATGTAATTATTAATAGATACTTTTATTAATAGTTACTTTTATTATCCTCCAGTTGAGAGTAGTAGGTCAGTGGAGCTAAGCTGATATTTGAGTGACCTGGGTGGATTATGGGATGACTAGGTAGCATATGCAGCTGAAATTGAATTTAGAAGGTTCTGAAACATTTTGGTGTTATTGCATTTGGGACAGTTTAATCTGTTATCCTGTCTATCTAGAGCACCTCTCAAAATTATGAGTTTCCTCCATTTACATTCCATCTAGTTTGATTGCTCTTCTATTTGTCTTATTAAATGATACTTCTCCAATGATAGGGTATTAGCGACAAAGACATTTGATCCCAAATACTGTGGAATGATGATTTGGTGATTCCACATGGATCTATGAGTTTGCAGTAATTGATAGAGAACATAGTATATTGATGAAATCTTGACATTTATTTTTCTTTCCAATTTTTTGCCTTTTGTCCTGTTTTTATATTCATTCTTGAAATCCTTTGTGCTGATTTTGCTTATATAAGTCACTTGTCAAGTCTTCAGTAAATTTGTATTTTCCTCCAGCACTTTTTACTAATTTTTCAGTGGCTATAATCTTCTTCTATGACATTTTATAAGTGACTTTATTCTTAATTGGCATTACCATTATTACCTTATTTCTGTGGGTTACAAAATTGAAAGTTAGAACCGTATAATGAGTACAGTGTTACATTTGAAATTAGGAAGATCTGAGTTCACATTTTACCTCAGCCCCTTACTAGCTTCTCTATACTCTATAAGTATTTGTAACTTGTCGTTTTTTTTACTCCTAATCTTTTATTGCAACTTATTTTGCATGTTACTTGTCTAATACTATCAATGCCTTAAAGTCACCGAGAATTAAAGTATGTGCTGATTTGACAGAAGGTTAATTTATTTTTTGCACCTGATTTTACTACACTATTCTCTGCAACATATGTTGGCATATGGGTTGCTACTATTTTCATAGTGGTCTTTTTGAAAAATGATTTTAATTTCTTCTTGATTATGTGATGACAAAGGATTCCCTGAATTTATATTTTTTGTTCTCTCTGTACACGACTAAATAAATATGCAATAGATCCTGTATTTGTTTACCCAATGAGAAATTGTGAGTCAATATATTATATTTACCTAAAATTTTGATTCTACCTAAGTTTACAGTGTGGGTGCTAAAATTTATATGATTCAGCTCTTCTAACATTATATCCACATAACTAACATTATGTCCATTATATTCACTGAAAAACGTTGTTACATTTCCAGTATTAACAGCTAAATTCATGTCATAGACTGTTTAAAACCTCCAGAATTTTGAGTGCTTTCTATTTCCTTCTCTGCTACCCTTTCACTGTCACTACAGATGCAAGAGGAAGATACTTAGAACTAAGTATAATAGTGTATTTTTGTATACTTCATGCACTACCATAAATTTATCACCAGTTAGGTCTTCAGTAGGGCCAGTCTAATGATGGACTTCTCTATACTTAGCTATGCTGGGCCTTGGTAAACCTTCATAGATTGATTTGTAGACCATATTCAAAGCCTAGTTTCTCTTTTTCTCCAGAGACTATGAAAACATGAGACATTGAAATGTTATTTTGTTAAAAAAGATAAAATAAATCCACAAAAGTCTGCATATTACTAATCATAATTTGAATAAATTGTCGGTTAATAGAATTCATTATAACAATAACAAAATACTTGAAATATGTGAAAATGCCTACCAAAAATGCAGATCTTTTCTAGATACAAATAAATTTAAAATATATAAAATAAGATATAATGAATTGTGTGGCCCTTAAATATTAATGACTATATTATATTAATGCAAGATAATAATATCCACAGTAGTACCCAAGATTTAATACTATATAGAGTAAAACCCACAAAATGATGCTTTGCAGAATTAGAGAAGATAGTACAAAAAATTAATGGAATAAAAAAGTCAAAAATATTAAGTGTAAGTATGAAAAAGTAGGAAGAAAGGAATTATGATATCAACAGATTAAAAAAAATGACATTTTCATTACTATTTCACAATGGATAAAAATTATCAAAACTATTACTAATAAAATTGAAACTGCTATATAGACTAAAGAAATAGACACAACAAGCAGAATGTATAACTAAATGCAGGTAGTCATGTAGTGATTGATGAACTAAAGAACACAAATTAATTATTCAGTAAATCACTGGATGTGTATAACTTTTACAAAACTAAATATTGTACCATGAAAGAACAAGGGATTTGGATTCAGGGGACTGAGTTCAAATCCGAGCTCTATGCGTTATGCTCATATGACTTTGGAATAAATTACGACTCCTTCCTGAACTTTAGTTTTCTCTATTATAAAATAAATGAGTTGAATGATATGATCTTTATGGTTCTTTTAAGCTTTAAATTGATGAGGAATTGTAGAGTTCTCTAATAACTCAAATCTTATCCCTAATATAGGTCCCATTTTGAAAAATCTAATATTTTTCCAGTGATGATCTATGGTTTCAAGTCATAGAACACTATTTGAAAATATGATTAAAGGATCTGAAAATAAATCGATGGTATTAAAGCTTCAAGCATATGAGATTTTCTAAGCAGGAGATGAAAAAAATGACATATGACTTAATCATCATCTTTAAGTAAATAAATGTCTTTCACAGAAAAGATAATAAACAAGGTCTCTTAATTCCTACTGAAGAGAGAACAAGATTCTTCATCATAGGATTTTGCAGGAAGATTGTTAAGACATTGTATTGGACCAATAGTGGAATCTGTCCTATATGCTTTAGCTGAGATCCTTAAAAAAACAAAAGAGAACAGGAAAGCTTCTTTTTAGTTTGAGATGTATTAAATCTTGTTCTCTTTCCCTAAAATTTAGGAGGATGAAGTTAATGTTCTCTTTTTTTCCTAAGTGCTGACTTTAGCTTAGAAAGTGACAATCCTCCATCATCTGCTACATATCTAATATCTTCATGAGAGCCTCAGATCATGAAACTATGCAAGTTTCATATTAATTGCTTCACCACAATGATTAGTTTAATATCAAATTGAAATCTGTAAGTCATAAACAAATTATTATTGTAATTACCTCATATAAATATTTATTAATTAATCTTCCCCCCATCAACTTATTGCACTCGTTTAAACAATACAGGCTCAATAACAAACTATGAAAAGATTGCTCATTATTTTTCTGCAGCGTTTTAGAAGTCATGAAACATATGTGATAATACGTAGATTATACATTTTCAAATTTCAGGATGAATTCAGAACTGAATGGCTTCTTCACATGCAGATTTGAGAACTCAGTAGCTGGTTAACATTAGACAATAGAAGATATGAAGCGTCTTATGAATTGGAATATTTTCATAGGGACAATGGATAAATGGTGACAGTAATAGGAAAGAGCTGAGGTACTTTGGTTTTAACAAGAAAATTTGGAACTTTCAACAGATAATAAAAGGATATAGAGAAAGATTTGCTCTGCATTTCTACCTGAGCAAAGGGGCAAATAACTAAGTTGAGACTAGGTGGGGCACAAAAATGTGTCTTAGATATGCTTGATAAGGAATAAGGATGTATTTCATTTTTAACTCATGATTGAATATTGCATCTTTTGTCTGAGATAATTTGAAAGGAGTACAATGAAGACCAAGAAACCCTAGTAGTTTTGTGATTTATTTCTTTTTGTGTTTTGTTAAATGTGACTGATTATGGCAGAAGGAACTATTTGATTTTACAAATTGGTTTATATTTGGAGTTTGGGATACCATTTTTATCATTAGTGACTATACTGCATACCTAGTTTGATAAGGATTATAACAGTTATTTCTCTCTGTTTAGGATCCTCAGACTGGATAATCTATTTAGTAATATCTTTTCTGCAGTAATACCACTTCAGTCTGGATGTTCCTACTGACCTGATGGGTGAAGGCCATCTGTACAGAATCTTCTCCAAAGTCCTGCTGGTAAGAGGATATTGTAAGGATCCAGGGTAAACCAAAGAAAAAGATCTGTTTGTTATTACTAATGTTTTTGATATCCAGAATCTACAACCTGATTTCCTGAAAAAATATGATGATACAAGGCAGGCAAGAGAAAGAATGAAGGATGATATAAAGACCATGATTTTGGAGCTGCCAGATTTTTTTCTGTTGGTTTTGTCACCTCAAATATTTTGTGCTTTTAGTAAATATACTGTGGTTCTACACTGTAGATAATACTTAGACCTACACTGTAGGAATGTATGGACAGCCCTTTTTTATGTTCAATTCTGTGAAAAGTGTTTCTTTCACACATGACTGAAGTAATGAAGCCCAGTCTACTGAGCCAACTGGGATATAGTAATATTTAACTTGGAGTGCAAATAACTAATGCCTGGCAAAAAACATGCAGTAATTTGGTTGTCTAGGTCTTCAAAATACACCATGTAGCACTGGGTCACAAATGAGGGAAATGTGTACTACAGTGTCTAAGTCTGCTTCCCATCAATATAGGGATAGTCTCCTCTTTGAACCCAGATGCTGGCAAATTTATCTACTTCTGACAAATTAGTTAAAGTGGGTTTTGATGTATAACAAAGCTGAAAACTACTAGGAGAATAGCAATATTATTACTGCTATGCAGATACAAGCTTGATTTTAAGCATTCTCTATCCATACCTTGTAACAGAGTTAGGCTGATCCCAGGGCACAGATGGAACACTTCCCATTAAAATGTCTCTGCTGATACTATACCATCAAATAGACAATATGTCTAGGCAGCATCTCCAATCACTGTGTTCCCATTGGCTCTCCTCCTTGCTATCCCTCCAAACTTCTATCTCATAGAATCCCATATTTCTTTAAATTTCAACTCAAGTACCACATCTTTTAAGAGTCCATCCTGACCTGGTTCTAGCTTCTCCTCTAAGGCTTGCTTTCCACTTACTCTATTTTATCTTGTGTTTACCAATTGTGTATATTATCCCTCCAATAAAAAAAAAAAAACCTGCTTTTTTTTACATTTTTTTTTTGTACAGCCCACACTAAGTACCATTTCACACATAGAGGGCACATAGTAAGTACTTATTGATTGACTGCTTCACTGACCAACTGGTCGCTGTGTGTGATCCCTACCTGTTGATCAGATTGCCTCTATAAGAAAAAAAATGGAACATGACTAAATCAAGCAGGGTCATTTTAAAAAAGAAAATTAATGAAAAAGGCAAAACTAAGACAGCAAGTGGAAGTTGAAAGACTATTCAACTTGGGGTTAGAACTAAATTTCCTAACATATATAAATCACTTAATTCATTTGAATCTTAGTATTTTCATCTGTAAAATGGGCATTATAGTATTTATAACAACTCATTTGAATGCGACATTTTGAAGTTTACAAAGTACTTTGTAAGCCAGAACAATGATCAATATTCTTATTTCACAAATCTGAAAACTTAGGAACAAGGGATCTATGGAGCTGGAACTCTAAGGCAATTATTTTGCTTCTAAGATAAGAATTCTTCCCACTACTGATTCAGAGAATTTTGGAATATCAGAATTGGAACAGATCTTAAAGGTCTAGTCACAGGCAGCCATAAGTAATCACAAATCAATTCTATGACACATCAGATCAATAGTCTAGGGACTTTCAATGAAAGAGAATTTCCCATCTTCCCACTTAAATCTATTTTGTGATAGTTCTAGGAAGGAATGCTTGGAAAGTAGCTTATTTTTCATGACATAAAATTTAATTTTCTTTCTCAGCAATTTCTATCCTTTGTTTTTTTTTTTTATTCTTTCTTTTGACTGTGGTCAGAGTTAAGTGCAAGTCCCTTTCCCTGTGAGAAATTTTCAGATATTTTCAGATAGCTATCATGCCCCTGCTAAGTTGTTCCTTCTAAACATCCTCAATACCTTGGACAGACTCTCTGATTGTCATATAGACTCAAAGTCTATTAGGAAGGAAATGCTTTCTAATCCTCACAGACTCTAGAATGTGATATCATGGTGCTAACAGTGATGACCATGACTATGATGGTGGTGGTGGTGATATATCAGATATTTTTTGCTTATTTTGATATCTTTGCTATTATCTTCTTTCCTGAGTAAATAACCCATGTTGAGAGGCTCCCCAGTATGTCACAACAAGTTGTAGAGAGCAGTTTTAGGGAAGATGCAAAGAAAACCTTCCAAATGATTAAAGGGTTGTATCAGTAAGTGGAGAATTTCCACAAGAAATAATCACAAAGAGGCTGGATGAACATCAGATTTTTGTAGAGGGTTTTGTTGTTTTTGTTTCCTTGTAGACATTGAGCTACCTGGCTTCTGAGGAAAATTCCAAATCAAAGTTTCTGTGGTCTTTTGGGGAGGCAGGGCATGGAGAGAGGGGTGTAATAACTTGGAGATGAGAGATAAATTAAGTTTTGAGAAGTTGGAGGGAATTGAGTATCATTCAAATACTTTTGTTCAAGTTTATGCCTTGTTTATGACATAATTATATATCAAGTTAAATCTTTAAATGTTCTGTAGCAAGTATTTTAGATTACCTGGATAACATATCATTAGTGACACAACTTCTCAATAACCTCCAAGAAATCAAAGAAATGAACTAACACTTTGATACTCAGATACATTGATGAGATGGTATAAGCCCACATAGGCAAACTGTCCATTGGTTGACATGACAGAGAAGTTCATATGATAGAAAAGGAGACTGCTTTCCTGTAGATTTCAGTAACTATCTTGTTACATACTGTGAAGAAAGCAGAGGCCTACACTATTGCTAGTGTCATTCCCTTTATTCATTAATTCAGTCTTTCAGCCAGATTTTTATGTGAGTGCTATAGCACCAATGTGATATTCACAGCACCCATGGCAGCCATGAACATACAACAGACTCTCCACATGGAAGACAGAACCAAACCATTTATTCAGACACCAGAAAGCTATATGCATCATAGTAACAAAGACATCTATACAAAGTAACAATATAGAGGACGACACCATCCCCAAGCCTTCCCCCTGCTAGGCTTCCCACAAACCAGCTCCATTAAACAAATCACAAACAGGATCCCTTAAACAAAATTCCCTTCTTACACTCACAGCCAGTGATTGATTTACCTGTATCCTTCAGTTTTGACTGCTCTCTTTCTAATTTCCTCTCAGCTGTGCTCTAGCTTCACCTCTTCCTATTCTACCTTTTCTGTTCCACTCATTCCACAAACTCCTCCCACCATGTGACTCAGACTCATGTCACTCATGCTTCCATGTGACTCAAGCAGGTCACATGGGCCTATTAATGAATATGAAATATCTATCCATTTAAATTACCATTACAAGTATCCACTTTAATTATTAAAAAAACATATAAAAGACATTTCCCTAAAGATCTTTTCTTTAAATATTTTGTAATTTGTGATATTTCATTTAACAGAAATTTTTCAAAGATTTTTAAGACTCATTAACAATTACATTTTATTCCTTTCCCATCTAATTTCCCCATTGATAAATGATCAAAGGATATGAATAGGCAATTTTGGAAGTGGAAGATAATAATCCCACAAAACATCAAGAAACAATTTAAAAAGAAAACCAAAAGAATGAAGCAAAACAAAAGAAAATGTGAAATATCTCATTGGACAAAAAAACAACCTAGAAAATATTTCTAGAGATACAATTTAAAATTTATTAGACTATGTGAAAGTCATGATTAAAAGTTCATGTTTCAAGAAATTCTAAAGGAAAACTGTCCTGACATCTTAGATCCAAAAGGTAATTTAGAAATTGAAAGAATCCACCAATCACCTCTTGAAAGAGATACTCACATGATAAGTCCCAAGAGTATTATAGCCAAATTCCAGAACTGCCTGGTCAAGGAGAAAATATTGGAAACACCCAGAAAAAAAAACAAATAAACATTGAAATATAACAGAGTCATAACCACGATCACAGAGTACTTAACAATTTCCACTTTAAAGAAGCAGAGGGCTTGAAATTTCATACTCTGGAAGGCAAATGTAGTAGTTTTATAGTCAAGGATTACCCACCCAGAAAAAAATGAGTATAATCTTTGGTGGGGAGGGATAGGTATTTATTGAAATAGAAGGCTTTCAAATATTCCTCATGAAAAGACCTGAAATGAAAAGGAATTTGACATTCAAACATAAGAATCAAGAGAAACATAAAGAGATAAACATAAAATACAAATCAAGAGAAATTCAATAAAGTTAAAACGTTTACATTCCTGTATGGGAAGATAATACATGCAACTCCTAAGAGCTTTAACATTATTAGGGCAATTGCAAGCAATCTATATAAACAGAGAACATGGGTTCAAGCTGATTATGTTGGGATGATCTGGAAAAAAGGAAGAAATGAAGGGTTGAGAAAGAGCAATGCAGTGGGAAAATGGGGAAAGGAGAGATAAAGGAGAGATAGAATGGGGAGATTTATGTTACATAAAAAGAAATACAGGAAGGATCTCACAATGGTAGGAGAAGTGGAGGAACGGAATTTGAACCTCACTCTCATCAGACTTGGTTCAAAGAGGGAAGTGTTTATATATATATATATATATATGTGTGTGTGTGTGTGTGTGTGTGTGTGTGTGTGTGTGTGTGTGAGTGTTCAGTTGCATATGGAAATTTATCATACCCAACAGGGAAATGGGAGGGGAAAGAGATAAGAGAAAGGAGGAGGGATGATAAAATGGAGGATGGAGTAAAGGAGGCAGAAGCAAAACAGACTTTTGAGCAAGGATATGATGAAAAGAGAGAGAAAGATATGGAGAAGAAAATAGGATGTAGAAAAATATACAGTTACTAATCATAACTGTGAATGTGAACAGAATGAACTTACCCATCTTCTCTTGTCTCCAAATGGAAGTGGATAGCAACCTGAACTAGAAATTAGAAATCCACAATATATTGTTTACAAGAGACATACTTGAAATAGAAAGACATACATATAGGTAAAATAACATGCTGGGAGAAGAATTCATTACACTTTAACTGAGGTAAAAAGGCAGGGTCAACAATCATGATCTCAGACAAAGCAAAAACAAAAATGGACCAAATTATAAGAGATAATCAAGGAAACTATTTTTGCTAAAAGGTATCATAGGCAACAAAGTAATATCAAAAAATATTGCAGTAAGTTTCTATGATAAAGATCTCATTTCTCAAATATGTAGAGAACAGAGTCAAATTTATAAAATAAAGGCTATTCCCCAATTGATAAATGGTCAAAGAGTACAAACAGGAGATTTTCAGAAGAAAAAATAAGGGCTACCTATGGTCATATAAAAATGTTCTAAAGCACTATTGAATAATGAAATGCTGATTAAAGTGACTCCAAAGTACCCCCTTACACCCTTCAGTAATGAAAAATGCTGAATGGCATGAGGGATGAGGGAAATAGGTATACTAATGAATTATTGGTGGAATTATGAACTGTTCCAACATTTGTGCTGAGTGTTTTGCAACTATGCCCAAAGGGATATAGAAGAACTGTATATATTCTGAACCAGAAATGCCACTGTTGGGTTTGTACCCCAAAGAGATGAAGGAAAAAGGAAAAAGACCTACATATATAGGACTATTTGTAGTAGCTTTTTTGTGCTGGCAAAGAATTGGAGACTGAGATGATGCCCATCAATAGGGGATAGTTGAACAATTTGTGTTGTAGGATTGTGATCGACTACTATTGTGCTATAAGTAACAAGGAGGATGCTTTCAGACCAAAAAATGGGGAAAACATATGAACTGATGTGGAGTAAAGTGAACAGAGCCAGGAACACTGTACACTGTAACAGCTATATTATAATGGTGATTAGCTGAGAAGGACAGCTACTCACAGGTTGAATGATTCAAGACAATTACAAAGGAATTATGTTGATAAGTGCTGTCCATTTCCAAAGAGAGGACTAATGGATACTGAATGCAAGAAGTACACTTTTCTCACTTTGTTTTTGTTCCTTTTTTGTGACATGGTTAATATAGAAATACGTTTTGCATGATTTCACATATGTAATTGATATTATTTTGTTCGCTTTCTCAATGGGATGCAGAAAAGTAGGAGGGAAGGAGAGAATTCAAAACTCTTTTTTTATTTTAAAAGTAAATAATAAAAAATTTAAAGGGTTATAAATAATGTTCCATTAATTATGGGTTTATATACCTGTGGTCTAACATTCACTAAATCTTTGTGAAATATAACCCAAACATTTGTTAATAAGGTGGCTTTTGGATCTTCATAGCCATGAAACTGAATAGAAGGTATAGATAATATGACATTCTATTGTTGGTTGATTGAAAAGAAAAGTATTTGCATCCTTAGAGTGAAGTGAAGCCTTAAAGGTTACCTTCCATCAATATGCATCCCATAGATATTTCAAGATCCTACAAGATTTCCAGATAGGTGAAACCTCAGAGAATACTTTGTTAAATGATCCTGTAGCTGTCAATATTAAATCATGCATAAAATAAAGAGAAATATGCACACTACAATATTCACTGCTCTCAAAGATATTTTGTGCAGTGTTCAACTAGAAGAGAAATTCCATATTAAGACTTTTTAACCAAGGATCTGTGAACTTCTTTTAATATACTGATAACTGTATTTTTACATAATTGTTTTCCTGTGTTATCTTATACAATATGTTTTCTGTATTTAGAATCATTATTCTGATAGAGTGACCATAGACTTCTTCAGTCCTCCACCAGGATCCAAGACACAAAAAGGTAAACAGCACCTGTTGTAGATGGTGAAGTTTTCCATGAACTTTGAATGGCATCATTACATCAAGCCTCTGAATATTACAGTTCTTCTTCAAAGAAATTAATGACCACTCAAGAGTGTGATCTAATAACCTATTCACAGAAAACACAAGCTGATGAATAATGTATGTTGTTCAGATTACAAAATTAATTCAGATATAAAATTCACCGAATTATTCCAGCAGAAAAACAGAGAAAAAAAAGAAAGGAAGAAAGAAAGAGAGAATTGCAAAAGACACTGTAAATATAATGAGTTGGTAACAGAACTTAATAAGAGGGGAAAAGTGGGCTGCATTGCATTCATGAAACTGAGCAGTATGTTCAGTGTTCCATAACTGTTCTTTGCTGCCTAAGTCCATCTTTTAAAAACTAATATTCTCCCAGTGGTGCTATATGGTTGTGAATCATGGAACATCATGTTCTCAGAAGAAAGAAAATCACAGACAGTGGGAAATGGAAAAATGAATGGTGGGTTGTGGAATATTAGCAGCAATGACTTACACATGAAAAGTGGCATAAAAGACATCAACCATGACATATATGACTAGAAAAGGTCATGTAGCATGAACAGGGGATAATAGATAGATAGCTTGAATGTTATACTTGTATCTATGGAATATTAAAAGACCCAGAGGAAGGCCTTTAGTGTATTCGAGGGGACTACTGTGGTAAATTTAAAGAAGACCATGAATTAGAATTCTACTGTGTGAGGGAAAATTGGATGGCCTGTTTATTGTACAGGTGTAAGGAATATTTATGCTGATAGGATCAAAGATGCATTGGAAATACTAGGAATCATGATGTCTATACATAAATTAGTGCCTTCAAAACTTTTAAGGATAAATGGTTTTCTTGTCACTCCAGGATTTTTCTGAATTCTTTTGGGATTAATTTCCTACACTTGAGAACATAGTATTTCAAGTTTGCATTTATTTTGATTTGAAAAAAAAATTGAAGGAATTTTTACAGAGACTTTTAGTTATTTTGAATTGTAAATCCAATTATATATGGGCTCTTTTTCTCTTTATTTGATTTCTTTGGGGGCACAGACCTAATAGCAGTATCATTGGATCAAAGGACATGCAATTTAGTATGTTTTTGTGTATAATTTCAAATTTCTTCCTAGAATGACTAATCCAGTTCACAGTTCTGCCAAATGTGAAATTATGTGCCTGTTTTCCTGCAGCATCTCTAACATTTGTCACTTTTTTTTTCAAATTTGTCATTCTGATGGATGTAAGGTGAAACCTCAGACTTGCTTTAATTTAAATTTCTCTGATCATCATTAATTTGGTAGCAATGTTTCTTATACAATGAATATCTTGATTTTCTTCCCTTGAACGGCCAGTTATTATTTGATCAAATCATTTGGAGAGTGACTTTTGTTATTATAAATTTGACTTCATTTCTTACATACTTTGGAAATTATAGACTTATCAGAGAAACTTTCTGCAAATATTTTCCCCTATTCACTATTTCCTTTCCAATCTTAATTGCATTGAATTTGGGCAAAAAGAGTGGTGGTGAAGTATTGTAATCAAATGGATCTTTTTTATCTAGTCATGGGAGGGACCGAGGTAGTCTAAAATGCTTCCTCCAATTCTACTTTCTTGGCAAGAATCTCAAATGAGGAATGTTTCTGCAAAATAAAAATATGTTACTTTGTATTTGATACCATTTGTTGAATGAATGTATAAATTGAATAATTTTCATTATCACTAATATATATGTCATTTAATGAGTCTCTAAATATCGATTTAATCTCACATATAACAACTGTTATGAGAATAATTCACGTTTATGATGCATTGCTGAGTCTATGTTTCAAAGGATAATATATATTCCATAAAACAATATTTATGGTTTCCAAAGCCTTGAGAATGATTATCAACAAGAGGACGTTATGGGGCACAGAGTAAGTGTAGGTAAAATGCCAAACAAAAACAATAAATTATGAAGAATTAGAATAACAAATTTCATTAAAGAAATATGAATAAAATAGAAGATTCTGTAATTATATGGTGAGAGGAAGAGGTGGGCAAATTAGGTGATGGGCAGATAATGGGTCCCATTTTAAACTAAGGATGTCAAGAAAAAGTAAGGAAGTCCAAGGATTTTATGGAGTTGGCTCATATTTGGTTATGAGAATCAAGTGTGAAATGTGATTATTTATACCTCAGAAATAGACAAATACTACAAATCTAAGATTTTGTGGATTGTCTAGATATAAAAAATGGTGGAGAAAATGTTAATAAAACAAATTAAATTTTAAAGGGTATTGCATGCACATTTTTTTGAGGAATTGTTGTTCAGAAAGCTTCATGGTATGTTGAGTGGAGTAATCTTATTGGAAGACATGTATAAGTGTCCCAAAGGATGGCCTGATATGGATATGGTATGATTTCATCAGTGGAAGTAGGGCCCATATGAAGGATATCATAGATCACTTTGAGTATTAAATATTTGTACTAATAATGATAAAAACTAACATTACAATATAAAACAAGCACAATTTATTTGAAGGTCTATAACAATGTATTTCATGTAGAGGAAAATGTCAAAAGAAGAAAAAAACTCAGGATCTAATTAGGATTTATGATCTATATAACGTGAAGTTATGGAACAGTAATTCACCAAAGCCTATCTCAAAAAGCAAGTCAAGCACTTCTGAAAACTTTCAACTCTTAAAGGTCATTATGAAATAATTTTCTGTTATGATCTAGTCCACTACAATTAATAGTTAGGAGATATTTTGTTATTTAACAGAATATTTTACTATCTTCCATTTTCATTTATTGCTGCTAATTAGAAAGGCATTGGAGTTAAAGGGAAAATGAAATCTTTTTTTTTTTGTTTGGGGAAAATGTACTAAATTAGAATGCAAAAATAATTCAAACTTTTAAGCCAATCAATCAATATTCATTTATTAAATATCTACTGTGTGCTAGATATTTGGTCAT
Source organism: Bettongia penicillata ogilbyi (assembly GCA_023548195.1). NCBI lineage: Eukaryota > Metazoa > Chordata > Mammalia > Diprotodontia > Potoroidae > Bettongia > Bettongia penicillata. The sequence continues at coordinate 1,054,846 of JAJHZJ010000767.1, forward strand.
TAAATACTCAATAAAGTTTTGCCTTATGTCTCACTTAATGTCAACTAACTTACATAATAAGTATAACATGAAATTGTATGATACCAGAGAATCTAGCCCAAAAATGTACAAATGGTCACAAGTAGTGATAACACTGAAATTCTGATCAGCAGAAATGGAAAATTGAAATTTCTTCTTCCTAAAATAAGATTATCTTGCTCCCTTAACTCAGCCTGTTTTGAACATTGTTTCCATCAGTGCTCAGCTGTGTTGAGGAAGGACATAGAATTAGTAGAAATTATGACTAAATTGTCACTATTATATATTATGAAGGAATGTGTTTCTATCAAAGCAAAATAAATAAAATAACATCATCTACTCTTTGTAAGATAGCATGTGAGGTACTGGGAAAATATGAAGACTGTTACAATATAGACACTCTCCTTAATGTATGGCACAGCTCTGAATTAAGGAGAGAAAAAAATATTTATGCATATGCAAATGCACGCATGCATATGGTGTATGGAGTGTCCAGGGAGGACTAGCATCTCTGGTGTGAGGGCATGCTGAGCCCTTTTTGAGCTCACCTACCTTTAATTATCTACCTTCACCTAACTCTCACTTGAGGCTCCAAGAAGCTGTAGCATGAGCAGCAGCTACATTCCAGTAAAATGTCTTAGAAGATGGGCTAAATCAGATTGGGGGCTACTGATAGGCTTTAAACCTCTGGTAAATTAGGAGGATACCCACTCAAAGCATGTGGAGACTTTCCCCAGTGGAATGGGTTGATTTTTCCAATGACCATGAAGACAGCTGAAGCAGGTGCTGTAGAACTCTTAGAGCTTTGTTGAGCATTAAAGATGCCATGGTCATTCACTGAATCTCAAGCCATTTCCCATCATCTTGACTCTTCCTTACCCCAGCTTCAGTGACACAGGAAGAGAGAGTGAAGTTGATAACTTTGTGCAAGTTTGCTTCACTTAAATCTAATTCATACAAAAGTCATCACCCTTGATGTTATTGGTCCTCTTTGAAAAAGAACAAGAAGCAACATATGTATGTATGTATATGTGTGCATCATACATATATATATATACATTATATGCATAGATGCATATACTATGCACATAAATGAATATTTATGTGTTATATACATATATACATATCCATATGAAGGCTGCATGGGAAGTTTTGAATTGAAAAAATCTATATTGAATAATAAAGATAATTTAAGGTTTCAACATGTATACAGGGCATTACAAGTGGAGAGGTTTTGGGGGAGAGATGACATTGAATAAAGATGGTAATTGATGAAAAGTCAGGCTAATTTGATTAACCTAACGTGTTTCTTCCTCCGAGTGTGTCGAAGACATGAGGATTATACAATTTAATATTTGTCTCTGTGTGTTTTTAGCATTTGTTTTTATCACAATTTGACTTAACCAGTTGGTTAAGGTACCAGTTTAGACTACAATCCTTGCTGAAGTTTATTGAATTTTAGATGTTTTGTGTATGAATTGTGGAAAATATTTTTAATGATTTTTAAACTCCTAGATAACATACAGTGTGAATTATAAAAAAGCAATCTTTTGTCATTAAATACTCTTAGGAAAGCATTCCTACAAGGGCATTCCTTAAGGTTGACTTACTACATAAACATTACTTGTTGGGTCAATCTTCTCTCTATGTGGTGATGCATCAAATCATGGATGTATAGAAGGTGAATTAGAAGAAATTTAATCTAAGATTCATATTTTAAGGCTCAGATAAGTAGACTGAGTTACTCAAAGGCATAATTTGAGTTATGGTTAGAGAGTGATACTGCTCTAAGCAAGACGTTTCTGTAAAATGTGTAACAATCAGTTCTCTAAAAAAATTGATGCATTCATGACACACTTCTAAATTTAACCTGTATTATAAATATTGTCTCTATCACTTTCTTAAATATAGACAATAACAAAAAAAATTAAGCTCTCATTCATAGCATTTTTAAAAATTTCAAAAGTTCATGTTCATGTTGCTTATGTTGAAAATTTAGCAATCTGATCTTCCAAGTCAGTTCCAGTTTACTCCAGCATACCCCAATTGTTAGGATAGTTTTAGACTCATATAATTAGAGAATTCTTATTCCACATAATTCACTCATAAAGACATTACTATATCCCAGAATATTTTATGAAATGAGATGAGGGAACGAGTTCTGAACAGCTAGGTCATGTACTAATGGCATTTGAGTCAGAGGCACATACATAGGCTAATGGGATTTTGCCGACTGTAGGACTCTGTCCAAGTTACTTGACCTTTGAACTTTAGTTTCCTCATTTGAAAAATAGATATAATAGCCACTGCAGTACCTACTTCAGAGGGATCTTGTAAGGAATGAATTTTAAATACACACACATACATATTTGTGTGTATGTATGTTTGTACTTATATGAAAATTTATATTATTTATTATACATTATGTTATATATGGTTTATGACCTGTCAAATCAATTATATATAGTACATTGCATAAATTGAAATGCTATGTTATATCATTATAATAATTATGATTATAGGCTCATGGGTATGGTGGGGAGAGGAATTTAGCGAGGATGGAGAAGAGTAAGGAAATAAGAACAAAAAAAGAGAAAGTTAATCCGTAGTTAGTCTTGCATGACCCAAAAAAGGGAAGATTTTATCTTATTAAATGATGATAAATGTATGTATGTAATTATGACATGTATTCATGGGTGACAATACAAAGAGGAAGTTTATAGCTGGCATACATATATATATATAATATATAATCTGCATATATATTATATATATGATTTGAAATCTTGCCTAAATTTTCAAATAGTATTTAATTTCCCCCCCAATTACATGTCAAGGTAATTTTTAGTATTGATTTTTGCCAGATTTTGAGGTCCAGATATTTCTCTTTCTTCCCTCCCTGCCCTCCCCTCTTCCAAAAATGGTAGGCAATTTATTGTAGATTATACATGTGTTATCATGTAAAACATATTTTAATATTAGTCATAGTTGTGAAAGAAGAAACAGATTAAAGAAAAAACGCAAAAATCATGAAAGTAAGTTTTTCCAGGTTTTTCTTAAATACGCCTGCTCATCATTTCTTATTGTACAACAGTATTCCATTATCTTCATATTCCGCAATTTGTTCAGCCATTCCCCAATCAATGGGCCTCCACTCAATTTCCAATATTTTGCCATCAAGAATAGGGGTGCAATTTTTTTGCACATATAGGTCCTTTTCCCTTTTGTATGCCCCCTTTGGGGTACCAATCTAGTATTGCTGGATCAAAGGATATGCACAGTTTTGTTGCCCTTTGGGCATAGTTTCAAATTGCTATCCATAATGGTTGGATCAGTTCACAACTCCTCGAGCAGTGCATCAATGTTCCAATTTTCCAACACCATCTCCAACATTTATCTTTTTATGTTTTTGTCATATTAGCCAATCTGATAGAAGTGAGGTGGTATCTCAGAGCTGTTTTAATTTGCTTTTCTCCAATCAAAAGTAATTTAAAGAACTTCTTTATATGCCATAGATAGCTTTAATTTCTTCATCTGAAACCTGCTCATATCCTTTACCCATTTATCATTTGAGGAATGACTTCTATTATTATAAATTTGACTCAGTTCTCCATATATTTGAGAAATGAGATCTTTATCAAAGACATTTGTAAAAAAATTTTCCCCAGTTTTCTGCTTTCTTTCTAGTCATGGTTGCAGTGGTTTTATTTGTATGAAAACTTTTTAATTTAATATAATCAAAATTAGAGAAATTATTGAGATTAAAATATATCAAAGAACATATAAAAGTACTGAGCTCTTCAGCTGGGAGTGAGATAAAATACTTCAGTTCAGCCAAGAAGGGAGGGAATGGTACTATCAAGGCAAGTTTGCACTCTAATTTTGCAAATGCTGGACTTCAAAGACCTGAAACAATACAGCTAACCAATAATGTTGGTGATTCTTGAAGCTTCTGTCAGACTTTGTACCTGCCTTTTGTGGACTTTATCCTTCCCATCAGTTTCTCTGCTTGATTTTGACTCCAGGAACATCATGACTCCCTGGAATAAGGTCAGGAAGAAATTCCATCATAATGGAGATTGATTCAGTTTCAGATACTCAATACTGCCACAGAAATTCAATTGCCTCTCTCCTCTGATTGAAGGGATGGAGGTTGGATCAGTGAACTCCTTACAAAGCCTCCCCTTCTAGAGGGCTCAGAATTTTCTCATTAATTTTATTTCTCATTAGCTGTTCTGCTTGGTTTTCACTCCTTGAACATGCTTCTGTGGGTTGCTCTCTGGCATCTAATCCTCTTCCCTTCCCAGCTTTTCAGCTTCCATTTCTGTATTTTCTTCCCTCTTTAGAGTATAAACACCTTGAAACCAGGGCTCTCCTTTTTGCTTTTTTTTCTTCTTATTTTTATGTCCAGAACTTAGCATAGTGCCAAACACATAATGGGTGATCAATGACTATTGACTGTTGACTAGTGTTCCCAATAACCTGAAATAAGTCCCTTATACTGAAACAAAGCATTATCCTCTGCTTTCTCTCAGGCAATCTGTGGTCATATTTCTTTATTTCTTCTTTATTTCATATTTCTTTACAGGACATAAGAATTTCCTTTGGGGAAAAAACACCACAAAATTGGGCAGAAACAGGGATATATGATTATCAAACTACATATTTTATGTTATATTAAATTATCTCTTTCATCATTGTTTTTAATTAGCAAAAAATCTTGAAAATATATGCACGTATATAGGTATTTGTCTGCGTGTGTGTTTATAAATTGGACCAGAGATTTAGAAGAAAATGAAACTTTCATTTACAAATAAGAAAACTTAGTCCCAAGGAGGTTAAGACTTGTCCAACGTTGCTCATATACTAAACATCAAAGGTAAAATTTCAACCTAGATTCTCTAACTCAAGACTCAATATGCTTTCCATTGCAATAAGCTGTCTGATGATACCTTACTTTCTCAACTAGATCATTTGAAAGGGACTATGTAGTAGAATGGAAAGAACAAAAATCTCTGAAATCAGAGAATATTATTTCAAATCCTGCACGTCACTCACTGTTTATGTGATCTTAACCATTCTTAGTCTTAATTTCCCCAACTTAGGACTAGATAGTGTATACCATTCCCTTGTATCTCAAGATTTATTATCCTAGAAAGTTTTTTTTATAAATAGAATTCTGTAGAATCCTTTGTTCTACATAGCAGCTCTTAGCATGGAGCCATACAAAAAATAGCCAATAAATGGTTATTTGCTGAATGAATGATAAATGGTGAAATTGCTATCTCAGATTCTAAATTTAAACATACACACAATGTCAAGTATTTCTTGCTATTGATTCTACATTGTTTCGTTTTCAGGCAAAAAAAAAAGTACATTTTAATATCTCACAGGTATGTTTTACAGCCAAACATTGAAATTAAACATCAGAGGAAACAGAAGTCATCCTCTGGAGAACTGGCTGACAACGACTTTTATGAATTTCTCTACTCCTGGGTAAGTACATTATAATGCAGTGCATTGCTCCACCAGATCTGTTGTAAAGAACATTTGGAATTTTGAAGATATGTTTTTATCCCAGACACATCTGTTCAAGCCCTTCAACTTTTCCCAGGGCAAAGAGTGCCTCATGTTTATGATGTTATGCATGCTTCAGAACTCGGCTGTAACAAACCCATTCCTTTTAAGGAAGAAGAAAAGGAAGGAGATGATTAGGAGTATAACACTGAATAGATGCAGTCGCAGAAACAGCAAGCCAAGCAATGCTTATGTTAGAATGAGGAGAAAATCATATGAAAGAGGCAATTTGGTTTTGACTAAAGATAATAAAATGCAAACTTAAAATCCCAAGAAAAAAAAAAGATCAACACACAAGTTCTATTACATTCTTTCAGTGTCTATATAACAAATATTTTGGTAGAAGTAAATCAATGTAAATGGAGCAATGGTTTCTTAAAAACAAAAATGTGTCTTCAGTATTTTCCAATCCAAACAGTTTGTAAATGTCTGATCAGTAAAGTTCTTGCCTTTATTCTCTCTTCAAGAATTGGCTTGTAAAAAGCTTATGTTCATTCATTCTTCCAACAAGTCTTTATTAAGCACCTGCTATATTCCAGGAAGAAGTTTTGGTACTAGAGATATAAAACCTACCTTTAAGAAGCTTTCATTACAAAGAGGGTGACATACATGTACATTAGAAATAAAGACAACATTCTTATGAAGCTAATATTAAATATTTACCAGACTAGCAGCAACTAGGGTGATAGCATAAATGTCATGTACAAGGTGACATTTAAACTCAATTTTGAAGGAAGCTAAGGGACTACATGCATTTTTAGGAAAGGGATACACTACAAAGTCACATAGGTGGGGTCACAGAACATCACATTAAATGTCCAGCAAACAGGCCAATTGGGTTGAGAGATAGGTTGCAAGAAGGAGGAAACTGTACAAAATAAGTCTGGAAATGGGGGTTGGAGTCAAATTTAATAGGTTTTCAGTGCCAAAATGTATAAGTTTATATTTCATCTTAGAGGCAGAAGTAAGCAACTTGAGCTTCTTGAGCAGTGGAATGGCATGCTCATAAATGTGATTTGGTAGCTGTTCAGTCAGGGGAAAGGAGAGAAGGAATTCAGTGACTATGTAGACAATGAATTGAAGAGAAAATGAGTTAGAGTTGTTTATTAGAGTGCTTTAACAATAATTCAGGCAAAAGGTGATGAGGACCTGAAAGGTGGCAATCAAGTGAGTGGAAAGAAGAGGATAGCTGTAACTGACCCTACATAGGCAGAATAAACAAATGGTAATTTGATAATTAATTGGCTAAACGGTGAGGGTGAGGGAGAAGGATAAGTTAGAGATGATTCTGGGTTTGTGAGCCTGAGTAAATGAAAATATATACTGTGGCACAGAAATGAGAGCATTAGAAAGAGGGATAGGTTTGGAAGGAGATGAGGAGAGGATTAGGTCTCTTTTGGACATGCTGAATTTCATTTATCTATAGGACATGCCTTTAAATGGGGGTAGCATATCAATTACTTTGTCATGCATGATGGAAGCTTAGTAAAAAGTGCAGGTTTGGATTTATTAATGTTGAATAAAGTGGGTAAATTGAAGACAAAAGCTATCTACACTTTGTATTAAACATCGAACACACCTTTATTTCTGGAGAAAAAGAAAAATACGGTTCACTGATATATACTTGACATAGGTACATAGGTCCAATTAACTTTGGATTGAAACACAAGATAAAGGTTTTTTTTGTTTTGTTTTGTTTTTTAATTTCCTGTTCCACGGCTTCCTCTTCTATTCTGGTCTCTTTAGTTCATATACTGCTTGTTTGTTGTGTCTACTAAACTAAAGATGCCAAAGATCTGAGTACTAAGGACAGGGTGATCAGGGCTTTTCCTGGGAGTGCCAAACTTGAAATAACTGAACTTAGCACCAAGTTATTAAAAAAAATTACCAAATGGATCATTCCTCTTTCTCATATGACATTGCCTTACATGCTTTGCCCTAAAACGTTTCTCCCATAAAATAGTATCTGCCAATTGATACTGATATTCTGGCATTTCTGTTTCCTAGGTTTCTGTAACTAGAGCAAGCAACACAAAATGATGGTACAATTTTTGTGCTGTTTGCTCTGGAAGCCTTTGTCTTCTGTACAAAAAAAATTTAGTTATGGCATTTGCAAAAAATAAATCTGAGATGATACCAATTAGGGGTGGTCTAGTAACTGCTAATTAAGAGAATTTCTTCTTGGAAAACAAACCAAAATAAAACCACACTTCATTGAATGTATGATAGCGTATTCTCTTGTAAAATCTTATGCAAACTGGAACAAACTCCTTGTTGAAAAGTTAGCACTTATATAGTGGATAAAGACTCCTGCAAAAGTATGTTTTCTTGATATGTATGTGTGTATATACACGTGTGTATGTAAATTATCACATACATACTTGTATTTGTCAGTTAATTCTCTGAATGCAGATACGTCTTTCTTCATATGTTCTTTATACTTAATTTGCTTATTCATAATAATCAAAATGAGTTCCCAGCTCTGTCATTCTTTTTTTCTTAATAGAATTTTTTCCAATTATGAGTAAATATAGTTTTCAATATTTATTTTTCAGTAAGATTTTGAGTTCCAAATTTTTCTCCTTCTTCCTTTTCTTTTCTCCTCTCCAACACATCAAACAATCTTACATAGGTTATACATGTACAATCATGTTAAACATATTTCCACATTAGTCATGTTTTGAAAAAAGAATAAGAACCAAAAGGGAAAACCACAAGAAATAAAAACAAAATGAAATGAAAATAGCATGCACTGTATTGCATTCAGACTCCAGTTTTTTTCTCCGAATGTGGTTATCATTTTCTTTCATGAATGTTTTAGAATTCTCTTGGATAGTTGTACTGCTGAGAAGAGCTGAGTCTATCAGAGTTGATCCTCACATGATGTTGCTGTTACTTTGTACAATGTTCTCTTGATTCATACTCACTTCACTCAGCATCAGTTCATGTAAGTCTTTCCAGGATTTTCTGAAATCTGCCAGCTCATCATTTCTTACAGAACAATAGTATTCCCTTACATTCATATGCAACAAATTGTTCAGCCACTTCCCAATTGATAAGCATCCCTTCAATTTCCAATTCTTTGCCTCCACAAAAAGGCTGTTCTAAATATATTTCATGTGTGGGTCTTCTTCCCTTTTTTATGATCTTTTTGGGATATACACCTAGTAGTGGTATTGCTGGATCAAAGAGTATGCACAGTTTCACAGACCTTTGGACATAGCTGCAAACTGCTCTCAAGAATAATTGAACTTAATTCAGTTCCCAACTCTACCAACAATGTATAAGTGTTCCAGTTTTCCCATATCTTTTCCAACATTTAGCATTTTCCTTTTATATCATATTAATCAATACAATAAGCATGAGGTGATGCCTCAGAGTTGTTTTAATATGCATTTCTCTTATCAATAGAGATTAAGAGTATTTTTAATATGACTAGATAGTTTTAATTTCATGTGAAAATTATTCGCCACCTCTGTTTTTCAGTTGGATAACGACTTCTATTCTTATAAATTTGATTCAGCTCTCTATATATTTTGTCAGAAACACTGACTATTAAAAAAATGTTTCTTGCTTCCTGTTTTCCTTCTAATCTTGGTTTCATTAGTTTTGTTTACAAATTTTTAATTAAATGAAATAAAAATTATCCATTTTTCATCTCATAATGTTGTCAATCTCTTGTTTGATTATACATTTTTCTCTTTTCTATAGATGGTAAACTATTCTTTGCTCTCCTGATTTGCTTATGGTATCAATGTTTATGTCTAAATCATTTACCCGTTTTGACTTTATCTTCATATAGGGTGTGAGATGTTTGTCTATGTCTGGTTGTTACCAAAAATTTTTGTCAAATAGTGAGTTCTTATCTCAGAAACTAAAGTCTTTGGGCTTATCTAACGATAGCAGATAACTATAGCCATTGGCTACAGTGTACTTAACTTATTACACTCATTCACTGCTCTATTTCTTAGCCAGTGCAAAATAGTTTCAATGATTACTGTTTTAGAATATAGTTTTATATCTGCTTAGCTATATACCACCTTCTTTTGCACTTAAAGAAAAATAATTCCCTTCAAATTCTTGACTTTTTGTTATAGATGAATTTTGTTATTATTTTTTCTAGCTCTATTAAATAATTCTTCAGTATTATCACACTAGATAAGTAAATTAATTTAAGTAGAATTGTCATTTTTATCATATTAACTTGGCCTACCCATGAACTATTGATATTATTAGATTTCACTTTATATTTATTTTAGTTCATTTTGATGCTTATTTGCAAGCTCTTTTAGGACAGGAGCTACTTACTATTTTTTTTTTTGTTTCTGTTGTTATTATATTACTATATTCACCTCTGTATCTACCAGAGTATTTTGCATGTAGCATACCAATAAATTTTTTGTTTACTGAATAAATAAAAAAAGTAATACACTATTAACATAGAGCATAAAACAGGTTTACTAAATATTTTTAAATAGTATTAGTTGGTTGATTGGTTGTTGTCCATTCTCAAAAAGGATCAAAATGATCACTATAGAGTCAGGTTACAGTGTATCCAATTGATAAGACCAATATGAGCTCAGAAGACTCGACTATAGGTCGGCACAAATTGTCCATGAGAACATTTGGGGTGGATACTCTATTTGCACACCTCATGCTTCTTTTGAGCTACTTCAGTTCTGTTTTTCTCACAAAGCACAACACCTCTCATGTGAGCATACCATGCTGGATGGTTCTGTGCCAGTGTCTCTTATGTCAAACAATCAGTTCCAAAGTTCTTGAGACTTTGAGGGTGTCTTTGTATCACTTTTTTTCTGACCACCACATGAGCACTGATCCTGTGTGAGTTCATGAAATGGTCTTTTTTGGCAAGTGCATGTTTGGCACTCAAACAACATGGTCAGCCCTTTAAAGCAATGCTCTCTGCAGAGTAATGTAATAGACTAATAAAAGGCTAATGAACCAACCATTAAAACAAGGAGAGATTGTTATGGTGAAAAGTATATAACCAATGTCTAAGAATACTTAGGCAAAGTAATTATGTAACATGATTTACCAGATTAAACAAAGAGCATAGTTGGAGATTTATGTATATACTTCTCATTACTGATTGAGAATTCTGAAATTTGACAGGTCACTGGCACAAATTCATGATAAAAGGCAATTTTACACAGTTAGGGGGTTAGATTGGATTATTTAAATGTTTGCTTTGAGTCTTACGTTTTCAATTAATTAGAAAACATAGAAAAGAAAATTCTAAAGAATTGAGGATAGAAAAACAACCAAATCACATGGAGATAGAAGGAATATTTTTAAAAGGTCAACTAAAATTTGAATTTATTACTAAAATGATTTCTAAAATGTTCATGAATTTTATATTTATGTAAATTATTTTAAATGATTATCTCATGTTTTCATTTTACTTTCAAATGCAGGTTTTAATCCTTATACTTCATTTAATAAATGACATTTCTATAGCAATTGAATTTGTCCAAAGCATTTTATGTACATATTCACATTTATTTCTCATGACATCTGAATTCAGTAAATACTAAAGTTTTTCTCATAGCATCTATTTTACTCATGAGAAGATTGAGGCTAAGATAGGTTTAAATGATTTGACCAGAGTAAAAAAAACTACTAAATCAAGTAAAATTTGGACTTAGTACTTTATGACTCCAATTCTAGGTCTGAATCATTGTACTTTGACACCTTTAATGTAATATTTATCAGTCATCTAATTTCAAATAGGAATCAAGATGACTTGCAAAAAAACCTATACACACACACACACACACACACACACACACACAAAAGGTTTAAACTAACTATAATTTCCTTAAAATCCACAAAAAGTCTGCCCTAATGTGTCATTATAGAATGGAAGGGATCATAGTTACTGAAAACTTTGTCAGTGAACTCTACAATCTGATAAGGATTGTAAGGTTGACAGGAGCTACTTGATGAGAAAATCATCCAGTATACGTGTAGATGTTGTCTTCACTTTGGTTCATAAGATAGTTGGCCACCACAAGACGAAGATTGTTTAGCCATAGTAATTCATGACACCAAATGAGTGTCAACCTAGAGTGGTAGAGAAGACATCCTGTTCTGTTTCTTTTTTTCAGTGTTTATCATGAAGAATCGTAGAATTTGAAAACTGGAATGGACTTTGCTGTCCATCTAGCCTAACCTATCCACATGAAAACATCCTCAAAAAGTACACGTAAAATCTCCAGGGTGGACTAACTTACCACTTCTTGAGGTTGAGCTTTCCATTTTAATGCAAATCTAATTATTAGAATGTTGTGTTGTATTATGATGCTCCCTTACATCAATCTACATCAAATCTAACAGCCTCATTGCAATTTCCAACCATCAACTACCACTCTTTGGCCAATTAGAACAATTCTGATCCCTACTATATATGTTTTTCAAATACTTTCAAACACTAAGTATAACTGATTGTAATTCCACAAAAATACCACTCTGAAGCACCATCATGGAGTGGAATAGTAGCAAATAGTTATGATCAAAGACTTGCTAATGATATTGGGTTGAGAGACTACTGTTGTCATGAAAAACAAAAACCTAGCATTACCTTTTAAAACGATTTATTCATACAACTTCTGGGAGGCAAGGTGGCAAAGGGCAGAGTAAGTCGTAAATCTCTATAACTCTTCCATATTTACTTCCCAGCAACCAGAAGTAGCATGAGAAAACAAATCCTGGAACAGAAGAACCAGCAAAAAGATGGGGTGAAACAATATTTTACCCCAAGAAACTTGGAAGATGAGCAAGAAAGGTCATCTTACTCCGGTAAAAAGGGAGCTCAGTTCAGGAGAGGAAGCATCTCCACAAGCCAGGAGCAAGCCCCACCCCAGCAACCAGTGGAAGATTCTGAGTCTCACTATGATGGGGCAGGCAAACACCAACACCAGGACTCCTGACATGCTTTAGCACAGGCATAGAATTGCAGATTCCAGTTCCAAGAATCCCCATGTGCTTCAGCACAGCCTGGGGCAAAAAGGCATCCTCCAGTGTTCCTAGGAAAGTTGAGAAACATTCCCCTCACCTCCACCCCAGGCCTCAACACAGGATGGATACCTCTTACTAGAATCCCAGCTCAGCACTAGGTAATCTGCCAGACTTCTTAATTCAATAACGACCCTAACCACTATCCAAATCACCTCCCAGCACATCAAAAGACATCATGGTCTCCTGTGGGCCTCAGGGCAACATCAATTCAGCACCAAGTACACAACCAGGCTCTGCAGCCTTTGGCAAAAGAAGCTTAAGATAGTATCCCTTCCATCCTGGGAGTAGAGCTCATATATAAAAGATAGGAAAAAAGTGAAAAGAAAAAATAGCAAAAACAATAAAAATAAATCTCAGCAAAGAAAGTTATTATGGTGACTGGGAAGATCAAGACAAAAACCCATAAGACAACAATGACAAAACACATGTGAGCAAAACCTAAAACAAAATGGAAAATTTTCCCAAGCCCAGAAAGAACTCATGGAAGAGGTCAAAAGGGAGCTTAAGAATCACATAAGAGAGGTGGAAGAAAAATGGGAAAAGAAATGAGAGTCATACAAAAGAAATATGAAAAAAAATAATTTTGAAAAATTACTTTAAAAGCAGAATTGACTGACTGGAATGGGAGATACAAAAATCCACTGAAAAAAAACAGCTCTGTAAAGAGTACAATTGACTAAATGGAAAAGAAAGCACAAAAAATAATTGAGGCAAACACCTTCAAAGTTAGAATTGGGTAAGAGGAAGCTAATGACTCTATGAGGCATCAAAAATCAATCAAATAAACTCAAAATAATAAAAAAATGGAAGAAAATGTAAAATACCTCATGGGGAGAACATCTATCCTGGAAAATAGATCCAGGAGAGATAATATAAGAATCATTGAACTATCTGAAAACCATAATCAAAAAGGGGATTTGGATATCATCTTTCAAGAGATTATCAAGGAAAGCTGACCTGAAGTCCCTTAACCATAGAGCAAATTAGGCATTGAAAGAATCCATTGATCACTTCAAGAATGAGATCCCCAAATAAAAACCCCATAAAACATTATAACTAAATTTAAGAACTATCAGGTTGAAGGAAAAAAAAATTCTACAAGTGGCCAAAAGGAACAATTCAAATCAGTGAGTCACAATCAGGATTACACAGAACTTGGTAGAGGTAAAAAAAAATGATGTTAGAGAAGGCAAAGGAGCTACTACGACCAAGAGTCAATTACCTGGCAAAACTAAGCATAATATATCAAGGGAAAAAGTGTTGTTCAATGAAATAGAAGGATTTCAATCGTTCACTAGGAGAAGACCAGCAATAAACAAAAATTTTGATATCCAGTATCAAGATAAGAGAAGCATAAATAAGTAAAAAGGGAAAAGAAAACATAAGGAATTCAACAAAGCTAAACTACTTACATCCCTGCATGGGAAAATGATATTTGTAAACCTTAAAAATTGCATCACTAGAGTATAGGAGTATAAGGTGAATTTGAGGGAACAACAAAAAAAATGAAGCGATGACAAAGAGAATTAAAATGGCTGCAGAAAGAAAGGAGAAGTATAATGGGGTAAATCATCTCACATGAAGATACAGAAAAGATCTATTATACTGGAAGGGGAGATGTGAGGTTGGGGGAAGGGGATCACTTGAATCTTACTCTCATCAGTATTAGCTCAAAGAGGGAATCATATACACAATCAGTTGAATATAGAAATCTATCTAACTCAACAGGAAAGTGGAAGGGGAGGAGATCAATTAAGGGGTGGGGGGTGGGGTGCTGCCAGAAGGCAGGTCAGATCAGGGGAGGTGGTAGACAGAACCAAAACCCTGGTAAGGAAGGAAAAGGTGAAAGGAGAGAAGGGACAAACAGGAGGAAGAATAGGATGGAGGGAAATACACAGTTAATAATAATAATTCTGAATGTGAATGGGATGAACTCTCCCATAACAGAAGCAGATGACACAGTGGATAAAAATATAGAATCCTACAATATGTTGTTTGTAAGGAGCAGACCTGAAGCAGAGAGGTATAGCAGTAAGCACCCTGACACATCCAGGATGGCCTGCTAGCATAGGTTCTTAGATCTGCTTTTCTAAAAGGAAAATAACTTTTGAGGGGTCAACAATCTTCTTTAATTACATATAACAACAAAGAATATACAAGCAGAGAAATAAAGATAAATAAATAGATATAAAATAAAGAAAGAAACTAACAGATAGGGCTTCTGACCATAAGCAATATATACACCATAGATCGACAGACAGATCCAACTGTCTAACCTTTACATAAATGCATGCATGGCTAGCACAGAGAGAAACACCAACATCTGGGTTTTCAAAGCCTGGGTGTCTTCCTTAGCAGTTACCCAGAATCTTATCTGGCACATGAACCTTCTTCCAAAGAGTAAACCCCCAAAGCAAAAATCTCACCTCAGAGTATATATACACTTCAGAGCAAGAGGGCATCATGACTCTGGTGACTCAGTGCCTCATTAGAAATTA
Source organism: Bettongia penicillata ogilbyi (assembly GCA_023548195.1). NCBI lineage: Eukaryota > Metazoa > Chordata > Mammalia > Diprotodontia > Potoroidae > Bettongia > Bettongia penicillata. The sequence goes on from JAJHZJ010000767.1 coordinate 1,069,977, forward strand.
ACAAAAGGTGTGTATCTTCCTACAAAACAAGCCTCCCCTAATTAAGTTTATCTTAATGGGCTCCACCTGCCACCTATTAATGGGAGGGAAAGATCTTTAGCTCTCATTGACTGTGGTTGTTAAAATTACATTTGGCCCCAAGAGCTTTCATAGTCATATGGAAAACTGCCCTGATATTCTAGAACCAGAGGGGAAAATAAAAATTGAAAGATTCTGTTGATCACTCCTGAAAGACTGTTGCATTATAACCAAATTCCAGAGTTCCTAATTCAAGGAGAAAATATTATAAGGAGCCAGAAGGAAACAATTCAAGTATTGTGGAAACACAATCAGGATAACGCAAGAGCAGTTTCTCCATTAAGGGATCAGAGGGCTTAGAATATGATATACTGGAGGTCAGAGGAGCTAGGATTAAAACCAAGAATCACCTAGTCAGCAAACTGAATGTAATCGTGCATGGGTAAAATGGAAATTCAATGAAATAGAGTACTCCCAAGCATTCTTAATGAAAAGAGAGCTGAATAGAAAATCTGACTTTTTGTCAAAAAAAGAGAAGTATGAAAAGGTAAACAGGAAAGAGAAATCATAAGGGTCTTATAAAAGTTTAACTGCTCACATTCGTACTTGGAAAGATGATATTTGTATATTTATAACTCATGAGATCTTTCTCAGTATTAGTGTAGTTGGAGGAAATATATATATGTGTGTGCGTGTCTATATGTGTATACAAATAAATAAATGTATGTGCATGTACGTGTATATATATGTGTGTACATGCATGCACATGTGCACACACGTGTATGTATGTGTGACAGAAGGCATAGGGTAAATTGAATAAGAAGTAATGTTATTTAGAAAAATAAAATTAAGTGTTGAGAGGGATATACTGAGAGAAGGAAAGAAGTAGAATGTAGTAAATCATCTCACATAAAAGAGACAAGAAAGAGTTTTTACAATCGAGGAGAAGAGATGAGAGTTGAAAGAATGAGAGAACCTTACTCTCCTTGGATTTGGCTTAAGGAGGGAATAACACACACACTCAATTGGGCATGGAAATCAATTTTACCCTACAGGAAAGATGTGGGGAAGGGAACAAGAGAAGGAGGATGATAGAAAGGATGACAGATTGGAGGAGGGTGGTAATTAGAAGAAGTTCTTTTGAGGAGGGACAGGTCAAAGGAGAGAATAGAATAAATGGAGGGTGGGACAGGAAGAAGGGAAATGTACTCTTTCACAACATGACTGTTATGGAAGTGTTTTTCATGACTCTACATGTATAACCTATATCAAATTGCTTGCAAAGGTGGGTGAGGAGAGGAAGGGACAGAATGTGGAACTGAAAAGTTTTAAAAATGAATGTTAAAAATTGTTTTTATACACAACTGGGAAATAAGATATACAGGCAATGGGGTATATACAACTATCTTGCTCTACAGGAAAATAGGAGGCAAGATTATAAGAGGTGGGGATGATAAAAGGAAGGGTAGATTAGGGGAAGGGGTAATCAGAATGCATGCCAAATTTTAGTTTAGGGAATCTTCAGTTACTTGTCAACTGATACCATTATAGACAGCTTGACTCTAAAAGCAGTATCCTTTAGACTAAGCCACTGCAGGTTGAGTCAGGATAACTTGAGTTTTTAATCCTGACTCACACAAGCATTTATTAGATGCACATATCATTTGCACATATGAGCACATCATGTAATCTCGAAACTCTAATTTCCTCATCTATAAAATGGATAGCACAATATTCTTACCTGCTTCACAGGGTAGTTAAGATTAAATGAAATAATATATGCAAAGTCTTTGGCAAATCTTTAATTATTTTATGATTTAATCAATATTTTCAAATTGGGCTGGAGAAGACTTTTGAGAGTCTCTTGGACAGCAAGGAGATCAAATCAGTCAGTATTTAAAAAATAATTCAGTCTATTCACTAGTAGGTCAAATACTGAAGCTGATATACTTAGTCTACATAATGAGAAATAAAGACTCATTAGAAAGACTCTGATGTTGGGAAAGACTGAAGGCAAAAGGAAAAGGAGATAAGAGAGAATCAGATGAATAGATGGTATTATGGAAACAATGAACATGATGTGGAAAACCCATGAAAATATTTTCCCCCCTTGCTTTGTTTGGTCTAGAAATATATAGTTCTTATGTTATATACATATATAAACTTTCACTTGGATGCATGAATTATTTCCAAAAGAAGACAAACATCAACGGTCACTAGTTCAGAAAGTCAAGAATCAGAGTGAAGCCATATAGAGTTTACAAATGGTTGCTCAAATGCTTCATACTTGGCCATTCAACCTGAAATGTTGATTAATGTGTTAGCCACAAAAGGATGGACTTGTGATCTTGCAGAAATCAATAGCCATATTTTTTCATTAGGATTAGTCCTGCTGTCACTATTCTGGCCTTCAGGTGGTACCCACACATAGTATTCTGGATCATCTTCTGGATACTGAGAAGAAAGTATTTGTGGAAATCTGCTTAGTCTCTTTCTTTAATACTTCTTTGCTCTGCTTTCTCTTACTGACTCTCAAGAATCTCCTTGGACTAATGTCACTTCTTTACCCTCTGAACCTCCTTTATTTTGCTCTTGTTAGCTAGACTGAGTAGGAGGTTGTTTCATATCTAGTGTCCATCAGTTTGCTTGGACTTGAAAGAATTGGAGATGGACAAGTTTCTTGTATTTCTTCCTTCTGAAAGCATCTCCATTTTAAGAGGTTTATGATCCATTGATCCTTATTTGTACTTTTCTTCTACCTCCTTTTCTTCTTCAGGTTCATCCTTCAATCTTACTAAACTTGGATGAAGTGATGGAAACGGTGTGCAATTTCACTGCTGTTTCACGTTTTAATTTAAATTTGCTTCCTCCTTTCATGGCACAAAAGAGGCAATATTAGCTTTTAGTCTTATTCTCCAGATTTTAAGCCTGGTTTTCAGTCATTTTAAAGTTCTAGTGTCTCTGTTGCCTTCACAAGTTCATTCAGCCCTCTGAGTCTCTGTTATTTTTTTCTCAGCTCAAAGGTTCTTAAATGAAGTTCCCCCTTCCCTAGACACACCATCTAATATGTTCCCAGACTTGATTTCTGTCGTGAAGCATCCAAAGAATCCTGAGGTGGAGATTCTGTCAAGGCTTTGCCCAAGACTTTCAACTTCTCTGAAATATCAACAAATTCTCTCTTTGCATTATTTATCTTCCCAGTCAATCATAGGTCTCTAGCTTATCATTAACAATTAGAGTCCTTTCCTCTGAAAAAATACCATTTATTTGTGGAAATCTATTTGTGGTCTTACATATAGAATTACAGAACTGTTTTTTGAGATGAACACAGGGAATGAGTTTATAAAGTAACTTAGCAGCTTTATTTCCTTTTAATTATGCTCATCTAAGTTGTCTTGTACCTTTGTCTCTATAATGCACTTCTGGAGCAGTAGCAAATGAACCTTGGTTTCATCTGTGGTGAATTTGTTGATTATAAGATTTATCAAATAAATCAGTGCCCTGGGTCCTTAAGTTGAAGTATCCTGAGACTCTTGCCTGATTTATAAGCAGATTTTCCTATCATTTCTAATTGAACAAGGATTCTTCAGGTGAACAATTACAAAATATTAGAAAGATCTGTTCATAAATCTGTTTAGTTGAGTAGGAATAATAATTTTCTTTAACTTTGTTATAAAAAAAGAGTATTTGTGTTTTAATTTTATGAAATACTACAAAGTACTATACTTAGGGATCTTTTAACAATTGTCCTTACACTTTATATAATAATACTTGGATCAAGCTGCCTTTGAAACAACTTTACTATAAAACTTAAAATGTTTTTCATCATCAACTACTTTTCTGAATTCTCTAAAAGTTATTGACTTTTAAATTACTGTATAATTTGATCCTGATTGAAATTATGATTTCTCAAGAAAATTAAACTATAATTTGTTATAAATAGATTCAGGTCTTGATCCACCTTTAAGGAAAAAAATCAGTAACTCAAATGACAGAAATGATCATTTTTCTTTTTTTTTGCTTTAGTCAAATATGACATTGTGTCATACAAAGTGGAAAAATACACTTTAATTCTATTTTAGAACTACCTATAGATGAAGTTAATAGAACACAGTCACACAATACATTAAAAATTATTAGGAAAGGGAAAGCAAGAGAAAGGCAACTTCCCAAAGATAACAAGAGAAGAGAAATGCTAATTTTGTAGCCACAAATATTCAGTTTTGTATTGGAGGTTTCAGACCTTGCACATAATTTTATATGGTTTTCTTAAAAATACCATTTATTCCTCCACTTCCCAGCCCCAACAAATTAATGAAATCAGCATTCTGAAATACTAGTCCTATAATTTAGAGATCTAATATCTCTAGAGTTTTGAGCTTTTGAGAATTAAATCAGCTATATCCTACTTAAGAAAGACAGTGTTGTATATTGAATAGAGTGCTGACTTTGAAGTCAGGCAAACTAGGCTTGATATCTTGTTTCACTCACTAACTGTGTGACCACTGCCCAATTATTTAATTTCTCAATACCCCAGGCAACTAAGACTCCATCTATGGAGTTTCCACACTGGCAGTTCTCTACACAAATTAAATCACAGGTTTGAAAATGTACACATGCAAGAGCACACATCTGAGTCAAACACATAGACAAAAACTAAGGGGATATAAGCATCGTGAAGAAAACAGCAACAAACTTTGAGTTCATCAAGTGCAATTTCCTCATTTTTTGCAAAGAAAATGAGGTCCAATAAAATTAAGTGATTTACTGTGGGTCGCAAGAAGACTTAGTGGCTAGAATTTTGGTCTTCTGATCCTTAGAATGAGCTCTTTTCAGCAAACCCCAAAGTCTACAGTTATTGTGATGAAAACTTGACATTATTTGCATCCATAAAAATCAGAGAACACTCTAAATTATGCAGTCACAATGTTTTTATTGTTTGTTTCATAAATTAAAAAAATAACATTCCTACATAAGTCTAGTTCTTAGCAAGTTTTCTCTAGTTGTAAATAAGGTTGTAAATTATTCACAGAAGTAATCTTAAAGTTCCTAGCGGTAGAAGAATGTACACTTTGGCAATGTTTATCACTATTTTTATTTGGTTAATTCAAAATAATTAACAAGTTAAATCATATACAATAATCTACTAACATCCTTCTTACCTCCAAGAAGAATAAATGTCCGTTTATCTTTGCTTTTAAACAAAACAAAATAATTGGTTTCTCCCTACCTAATTGAATATAATACAAAGCTAATAATAAAGGAAATATGGGGAAGCAAATTTGATATTTCATTGACTTCCAAAATAATGGAGATTGTGGTCACATCTTTAGAGAAATGTATCATTCCCAAACTACTTCAATTGCACCACAACTAATGTGGGAGGGTGGCAAAATGTTACTCTCAATTTATAAATGAGACAATTTAGACTGAGGAGTTTAAATGGCTTGCCCATAATTACATGCTTAGTAAAATCACAGGGCCAAGGACTCAAATGCAAATCTGTTGGATCTAAATCCAGTGTTGTTTTCATTATACTTTTCAATCTTTCAAACAGGAAATGTCTTTGTGAATAATTAGGATGTGCCAGCAAAGCAAATAAAGAGAATAAAGGGAGCATTCTAGCCAAACTCTCCAATAATCCCTTCTAAACAACTTTAAAAATAATGTGTCAAGTAAGCTTTTAAAGTGGCATAACCAACCAAGCTCAGGATGAAAATAAATTCAGCAGAGGACAACTTGTGAGGGCAGAATGAGTGGTTTGTGGCACTGAATTGAGGGCTAGCCTGGAATGCAGCACATTAGCAACACCAGCTATGGGCCTTCTTGGAGTTACTGACAAAAACAGCAACAGGTTCTTCCACTTTCGAGAGATGATAAGGAGATTGAGCACCTGATCAGAAAGAAACTGCAAAGGCTAGTACTAGGAATAGGACCATATGACATTTGGCAACTCCATCAGGCAGTTAGAAGGTGGAATCCAAGGTCAAAAAGGATTGCTTGTGGCTTAAAGGGAGTACAGACTCTTTTTCTGGAGTCTCAAGTCCAGGGAGGAGAGGAATACTTATATCAGCAGTCATCATTTTGGATGGTACTTCCAGGGCAGAGAAGAGTACTTGTGATCCCAAGACCCTACTTCTAGGTTGCAGTTCCAAGGAGAAGAGGAGTTATGGTCCCAAGGGAACAAGAACCTTACCTGTGTAAAAACCAGAATGAAGATCAGGAAAGCAATGACTGTACCTCTCCCCAGATCATACCATCTTGTAAACTATAAAAAACTACAGGTTCACAAAAAGGAGGGCAAAACACCTGAACTTTGACAGTGACCTTCCTTTCCAAGGTAGGCAGAGTTTACCTTTTTTTTCTTTTAAAATTATCTTAGGTTTTTATTGATGCATTTTAATTTTTATCACATTTTCATAACTAACCCCTGAATTTCTGTCACTCCCACTTCCAGAGAAATATCGCATATAAGAAATAATATTATTAAATAAAATTTATTTCTCCTAATTATATGTAAAGACAATTTTTTGACAATTTGTTAAAAATTAAAAAATCATTGGAATTTCACATTTCTCCCTTTCTTCTTTACCTCCCCACTCCCTAAGAGACTAAGCAATATGATATAGGTTATATATGTGCAATATGTAAGACACATTTCTGTATTAGTCATGTTGTGAGAGAAGAAATAGATCAAAAGAAAAAAATTAAAAAAGAAAAAGAAAATAGTATGTTTCAATTTGTAATCGAACAATTTTTTCTTTGGATGTGGATAGCATCTTTCATTATGAGTCTTTTGGATTGTTTTGGATCATGGTACTGCTGAGAAGAGGAAAGTTATTCATAGTTTATTATTGTACAAGGCTGTTATTACTGTGCACAATATTTTCCTGCTTCATGCTCACATCACTCAGCTTCAATATGTGTAAATCTTTCCAGATTTTTTTTGAAATCATTCTGATCATCATTTCTTACATTACAATAATATTCCATTATTATCATGTGCCACAATTTAGTTAGCCATCTCCCTACTGATGAGCATCCCAATTCAATTCTTTGCTACCACAAAAAAAAATCTATCAATATTTTTGTACAAATAGATCATTTCCCCTTTTTATGTTCTCTTTAGGATACAGGCCTACTAATGCTATTGTTGGATTACAAGGCACACACAGTTTGATTGTTCTTTGAACATAGTTCCAAATTATTCTCCAGAATAAAACTTGACACTTCACAACTCCACCAACAGTGCATTAGTTTCTCAATTTTCCCATGCCCCCTCCAACATTATCATGATTCTTTTCTGTCATCTCATAGTTAATCTCATAGGTGGGAAGTGGTATCTCAGTGTTGTTTTAGTTGTAGTTCTCTAATCAGTAGTTATTTAGAGAATTTTTATATGACTGTAGATAACATTTGAATACTATATGTTCACATCTTTGACCATTTATCAATTGAAGAATAAATTGTATTTTGAAATATTTGACTCAGTTAATAGTATATTTGAGAAACGAGACTTTATCATAGACACTTGAGGTAAATATTGTTGCCAATCATTTTGCTTTCTTAATTGCACTGGTTTTGTTTTGACAAAACTTTTTGAGATTTAATAAATCAAAATTATCCATTTTATATCTCATAATGTATGTAATATAATCTTGCATATCTTATAATCTGTTTCTTGATTGGTTTCAAATTCTTCGCTTCTCAATAGGTCTGACAGGTAAACTGTTCTTTGCTCTCCTAATTTGTTAGGTTATCACCCTTTATGTCTAAATCATATACTCATTTTGATCTTACCTTGATATATGGTATAAGATGTTTGTCTATACCTAGTTTCTACCATACTGTTTTTTAGTTTCCCCAGCAGTTTTTGTCAAATAGAGAATTCTTGTCCCAAAAGTTGGCATTTTTGAGTTTATCAAATACTATATCACTGTGGTCATTTATTATTACCATGTGTTCCTAATGTATTGTACTGATCAACCATTTTCTTTCTATGGTAATGCCAGATTTTTTTTTGAACTAATTTATGTTTAATATTTAACATTGACTTCCACAAGCTTTTGAGTTTTAAATTTTCTATTTCTTTTAAATTGTCAGGGGTACAGCCAAGATAGTGGAGTAGAAAGACACATATACTCAAGCGCTTCCCCCACAGCCCACAAAATACCTGTAAAAAATGACTCTTGGGGTGGAGCCAAGATGGCAGAGTAGAAAGACTCATGTATGCTAGCTCCGAACCCACAGCCCATGTATTTCCTGCAAGAAGAACTCCCCACAAATTCTGGATCACTGCAAGGCATGCAGAAACACAGTGGAAGATTTCCATTCCAGAGAGCCCTGGAGAGCCGTCCCCAGGATCCGTCACGTCCTGGAAAGCGGAGCCCACCCCTCAGCTGCTCTGGCCACGTGGCCCGAGAGGAGCAGATCTGAGCAGGCTTCAGGGACGGAATCTCCGGCGGCCGGGAAGGTCCTCCACCCACAGATACTGCAGGTCAGTGAGAGAGACGGGAGCAGGGTATCTCCGTGACTCAGGCCCCCTAGGGAGGCAGTGGCAGAGGGAGTGGCAGAGGCAGCGGTGGTGGCCTGAGACAGCAGGCAGCAGCAGGCAGAAGTTCAGGTCTCTGCATAAACCCCCTGAGGGAACTGAGCCTGGGAGATGGCCCTGCCCCCACCCGCCCCATTACTGAAGATTTCTGCATAAAGCCACTGAGGGAACTGAGCCTGGGAGGCGGCCCTGCCCCCCCCACCAGAACTTAAGCTCACATTGAATAGCATCCATGCCTGCCACAGAAATCCCATTTGAATCTCAGACCCCAAGCACTAGCTGGGCGGATCTAGGCGGGGGTGGACAGGAATCTCAGAAGTCAAGTAACTGGCTGGGAAAATGCCCAGAAAAGGGAAGAAAAATAAAGACTATAGAGAGCTACTTTGATGAGGTTCAGATGTTCCTGCCTTTCAATTCTGATGACGAGGAAGGATTCTTACCATCAGGGAAAGATGTGGAGGTCGGGGCCTCTGTATCCCAGACATCCCAGGTGCATGTCCGATGGGCTCAGGCCATGGAAGAGCTCAAAAAGGATTTTGAAAATCAAGTTAGACAGGTGGAAGAAAAACTGGGAAAAGAAATGAGAGAGATGCAAGAAAGACATGAAAAATGGCTCAAAACCTTGGTAAAGGAGACCCAAAAATTGCTGAAGAAAATACCACCTTGAAAAATAGACTCACTCAATTGGCAAAAGAGGTTCAAAAAGCCAATGAGGAGAGGAATGCTTTCAAAAGCAGAATTAGCCAAATAGAAAAAGAGGTTCAAAAGTTCAATGAAGATAATAGTTCTCTCAAAATTAGAATGAATCAGATGGAGGCTAACGACTTTCTGAGAAACCAAGAAATCACAAAACAAAACCAAAGAATGAAAAAATGGAAGAGAATGTGAAATATTTCATGGGAAAAACAACTGACCTGGAAAATAGATCCAGGAGAGACAATTTAAAAATTGTGGGACTACCTGAAAGTCATGATCAAAAAAAGAGCCTAGATATCATCTTCCATGAAATTATCGAGGAAAACTGACCTGATATTCTACAACCAGAGGGCAAAATAACTATGGAAAGAATCCATCGATCACTGCCTGAAAGAGATCCAAAAAGAGAAACTCCTAGGAACATCGTGGCCAAATTCCAGAATTCCCAGGTCAAGGAGAAAATATTGCAAGCAGCTAGAAAGAAACAATTCCAGTATTGTGGAAATACAATCAGGGTAACCCAAGATCTAGCAGCTTCTACATTAAGGGTATGGAATAGGATATTCCAGAAGTCAAAGGAACTAGGGACTCAAACCAAGACTCACCTACCCAGCAAAACTGAGTATAATACTTCAGGGGAAAACTATGGTCTTTCAATGAAACAGAGAACTTTCAAGCATTCTTGATGAAAAGACCAGAGCTGAAAAGAAAATTTGGCTTTCAAACACAAGAATGAGAAGAAGCATGAAAAAGTAAACAGCAAAGAGAAGTCATACAGGACTTACCAAAAGTGAACTGTTTACATTCCTACATGGAAAGACAATATTTGTAACTCTTAAAATGTTTCAGTATCTAGGTAGTTGGTGGGACCACACACACACGTACACACACACACTCATGTACATGCGTGCACACACACACACATACACACATGCACACACACAGGAGACAGAGAGCACCAAGTGAATTGAATAGGATGGGACCATATCTTAAAAGAAATTAAGGTAAATGGTGAGAAAGAAATGTAGTGGGAGGAAAGAGGGTGAAATGGAATGGGGTAAATTATGTCTCATTCAAGAGGCAAGCAGGAGGGTTTTTAGTGGAGGGAAAAAGAGGAGAGCTGAGAAAAAAAAAACAACAAGAAGTTTACCCTCATCACATTTGACTAAAGGAAGGAATAAAATGCACACTCATTTTGGTATGAAAACCTATCTTAAAATACAGGAAAGTGGGGGAGAAGGAGATAAGCAGGGCAATGGGAGGAGGGAGCAATTTGAAGTCAACACTCAGGGAGGGACAGGATTAAAAGACAGAATAGAAACAATGGGGGGCAGATAGGATGGAGAGAAATACAGTTAGTCTTACACAACACGACTATTATCGAAGTCATTTACAAAACTACACAGATATGGCCTATATTGAATTGCCTACCTTCCCAAAGGGAATGGGTGTGGAGGGAGAGATGGGGAGAATTTGGAACCCAAAGTTTTAGGAACAACTGGTTAGTATTGTTGTTGCAACTAGGAAATAAGAAATACAGTTAATGCGGAATAGAAAGTCATCTGGCCCTACAGGACAAAAGAGAAGATGGGGACAAGAGAAGGGAGGGATGATAGAAGAGAGTTCAGATTGGTGATAGGGAAAATTAGATTGCTCAGTGTTTTGGGGTGGGGGGAGGGGAGAAAAGGGGAGAAAATTTGGAACCCAAAATTTTGTGAAAATGAATGTAGAAAGTTAAATAAATAAATTTTAAAAAAATAAAAAAAAAATGACTCAAAAAATTCTAGAGGAACTGAAGCCACAGAACAAGAGACTGAAAGAGAGTTGCAGCCAAAGGTAACCAGAAAGGCCAACAGAAAACGTCTCTCATGGGATGCTGAGCAGAGCAGAGCACAGCCCTGACTATGTGGTACTGGGAGGAACAGGACCTGAAGAGACCTCTGGGGCAGAGTTCCCAGCAGGGAGGGTCCCAGATCCCTCAAACCTCAAGCAACAAAGAAAGCTGCAAAGGTCAGTGTGGGAGGGCTTTCCCAGCTGGAACGGGATTCCTCTAGCAATAATACCAGATGGTGGCATCAGAAGCAGCAGGCTGCAGGCAGCTACAGAAGCCTGGAAGCAATGTGGGTCCATTGTCCAGACAGCTCAGCTTAAAGCCTCTGGTGGAAGGGAGCAATTGATCTAAACCTCAGCCCTCAGTGATGGCCCCCACCCCGACCCAAAGCACTGAGAATCAAGGAGCTAAGTCAAATCTCAGCCTTGAACATGGTACTGAGGAGAGAAGGGGCAATAGGACCCTTCTCTTGACAAAGGATTCATAAGTAAAGTAATTCACAGGGAAAATGCCCATAAAAGGGGGAAAAAATGAGACCATTAGTTACTTTCTTGATGAACAGGTGTCTCCTCCCATCTTTTTGGATGAAGAAGAACAAAGCATACTTTCAGAAGAAGTCAAGTCCCCTGCCTCCAGTGCCTCCAAAGGGAATGTGAAATAGGCTCAGGCAATAGAAGAGCTTGGAAAGTGAGTAAGCAGCTTGCTAAAGGAGAACCAAAAATACTGAGGAAAATGACACATTTAAAAAGAGGATAATGCAATTGGAAAAAAGGTCCAAAAATTCAATGAAGAGAATGAGGCTTTAAAAAGCAGATAGTCAAATGAAGGAGAAGGTTCAAAAGTTCACTGAACACAATAGTTCTTTAAATGAGAGACTCGAGTTCAGGGAAGCTAATGATCAAGCAGTTAAAAACAAAACCAAAAGTTTGAAAAAAAGAGAAGATAATGCTAAGCATCTCATTGGAAAAATAACCGACCTGGAAAACTAGATCCAGGAGAGACAAGTAAAAAATTACGGGACTACCTGAAAGCCATGATAATATAAAGAGCCTAGAAATTATCTTCCATGAAATTATCAAGGAAAACTGCCCTGATATTCTAGAACCAGAGGGCAAAATAAATATTGAAAGAATCCACAGATCACCTCCTGAAAGAGACCCAAAAAGATAAACTCCTAGGAATATTGTGACCAAATTTCAGAGTTCCCAGGTCAAGGAGAAAATATTGCAAGCAGATAAAGAATCAGCTCGAGTATTGTGGAAATACAATAAGGATAACCCAGGATTTGGCAGCTTCAACATTAAAGGATCAAAGGCCTTGGGATAGGATATTCAAGAAGTCAAAGGAACTGGGATTGAATCAAGAATCACCTACCCAGCAAAACTAAGTATAATACTTCAAGGGAATAAATGGTCATTCAATAATATAGAGGACTTTCAAGCATTTATGATGAAAAGACCCGAACTGAAGAGAAAATTTGACTTTCAAACACAAGAATCAAGAGAAGCATGAAAAGGTAAACAGGAAAGAAATATCATAAAAGACTTTCTAAAGCTGGACTGTTTCTAAAGCTGGACTGTTTACATTCCTACATGGAAAGATAATATTTATAACTCTTGAGACTTTTCTCAGTATTTGGGTAGGTGGGGGATTGTATACACACACACACACATACACACACACATGTAGAAAGAGTTGAATCATAAGAGATGATGTCCATAAAAATAAAATAAAATAAAAATTAAGGGGTGAGGGAGGAAAATACTGGGAAGAGGAAAGGGAGAAAGGGGAATAGGGCAGGCTATGACTCATAAAAGAGATAAGAAAAATCTTGTTCAATGGAGGAGAAAAAGGAGGAGGGGAGAGGGGAAAAGTGAAGCTTCCTCTCTTCACATATGGCTTAAGGTGGGAATAACATGCTTACTAAATTTGGTATGAAAATCTATCTTACACTACAGGAAAGTAGGGGAGGAAGTGACAAGTGGGGTGAGGGGAATGATAGAAGGGAGGGCAAATTGGAGAAGGGAGTAACTAGAAATAAACACTTTTGGGAAAGGACAAAGTCAAATGAGGGAATAAAAAATAAGTGGGAATAGGGTAGGATAGAGCACAATATAACCGGTATTACACATCATGATCATTATGGAAGTCTTTTACAAAACAACACATATTTAGTCTGTATTGAATTGCTTGACTTTTCAGTGGGGATGAATAGGAAGGGAAGGAGGGAGGGAGGGAAGAAGGGAGAGAAGTTGGAATTCAAAGTATTAGAAAAGAATGTTGAGAGTTATTATTGCATATAACTGGGAAATAAGAAACACAGGTAATAGGGTATAGAAATTTATTTTGCCCTACAAGAAAAGAGAGAAGAAAGGGATAAGGGAAGGCTGGGATGTGATAGAAGGGAGGGTTCATTGAGGGAAGGGATAATCAGAATGCAAGTATTAGAAGGTGGGGGGGGAGGGGAGAGATGGGGAGGAAAATTGGGCATGTTACAAAGTGATGTAAAAGCAATTAGTATTAAAACATTGAGTGAATTAATTACTGAAATTAAATCAGAGACATCTTTACTTTGGGGAAAAGTTTTAGTCTAAGTTTCCTACAGGCAGGTAACCTCAGGTAAAATTTGGCATTGATGGAAAAGTTAAGGTTTTAATGGTAAATTGGATTTTATGATTGCTATTTAATCGGGAACTAGAACAAGTATAGAAAGGCATGTAAGCCGCTTAAGACTTGCCTCAAAAAATTTTCCTTAGCCAACGTGAAATTATAGTCATATCTGAAACCTGGTTATTGGAAATTGCTATTTTAAGATTCTATGGGACTATTAATTATCTGTTCTTTTCAGTCTAACTCCAGGTATGGACAGCAAGAAAGGCAGTCTGAGCCTCCAATCCATGATGCCACTAAGCCTGTGAGATGCTGGTATGAACTGCAAAAGGTGATCTCATGGGAAGGCTGTTCAGCCTGGGCTGAGGTAGGATTCTCCTGACTCAATTTCCTCACTGGCAGACTTTAAGCCTGCCAATCTACTCCTGCCTGGAACTGACATGAAGTTGGGGAGATATTGTTTTCCTGAAATGTCCCTCCTCTTAGTGGCAATTTCCCATATTCAAAAGCTTTATATACTTAATCTCAGGTCTATTAAATTATAGACCGTTGGTAGGAGAACATCTAGAGTTGTCTAAATTTAAGCTATTAGGCTTAGTACTTTAGACCAATAACAATAAGTTAGGGTCCTTTAATTCATAATAATAGAGTGGGGACAATTAGATCAAGGGCTTGTTAAGTTAGAATACATAGTTATTATTTGTGTCTCGGTTTAATGTTAAAAAAAATCATTTGTAGTCTATATTGTAAATGCTTTAAAAGAAGTATCACATGACCAAAAGTTGGAACTGTTCTATGTGATATGAACTGTGTTAAAAATGAAAAATTAAAAAAATTAAAAATTAAAAAAACAAAATTTTTCTCTCCCATTTTCCTTTCTCCCTTCCCCAAGATAGAATGCAATCTGATATAAGCTCTACATATACATTTATATTAAACATATTTTCACATTAGTCGTGATGTAAAGTAGAATTAGAACCAATGAGATGAACCATGAGAAAGAAGAAACAAAACCCAACAAAACAAAAAAAGAGGAGAGAAAGAGAGCAAATTATGTGCTTCAATCAGCATTCAGACTCCACAGTTCTTTCTCTAGATATGGATAGCATGTTCCATCATGAGACTTTTGGAATTGCCTTAGAACCTTGCATTGCTGAGAAGAACTATGTTATCATAGTCAGTCTTTGCACTTTACTGTGTACAATATTCTCCTGATTCTGCTCACTTTACTCAGCATCAGTTTATATACATCTTTCCAGGTTTTTCTGAATTCTGCCTGCTCATCATTTCTTATAGAATAATAGTATTCCATTATGTTCATATACCGTAACTTGTTCAGCCATTCCCCAATTGTTGGGCATCCTGCCTTAATATCAAATACCTTGCCACCACAAAAAGAGTTGCTATAAATATGCTTGTACATATGGATTCTTTGCCCATGTGTAGGATCTCTTTGTGATACCCTAGAAGTGGTATTGCTGGGTCAAAGAGTACACACAGTTTTATAGCACTTTGGGAATAGTTCCAGATTGTTCTCTGAAATAGTTGAATTAGTTCACAACTCCATCAACAATGCATCCAAGTTTTAATTTTCCCACATCTCCTACAGCATTTATAATTTTCTTGTTTTGTCATGTTATCTAATCTTATATGTATGATGTGGTGCCTGAGTTGTTTTGATTTGCATTTCTCTGATCAATAGTGATTTAGAGCATTTTTATATGAATACAGATAACTTTAATTTCTTCATTTGAATAGTGATCGTTCATTCATATCCTTTGACCATTTATCACTTGACAAATGACATATTCCTCCAAATTTGACTCAATTCTCTATATATTTTAGAAATGAGGCCATTATCAGAGACACTAGTTATAAAAATTCCCAATTTTCTGCTTCTCTCCTAATCTTGGTTGCATTGGCTTTCTTTGTGCAAAATCTTTTCAATTTAATGTAATCAAAATTAGTCATTTTGTAATTTATAATACTCTCAAGCTCTTGTATGATCATACACTTTTCCATTTTCCATATATCTGATAAGTAAACTACTCCTTGTTCCTTCAGTTTTCTTATAGTATTAGCCTTTATATCTAAATCGTGTACCCATTTTGATTTTATTGTGGTATATAGTATGAGATATTAATCTTTGCTCAGTTTCTGCCATTCCAGTTTTCCCAGCAGCTTTTGTCACATAATGAGTTTGTATCCTAGAAGCTGGAGTCTTTGGGGTTATCAGACAATAGATTACTGTAGTCATTGACTATTATGTTTTGTGTACCTACTCTATTGCACTGATCCACCACTCTATTTCTTATCTAGTACCAAGTAGTTTTGATGATTGCTGCTTTATAATACAATTTAAGATCTGGTATAGCTAGGCCACTTTCATTAGCATTTATTTTCATGAATTCCCTTGTTATTCTGCATCTTTTATTCTTCCAGATGAATTGTATTATTATTTTTCTAGCTTTATAAAATAATATGAATTTTTTTGTGTGAAAAGTGCATTATAATTGTATTCATATAGTTCCTGGGCTTGTTTTGGCAGGTAAACTCCTGAATATTTTATGTTGTCTACAATAACTGTAAATGGAATTTCTCTTTTTATCTTTTGCTGTTGAACTTTGTTAGTAATATATAGAAATATCAATGATTTATGTGGGTTTATTTTGTATCCTGCAACTTTGCTAAAGTTGTTTATTATTTCAAGTAGTTTTTTTACTTGCTTCTCTAAGTATATCATCGTATCATCTGGAAAGAGTGATAGTTTCTTCTTTGCACATTTTAATTCCTTCTGTTTCTTTTTCTTCTCTTATTACTAGTACCATATTGAATAACAGTGGTGATAATGGACTTCCTTGTTTCACTCCTGATCTTATTGGAAATTCTTCTAGCTTATCTCTGTTACATATAATACTTACTGATGGTTTTAGGTAGATTCCACTTATCATTTTTTGAAAGACTCCATTTATTCTTATGCTCTCTAGTGTTTTTAATAAGAACGGGTATTAAATTTTGTCAAAAGATTTTTCTGCATCTATTGAAATAATCATATAATTTCTGTTAGTTTTGTTGTTGATATAATCAATGAAGATGATAGTTTTCCTAATATTGAACCAGCCCTGTATTCCTGGTATAAATCCTACCTACTCATAGTGTATTATTCTCTTAGTAAAGTGCTATAGCCTTTTTGCTAATATTTTATTTCAAATCTTTGCATCTATATTCATTGAGGAAATTGGTCTGTAATTTTATTTCTCTGTTTTGACTCTTCCTGGTTTAGATATCAGCATCATATTTCTGTCATAAAAAGAATTTGGTAGGACTCTTTCACCTATTTTCCCAAATAGTCTAGTCTATATAGTATTGGAATTAATTTTTCTTTAAATGTTTGATAGAATTTACTTGTAAATCCATCTGGCACTGGAGATGTTTTTTTTCCTAGGGAGTTCATTGATTGCTTGTCCAATTTGCTTTTTCTGAGATGGGGTTAATTAAGTATATTACTTCTCTTCTGTTGAACTGGGCAATTCATGTTTTTTTGTAAATATTTATCCGTTTCACTAAGATTATCAAATATAATTGGGCATAATAGTTCCTAGTTGTTTTAATTTTCTCTTTATTGGTGGTAAATTCACCCTTTTCCTTTTTGATACTGGTAATTTGGTTTCTTGATTTTTTAAATCAAATTAACCATAAGTTTACCTATTTAATTTTGTTTCATAAAATCATCTCTCATTGTATTTATTGGTTCAATAGTTTTCTTAATTTCAATTTTTTATTAATCTCCTTTGGTTTTCAGTCTTTCTAATTAGATATTTAATTGGAGATTTTTAACTTGTTCTTTTTCTAGTTTTTCTAGTTGTATACACAGTTCATTGATCTCTTCTTTCTGTCTTTGATTCATGAAAGCATTTAGAGACATAAAACTTCTAAAGAATTGCTTTTGCTGCATCACGTAAGTTTTCATATGTTGTTTCATTATTGTCATGTTTTTGGAAGAAGTTATTGTTTCTATGATTTGTTGTTTGACCTACTCATTCTGTAGGATTATATTAGTTTCCATTTAATTTTTATTCTATCTTTCAATGGCCCTTTATTACATATGATTTTCATTTCATCATGATTTGAAAAAGATGCACTTAATATGTCTTCTTCCTTGCTTTGGATTGTGCAGTTTTTGTGCCCTAGTATGCGATGAATTTTTGTGTCATGTATCTCTGAGATAAAAATATAATCCTTTATATCTGCCTTCAGTTTCCTCCAGAGGTTTACCTGGAGATACCATATCTATCTTTTCTAAAATACTGTTCACCTCCTTAACTTCTTTTTTGTTTGTGTTTTTTGGTTAGATTTATCTAGTTCAGAGAAGGGTAGGTTGAGATCCTCCACTAGTATAGTTTTGCTGTCTATTCCTTCCTGTCAGTCCCTTAATTTCTCCTCTAAGAATTTGAATGCTTTATCACTTGGTGCATATATGTTCAGTAATGTTATTACATCATTATCTGTGGTGCCGTTGAGCAAGATATAGTTTCCTTCCTTATCTCTTTTAATTAGATCTATTTTTGCTTTTGCTTTGTCTGATATCAGGATTGTCATCCCTGTCTTTTTTGCGTCAGCTAAAGCACAATATATTCTACTCCAGCCTTTTACCTTTACCATCTGTATATCTTTCTATTTCAGATGTGTTTCTTGTAATCAGCATATTATAGGATGATGATTTTTAATCCATTCTACTATGCACTTCCATTTTATGGGAGAGTCCATTCCATTCATATTCACAGTTATGATCAGGTGTCTTTATTGCCATCCTATCCCCTCCCCTTTATCCTTTTCTTTCTACTTTCTCCCTTTTCTTCTCACTGGAGTTTTGTTTTTGACCACTGCCTCCCTCAACGCCATCCCTTCTATCAGCCCCCTGTCTTTTCTTTACCTTTTCTCTTGCTTTTTCTTTCCTCCCTTCTATCACCCCTCCCTTTTCTTTCCTCTTTCCCCTCTTACTACTTACAGGGCAAGTTATATTTCTATACCTGAGAAAGTTATTCCCTCCCCCTTACTGCTTACTCTACCATCTTGGTTCCTGGAAATTGAAATAGGTGACTCTCAAACATTGTGTGTGGGGGCTGATAGCTCCAGGAGCAGCCTCTGCTGCTGCCACAGATCCTGAAAAGGATGGTGCTTCTCTCTCACCTGGTTCATATAGAATGCCTCCTGCGGACCTTTTAAGTTATCTTTGCTGTCTTTTGACTGAGAAGTTATCAAACCTCCAGTGCTGCCAGTAGTTCAGTCCTTTGAGGTCTGCTCTGGCTTTGCTGGGGCTGGGTGTGGTGCAGCCTGTGCCTTACACTGTGCTCCTCTCCCAGCCTGGTGCAAATGACCCTTTTGGCCAATGCAGGTTGTCTTGGACTGGAAATCTGCCTCACTTTGTCTCTGGATTTTGCCAATCTAGAATTTGTTCAGAGCCTCAGATTTTTTGATAATTACTGCTTTATAATACAGTTTTAGATCTAGTACAGCCAGGCCACATTCTTTTACTTCTTTATTGATGAATTCTCTTGATATTCTTGACCTTTTGTTCTTACATCAATTTTGTTATTATTTTTTCTAACTGTATAAAGCATTTTTTTCTTTTAGTTTGACTGGTGAGGCATTGAATAAGTAAATTAATTTAGGTAGAATATTATTTTAAGTATATTGACTTGGTCTACCCATGAGCAATTGACATATTCTCAACTGTTCAGATATGATTTTGGTTGTGTGAAAAGTATTTTGTAATTGTGGCCTTATGATTCTGGATTTTGTCTTGACAGGTAGAATCCCAAGTATTTTACATTGCATACAGTTATTTTAAATGAAATTTCTCTATCTTTTACTGCTGGACTTTGTTTGTAAGGTATAGAAATGCTGACAACTTATGTGCATGTTTATTTTATAACCTGCAAGTTTGCTAATGTTGTTAATTATGTCAACTAGTTTTTAGTTGATTCTCTAGGATTTGCTAAGTGTATCATTTCATCATCTGCAAAGAGTGATTATTTTATTTTCTTATTGCCAATTCTAATCCATTTGATTACTTTTCTTTTCTTATTTCTATAGCTATTATTTCTAATATATTACTGAATAATAGTGTTGATAATGAGCATCCTTGCTTCACCCTGATCTTTGTGTGGAAAGTCTTCCAACTCATCCTCATTACAGATGATGCTTGCTGATGATTTAGATAGATGTTACTTATCATTTTAGTGAAAGCTACATTTGTTCCTGTGCTCTCTAGTATTTTTAATAGGAATGTGTGATGTATTTTGTCAGACTTATGTTTTGCATCTATTAAGAAAATCATGTGTTTTTTTTTAATTAATGTGATCAATATGCTGAAAGTTCTAATACTGAATGAGCCTTGCCTTATTAATATGAATCTTATCTGGTCATAGTATGTAATCCTTGTGATATATTGCTGTATTTTCTTTGCTAGTATATTACTTTTTTATATATTAATTTTATTTATTTTTAGTGTTCTACAATCACCACCACATAACTTAGATTTCTTTTCTCCTACCTACTCCCCAACTCCCACCTCCTTACTCAAGACAGCATACAATTCTATATAGGATCTATACATATATTCCTATTGAATACATTTTCATTATAGTTATGCTGTGTAGAAGAACTAAAATGAATGGAAGAAATCATTTAACAAATCAAAACATAATACACACACAAAATAATGGTCTGCTACATTCTGTGATTGAATTACACAGTTCTTTCTCTGGATGTGGAAGGCATTTTGCCTTAGAAGACAACTGGGAATTTTTTTTAAGTCCTTGCATTGCTGTGAAGTTCTAAGTCTACAACAAAAAACTCTCACACACTGTGGTCATTGCTGTGCACAAAATTCTCCTGGTTCTGCTCCTTTCAGTCAGCATCAGATCACATAAGTCTTTCCAGGCATCTCTAAAGTCTTCTTGTTCATCATTTCTTATAGTGTAATAGTATTCCATTGCATTCATATGCCATAATTTATTCAGCCATTCCCCAATTGATGGACATCCTTTTGATTTACAGATTTTGGCCACTACAAAGAGTGTTGCTATAAACATTTTTGTACATGTGGGAACCTTTCCCATGTTTATGATCTCTTTAGAATATAGTCCTAGAAGCAACATTGCAGCATCAAAGGGTATGTATATTTTTGTAGCCCTTTGGGCATAGTGCCAAATTGCTCTCCAGAATGGTTGGTTCAGCTCACAGCTCCACCAGTGATAAATTAGTGTTCCAGCTCTCCCACATCCTCTCCACTATTTATCATCTTCCTGTTCTGTCATGTTTGCCAATCTGATAGGTGTGATGTGGTACCTCATACTTGTTTTGATTTGCATCTCTCTAATCAAAAGTGATTTAGAGCATTTTTTTCATATGATTATAAATATCTTTAATTACTTCCTCTGAAAATTGCCTGTTCATATCCTTTGACCATTTATCAATTGGGGAATGACTTGAATTGTTGTGCATTTGACTCAGTTCTCTACATATTCTAGAAATGAGGCTTTTATTCCTGAGATTAATTGTAAAAATTCTTTCCTAATATACTACTTCCCTCCAAATTTTGGTTGCATTGGGTTTGGTTGTGCAAAACCTTTTCAGTTTAATATAATAAAAATTATCCATCTTGCACTTTATAATGTTTTCTATTTGTTGCTTTAGTCAAAGATTCTCCCCTTCTCTATAAATCTGATAAATACACTATTCCTTGCTCTTCAAATTTGTTCATGGTATCAATCTTTATACCTAGATCGTGTACCCATTTGGACTTTATTCTTGTGTATGGTGTCAGGCATTTGTCTATGCCTAGTTTCCACCACACTGTTATCCAGTGTTCCCAGGAATTTTTGTCAAATGGTGAGTTGTTATCCCAGAAGGGTCCTGGGGTTTATCAAACAGGAGACTGCTATATTTATTGCCTACTGTGCCTTGAATACCTAGATATTCCACTTGTCTATGCTTGTTTCTTAGCCAGTTCCAAGTGGTTTTGATAATTGCTATTTTGTAATGCAATTTGAGATCTGGTAGTGCAAGATCACCTTCCCTAGAATTTCTTTTCATTAGTACCCTTGATATTCTGAAACTTTTGTTCTTCCAGATGAATTTTGATATTATTTTATGCAGCTCTAGAACAAAATTATCTGATAGATTAATTGCTATGGCACTAAAGAAGTAAATTAATTTAGGTAGAATTGTCATTTTTATTATATTGACTCAGCCTACCAACAAGCAACTGATGTTTTTCCACTTACTTAAATCTGATTTTATTTGTGCAAAAAGTGTCTTGTAATTGTGTTCATATAGTCCCTGGGTTTGTTTTGGCAGATAAACTTCCAAATATTTTATAGTGACTACCCTAACTTTAAGTGTAATTTCTCTTTCTATCTCTCCTGTTGGACTTTGTTACTAACATATAGGAATGCAGAACATTTGTGTGGGTTTGTTTTGTAACCTGCAACTTTGCCAAAGTTGTTTATTATTTCAAGTAGTTTTTTACTTGAATCTCTGAGATTCTCTAAGTATATCATCATATCATCTGAAAAGAGTTATTACTTATTTTTTTCTTTGTCTATTCTTATTCCTTCAGTTTCTTTATCTTGTCTAGTTGCTATAGCTAACATTTCTAGTACCATATTGAATAATAGTGGTGATAATGGACATCTTTGTTTTACTCCTGATCATATTGGAAATGCATCTAACTTTTCTCAATTACATATAATGCTTATTGAAGGTTTTATGTAGATACTGCTTATTATTTTATGGAAAGTTCTCTTTATTTCTATGTTCTCCAGTGTTTTTAATAGGAATGGGTGTTATATTTTGTCAAAAAAGCTTTTTCTGCATCTATCGAGATAATCATGTGGTTTGTTATCATGTGGTTTTGTTCTTGATATGATTGATAATGCTAATAGCTTTTATAACATTGAACCAGCCTTGCATTCCTGGTATAAATTCTGCCTGATCATAATGTATTATTCTCGTGATAAGATGCTGTATTCATTTTGCTAAAATCTTATTTAAAATTTTTGCATCTATATCATTAGAGAAATTGGTCTATAATTTTCTTTCTGTTTTTTCTCTTCCTGGTTTAGATATCAAAACAATATTTGTATCATAAAAGGAATTTGGGAGGACTCATTCCTCAATTTTCAAAAAAATAGTCTATGTAGTATTGGAGTTAACTGTTCTTTAAATGTTTGATAGAATTCACTTGTAAATCCATCCAGCCCTGGAGATTTTTTCCTAGGGAATCCATTGATGGCTTGTTCAATTTTTTTTTTCTGAGATGGTGTTGTTTAAGTATTCAATTTCCTCTTCTGTTAGTCTGGGCAATTTGTATTTTTTAAAATATTCATCCATCTCATTTAGATTGTTGAATTTATGGGCATAAAGTTGGGTCAAGTAATTTCTAATTATTGTTTTAATTTCCTCCTCATTGGTGGTGAGTTCACCCCTTTCATTTTTAATATTAGTAATATGACTTTCTTCTTTCTTTTTTTAATCAAAGTGATCAGTTTTATCAATTGTATTAGTTTTTTATAAAGCATATTATTGGTTTTATTTATTAGTTCAATGATTTTATTAATATCAATGTTATGAATCTCTCCTTTGGTTTGCAGAATTTCTAATTTGGGACTTATTTGGGGATTTTCAGTTTGTTCTTTTTTTTAGCTTTTTCAGCTGCATGCCCAAGTCATTGATCTCCTCTTTCTCTACTTTATTTATGTAGGCATTCAAAGATATAAAGCTTCCCCTGAGAACTGCTTTTTCGGTATCCCATAAGATTTTGTAAGTTGTCTCATTGTTATCATTCTCTTGAATGAAGTTGTTGATTGTTTCTATGATTTGTTATTTAACCCACTCCTTCTTTATGATTAGATTATTTAGTTTCCAATTGATTTTGGTTTCTCTTTACATGGTGTTTTACTACATATAATTTTTATTGCATTATGATCTGAGAAGGATGCATTGACTATCTCTGCCTTTCTGCATTGCATTGTGAGGTTTGTATATCCTAGTACATGGTCAGTTTTTGTATATGTGCCACATATAGCTGAGAAAAAGGTATATTCCTTTCTATTGCAATTCAATTTTCTCCAGAGTTCTATCATATCTACTTTATCCAGAGGTTTATTTACTTCCTTCACCTTTTTCTTGTTTATTTTGAGGTTAGATTTATCACGTTAAGAGAGGGTGGGTTTGAGGTCCCACACTATTATAGTTTTGCTGTCTATTTCTTCATTCAACTCTTCCAACCTCTACTGAAGAATCTGGATGCTATTCCACTTGGGGAATACATGTTTAGTAATGATATTGCTTCATTGTCTATGGTGCCTTTTAGCAGGATATAGTTTCCTTCCTTATCTCTTTTGATTAGATCTATTTCTGCATTTGCTTTGTCTGAGATTAGGATTGCTACCCCTGCTTTTCTTACATCAGCTGAAGTACCACATATTCTGCACCAACCTTTTACCTTTACCCTGTATATATTCTCCCATTTCAAATGTGTTTCTTGTAAACAACATATTGTTGAATTATGGCTTTTAATCCATTCTGCTCTCCATCTCCATTTTATGGGAGAGTTCATTCCATTCACATTCACAATTATGATTACAATCTGTATATTTCCCTCCATCCTCCTTCCAGTTGTTTGTGCTTTTAGCTCTCCTGTCTCCCTTCCCCTCCTCAATAGTTTTCACTTTTCACCACCACCTCCTGCAGCCTTCCCTTCCTTCTTTTAGCCCTCTCCCTTTTACTCCCATCTACCCTTAATGCTTCTTCCCTTCCTTTTAGCTTACCCTCCTCTTTCTTCAACCTTCCCCTCCTACTGCCTATTAAGCTAGTTGGAATTATCTACTTAAATTTGTTGTTCCCTCCTTGAACCCAATCAGATGAGAGTACCCCTCCAACAATGCTAATCTCCCTCCCCTCTTTCCCTCTACTATAATTTTTTACTGCTTTCTGTGATGTAATTTACTATTTTCTCCTTCCTCCTTTTCACATCTGTTACAATCCCTTCACATGCTTCAATCATATTTTTATCATCACATCATTTACTTTATACTCATTCCCTCTATGTATATCCCTTTTATATTTCATAATAGATATTCATTTCTCAAGATTAACAGGTATCATCTTCCCTTATAGGGAGGTAAACAGTTTCCCAAAGTTTTTTTGTCACCTATTTACTTGTTTATGCCTCTCTTGAGACCTGTGTTGGAAGATAGAATTTTCTATTAAGTTCTATCCTTTTTGTCAAGAAGGTCTAGAAATCCTTCACTTCATTAAGTGACCATTTCCTTGCCTGAAATATTATGCTGAATTGTGTTGGGTAATTTATCCTTGGTTGTAGTATCAGTTTCTTTGCCTTATGGAATGTTGTATTCCAATTCCTTAGATCTTTTAATGCAGAAGCTGCAAGGTCCTGTGTGATCCTGACTGTAGCTCCTCGATATTTGAATGGTTTCTTCCTGGCTGCTTGTATTATTTTTCTCCTTCAGTTGATAGTTCTGGAATTTGGCAACAATATTTCTTGGAGTTTTAGTTTGGGATCCCTTTTCTAAGATGAACGATGGATTCTTTCAATCACTATTTTGCCCTCTGGATCTAGCATTTCTGGACAGTTTTCCTTGATGATTCCTGGAAGATATTGTACAGATTTTTTTTTTAATCATGACTTTCTGGCAAGCCAATAATTCTTAAATTTTCTCTCCTGCATCTATTTTCCAGGTCAGTTGTTTCTCCAGTTAGATATTTTACATTTTCTTCTATCTTTTCATTCTTTAGATTTTCTTTGACTGACTTTCTTTATCATTGAGTCATTAGTGTCTAATTGCCCAGTTCTAATTTTTATGAAATTGTTTTCTTCAGATAACTTTTGCATCTCCTTTTCCATTTGTCAAACTATTCCTTTTGAGGAATTATTTTCTCCCGTTAGTTTTTGAACTTCCTTTTCCATTGTCCAATTTTCCCAGTTAGGTTTTGTGCTTCCTTCTTCATTTGCTCCTTTTAAAGAGATGTTCTCTTTGTGAAATGCTTTCTTTCATATTTTAAAAATCACTGGCCAGTTTCGCTTCTATTTCCTTCTTCAGCTGTTCCAGGAGAGTTTTTTGTGCATGCGAGCAGTTCATAGACCCTTCTAAAGTTTCAGATGGGAGTACAGTCTCACTACTGACCTCTTTGGTATTTGTGTTTTGGTCTCTGTCCCCATAAAAATATTCTATGGCTTTTTGCCTTTGTTTTGCTTTTTCTTGCTCATGATGGTGATTGTGTGTTGTGGCTTCTGGTTCTTTCAGTTAGAAGCTGCAGAACATGGTGTGGAGCTGATTGGTGTGAAAAAGCTAAGGGAAGGTGTCTTTTTATCTTTTTGTTTTGTGTTTCTCTGATCAGCCCTGGAGCTAGCTTTTTAAACGTGGTCTAATCATTGGAGATCCCTTCAGCTGAGCTGAGGCAAAGCAAGCTCAGGGGTTGGTGATCTCAGCTGCCCTATTGTCTTCCCATTTCCCCTGGAGCTCTGAGGTACACCTGGATCCTAGTGCGAGTTTCCACCCCTCCTGGGGCTCCTCTCTTAGCACTGAGACATACCTGGGTCCTAGTGTGAGTTTTCCCTGTCCTGGGGCTCCTCTCTTAGCATTGAGGTATACCTGAGTCCTAGTGTGAGTTTTCCCTGTCCTGGGGCCCCTCTCCTTTCGTTCACCTCTGCCACAGCAGGAGGAATCCCCTTTAGCTATTTTCCTAGCCTCAGATGTTATGAGTCTTTTGCCCCCTCCACTGTTTCCATTGATCCAGGATTTTTGTGGGGAAATATTTTATGGTTCTTTTGAGATCAATACGGGGGGGGGGGGAAGGGGAAGAGCATTTACTGATCACTCCGCCATCCTGGCCCCCGGAAGTTCAAGTAAGTGACTTACAGATGTTTAATCTATGGGTTGAAAGTCTCAAGAGCTGCTGTGGCTGATATCTGGGGCTCAGGAGCTATCACTCAGTCAATTATGCTGGTCTCCCACCTTAGGCTGCCACTCTGCTTTCTGCCTGCTGCTGCCTCAGGCCTCCCGGGGCCCTCTTGGTCCACTACACTGGACACCCTGTACTGTGCACTGTGGGATCACCCCCGTGGAACAGATCCTTCCTGTTAACCTTCCAGTGTATCCTGGTCTGTGAATCTGCCACAGTCTGTATCCTATTGGATTCTGCACCTCCAAAATTTGGTCAGATTCTCTTTTTAGAGGTATCTGAAGGAATTTGTCTAAGAGCTTAAGTGAGTCATTACTCTCACTCGGCCATCTTGGGTCAACCCTCCCACTAGTATGTTATTTTTAAAATCTGCATCAATATTCATTAAGGAAATTGGTTTATAGTATTTGTTACCTATTTTAGCTCTTCCTGGTTTAGGTATCAGTACCATATTTGTGTCATAAAAGGAATGTCATAAGACTCTACTTATTTTTTTTCCAAATAGTTTATATAATATTGGAATTAATTGTTCTTTAGATATTTGATAGAATTCTCTTGTGAATCCATCTGGACCTGGGAAATTTTCTTTTTTTCTGTATGCGCCTCTCTGCTTTATGTGTTTCTTGTAAACAATGTATTTTAAGATTTTTTTTTTTAGTCCATCCTCTCATCTGCTTCCATTTTGTGGGTGAGTTCACCACATTCCCATTTCCATTTATGATTACTAACTGAGTATTTTCCTCAACCCAATTTTCTTTTTTCTTTTTTTTTAAATGTTTACTTCTTTTTTCTAGTTTTACATTCATTTCCACACAATTTTGAGTTCCAAGTTTTCCCCCATCTCTCCCCTCTCCCCACCCCAAAATGCTGTGCATTCTGTTTATCCCTTCCCCAATCTACCCTCCCTACTATCACACCCCTCCCTTCCATTATCCTTTTCTTCTCTCTTTTCTTGTAGGGCAAGATAGATTTCTATACCCCATTACCTGTATTTCTTATTTCCCAGTTGCATACAAAAACAAGTCTCAACATTTGTTCCTAAAGCATTGAGTTCCAACTTCTCTCCCTTCCTCTCTCCCCACCCATGTCCAATGAGAAGGCAAGTAATTCAATTTAGACTATATATGTGTAGTTTTGCAAAAGACTTCCATAATAGTCATGTTGTGTAAGACTAACTATATTTCCCTCCATGTGGTCCTGCCCCTCATTTATTCTATTCTCTCTTTTGACCTTGTCCCTCCCCAAAAGTGTTTACATCTAATTACTCCCTCCTCCCATTACTAACCCCCCACCTAACTTATACCCTTTTCCTCTATTTTCCTGTATTGTAAGATGGATTTTCATGCCAAATTGAGCATGCATGTTATTCCCTCCTTAACCCAAATGTGATGAGAGTAAGCTTCACTTTTCCCCTCTCACTTCCCCAATTTTCCTTTCCACTGAAGAAGCATTTTCTTGACTGTTTTATAAGGGATAATTTTCTTCATTCCTTTTCTTCCTTTCCCCTCCCAATATATTCCTCTCTCACCTCTTAATTTTATTTTTTCAGATACCATCCCACCTATTAAACTCACCCTATGCTCTTTCTGTCTCTCTGTATCTGTCTTTATCTCTGTCTCTTTCTCTATCTACACACACACACACACACACACACACACACACACACACACACACACCTATATATATATATATATATATATGCAGGTATGTATGTATATATGTATGTATGTATGTACAATCCCTCTAACTACTCAAATACTGAGAGAAGTTTCAAGAATTACAAATATTATCTTTCCATGTAGGAATGTATACAGTTCAACTTTAGTAAGTCTTTAATGATTTTGCTTTCCTATATACCTTTTCATGCTTATCTTGATTCTTGGGTTTGAAAATCAAATTTTCTATTCATCTCTGGTCTTTTTCATCAAGAATGCTTGAAAGTCCTCTATTTCATTGAATGACACATTTTTTCCCCTGAGGTATTATACTCCGTTTTGCTGGGTAGGTGATTCCTTTGATATCTGGAACATTATATTCCAAGCCCTTTCATCCCTTAATAGAGAAGTTGCTAGATCTTGTGTTATCCCGATTGTATTTCTGCAATACTCAAATTGTTTCTTTCTATCTGCTTGAAATATTTTCTCCTTAATCTGGGAACTCTGGAATTTGGCTACAATATTCTTAGCAATTTCTCTTTTCTGATCTCTTGCAGAAAGTGATCAGTGAATTCTTTCAATATTTATTTTACTTTCTGGTTGTAGACTATCAGGGCAGTTTTCCTTGATAATTTCATGAAAGATGATGTCTAGGTTCTTTTGTTGATCATGACTTTTAGGTAGTCCTGTAGTTTTTAAATTGTTTGTCCTTAATCTATTTTCCAGGTAACTTGTTTTTCCAATCATATATTTCATATTATTTTCTATTTTTTTATTCTTTCAGTTTCATTTTTTTAATTTTTTGTTTCTCATAAAGTCGTTAGCTTCTATCTACTCCATTCTAATTTTTGAAGAACTATTTTCTTCACTGAGCTTTTTGAACCTCCTTTTTCATTTGACTAATGCTGCTTTTTAAAGCATTCTTCTCCTCATTGGCTTTTTGGACCTCTTTTGCCGATTGAGTTAGTGTATTTGTAAAGTTGTTATTTTCTTCAGTATATTTTTAGTCTCCTTTAGCAAGCGGTTGACTCGATTTTCATGATTTTCTTGCATTGCTCTCATTTATCTTCCCAGTTCTCCTTCACCTCTCTCACTTGATTTTCAAAATTCTTTTTGAGCTCTTCCATGGCCTGAGACCATTGCATATTTATTTTGGAGGTTTTGCATGCAAACGTGTTGACTTTTAGGTCTTCCTCTAACGGTAAACATTGTTCTTCCTCACCTGAAAGGATGGAAGAAAATACCTGTTTGCCAAGAAAGTAGCCTTTTATAGTCCTATTTTTTTTCCCTTTTTGGGGCATTTTCCCAGCCAGTTACTTGAGTTTTGAGTCCTTTTTCAAGAGAAGGATATATACTCTGGGGACCTGTACGTTCTCAGTTTCTCCAAGGTGGCAAAATCAAGGGAGAGTTTACTCCTGTCCGAGCCTGTGCTCTAGTCTGGGTGCAACCAGTAATTTTTCTGCCCAGCACATTTGAAGATGTCTTTGGCATTTCTGGGTTGAGCAGTCTGGGAACTTCAACTGCTACTGGGGATTCTGCCCCCAGGCCTGCTCTGGTTCTGTTCCTGCCAATACTGCGTGACAAAGGCTGGGCTGTGCTCCATTCTGAGACAGGTATGATGGAGCTTTTCTGTACAGAATCTTCAAGTTAGGGCTCCCTCTCTAAAACCACCTTCAGCTCCACCCTGCCAGTATGCTCCTCCTCACCGCAGGACTGCCACTCAGGTCTGAGATCCAGATCAGCTGTTTGATTTCCCCAGGGGCTTTAGGTAGAGAACTCTCTAAATGGATGCTTTGCCTCAGTGACTACTGCCACCCTGGGGCTGCTGAGGTGAGACCAGGTTCCCTTTTCACCCAGGTGAAATGGCTTTCTCACTGACCTTTGAAGTTTTCTTGGGCATTTGTGGGTTGAGTAATCTGGTAACCTCAGCTGCTGCTGGGAATTCCACTCCTGAGGCCTGCTTGCACCCTGTGGCCAAGGCTAGTCAATGCTACAAGGGTTGCACCCCATTCTGAACCTGGTGGGATTCCTGTCTGCCTTCCAGGCTGTCTTGGACTGGAAATCTCTTTCATTCTGTTGTTTTGTGGCTGCTGCTGCTCCAGAATTTGTTTAGGGTCATTTTTTACAGGTTTTCTTATGGGCTATGGGGGAAGAGCTAGAGTAGGTACATCTTTCTTCTCCATCATCTTGGATCTGCCTCCCTCAACCCAAAGTTCTTGCTCTTGTTCTTATTCTTATTCTCCTCCAACTCTCTCTCTCTCTCTCTCTCTCTCTCTCTCTCTCTCTCTCTCTCTCTTTCTCTCTCTCTGTCTCTCTCACTTTTTAATTTTCTTTCACCCTTTCTCTTCTCCTCAGTGTTTAGCTTCAACTTATGACCATCACTTCCCCCAAATTGCCTTTTCTTTTATCAATCTCTTCCCCTTTTCTTATCTCTTACCTTGCTACTTCCTTACAAGGTAAGGTAGATTTCTATACTCTTCTGTGTATGTGTGTTATTCCCTCTTTGAGCTAATTTTGTTGAGAGTAACATTCATCCCTACCATCTTTCCCCTCACTGAAATAGGTCTTTCACAACTCTTCATGTGAGATAATTTACCCCATTCTGCCTTTCCCTTCCATTATCCCAGTGCAATCCTTTTACTCAACCCTTAATATTTTTTTATTTCCCCTTTGACTATCATCCCATGAAACTCAGATTATACTCACTACCTCTATTTACATATCCTTCTTTTAAATGCCCTGATATTGATATAGTTCTTAAGAGTTACAAATATCATACATACATACATATACATACAATATGTATAGGGATGTAAAGAGTTAAACTTCATTGAATCCCTTATTTTTCTCTTTCCTGCTTGCTTTTTTCTTGCATCTCTTGAGTCTTTCAAAATTAAATTTTCTCCTCAACTCTACTTTTTTTTTTTTTAAATCAGAAATACTTGGAAGTTCTGTATTTCATTTTTTTTTGTTTTTCTAAAGGATTATACTCAGTTTCTTTTGATTTTGTTTCATTGATTCTTGAATCAATTGGAATCATCAGCTTCTGCTTATTCAATTCTAGTTTTTAAGGAATCATATTCTTTACTGAGCTTTTTGTCCTCTGCTTTTCAGTTTGGCCAACTTTTTAAGGAGTTATTTTCTACAGTGGATTTTTGTACATCTTTTTTCCATTTTTTTATGCTTCCTTTACCAAAGTTTTTTTTTTATGATTCTCTTGTATAAGTCCCATGTCCTCCCAGTTATTATTCTACGAATCTTATTTCATTTTCAAACTCTTTTTTGAACTCTTCTTGGGGTTTGTTTTGCATATGAGACTAATTCACATTTTTTAAGGCTTCACATGTAGGCATTTTGCCATTGTTATCCTTTTCGGACTTTGTATTTTGGTCTAAAGTGTTACCATAATACCTTTCTATGGTCATGTTCTTGGTTGTTGTTTTTTGCTTATTTTTTCAACCTATTCTGTGACTTCTAATGTTGAGATCTGCTTCTGGGGTGCTTTATTCTGCCACGTTGGCCCACAGAAACCAGAGTCCACCTTTAATATGAAGTTCAGTCAAGAAATGGGTGAGGAAATGAAAAGACCAAACAGCAAAAAAAGTTACTGTTATGTCAGAGAAGCTCAATACACAACATCCAAAGAAAACAATGTGAAAATACTTAAAAGTGATGACTAAGAAAAATTAGATTGGACACAAGCTGAACAAGAATTTCTAGAAGAGATTAAGAAAGAGAGATTTTTAAAAAGACCCGAAATGATTTTCAAAATAAAGTAATATTATTACAGAAATGTTGGGGAAAGAAAAGAAAAATGCAAGAAAATTATGAAAAATGAAAGAATTAACTTGGTGAAAGCAGCATATAAATACAGTAGTAAATAACTTCTTAGAATGACAAAAAGAGGTACAAAACTAAATTGAAGTAAAGAACTCCTTAGAATTGATCAGATGAAAGCAAATGACCTCATAAGATAGTAAGAAACAATTTCAAAATGAGAACAAAAAAGAATTGAAGAAAATGTGAAATACTATGCTGGGAAAATAAAACAACTGGCATGGAAAATAGCTCCAGATGAGACAATTTCAGAATTCTCAGGCTTATCTGAAGGGCTTATCTGAAATTATGATGAAAAAAATCTGTCTAAATGTCTTAAAACCAAAGGGCAAAGATGAAATTTTTAAAAAAAATCCTTTGATTTTTCTCATGAAAGAAATTCTATAATGAAAACTCTCAGGAATATTATAGAGAAATTCTAAGGCTTCTAGGTCAAAAAGAAAATACTGTAAACTGTCAGAAAAAAATTAAAATAGTAAAGTGCTGTAGTGAGGATCACACAAGTTTTAGTAACTATCATGATAAATCAGTAGAAGAGTTGGAATAAAATATTCTAGAAGGCAAAGAAGCTTTGATTACACTCAAGTATAACTTATCCAGCCAAGATGAGTACAAATATTCAGATGAAAAATGGGTATTTAATGAAATAAATAACTTTCAGCATTCCTTATGAAAAGACCAGAGCTGAATAGAAAAATGTGAAATTCAAACTAAAGAATCAAGAGAGGCATAAAAAGATAAACATGAATGACAAATCATAAGGAATTTAATAAGACAAAACATGTAGATTCCTAGATGGAAAGATGTTACCTATCTCTAAGAATTCCATTATCATTAGGGCAATTAGGAGTCTACTTAGATAGAGGGCAGAAGTATGAGTCTATTTTCTTGGGGTGATGTAAAAGGAAAAATAGAAGAGAGAGAAAGAGTAATGTATAGGGAGAATTGGCAAGGGAGAGGAAGAATGAGGAAATTTTTCTCATATAAAAGAGGAAGGTGGAGAAAATAGTTCTTATAACAAAGAGGAAAATAAGAAGGGCATAAACATCTCACAAATAAATGTAGAAATACAAGCAACACAAATTACATTTGATAAAGGGCATTAGAAATGTGGATTAAAAATTTGTTGGTAGGTAAACAATCTAAACCTAAAGAGTGAATGGGTAAAAGGACCAATAATAGAAAGAATCAATGCTCATTAAAGATAATGACAACAAAAAGAAAATGAAGTAAAATTTTGAGTATGTAGCCAAAACTGTACTTAGGGGGAAATTTGTATTTATAAATGATTACATCAATAAAGAGAAAATGAAATCATCTCAATAAAATTATTATGCTACCAAAAAAAATAAAAATCCTTAATTAACAAAATGAAAATCCTAAAAATCAAAGAAAAGATAAATAAAATTAAAAATATACATTGAACTAATAACTATGAATTGATTTTTATGAAAAAATAATATAGATAAACCATTAGTTATTTTGATTTAAAAAACCACAAAAGTGCCAATATTACAAAAAAAATAAAAAGTGAATGCATTACTTTTGCAGAAAAAATTAATGCAATGATTAGGAGATATTTGTGACTATTACATTCAATAAAACTGGCAATAGAAATGAAATGGGTATTTTAAGGTACATAAATTGCTCAGATTAACAGAAGAGGAAAGAGAATACTTACATAACTTTTTCTCTTAGAAAAAAGAAATTGAACAAGTCATAAATGAGTTCTCTAAGCAAAAAAAAAAAAAAGAATCTTGAGGGCCAGTTGGATTTATATGTGAATTCTACTAAATATTTGAAGAGCAATTAATCCTAATGATATATTAACTATTTTGAAAAAAATAGGTGAAGGAATCCTACCAAATTCCTTTTATGACACAGATATGGTACTGACACCTAAACCAGGAAGAGCAAAAACAAAAACAAAAAAAACCTAAGAACCAATTTCCCTACTGAAGGTTGATGCAAAAAATTTAAAGAAAATATTAGCAAGGAGACTATAGCAATATATCACAGATTGCCCATTATGTCCAAATGGGATTTATACCATGTGGGAATATAGGCCTAATTAAATTTTAGGAAAAATTAGAAGACTCATCGACCATATCAGTAACAAAAACAAGAATCATATAATTACAATCTATAGACATATAAAAATCTTTTTGATAGAATCCAATATACACATTTCTATTAAAAATATTAAACATGTAGGAATAAATGAAACTTTTCTTAAACGCATCAATCTAAAGCCAAGAGTAAGCATTCACTGTAAGGGGGGGGGGGTGGGGGTAAACTGGAAGCCTTCCAAATAAGTTCAGCAATGGTATACAGTATCATTCCTATTGTTAAACATTCATTCTATTGGAAATATAGTAGTAAGACACAAAAAAAAGAAACTGAAAAAATAATAACAATCAACGAGGAAATAAAACTACCACTCTCTGCAGATCATACATTTCAGTCCCAGAGAAACTTACAGAGTGAAATAAAAAATTAGTTGAAACAAATAATGACTTTAGCAACATTGCAGGATGTAAAATAAATCCACATAAATCATCAGAGTTTTTATGTATTATCAACAGCAAGAAGAGATGGAGAAATTTTATTGAAAATAACAGCAGACAGTATAAAATATTTGGGAATCTAGCTGTTAAGACCTGTCATGGGAACTATATGAACACAATTAAAAAATACTTTTCATACAAATAAAGATAGATCTAAACAACTGGAGAAATATTAATTGCTCTTGGTAGGTTCAACCACTAAAATGAAAATGACAGTTCTACCTAAATTAGTTTACTTATTTAGTGGTACATCACTCAAACCACAAAATAGTTATTTTGTACAACTAGGAATAAAACAATAGCAAAATTTATCTGGTGGAACAAATGGTCAAGAATATTAAGGGAATTGATTAAACAAAACATAAAAGAAGATGACCTAGCGGTGCCAAATTCCAAACTATACTACAAAGCAATAATCATCAAACAATCTGCTACTGGATAAGAAATAATGCTGGATCAGTGGAATAGATTAGGCTTACAGTATAGAGAAATTTCTAACAAAATAACCTAATGTTTGATAAACCTAAAGTTCTTGGCTTTGGGGGCAAGAAGTCGCTATTCAACTTAAATTGTTGGGAAAGCTAGGAAGTAGTTTGGAAGAAATGGGGCATATATCAACATTTCATGCTATATACCCAGATAAACATAAAATGAGGACATGATTTAAATATAAAGTGATATCATAAATTAGGAGAGCATGGAAGAAATTACCTTTAACATCTATAAATAAGGGAAGAGTTTATGACCAAACAAGAGATAAAGAGGATCACAGGGGAGTGAGTGAATAATGTTATTATATGAAATATAAAGGTTTTTAACACAACCAAATCAATGCTACCAAAATTAGAAAGTAAGAAAATGAGAAAAAAATTATAGTAATTTTCTATGAAATAGGTTTCATTGCTCAAATATATAGGCAAGTGAATCAAATTTATAAAAATAAAAACAATTCTATTATTGATAAGACTTGAAAAATCTATGAACAGGTGGATTTCAGAAGAAGAAATCAAAGCTATCTACAGTAATGTAAAAAAATGCTTTAGATTACTAGTAATTAGACAAATGCAAATTAAAACAACTATGCGGTACCACCCTCACACTTCTTAGGTTGAACATGACAGAAAAGGAAACAGACCAATGCTGGAGGTAATGTGGAATAAGAGGTAACACTTATGTGTTATTGGTAAAGTTGTGAACTGACCGACAACAGCTGGGAACAACGTCCAAAGGGTTATTAAATTGTGAATACTCTTTGACCCAGCAATAACACTAAATGGTCTGTATCCCAAAGAGATCAAATAACCCCTATTTGCATATATTCATAGTGACTCTTGGTGGTGGCAAATAATTTAAAATTGACCAGTTGCCTATCAACTAGAAACTAACTGAACAAGTTGTGGCATGTTATTATGATGGGATAACATTGTGCAGTAAGCAATGATGAAGAGGATATTTTTAGAAAAATCTAGGAAGACATGAACTGACACAAAGAGAAGTGAGTACAATCATGAGAACACAGTAAAGCTATATTGTAACAGTAATCAACTCTGAATGACTTAGCTACACTGTCCAATAAGATGATTTGTGACAATGATCCATGACATTTCAGAAGGACTCAAAATGAAAAATGCTATCTATCTCCAGAGAGACAACTAATGAACTCTGAGTGCGGATTGAACCATATTGGTTTTCATTTTTCTCTTGCATAGTTAATATAGAAATATTCTTTATATGACTTCACATATATCATAAGCATCATATTGCTAGCATTCTCAGTAGATGACAGACTAGAGGGAGAGAAGGAATTTGCAACTGAAAAATTTTTTAAATGAATTAAAAAAATCTACAATGTATAAAAATTAATAATAACAACAATAATAGTAGCTAGCATTCTTATAATGCCTACTATATTTCAGGTCCTATGCTAACACTCTGCAAATATTATCTCATTTGACCATCATGATAACCCTGGGAGATAGGTTTTGTTATTATGCATATTTTATAGATAAGGAAACTGGGGTAAACAGAGGTCAAATAATTTGCCTAAGGTCACACAGCTAGTAAGTGTACACAGTTGTGAAAATGTATTTAATAAGAATGTACATGTAGAATGCGTATAAGATTGCATGCTGTCTTGGGGAAGGAGCAAGGAGGGAGGGGAAGAAAATTTAAAACTTATGGAAGTGATTATTGAAAACTGAAACCAAATTTCTAGCTCTAGAAAGTAATTTTCTGATAGATTGGTATGGCACTGAATAAGTAAATTAATTTAGGTAGAATTGTCATTTTTATTATATTAACTCAGCCTATGCTTGAGCAGCTGATTTTTTTCCAATTACTTAGATCTGATTTTATTTGTGTGAAAAGTGTTTTGTAATTGTGTATATATAATTCCTAGGTTTGTTTTGTCAGGTAGACTCCCAAATATTTTATAGTGTCTCCCTTAACATTAAATGGGAATTTTCTTTCTATTTCTTGCTGTTGGGCTTTGTTATTAATACATAGAAATGTACATTATTTATGTGGGTTTTTTTTTTTGCATCCTGCAAGTTTGCCAAAGCTATTTATTATTTCAAGTAGTTTTTCACTTGATTATTATTCTCTAAGTATATCATCATATCATCTGCTAAGAGTGATAACTTAGTTTCTTCTATGCCTATCCTAATTCCTTCAATTTCTTTTTCTTCTCTTATTGCTAAAGCTAACATTTCTTGTACCATACTGAATAATGATGGTGATAATGGACATCCTTGTTTCAGCCCCAATCCATTACATATAATGCTTACTGATGGTTTTAGGTAGATGCTATTTATTATTTTAAGGAAGACTCCATTTATTCCTATGCTCACCAATGTTTTCAATAGGAATGGGTTTGTATTTTGTCAAATTTGCATCTACATTTTTCTGCATCTGCTGAGATAATCATATGGTTTCTATTAGGTTTGTTGATGATATGATCAACAATGCTGAAAGTTTTCCTAATATTGAACCAGTCCTGCATTTTTGGTATAAATCCTACCTGATCATAGTATATTATTCTTGTGATAAGTTGTAATCTTTTTGTTAATATCTTATTTAAAGTTTTGCATCTGGGGTGGAGCCAAGATGGTGGAGTAGAAAGATGCATATACTCAAGCACTTCCCTCGCAGCCCACAAAATACCTGTAAAAAGGACTCTCCACAACGTCTAGAGCAGCAGAAGCCACAGAACAACAGAATGAAAGAGGTTGCCAGCCAAAGGTAATCCAGAAGGCTGACAGGAAAGGTCTATCTCATGGGATGCTGAGTGGAGTGGAGCACAGCTCTAGCCACATGGCACTGGGAGGAACAGGACCTGAACAGACCTCCAGGCAGAATTCCTAGCAGGGAAAGTCCCAGATACATCAACCCACAAATGACAAAGAAAGCTCCAAAGGTCAGTGGGGGAGGGCTTTCCCAGATGGGCAAGAGGGAACTGGGGTTTCTCCAGCAATAGCCCCCGGTGATGGCAGAGGCCACAGCAACAGACCATAGTCACCTACAGAGGCCAGAAGCAACCTGGATCCATTGTTCAACTTAAACCCTCTGGTGGTAGGGAGCAGCTGATCTAAACCCCAGCCCTGAGTGACAGCCCCGCCCCTCACCCCCAAAGCCCAGGGGAACCAAACAGTTGAGTCTAATCTCTTGACAAAGGATTCAGATGTCAAATAAATGGCTAGAAAAATGCCCAAAAAGGGGGAAAAAATAAGGCTATAGAAGATTACTTCCTTGGTGAATAGGTGTCTCCTCCCATCCTTTCAGATGAGGAAGAGCAAGACTTACTGTCACAGGAAGTTAATACCCCTGCTTCCAGGGCCTCCAAAGTGAATTTAAGTTCGTCTCAGCCAATACAAGAGCTTGAAAAATGAGTTAGCAGTTTTCTAAAGGAGAACCAAAAAAAAAAAAACTGCTGAGGAAAATAACACCTTTAAAAAGAGGCTAACTCAATTGGAAAAAGAGGTACAAAAAGTCAATGAGAAGAAGGAGGCATTAAAAAGCAGAATTAGCCAAATGGAGGAGAAAGTTCAAAAGCTCATTGAAGAAAACAGTTCTCTGAAAGAGAGAATTGAGTTCATGGAAATGAATGACTATGATAAAACCAAGCAGTTAGTAATCAAAACCAAAAGTTTGAAAATATAGAAAATAATATGAAACATCTCATTGGAAAAACAACTGACCTGAAAAATAGATCCAGGAGAGACAATTTAAAAATTATGGGACTACATGAAAGTCATGATCAAAAAAAGAGCCTAGATATTATCTTCCACAAAATTATCTAGGAAAACTCTCCTGATATTCTAGAACCAGAGGGCAAAATAACTTTTGAACGAATCCACCAATCACCTCCTGAAAGAGACCCAAAAAGAGAAACTCCTAGGAATATTGTGGCCAAATTCCAGACTTCCAAGGTCAAGGAGAAAATAGTGCAAACAGAAACAATTCAAGTATTGTGGAGATACAATTAGGATAACACGGGATCTGGCAGTTTCAACATTAAGGGATCACAGGTCTTGGAATAGGATATTCCAGAAGTCAAAGAAACTGGGATTAAAACCAAGACTCACCTACCCAGCAAAACTGAGTATAATACTTCAAGGAAATAAATGTTCATTCAATGATATAGAGGACATTTAAGCCTTCATGTTGAAAAGACCAGAACTGTATATAAAATTTGACTTTCAAAAATAAGAATCAGGAGAAGCTTGAAAAGGTAAACAGGAAAGAGAAATCATAAAAGACTTTCTAAAGCTGGACTGTTTACATTCGTTCATGGAAAGAAAATATTAATAACTCTTGAGACTTTTTTCAATATTTGGGTAAGTGGAGGGATTGTACACACACACACACACACACACACACACACTCACACACAGTGCAGGCTGTGTTGAATTAGAAGAGATGATATCCTCACAAAAAAATGATAGAAAAAATAAATAAAATAAAATTTTTGCATCTATTAGAGGAATTGGTCTATGATTTTCTTTCTATGTTTTGACTGTTCCTGGTTTAGGTATCAGAACCATT
The DNA here is from genome assembly GCA_023548195.1 of Bettongia penicillata ogilbyi. NCBI lineage: Eukaryota > Metazoa > Chordata > Mammalia > Diprotodontia > Potoroidae > Bettongia > Bettongia penicillata. The sequence continues at coordinate 1,109,778 of JAJHZJ010000767.1, forward strand.
TTTGTATCAGAAAAAGAATTTGTAGGCCTACTTCTTTACCAACTTTCTCAAATAGTCTATATGATGAAATCTGCCCTGATGCAGACTGTGTACTCTGTGCTACCCCAGACCCATGCAACAGATCCCTCCTGTCAATTTTCCAAGTTGTCTTGGGCTGGAAATCTGCCATACCTCTTTCTCTTAATGGATTCTGCTACTCTAGAATTTGTTCAGATTCACTTTTTAAATGTATCTGAAGGAATTTGTAGTTAATTCATGTTTGTCCCAGATTTCACTCTGCCCTCTTGGTTCCACTTGGGAACATAACTTTTACATAGGTTGTAATCTGCTGTGGTGGAAGGTGTGGACACCCTGGTAAAATCAAAAGATCTTAATATTGTTTTAGGTGCAGTGCTCTAAACTAGTGGGGTATTGGAACACACATAATGACAACTAAAATGGGTTCCTGCTATTGGATATCATTTAGTTCATTTTATAGATCAAAAATCTAAACCTCAAGTGGTTAAGGGACTGGATCAACACTCCATCAATAGGAGATAACTGCCAATAAAATATATGTCATCTCCCTGCTAGATCAGGCTCTTTCTCCAAAGCACTTTCTGTACTATTGCAATAAAAGCAGGTACATCTGTGTGCTGTAGTATGAGAGCTGGAGATGCACTTCTAAGAGTTGTGATTTTTATCAACATGTTTCACTTTTCTTCTGAAGCATTTTTTTCTTGAATCTGAGAACTATCGTCCATTTCCTCAGGAGGTTGTGAAGGTAGAACACAAACATTTTTTCCATGATTAGTTAACTCCTGTTTCTATACTAATGGGTTCCACCATTTCTCTCACCTCTTTTTTTTACCTAGTTCTCTATGGTAGCTGATAATAACTAACACATAATAAGCAAAATAGGTATCATTAAAGACTACTGATAACCTCAAAAAAAAAACAAACCACAATATATTTGTTAAAATTCCCAAAAGAAAAGTTAAACTCTTTGACTCTATTGTTATGCCATCAAGGAGCAATTATTTTTTGACAATCCTCATTCTTTCTCATTTTGAATATTTCAATAACCACCCCCAATTCTGAAAATGATAATTTTCAAAACTAATTATCCCAGCAGGCTCTCCCATTTCATCATTGTTCAAAAACTATAGCTCCTTACTCACCCATTTTAGCTCATTATCATCCGATTCTCTTCTTCCTAATAATTTGACAGTCTTCAGATGACAAGTTTGTCTCTTATTCTTCAGTCAGTATGCTGTCTGTCTCATGTCATAGTCTCACAGCTGGGAATAAAGACTTAATCATTTGTTTGGACCAAAACTGATTGTTGTTTCTAAGATAATTAAATTTACTCCTCTCAAAGCGTGTGTGTGTGTGTGTGTGTGTGTGTGTGCGTATGTGTGTGTGTTGGTGTGTGTATGTGCGTGCATGCCCATGCATGAGGACATTTGTGTGTAGTTATTGTTTCATTCACAGTTTTTGTACCTTTGACACCTAGCACAGTAGCCAGCATGTATTACATGATTAATAAATATTATTTATTGGTTGAGGCAAATAACAGTGGTGGTACATTAGGAGCACCAGCAACAGGATATGGGTGAAAATACAGGTTCTGCCTTTTACCCCATGACTAACCTTGGGCAAGTCATTAATCTCTCTATATTTCATTTAGAAAATACAAGGTTAGATAAGATAGTTTCCAGTGTCTTCTCAATCTTTCCTTAATCCAGTAATCATATGTATAGATTTGATATGAATCTGTGCTTTCTTTGTGGTGATTGTGCTTTCTTTGGTTATGTAGTAGATCTAGGGCTAGCCTGTGAGTCAAGAAGATTTGTTTTTAAATCTAGCCTCTGACACATAATGGCTGTGTGATGAACAGTTAACTTTTCCTTATCCCAGGCAGCTCTATATGACTATCAACTGTAGAATAGTTTTCAAACTGCAAATAAGCATTAGTAAAGAGTATTTACGCATGCATGTAGGTATATGTGAATATATGTGTGTGTGTGTGTGTGTGAATTTATTTCATTTACTTCTTTTTTTTGCATTTAACATTTTTTTCAGATTTCTTTTGGTTTTTTTCTCATTCATAAATTAAGAAATTTTATTACATATTTTCATACATTGTTAGATGCCAGAGAATAGTGATATTAAGTTATATCTGACCAAATGCCATTTACCATTTGTTTACCACATGAAGTATTATTTATTGGCTTGTAAATGAACCTCAGAATATGAGCAAGCATCATGGAATAGATAAGTAGGACTTGAATATGACTGTAAGTGGTGGAAAGATTTAAATTACTATAGTGAAGAAGTAGGGTATTTTAAGTGTGTAGTAAATAAGCAGAATCAAAGAATAGTTAAAAATTGTATGATGAATTTTGTGGAGAATACAAGGTATCACCTATATTAGGGAATAGTATCAGACAAGTGAGATAAGTTTGGTAAAGACAAATTGAGAATAAAGAAAGAGATTGCTTTTGAGAGAAGTGAGATAAAAGAGGGAGAAAGACTTTATGTATGTATGTATGTGAAATGAAACGAGAAATTAATTGAACCTTTAACCATTTAGTCGGAAAGGAATAACTCTGTCCTGCAGTTTCTCATTCTAGCATAAAAGACAGAAAAGAACTAACAGAGAATATGGAAGTCTTGTGTGCACATTTCAAACATTCTTCCCACTATTCCCAGGTTGGTCAGGTAACGTAATTGAATTCCTTCTATTTCAAATTCAGGTATAGGAAGCAAAATAATACCATCTAATTTGAAAAATTTAGGCCAGATCTGAGGGTAATTATGCTTTTTAGAGTCAGGTATTATTTAAATAAAAAAGGTTCTACCATTTTAGCAACAGAAATTTATCTTCGATCTAGTCACTTGAATTATAATATCCCCTCTTGTGAGGCCTGTTGTTTTCTTAGGAAGGTGGAGGGGTAGCATAGTCAACAATAGGATATCCATCAATGACTGTGGCAAGAGGGTGAAATCTCTTTTAATTCCTTGCAATTCATGAAGACTTTGGTTATAGGTTCAGGAAATGACTGTCATCAAACAACTAATTTAGCTATATTTGTATCAGTTCATTAAAAGAACCAAATATTGGATTTTCCTGACGTCAGAAACTTGTGAAATATATTATATTCTAAAACATTGAGGGTTGCAAATTTGCAAATTAAATTTGCAACCCTCAGCATTTTAGAATATAATATCTTTCACAAGTTTCTGATGGAACAATACTGAAGAAATCATGAATTCTTAAAGTATTGAATATGTAAATTTATGTATTATTTCTATAACTGAGGAGGCTTGGTCAACATTTTTGTGAACCACATAAACTTTGATGACTTTTTATTAAAACCAACCTATTAATTGGGGGAAGGAAGAGATTTTCTAGAGGATAAAATCTGAAATTTTATGTGGATTTAGCATTTGGTTGAAACCAATTGTGGAGTCTTGGAATATAGTATTCAAATTCTTGTAACTTATTTTCAAACGGCAGGAATGTATATGATTTTGGCAGATCATCATAATCAATAGCACAGCTCCATCATGCAAGCAGTTTCAAAATTACATTTGTTCCATTTGAAATATGAAGTTTATTTTCTATGGAGAAGAAATGGATGTATTGAAGTCACGAGGGCATTATAACATGCATCATAGGTTACCTTAGAAATTGGTAAATGTTGTTACAGAGGTATTAGTTCTTATTTCTAAAACTCATAGTTTTAGAAGTCTCTGGTGACTTGAAAAAGACAAACATAATGTCAATTTCTCTTAAAGTCCTTTTTTTAAGGGGAACAGGACAACCTTGATAATTATGTACTGGTCAGTTTAGCTTTTGTACCTGGAAGGATACTAAAACAAGTCCTGAAATGATCAATTTGCAATTACCTAAAAGAGCAAGAGGTACTGGGTTGAAATCAACATGGCTTCGTGGACAGCAAACCAGACCAAGCTAATTTAATTTACTTCTGTAATAGAATGACATTCAATTTGGCAAAAGGAATATCAATAAACAAAGTTTATTCAGAACAGTTAAGTTTGTGATTCTGCCTGATAATACATTTTTCCTTTCTAATCAGTGATGATGTGATTTGTATCCTATTTCATTCAGTTAATTTATGGAGATTCCCATCCCAAAAGTTATTAGTTTCTTTGCATAAACCTAGAAGGATTAATTGAGGGGTTTCTCAAAGAGTTTTGTGAGTCCAGGATTTGGCATGAATACTTTTATTGATGTTCTGTGACATTTGCATAACATACTTTGCATTGCTTATTCTATGCAATAGCAAAAAGAACATTATTAAAATAAATGCAGCTTATGTGCTACTGTTGCCAAGAATGAAAGAGTAGAACAGTTATATAAAAAACTTAAATAGTTTATCCAAACTAAGTCAATGACTACTTGCTGCTTTATGACTTCAGAGCAACAGTGTACATTTTAAAAAAAAGGCAAAATGAGAGTTACAAAGTTTTGTATGAGATATAGAAATAGAAATGACAGATACTAGAAATTTGAACTTAAGAAGTCTCTCAGAATTTACATATAATTTTTCTATGAAATGAACCAAACATCACAAAAATTGATCAAAATTACCATCACACATTGAAGACAAATTTCAATAGAAGTGACTGTATCTTAGCAGATTTATGACCATTAACATAACACTTATTTCAGAATCATGTATCTCTATGCAAATGGTAAGAACAAAGATGAAAATGTAAATTACAAGGAAAAAAAAACCAAGAGCACTATATGCTTAAATAGGTTATTACACAAAATAATAGACAAAAGTAAAGACATTGTTCTATTACAGTTTCTTTGTAAAGAGAAGCTTGGTGGATCCAAAGCAGTTGTTTTCACACAGAACCCTCTTCCTACCTCCCCAAGAAAAAAATAAATCAACCCTCAAATCACCTCAGCAAGAAATCTTTAAAAAATCTTGCCACATAAAGAGACATAATTGAGTAGGAGATGCAAAGGATAAGATCCCACTATGTCTGTTGCTTAAAACAAAATAAACAAAATGAAAACACTGATGATGATATTAAATGTATGCCTAGACCTTCTTCATAAATGAGTGTCTCCCACAAATGATATAATCATACAAATTTCTTCGACAGATGCAGTTGCAGAAGTAGTTTTATTTAATGATGAACATTTAGGGATAAATAAAAAACTCCCAAAACATCAACATTTCTACATAGTAAGAATAAAATGCTAGAGGAAATAAGGAATGTTGAAATTCCTTATATGTATATGTTTACGTATATACATGCATACATTGGAGTCAATCTACCCAAACCTACTCAAGACATACAATTAACTACAATTACAATATTCTCAAAAAATGATAAATAATTGTAGGGATACCCACTGCTAATGGCCGCATCAAAATAATAAAAATGAAGATAATACCTGAGTTACTGCACATAGTGATACACCAATCAAATTATCAAAAAATTATTTTATAGAGATAGACAAAATAATGCATTCATCTGAAGAAATAAAAGGTTTAATATCACAAGAAAAACAATTAAACAGCAGGAATGAACAGGGAAAAAACATTTCAAGAATAAAATTATACTATAAAACTATAATTACAAACTTTTGATACTGGTTAAAAAAATGTTTTTAGTAAAGTCTAGATAAGCAAAACAAATAAGCAAAAAGAAGTAAAATCAGCAATCTAGTGTTCAATAGTCCAGAACATAAACTGCTTGGGCAAGACCTTTGTATTTACCAAAAACTGTTGTGGAAAGTGGAAGGCAAAATATACGTATGCCACCATTTTATAAAATATGTAACATAAAGTTCAGGATGATTATATAACCTAAAAACTAGAGTTCACACTTGAAAAAAATGGAAAGAATTCATGTGAATTTCACAACTGTAACCACAGAAAGAATTCTAAACCAAAGAAGGGATAGAGGAGGTCATAGAAGATGAATTAGATTATTTCAGTCATGTGTCTGCACAAACAAAATAAATGCTACAGAATATGAAGGGAGAAAGTTAACTGGGAAAGTATTTGCATTAAATACCTCTGTAAAGTTACTGATATTCAAAGTTAACACAGGGAATTAGCAACATGTGCATGTAAAAGAACAAGAACATGTCCTAATAGATAATGAACAAATGGTAATCCAAAGAATTGCAAATCATTTAGCCCCAAATCCTTAATCAGAAAAATTAATAATGATTAGTAACAGTAAAAGCAACGATAATAACAATAATTATCATTAGCAATAGGCAGATGCTATGCTAAATGCTTTATAAATATTATCTCATTTGATCCTCATAGCAATCTTGGGAGGTAGATGCTATTATTATCCCTATTTTGCAGCTGAGAAAACTGAGGAAAAGAGATGTTATATGACTTGCCCATGTGGGCAACAGCCAGATGTCTGAGATCAGATTTGATCTCCAATATTCCTTACTCAAGGACCTGCACCATGTTTTCTATGTCACATGCAGAAAATCAGAATTGAAGATTCACTTCATATCTTACAAAATTGGAGATGATGAACAAAAGATGAGAATAGGTAACATTGGAGTGACTATAAGGAAGCAATGACACATGAATACACTCCTTGAGAGAATTATAAATTCAAACTATTGTTGAAAGTAGTTAGAAGTTATGCTTAATATTGCTAAAAATCTCTATAGCCTTTCATCCAGAGATTCCATTGCTAGTTGTGTTCCCCAAAGAATTCAAAAACAGAAAGTAGTTTCCATATATCCCTTTCACATTGCATAGGTTAGCAGGATGGTGCCCTCCAAGATCTGGAAAATCCATGTAAAATTTCTGGTCTTCTCATCATATCAGGAAAAAACTATGATTTTTTTTTTTAATTTTTCTTTTATTGAGTGTTTATAGTACCTTATTGTAAAATTTGGATTAAGTATTTGATCATAGGCTCTGTGTCATTTGCTGATCCTTGTGTCTCATCTGTGGCTTCCTTAAAGCTCCCCCAAAATTCACATGCAATTTCTTATTCCAGCCTGTGATATATTGAAATTATGATGGGGAAAGTTGTGATGTGAAGGAGATAACTATATATGCAATTAGTCATAATGGAACTTTTTATGAAAGCAAAGAAATGGGGGAAAATGTAGTTGATCATTAATAGAAATGTGACAAAAAACTTTTGCTGTATGAATACAATGGAAAATATGTAAAAGTCATGTAAAAGTGTTCCAGAAGAATTCGCAGACACGTTGGAAGGCATATATTAATAAATACAAAGTGAAATGGTTAGAGTCAGGAAAAAAATATGCATAGTAAATACAATTATATCAATAGAAAGAATAGTGAAACAAAAGTAAAAACTGTAATTATAGTAACTAAGATTGTTGCTATAGAAAAATTGAGAAATTGCATCTTCCTCTCTTCAATGTAGAGTGGACCATTTCATATACCCTAAGGCATGATAAATATGTTGATTAATTCTTCCTGTTTTTTTTTCTTACTCTTTCTCTTTCTTCTCCTCTTCCTCCCTTACTATTTTGCTACTTTTAAAAGTAGCTGAAGTTGGATTGAGAAATAGGCTCTTAGTTGAATAGGAGAGCGTAGCTCTTTCAGTGATCATAACTGACTCCTCTACCACAAAAGCCCTTCTGAAAAGAAATACTGTTCTCATGATGCTGTATGTTCTGTGTTATGAAACACCACAACTTTAGAAAAATAAAAGCTGCAATTGTACAATACCAACACAGACCACAACAAGTTACCTGTGATAATTTATAACCAAAGTATAGTGCAAATTTTGTCATTAGGGACAAAATTATGGAAAAGATAGTGGCTAGTGCTGTAAAAATTGAAAGAGAATGCATAGAAAGCACAGTAGATATTAAACATTAACAGAGAGAAGTTTCCTCTCCTCTCCCTACCCTGCCCTTCCCTCACTGCATACACTTTGAACGGTTCCTCTATGAAGGATTTAAACAGACAAAACCAAGAATGGTCTAGAATAAATCAAGTGAGACTGAGTTGAGAGTAGCTTTGGTGAAGGGAATGAAAACAAGGACCCTTTGAAGTAACAAGAATATTAATGTCTTACATTTATGAATTAAGGGAGTGCTTATTAAGATTTTAGGAGATAAAACATGGGTGAGTCAGTAAATTTCATGGATATAAGACTGAGAAATACAGATCAGGGACAAGTGTGAAATTACACAGAACAACAATAACTGAAATTTAATGTGGATCAGAATATAGTAGACAGCCCAAGATTTTATCCTTATAGGTAGTCCTGTCACTGATGCAAAACACAACCTATCCTTGAATTATCATCCTGTCTGCTTCCCTTTAATATTACCTTTTGTCTCTAATTCTGTCATTTGGGGCAGTGTAATTTATGAAGTGAACACAGGTCAGAATCGGAAAGCTGTCACTGAAATGCTAAGCTAATTCTGAACTTTATTAGTTGGAATATAAAATGCAGGACTACGAGTTTAATCAGTTTATTTTGTTCAGCAATGATTAGTCTTTAATTAAAATTTAGGCATAATTTCTTTTAGGAAATCAGATATATGAAAATTCAAACCTACAGATAAATTAAGGACTGAATATTAGCTCATTAAAGTATCTTTTACTTTACAAAAATAACTGCCTCAAAAGTCTTTTAAATAGAAATATAAATACTAGTTAGTTATTAAAACGTTGTTTGATTTTTTCTTAGGAAAAACCTGTTTTCAAGTGAAATACATAAATTTTGAGTTTCTATCCCTTAGAAAAGTATGGGAAAACTATAAATGATTCTTTAAAAATTTAGGAAATTTATTTTAAAAGAGAGAAAATAATTCTATTTGGCAAAAAAGTAAATCATGAATGATATTAGAATATAAGGCATTTTAAGGATGCTTCAGAGAATTCCTTTTTAGAGGACTAAATAGGAAAGAGACTTTAAATGATTTTGACAGAATTTGGTTAGAAAAATGGCTTATTTATAATAGGGGGATTAATCACTGCAGTTTATTAAATCAAATAATATATTTTATTATTAAATTATTGTTATTTTATTATTCAATTATTATTAAACAAATAATATATTTTCATTATCTAGATTAGGTGTTATTTCTCTGTTGCCTGTAGGTTGGAGCTGATACCTTCTTGATATTTCTTTCACCTTTAACTTATTGCTAGTTTGGACTTAGACAATAATTCTTGAGGGAATCTTTTTCTTTCTTTCTTTAAAAAAATTTCAATTCTCAAATAGACTTGCTCTAGCTGGAGAGGGGTAAAAATAAGCTGTCAACTTCCACAGTGCTATTTTGAGTAATTTGGTGGAACATTCTTAGCATTTCTTTCTAAAAGAAAACATAATGTTTAGGAAGAATATATTCATCAAAGTTTAAGATGCCACCTACTTCTCTGAGGTCCTTTATTGTATGAGAACAGAAGGGCCAACATGGTAGTAGCTCATTATCACTATTGGTCTCCATTATTGGTCATGGAATGGTACTTTTTCCCTTTGTGTTTCTAAGAAAAATCATTAGGTTCTTTCTTCCAGCTGTTAGCTCAACTGAATGACCTAGCAAGACCCCTTTAAGCAATTTCTCTTTTTAATCCTTAAGTCATGGAGTGTGATCAAAGTAGGCTTAATGCCTAAGCAAATAAAAGGAGAAAATTGGGTAATATACTATAAATCTTGAGTTCCCAGTGGGCTTGCCTTTCCCATCACTCTACCTGAATAGGCTTGAATATGCCTAGTAGACTTCATAAACATTTATGAATGGAACATTTTAAAAGTTTCTCAGAAATTTGCCACAGTGTTTGAGAAATCTTTACTCTTCAGTGCAGCAAAGATGGAAATAACATAATCTATTTTTTTCATTAATCATTTCAATGCCATATATTCAATATGGTCTTAAATATAATTTCTGATGCATTCATCTTTGTGTATATTTAATATATAATCAGTAGTTCAGATTTAGACACATAAAACATGAATTAAAGCATTTTATATGGCATTTCTAGTTATCAGTTACTAGAATGTTTGAATCTCAGATGCAAAGAACTTTCCTGGCATGTTTTAAGGGTACACACTTCAAGTTTTTGAATTTCAAGGTCAAATTAATAAAAGTGAAAAAGCAGAAGCCCTGCTCTAGATTACAAGGAACATTAAAATTACTGTATCTATTTGATAGAGTTTAGGAAACGAAGCCTATATCAGTTAAAAAATTTCATGAAAGTATTATTCAGGGTAAAATTCCCATTTTAATTTATTAATTCAGGAGCTGAATATTTACAGTTTTTGATTGTAGGTATATAGTAGTCTTTCCATTGGTTGTTTGGTTGGTTTAAATGTAAGGATAATGACATTCATATCCATTCTTTTCCAAAAATCCCGGAAAGATAATCCACCAAACTTGACCTTCTTCTTACTTTAATATTTTAGGATAAGCAACAAAAACTTTAAGTTCTCTTCTTGCTACATCTTTTGCTCACCTTAATTCCTAATTTGATCATGTGTCTGAAACGTTGACCCTTTCAAGGCTCTACCTAGTATTAAGATTTTCAGATTTTCATAATTTAAACACCAATTATGATCCTTTGTATGTTGTCTTATGAAGATCAATAGGGAAACTAGAGGGACGCAGTCAAGAGCAATGGCTGTAACAATATTCACTTTGTGATTTTTTTTTTCACTTTATCATTCCATTACATGCTAATTATGTGGTTTCACAGGTAGAAATCAGTAGGGGAACATAGCTTTCATGAGCTCTTTTTGAATAACTTGTTTTCTTCCTCCTTTAAACACACCTAAATATTCATGACTAGAATTTGGCCTTGTGTTTTACTCTATCAAGAATAGTGGTTTTTAAGCTATGACGAATCAAAAAAGATGGTTAATAGCGAGCTGACACCTAAGAGAATTGAAGGAGATAATAGATTGCAAACAGTTTCCTTCAGTTAGTTAAGTCATTAGGTGATGCACTTAAAGAACAGGTAAGTGTTATTTTCAAATTACTAGCCATGATTTTTGAAAAACCATGGAGAAAAAGAGAGAAGCTAGAGGGCTGGAGATGGACAGATGGTATTCAATTTTTAATAAATGGGAAGAGAATGAGCTTGTTTGAAATTCCTGGTAAAACTGCAGAACATTATTAAAGGAATAATGAGTGAAAAATCTAAAAAAATAATGAAGTGCTGTTCACAAAGATCACTAAGATAGAGTAAGCTAGCTGATATAGTGGTGTGATGATCTTGGAGTCAGGCAATACTCTTAAGCATTGTGAGGCAAGAATTGTTGTGTTCAGACTTTGTTTCCAAAGAAGACCATGACATCCAAGAAATGATAACATGACTGATAACATTCGACTTGGTTTGGAATGAGGGAGGGCTATGCAAGGTTACCAGCCTCACTTCTCCTCTAGAACCATTTGAATTCAATGACCTGATATTCCTCAGAATACAGAGCTGGCATAAGAGGTCCAGCTGAATTCCTACTTCTGACAAGAACTGACTGTGTGACCCTACACAAGTCACTTAACCTTGACATGTTTTCAGTAACTTTCTAATATCAGAAGTAGCTTAGAGAATAGAAAGAGGACATTTTCTCAGCTGAATGTAAAATTATAGATCCAGTCTCCTATTACTTGTAATAAGTAAGACCTGAGCACCAAACCTCCATGGAAAAGATGGAAAGATTCAGGTTGCTTCAGAACTGTTTTAATGATTAGACCCCAAAATGTTGATTAATAGATTGATGTCAACATAAAGGCCTCTAGTAAAATGACATGTAAACCTGGCCTTGGCTAATGCTTGTAAATGAATATACATATGTGGGTATATTTGAACATATATATGTACGTTTATGTGTGCTTGTGTACATACAAATAATATTTGATTCCTTTCCCACTTCAATCTAAGAACTCAGATTTGAGGGCTGTGACCTCTCCATTGTGACGCTAATATAAAGCGATAAATATTCTTATGTATTTTGTAGCAATTCCAAAAAGGGAAATACCACATTTTAGAGCATGGCATTATTAGAATAAGTAATGCTACTCAGGTGACTACTTTGAAAAGCAACATTCACATAAATTTAATTATAATTTCTGGTGTTTGCTGGAATATGTCAGTTTTATAGTCATTCTTCACATTCATATATGAATATATTTGTGTTGTTTCTATATGACCACATGCATGCCATACAGACTCAAATACACATCTCCCACCCAGTTATTTGAACCCTTTAAATGTCAGTTTTACAGATATTTTAAAAGCCAGTTTTTCTAGCAATCATATTCTTTTAGTAACTATGTAATTCATGCTAAAATATTAATTATGCATAAATCAATTTCAAGAAACAATTTAATCTGATTCATCTAGAGTTTAAATAATTATTTTTGGAGGAATTTTTCCATACTCTAACAATAATATCCCTTTGATGGTCAGTGATAGAGATGACACTTTAGAAGATATGAATACTGTATTACTTGAAACGATTTTTAAAAAGACATTCAATAAGCATTTATTAAGCACTAAAGAATCATGAAGAGTAGAAGGTGGAAGAGTTCATCTGTGACTCTCCTTTCTGTTTTATGGCATCTGCATGAACTACCCATCCTCAGTGTGTCAGTTAAATAAATAAATTATTTATCATGAGGAGTAGAGGAGCAAAACTGGGTGAGTGAATTACTTATATTTTCCAAATTACTTATGAGGAAGTTTAGAGAGTATATTTTGAGCTGTCTTCAAGAATGAAGGCAATTAGACACATAATCCTAAAATTATAGAATGATCTAGTATGGATCTGAGAGAAGAGAAGCAGAGCCATATGGTGACTCTCTGCCAAGAAATATTAAGTATGAAACTTGTTGATCATATGGTAGCCAAGAGAGGCTTGCATATAGATCATGATGGAGATTTACTAAACCTGAAGAATACTACCCACTATAGATATTCATACGAATGTAAATGATACAAGTCATCATGAACTTTAAAAAAAAAAATTGTGTCCACACGTGTTTCTTAAAATGTGTATGATAACTTAGATCTAAGTTGGTTGATAAATAAATAACTTTGCTTGTTTGATGGCTTTAATGCATTATTTCATTTTAGTACATTTGTCTTAATTACAGGAAGCTAAGAAAACAACCTTGTAGAAGAACTACAAGGTAATACAAGATTAAAAAAATATATTTTCAAGGACTATGATATATTTTCTTCAAAATTTACTATGTTAGAAAATGTAACATCTTTCTAAAGGATATCTCTTTCTCCTCCCAGCTCTCACTAGCAGATTGAGAATAAAGAAGCCTAGGCTCAAGGTACTCTGTAGATCCATACTCCTAAAACTACATCACCAGCCCCTGCTGGTATATTTAACTTTGCTCTATTCAGCCAGAGGATACAATTATCTTATCAAAAGTATTTCCTGAAATGCCATTGGACAACTATAATCACCAAAAAATTCTGTCCCATGAACCTGGGTCACATTTAACGGATATACTCCCTGTCTGTGGGAAGAGCAGATGCTTAGAGCATTTACAAGATAAGAGGCAAAGATAGAGTGAACACACATAGACAATGCAAACAAGAGGATGGACAAATATCACTTCCAGTCCTACAGGGTTTCAGAGCTACTGATGTTTTTGCAAAGTTCCTCCCAACGACGCTGCTCTCACTGTCTCTGCTGGGTACTGCTTCATTGCTTTGCTGAAGCCCCCATTGCAGCATCTAAGCTTAGGTTACTACTCTGTACTTTGGAAAAGAACAATGACTCATAATTTAGGAGTAGGAAGAGTTGTCTTTCAGGCTTTTGATTTCCTAGGCAGGATCAAAACTCCAAACATCAAGCACTCTCCTCATCAACTTCTTTTACTTAAATTTGTAGTTAAAGTTCCACTCTCAGCTTTTGCTATACTGTGCCATTACCGGTGGCAAGAAATAAAAAAAAAAATACCTCCTGCAAATATTGAGCGTTTTCTTCACTCCGAGAATGAAAGGGGAAGTGATGCAAGGTGGGAAGGGAAGGATTTGAGTTCTTCCTTCATGATTTCTTCATCATCTTTGTAGATAATTTCTCTGCTTTTATACTCTTAGCCACCCAGAGGCTTGTATGTTGTCCATCAGTGTAAAGTCCTGTTTCCTAGCCTTTTCATATAGAAACAAGACAAAGATGCGAGGCTGTACTCATCTGGACCTGCAAATTGACCTATCAGAATTTTACCCCCTTCACAGACTGGTAACGTGAAGATTCAAAATCTGAAAGTCTGAAAAAGGCTACCTTTGGATCTCATTGTCTCTATTACCTGCTCTTTTCATCCTATAGATAAAATCATTCAAATTCTCTAAAATGAGCATAGTCTGGTAATTCATTTTTTTTTCTTTTTCCTTCCATTTGTGTCCTGGAACTTCATCAAGTGAATTAAGGCACTCATTGGCTCAGGAGTCTCCTGATCAACTGACAACTATGTATTAGCACAGAATGTTCATTAACTGCCTTGCTGGTTATCAAGCCTCACAAATTTTCTGGGAAAAAATCTGGCTAGTCTGATAGCAATCACTACATTATAGACACAATTTTAGGCACAAAGTAGGCACTATAGGAAAAAGTATGAAAGAAATTTAAATACATGAGAATGTTAGGAAAGGAAGTAGAGAACAAATGAGGAAAGAAGAGATTGAATCAATGAATTCAGGCCTTCCTCCCAGAATAGACTGGTTAAGAAAATCACTGTTTATGCTACACTAGTTTGCTTTTTTCCTCCTTAAGTTGGCGTCTTGATTTAGAGTTGAGTGACTCATTTCATCAGCCCTGAAAGTGGATGGTAGTGTTACTTGCTATTTTTTACCACCCTGGAAGGTGATAATCTGAAAGTAGTATAAGGCAAGTCAGAACCATGGACATCTTACAGCATAAAGGCACTCTGTAGAACATTTAAATGGAATTGGTTGAGTACACAATGCCTCGTAACCTGTTTAGGTCCATTTTCTGCCTTGATAATAGGCCTAAAAATACCTTTAATACCTACTTCACATGGATTGTTGTTTTTTTGAGAATCAAATGAGACATTTGTGAAGCACTTTGAAAATTTAAAGCATTATAAAATATCAGTAACAATTGTTATCATTATTAATCTGTCATCAAACATTTATTAAGCAATTTATGCCAGATGCTGTGGCATAATTATTTATAAAATATGCAGAAATGATAATATAATTTTGCAAGGGGAAGTGATAATAACTGAAGGGAGGGTGATCATAAAAAAATTATGTGTATTAGAAATTGGCACTTGGGTTGAACTTTAAAAGATATGAATTATTCTAAGAGGTGGAAATGTGAAGAAGGAAGTATATTCTGGCTATGGAGATCAGCCTTACAAAGGCTCAGAGATGGGAGATGCAGAGTCATGTATGAGGAACCAGCAGGAGATCAGTTTGACATGACTATAAGGGTAATGACATAGTAATACTCAGATCATAGTAAGCAGCCAGCTTGCCAGAGGCTTTAAACACCAAGCATAAGAATTTATATTTCACCCTGTAGATTATAAGGAGGAGACTGTGGCGAATAGGGCAATGATATTTTCAGAGCTCTGCTTCAATAATGTTATCATGGAAGACTTACGGAAGGACAAATAAAGAAAGGACCTAGAGAGACTGATTAGGAGGCTATTGCAAAAGTTCAAACCAGAGGGGATGAGGGCTTCACATATGTTCATGGTCAAGTCAAATCTTGTCTGACACTTTTATCACCAAACACCGATCTATTATGACAATGATGTGAAATGATGGGTATGCATTTTAAAAACTCCCTTGTTATTGGAGTTGTTATATATGACCAGCTTCTTTCTGTGGAGCATAGCAGGAGGAAGGGGAAATAAAACTAATGTTTGAAATTACAATTTCCTCAATGTTCGTATTAGCCGAAACTGTAACATTTGTACTGTGATGCGCCGCCTTATTGAGTTATTGTGGTGAAAAAGAAAGTGACCATCTCATGGTCGGTTGCCTGGTTGTTGTTCAGTCATGTCCAATTTGTCATGATTCCATGGGGTTTTCTTTGTAAAGATATGGGAGTGGTTTGCTATTTCCTTCTCCGGCTCATTTTACAGATGAGAAAGTGACGCAAGCAGGATTTAGTAACTTGCCCAGAGCAGCTTGCAAGTGTCTGAGACCACATCTGGACTTAGGAAGGTGAGTCTTCCTAACTTCAAGCCCCACTAATCTGGTGGGGAAACTTCTTCAAATATTTAGGCTGATCTTTTTTTTTTTTTTTTTTTTTTTTTTTTAAGGATATAAAATCTGTAAGGTTTCTTTCTTTATTTATTTATTTATTTAATTTTTTTACATTCATTTTCACAAATTTTTGGGTTCCAAATTTTTTCCCCTTTTATCCCCTCCCCCCACCCCAATACCCCAAGCAGTCTAATTTTCCCTATCTCCAATCTGCCCTCTCTTCTGTCATCCCTCCCTTCTCTTGTCTCCATCTTCTCTTTTCTCCTGTAGGGCCAGATGACTTTCTATTCCTCATTAACTGTATGTCTTCTTTCCTAGTTGCAACAACAATATTAAACAGTTGTTCCTAAAACTTTGAGTTCCAAATTCTCCCCATCCCTCCCTCCCCACCCATTCCCTTTGGTACGGCAGGCAATTCAATATAGGCCATATCTGTGTAGCTTTGCAAATGACCTTCCTGATAGTCATGTTGTGTAAGACTAACTGAATTGCCATCCCTCCTAACCTGCCCCTCATTGTTTCTCTTCTGTCCTTTGATCCTGTCCCTCCCCAAGTGTTGACTTCAAATTGCTCCCTCCTCCCTTTGCCCTCCCCTCCATCATCCCCGCCCCTTGCAATATCTCCTTCTCCCCCACTTTCTTATACTGTAAGATAGGTTTTCATACCAAAATGAGTGTGCATTTCACTCCTACGTTTAGTCAAATGTGATGAGGGTAAACTTCTTGTTGTTTTTTTTTTTTTTCTCAGGTCTCCTCTTTATCCCTCCACTAAGAAAAACTCCTACCTGCCTCTTAAATGACATATAGTTACCCCCTTCCCTTTCCCTCTCTTTCCTCCCCCTACATTTCTCTCTCACCATTTACCCTAGTTTCTTTTAAGGTATGGTCCCATCCTATTCAGTTCAATCTGTGCTCTCTATCTCTGTATGTGTGTGCATGTGTGTATGTGTGTGCATGCGTGTACATGTGTATGTGTGGTCCCACCAACTACCCAGAT
Organism: Bettongia penicillata ogilbyi; assembly: GCA_023548195.1. Taxonomy (NCBI): domain Eukaryota; kingdom Metazoa; phylum Chordata; class Mammalia; order Diprotodontia; family Potoroidae; genus Bettongia; species Bettongia penicillata. Next base: position 1,126,973 of record JAJHZJ010000767.1, read on the forward strand.
ACTGAAAAGTTTTAAGAGTTACAAATATTGTCTTTCCATGTAGGAATGTAAACAGTTGACTCATGGTAAGTCCCTTAAGACTTCTCTTTGCTGTTTACTTTTTCATGCTTCTTCTCATTCTTGTGTTTGAAAGTCAAATTTTCTTTTCAGCTCTGGTTTTTTCATCAAGAATGATTGAAAGTCCTCTGTTTCATTGAAAGACCATATTTTCCCTTGAAGTATTATACTCAGTTTAGCTGGGTAGGTGATTCTTGGTTTGAGTCCTAGTTCCTTTGCCTTCTGGAATATCCTATTCCACACCCTTCGATCCCTTAATGTAGAAGCTGCTAGATCTTGGGTTATCCTGATTGTATTTCCACAGTACTGGAATTGTTTCTTTCTAGCTGCTTGTAAGATTTTTTCCTTGAGCTGGGAGTTCTGGAATTTGGCCACAATGTTCCTAGGAGTTTCTCTTTTTGGATCTCTTTCAGGTGGTGATCGATGGATTCTTTCAATACTTATTTTGCCCTCTGGTTCTAGAATGTCAGGGCAGTTTTCCTTGATAATTTCATGGAAGATGATGTCTAGGCTCTTTTTTTGATCATGACTTTCAGGTAGTCCCATAATTTTTAAATTGTCTCTCCTGGATCTATTTTCCAGGTCAGTTGTTTTTCCCATGAGATATTTCACATTCTCTTCCATTTTTTCGTTCTTTTGGTTTTGTTTGGTGATTTCTTGGTTTCTCATAAAGTCATTAGACTCCATCTGTTCCATTCTAATTTTGAGAGAACTATTAAATTCAGTGAGCTTTTGAGCCTCTTTTTCCATTTGGCTATTCTGCTTTTGAAAGCCTTCTTCTCCTCATTGGCTTTTTGAACCTCCTTTGCCAATTGGGTGAGCCTATTTTTCAAGGTGTTAATTTCCTCAGCATTTTTTTGGGTCTCCTTTACCAAGGTATTGACCTGTTTTTCATACTTTTGTTGCATCTCTGACATTTCTCTTCCTAGTTTTTCCTCCACCTGTCTAACTTGCTTTTCAAAATCCTTTTTGAGGTCTTCCAAGGCCTGAGCCCACCCACCACCCCCCTGGGGTGTCTGGGGTACTGAGGCCCCGCCCTCCACGTCTTTCCCTGATGGCAAGGATACATCCTCATCATCAGATCCGAAGGTCGGGATCATTTGCATTTGTTGGAAAAAACTCTCTAAAGTCTTATTTTTCTTCTCTTTTCTAGGCATTTTCCCAGCCAGTTACTTGACTTCTGAGATTCCTTTCCACCCCCGCCTGGATCCGCCCAGCTAGTGCTTGGCCTCTGAGATTTAAATGGGCTTTCCTCCTGCCGGCTGTCAATCAGTGAGCTTTAGTTCAGGTGCTGGGGTGGGGGCAGGGCCGTCTCCCAGGCTCAGCTCCGTCCAGTTTTATGCGGGAATCTTCCATAATGAAGATCCTGCCTGCTGTTGGGGGATTCCTGGGTCTTGGGCCGCTGCCGCCTCAGCCACCGCCGCTTCCTGCCTCCGTCCCCGCCGCCGCCGCTCCTTCCCGAGGGGGCCCGAGTCACGGAGACGCCCCGCTTCCCCTTTCCTTCAGCCCGGCCTTCTTTCTCACTGACCTGTAGTTTCTGTGGGCAGAGGGACTTTCCTGGCTGCTGGAGCTTCCATCTCTGAAGCCTGCTCGGATCAGCTTCTCTGGGGCCTCGGCCAGGGCAGCGCTGGGGGTCGGGTCCACTTTCCAGGGCACGCTGTACCCTGGGGACGGGTCTTCAGGGCTCCCTGGAACGGAAATCTCTTCCACTCTGCTTCTGCACACCTTGTATTCACCCAGAAGTTATGGGGGACTCTTTTTACATTAATTCTATGGGCTTTGGTTTCGGAGCTCGTAAACGTGCGTCCTTCTACTCCGCCATCTTGGCTCTGCCCCTAGGCTGATCTTCTATTTGAAGCACTTCTGACTTGATGAAATCTGTCAGAGCTTAGGTTTCCCTTGTATAGACCTCAAAACACAAGGAGATAGAAAACTGTATTTTAATGGAACACAACATTTCTCTGCAGTAACTAGTGAAAAAAAAAGTAGGAAAATGTATCATTAGAATTTGTTTTACTTTGTCCCATAAAATATCTTTAGGGTAAAGAATGGAAGAAAAAAATCAATCCAATAATAAGTATGCATTCTATGCATAGAATTAGGTAAATTATATAGCATACATTTCTTTCATGTTATCAGTCATTTCAGATATAGCTCCTTACCAAAGGGAATACAAATATAAATAATTAAATGATAGTTCTAGAAGTAAGCATGATGTTGTCATCATCCCGTTAAGTGCTTCATTTCTAAAATTAAAAAAAAGGAAATCTCTTCATATAACAATAATTTCCTAGTATTCCATCTCTCATCATGCTTTGTTTATTCTATACCTATTGTTCATTCACACAAATGCATCCCAGACCTTTGACTCCTTGACCATGAACACTACCCTGACTTTACTTCCTAATCATATATTTAACCAGTTCCTCACTTCACTTCACTATCTTCTCCTCTTTAATCATTTGTGTCTTATCCATTCATGCTTTGTCAAATTCCAACCTTGGATTAAACCTTTAATCCACAATTGCTCTCCTATTCAGGTAGAACTAATAATGTTGATAGAGTCACACATAATCATGCTGACTGGACCTTCTACAAATTTATATTACCTGGTCTAAACTATGCCCTCTCTGCAGCAAAGCTTTCTTTTTAAGTTCCACCAATCTAACTGATTTTATATTTCAGTCCCTGAAGGAAGTGTTCGGACACTTTTTTCCTCTTTTCACACTTCTTATAGTTCCCTCTTCCTGCTCTCCCAACAGTGAACCTTGACAAGTTCTTTTCTAAGAAAATGATCAGGCGTCTTAAATCCTTTCTTCTCCTCTACTACTCAAAAATGTTTTACTTAAAAAACAAAAGCAAAAACAAAAAACAACTCTTTTCCCTTACTGTTCAAAATCCCCTTTCTTTCTTCTTTCTTTCTAGTATCTGATGAAGAAGTAGTCCTTCTTCTTCCCAAGACCTGGGCCTCTCTCTGTACATTTGTTTTCATCTACTCTCCTTTCCCTGAGCAGCTTGCTTGTCCAACCACTACCCTCCCCCAAACTTCAATCTTTCCCAATCTATTGTTGTAGTAACCAGTAAAATTAGGATCTTTTACTGTTTCTGTTTTACTATAATGAAGTGCCCCATTGAATCTTGCCTTTATCAGTCAAAAGTCTTTACTAGGAGTAAAATACAAAAACAAGAGTTTCTTTAATTTGATATAGTATATGTATTTGTATTGTTAATGTGATTACAGATCTTCTCCACATGTTACAAGCCTGCCCATTGAGGGGAGTTTGATTAGGGAAGATTTGTAGGAACAACCACAGCTTTTTATTAATGAGACACTGGTTCCAAGGGTTGGGATGCCCTCTGGCCCTAAAAAAGGTGAGGTTTTCCTTTGGGATTTAGTTTTTGCATGAAGGTTTGAGTGCCAGATGAGGACTCTGGGAAGCCACTAAGGAGCCCCCCAGCTTAGAGAACTTAAATGTCATGCTTCCCTTTCTGGTTGTTGTCATTGTGCTCATCCTTCATTACCAAAGAAGACCACATCATCAGAGAAATGATGACATGACTTGTGCTTGACTTTGTTTTGAGTGAGGGAGGGCTGTGCAGGTCACCAGCTTCACTTCTCCTTTGGAACCCTCCATATCCATCCCTCTCTGGTAACTATGATCAGATCAACTCCAATTGACTGTTGTCTTCAGGCAGAGGAAGCAAGTCTGTTGATCTTTTCATTTCCTTGTGTTTTCTTTGAAACTCAGGGTGCTGACTCCCTGAACTAACTGAATGATATTTGTACTTGGTTAAAGGAATGATAAATGTGCTTGATAAAAGTGATTGTTATCCCCTTGAAAGTTGATTTCCTTTTATGAATGCAGATCTAAGAACCTGTGATAGCAGGCCCTCCTGTGTAAGCTGGGGTACTTAGTGATACAACTGTCTCATTCTTTGCTGCCTTCAAACATAACCTGGTCTCTGTCATATCAAACACACACACATACACACACACACACACACATCCCTATCTTTCCCATCATACTATATCTCTCTTCCCTTATCATAGTGAAACTTCTTTAAATAATGTAACTAACTTGTAGGTTTTACTTTCTTTCTGCTCATTTCTCAAACACTTTAAATCTGACTTCTAACTTCATAAATCAAAGAAAACTACTGTCTAAGGATACCAGTAATTATTTAATTATAGATCTGGTGACTTTTTCCTCAGTCCTCATCTTTCTTTAAATCTTTACAAAATTTGACACTGGTGACCTCTATCTCCTCCTGAATTCTCTCTCCTCTATGGATTTTGATGGTAGTACTCTCTGTTTGATAGATCTTCTACATTTCTGATCACTTGTTTTCAATCTCTCTTGCTAGAGCATCATCCATAGTAACTGTATACACTGTAACTATTTGGTTTCTCTTTTTTGCTTGAACATATCATCTCTGATAGTTTCCCTATAGTCTGTATGTATATATGACTGAGATCTATATGAGAGAGTGGGGTCACAGTGTTCAGAATCTTGATCTCTGTGAGACTGATAAAGTGTTCTTCTATGCTACTTAGTGCCATCAAAAATAATATACTTTCGTTTAAAAAATAAATTTCATTGATATCATTTGTTTTAGCCTTTTTAAAATTTCTGTCATCATTTTGTCTTTTGAACAACAATATAGAACAAATAATTTTTAAAGGTGGAAAAAGATTTAAAAATTAGCAAAATCAATTAATCAGAGATAAAATTAAAAGTTAATCAAAATTTTAAAAGTCTTAAAATATATGCAATATTTTATACCATTGGACCTCCTGTCTCTGGACAGGAGTAAGGATATATATCTTCTTATATTTCTTCTCTGAGGCTCTGTTTGCTCTTTGTCATCCTCTAACATCCATTTTCCCTCTTTTATGGTAATTTTTCTCTTTTGAAGTCATTGTGCATGTTAATTTCTTTGCTCCACTTGCTTCAATCCATTCATGTCAGGCTTTCCATGCTTCTCTTTATTCATACCAACCCTTGCAAGTAGTTCATGTCTACCACTGCTTTCTTCATCAGTCTTTGGAAAGTAGTAAATAACTATGAGATGCCTTCTTCATCAGTCTTTGGAAAGTAGTAAATAACTATGAGATGCCTTTGGGCACATGTTTAAGTTGGCAAAATCTCTCAACGCAAATGAAAAGTCTTCCTATCATTGTCAGAGGGAATTGGTAGTAGCCACTGTACAATATCTGAATGCAGAAAAGCAACAGTTGCCTTCTAGGCAATCTAGGAGATCTTGAACACTTGCTCAAAATATATATATATATATATATATGTATATATATATATATATATATATATATATATACACAATATATATACACGTACATACACACACATATATACACACATATTTATACACACACATATATATACACATATGTATATATATATATACATATATACATATCTTAGTATAGAAATATATAACTTTCCATTCTCTTTTGATGCCACAGATATGGGAAGTGCATTTGAGCTGTTGGGTAGTATACTGATGTCATTTTCTAACAGGTTCTGGAGGTGTTCCCTGAGATTATTCATTACAGATAAACCACTTCTTCTAGGTTTTTCACACAAGTGTCAGGAGTTAGTGAGTTGGATCTTACTGATCATTCTTCAGACACATCACATATCCCACTTATCCACATGACTCTTTCCAATGTTCCTTATGAATCTTCTGTATCCAATTTTTCAGCATCTTCTTCAAAGATGGAAAGGCTGAGGATAGGACACTCTGACCTACTTATTCTATCCTCCTTCATTCTTCTGTGCAAGCTGCATGAATTGTCAAAGTGTACAGTTATTGCATCCCATATTTTGATAGTATCCTAAATAGACTGCAATTGGTTCCAACCAAACTTTCCCTCAGTTTATGTGTATCCCAGTCAGAAGGTCCATTGCTCCTTTCATATCAGCAAGGAATAATAAAGTTATTTCAATGTATTATTGTTGTTGTTTTTAAATCATCATTATGTATTTTCAGCATTTCATTAATTATGCTTAATTGGTTAGTAAATTGATCTAAATATTTTGCATAAACTACCACTGCAGTCATCAAATGCATGTAATCTGGTAATGTGTGGAATGGCTGCCTTGAAGATGGGGTCTTGGTCACTACAGGCCCTTGAAATTCTGCTACTTTACAACTTGACAGAAGAGAACTAACATAGGATGAGAACTAGAGGGCACAGTTTTTACTTGTTTCTCCTTGCTTTTTGTTTTCTTGCTATAGTTGAATTTCAGTCACCTTGAGTGGGAAGAATGTTAATTGCTAAATTTGATTATGAACTGTGTCACATTTTCTTTTCTTGAAACACATTAGAACAGAGTAATGAGGGAGGTTTTCAAAATTAAAAAAAAAATGTAGAACTTAAAGTCCCTAAAAAGTTCTTTTAAAATCTCAACTATGTGAAAACAACTCCATAAGATTTGCTGAGAAGACATTAAAACTGTGGGGAAAATGTAAGTGTCTAGTTGAAACTACTTCTACCTCATTTTAGCTCTGATACCTTAACTAGGTGAGAATAAGTCTCAAATAATCAAAGTACCTTAGCCTAAGTGTGAAAAGTCTTTGGAAGCTATTGGATAAAGTGAAATCACACTAGACAAGAGATCTATTTCAATTGGCTGAAGGATTGTGTTATGCCCTCTGGGTATTGCATATAAGAGTCAAGCTAGTTGAATAAGGAATTCCAGAAACTGCAGCATGTGGCTTTCCAGCACATCTTTGAGTATTAAAAGTGGGACTGAGATATGGCACAGAAAGGAGACATCAAAGAGAGTCACTGACTCTACAGGTATTTTGTAGCAGAAAATTCAAGCCAAGGGAAATCCCAAGAATAGGTCAGCTTTTTCCTTCCAGTTTCTCACAGTGCCTATACACACACACTGTATTATAATCTTCTGTTTTATTATCCAGGCATTTTTGAAAATTGAATTTTACTCAACCAACAAGAGGCCAAGAATTAACCAGACTATAGATACAAATGTATGTTAAGGGAAAAAAAACAAAAACAGAAAACAATCTTTGCCTAAATATTAGTTATTTTCCTAACTAAGGAGTTGGAGCAATTTATAACTACTTTCCAGGCCTTATACTTTACTGTCTTGCATATATTTTACAATCCAGTATATTGACTTCTATGCTTCTTCTTAAACAGGACACTCTGTTTCTATTCTCTGGGTTTTCATGGGCTCTTCCCAATTCCTACAATGTTTTCTCTCATTGTCTCTATCTTTTGGCTCCCCAAGCTTCTTTTAATTCTCAGCTAAAATGTTACCTTCTGTCGGAAACTTTTTCCCAGTCTTCCCATAAATACTAGTGAAGTCCCTCTTAGATTACCTCCTATTTATCCTTTGTACATAGATTATATGTACATAGTTTATGTTTTTTCTCTCTTGTGAGGGCAGAATTGTTTATGCCTTTTTCTGGTGTGTGTCCCCAGCTCTTAACACAGTGCCTGATACAGTGACCAGCTAACAAATGCTTGTTTTGTCTCTTACTTGTTTGTATGAAATAAAGTCCCTATGGCAGAAAAGAAGGGAACCATATGGACCATCAGGACCACCCTCTTTTCCCATTAGTTTAAAATCAGCCAATTATTGTAACAGGATATTATATATAGATATAATTATACAGAAACAGATATAAACATATCCAATAGACACATGAACTCAATTTCCCCAAAACTCCATCTTTTTCCCCAACTTCCCTGCTCTTCTACCTTCTACCTGCTTCTACTACCTCATCGATACTAGTTTTCATATTCTCATTGTTATCTTCATCTACTTAGTCTCCCTTTTATTGTTTCCTATTTGCTTTCAATTCTTTTTAGTCTATTTTCACAATATTTGTTTCATCTATCCCTTTGTTTCCAGGCACATGGTCACCATTCCAATTCACACCCTCATCACATCTTACTTAGAGTAGTACAGTGATGTTGTAATTAGTTTCTTTTCCTTAAGTCTATGAGTTTTTCAACCTATCTTTCTCATAGATATTTAAGTGATATTACTAAAGCATAAACTTTTGGTAGGGATTCTGTCATTCTCCCGGCTCAGCCAAAAAAACTGGTCTTGCCTGTCCCCATCTCATAATTGCATAATGCAATTAGCAACCGACCCTCTGCTAAAGCAGTCATTCACTTACTTAGAGTATAGGCAAAGATAAAGGATGATGGTTGGCTATCCATTACCTCCAAGGTTAAGTATAAGTTCCTCTGTTTGTCATTTAAAATCTTTCACAAACCGGATCCAAGTGCCTTCAAACTAGCCTTCTTACAGTTCTTCACACTTGGCATTCTATCACCTATTCCTTTGCTTTTGCTTATTGTGTCCCCCTGTCTAAAATAATGTACTCTATTTTCACCTACACCTTTTAGAAACCCAAATTTCTATCAAAGCTCAGTTCAACTCTCATTTCCTATGTGAAGCCTATCATTGTCCCCCAGCTTCAAGTTTCCCTCTACAAAACTACCCTTTATTTATTTTGTATATACTTACATGCGTTCATATTATTTCCTTGGATAGAATGTAAGCCCCTTGGGTACAAGGATTACTTCATTTTTAATGCTTGATATGGATTGATTGATTGTAGCTACGAGCTTATGATTTCTCTGGTTTTTATGCTTCTCTCACTTTTGTTAGTTAAAAAAAAAGCCATCATCCTTTATCTTTGCCTATACTCTAAGTAAGTGAATGAATTTGCTTTAACAGAGGATCAGTTGCTATTGACAGGCAAGCCCAGTTTTTTTGGTACTCACCAGGAAAGATCCTGATAGCAGACAGTAATGCTTCAATCATATTTTAATAAACCACAAAGCGCATGGGGGCAAATTGCACAAAAATTACAGAAAGAAATGGTGCAAAGAGGGTAGATATTGATAATCATTTAATATCATTTTTGGACTTTAATAAGGGCCAGAGCCTGAATCAATCAATCAAAGGAAGAATCCTGGACCTAAACAGCCTCTTTGATCTCTGAAGTAAACTCAGAGACTATCTCTTCCTATGTCAACAAGGGCAGATGGGGTTGACTTAGCATTCTTTTTGAGATCTTTAACCTGAGACACTAGCTTGAATAGTGGGACTTTTTCCTTATATTAATATTTTGTGGACATATCCTATGTTATGGCATGTTACTGGTGAAGAAAATACAGATATACTGGGTCATAATTTCAATTGAAATGTTTTCAACTCTCTTATCATAGTGTATTTACAACTTATTCAATTAAGAAAATTCCTTTTGCATGGTATAGTTAAACACATATAGAGACCATATATCTGAGGGACACAGACATCCTTGAATTGTCCTAAAACAGATTTAAACCTGGTCATCCTTGAGTCAGACAGTCAAAAGTTTCCTTCTGGCTCCAAGATTATCTATCTGGTAGCTTTAAGGAAATAAAGAATATGAATTTAGTCTGTTTGCCTCTTTTAATCAAACTTTCAAGTTGACAGTATAGAAGCAGATGGCATGATGACAAGGATGACATGGTGGAAGAAGGTAGACAATGTGGAAAAATAAATGGGGCAGGGGAGAAGCATGGTGAGTCACTCGCATAACCATAGATTGGAGTTGTAAGCAACTTGACTGCAAAGACCCAGAAGGAAAAGGAAGAGATATTAAGGGGCAGAAGTTTGAAGTCTCAACTTTATAGGATTTTGGTTGGGGACAAACCCTTATCCATGCCACTTTGGGATTAGTTCATTAACATATTTTCTCAAACTTATCAGCAGTATTGGTTGTTCATCTGTTCTTGGTGAAAATTTCTTGAGCTTATCTAAGGTTTATAAATCATAGGACAAAAAGTTCCTGACCACAAGGCTTCTGCTGATTTAGCACATAGTAGTAACCAGATGAGATTTTTAGTTCAAATATGACACAGTTTGCAAATTTCTTTAATCTATGGCACAGTTTTAAGTGACTGCTAGGTTTCTCTTTATAATTTTACTTCTTGTTTTATACTGACTACTTATAAACTACTTATAAAACTTCTGGCAGGGAAGGAGTGGACAGGGGGACCAAAACAAGATGCTAGTTTAACTCACTGGGTGATTTGTTAATACTTCCAGTGCATGAATTGATTCTTCTCTGTAAAGTCAAACCAAGTCAAGCCAAGTAACATTCATTAAACACTTACCATGTGTCAAGCATTTTGCTTAATCCTGGGAATATAAATATAAGAGACAGATCGTCCTTGCCCTTGAGGAGCTTATATTCTAATAGCAAAAGGCAATCCATAAAAGAAAGATAAAAGGAGGGAGGGATAAGAAATATTTTAGCAAGAGTATGGTAAAACATTTTTTTAAAAAGTCTGAAGAGTTAGGAATTTAGCCTGGAGAGGAATGAAGATATGTCTGGTGCAGTGAATCTGAGGAAGAGGCTGAAGGCCAAAGGGTATTTCTATTGTGAAAAGTCCAGGGTGGAGAGAACTTCAAGGGTGAACAGGTTTCTTTGGTATTGAAAAGAAAATCCAGACTTACACTAACAGCCTGGAGAGAAAGATGACCAGTTTTCCATTTTAGTTGTTATGAAAAAGGACAAATAGAATTAAAATACACTAAAACAGACATGAACAAAACTATGTTTACACTGTAGTACATCAGACTCTGGAATGTTGTATATTCTTTTTTCATATAACAGATATTTCATATTTTGATTTTCTGTGCTTTAGAGAAAGCCCTATTCCTTTAACAGAATGACTGTTAATTTTTCCCTCTAATGATCTTCTCTGGATGTTAGTCAAACATACCCTTCAGTTGTAGCTAGTGGTTTTAAATTGAACCTTTTCAGAAATACTTAAATTCAGAAAAATTTAATTTTAATCAAAAAGCATGTTTAGAGGAGAACAGCTAGATTTATAGGCACTCACATTTCTTCCAAATATGTCCCTCAGCCTTAATGTTCTTTTAAAAAGTCTGGGAGTGAGATACAATGGTCTCAAAAAGCAACTTTACATAGAACTGCAGGTCATACTTTCTATTGGTGGAGACAAGAAGATACACAAATATACAGTGATGTTTCAGAGGGCATTCAGAAAAGAGCACTAGAGGCTTTATTTTATCTTACTGGAATTTGTAATTGGAAATGTGCATTTTGCTGCAAAAATGTTTTAGAAATTTACTGCACTCTATTTCTACTAGCTAAATTATCCTCAAACACTTTAGGCTAAACTGTTGTCTGGATAAAGTATATGAATAGGGGCACTATCATGGAAAAAAGAGAATAGAAATTAAATTAAGGGAGGACATAAATTAAAGGAGGAAAATGGTTTTGTACAGGAGATACCAATGACAGATTTTATTAATTTTGGATGTAATACATTTTTTATAAGAAAAATAATAAAATAATTTATCTATATTATTTTCCCTCACAAATGATCTTTTAGATAAAATAATATTCCTATGAGGATATTGCCCAACCTACTAGCCTTATGGGACTAGCTATATTAGTATTAGGAAGAAGTCTTTTTTAAAAAGAATGAAAGCCATTTATTTTATTTTCCTGAGCAAATCAACAATGCTGACTTTATAGAATTGCGCATAGAAGACTCATTTTTATGCTGTTGCAGTTTCAATTACATTTGTTCATGTGTACATGAATGTTTTCTTGCAAATATAGTACTCTAATTGGTGGAATGCAGCTTCTGGGTCAAACAAAAGCCTCCAGTAACAAGATTCTCATTAAATTGATATTTGACATTGCTTAGCAAAAAATGATAGGGTGTGTGCTGGAAGAAAATAATAAATATCTAGGGTACTGTAACCTTTCTTACACAGTAATAGGGAAAAGATTAGTCAACAAATCCAAAATAATCACTGACTTTCGAAAGAATTACCAAAAAAAATAACCTAACATAATAAATAAAATATGATTCCTTGTCATTAAGTGTAGCTGAATTAGCACCTAATACCAAAACGCATCTTAGATACCGTTTTTTGAGTTTTTTCCCAGTGCATAAAAGAGTGTTTGCTGAATGTTGTTCACTCTTGTAGTCTTCTAGAGAGTAATTTGTAAAATTTCTGTTTTAAAGCATTAAAGGTACCACTATCCACTGCCTGAACCCTTAAACAGAGAAATTTTAACTTCAATGACTGTGCAAAAGTCTCATTTGCAGAAACTGACTTCAATGAAAAATACTCAGTTGGATTTATTTACAAAAGGGTCTAGTCACTTGTATGCCTAGAATGATTTCTTGAATATAGTAGAGCTAAATTCATCTTTATTCGGCTGAACTGAGTAAAAGCTCATGGAGTGAGTACTTGGGACTAGACATTGCTTCACATTTAGGAGAACAAAAACTGACTATTCCTTCCTCCACTATCTCTAAGATGACAAGAGACTAAAAACTTTCTTGTCCTTGGGAACCTCATCAGGGTGACAATAGTAATTTTGACCCCTTTATAGTCCCTCTACTGAAGGGTTACTCATTTCCTATGTGGGCATTGAATGAAGATTCTCTTTTATCTTCATTCAGGGTCTCAGTTTTAACTCTGGGTTAGCTAAAGAACCCCTTTTCTTCCAAGTAAAGACCAGGATGCCATGATTATAAAATGATAATGTTACCTCCATACTATTAGGGTTTTTTTTTTTTTTAATATGAATTACTTTATTTTTAGTTTCCAACATTCAGCTCCATAAGATTTTGAGCTCCAAATTTTCTCCCTAACTCTCCCCTCTGGTCACCCCAAGACATCAAGCATTCTGATTACCCCTTCCTCCAATCTAGCCTCACTTCAATCACAGCCCTCCCTTCTCTCATCCCCTTTCCCTCTATTTTCTTGTAGGGTAAGATAGATTTCTATACCCCATTAGCTATAGGTCTTATTTTCCAGTTGCATGTAAAAACAATTTTTAACATTCATTTTTAAAACTTTGAGTTCCAACTTCTCTTCCTTTCTCCCCACCAATCCCCACTGAGAAGGCAAGCAATTCAATATAGATTATAAATGTGCAGGCACGCATGCAAAACACTTCCATGACAGTCATATTGTGAAATACTAAATATATTTCCCTCCATCCTATCCTACTCCCCATTTATTCTATTCTCCCTTTTGAGAGAACATCCCTTCCCATCCCTCCCCAAAAGTGTTGACTTTTAATTACCTCTTCCTCCCATTTTCTCCTCCTTCTATCATCCCTGCTCACTTCCCCTTTGCTTGCTATTCCCCTTCCCCCCTACTTTCCCATGATGTAAGATAGATTTTTTTAACAAATGAGTGTGCATATTATTCCCTTCTTAAGCCAAATTTGATGAGAATAAGGTTCACTCTTTACCTCTCACCTCCCTCCTCTTCTCCTCTTTTGAAAAAGCTTTTACTTGTTTTTTTAATGTGAGAGACTATTTATCCCATTATATTTCTCCCTTTATCCTTCTCACAATATATTCCTTTCTTACCACTTAATTTTATTGTTTTTTTATGTATCATCCCTTCCTATTCAACTTACCCTGTGACCTGTGTCTATATATATAATCCCTCCAATTACCCTAATACTAACAAAAGTCTCCATAGTTACAAATATTGTTTTTCTATGTAGAAAAGTAAACAGCTCAACTTTAGTAAGTCCCTTATGATTTCTCTTTCTTGTTTACCTTTTCATACTTCTCTTGCTTCTTGTGTTTGGAAGTCAAACTTTCTATTCAGCTCTGGTCTTTTCATCAAGAATAATTGAAAGTCCTGTATTTCATTGAATGATTACTTTTTTTCCCTGAACATTATACTCAGTTTTGCTGAGTAGGTGATTCTTGGTTTTAATTCTAGCTCCTTTGCCCTCTGGAGTGTCATATTCCAGGCACTCTGATAGCTTAATGTAGAAGCCGCAAGATCTTATTTTATCCTGACTGTGTTTCCACACAGAATTTCCACACAGAATTTTCACAGAAACTCAAATTGTTTCTTTCTGGCTACTTGCAATATTTTCTCTTTGACCTGGGAGTTCAGGAATTTGGCTACAATATTACTAAGAGTTTTCCTTTTTTGGATGTTTTGCAGGAAGTGATCAGTGGATTCTTTCAATATCTATTTTACTCTGTGGTTCTAGACTATCAGGGCAGTTTTCCTTGATTATTTCTTGAAAGATGATGTATAGACCCTTTTTTTGATCATGGTTTTCAGGTTGTCCAATAATTTTTAAATTGTCTCTCCTGGATCTATTTTTCTAGGTCATTTGTTTTGCCAATGAACTATTTCACATTGTCTGATATTTTTTCATTTCTTTGACTTTGGTTTATAATTTCTTTATTTTTCATAAAATCATTAGCTTCCATTTACTCCATTCTAATCTTTAAGGAATTATTTTCTTTCATGGGCTTTTGTATCTCCTTTTCCATTTGGCCAGATTGGTTTTTAAGGCATTCTTCTCCTCATTGGCTTTTTGGATCATTTTTGTCTTTTGGGTTAGTCTATTTTTTTAAGGTGTTATTTCTTCAGTATTTTCTTGGGTCCCCTTTAGTAAGCAGTTGACCTGGTTTTCATGATTTTGTTGTGTCATTCACATTTTTATTTCCAATATTTCTTCTACTTTTCCTTACTTGATTTTCAAAATTCTTTTTGAGCTCTTCCATGGTCTGAGACCAATTCATATTTTTCTTGGAAGCTTTGGATGAAGGAGCATTGACTGTGCCATCTTCTCTTTGTTTAGTTTGGTCTTCCTTGTCACCAAAGTAAGATTCTACAGTGTGATTCTTTTTCCAGTTTTTGCTCATTTCCCCATTTACTTGACTTTTGAGCTTTTTGCCAATGTACTTACCCTAATTCCAGTGGGGGCAAGGGGATATACTGTCATCTACTCGATCTCCCCACAATCTATGAGCCTAGAGCTCCAGAAATAGCTACTGCCACTACCCTTGCTGCTCTGGCTACCTTGGGCTCTTTCATTCTCTCTGTTTCCTTGTGGCTGGGCTCAAGACGATTCTACTGTCTCACAGGTCCCACAGGTTTTTTCCACTTGCCTTCCAATTTTTCCTTGGAATTTTGGTATTGTGAAGTATGGATATCACCAGAGGTGCCAGAGATTCATTCCCCTGAGACTTGCTCAGGTCCCATGTCCAGTCCATGCTAGATGCTCTGCTTCCAGTGCAGGGTGATAGATACTTCCTATTGACCTTCCAGCCTATCTAGTGCTGGGATTTGCTTCACACCATCATTCTGTGGGTTCTGCAGCTCCATAATTCGTTTAGAGTTATTTTTTACAGGTATTTGACTGTGTTTGGGGTGAGGATCTCTAGCAAGTTCATGCTTCTACTCTGCCATCTTGGCTTCACCCCCCCCTACTGTTTCTGTATTATTAAAAATTACAATTATTAAACCATTTGTTGTCCCTAAACACATCTATGAAAGACTTGTCTGAATTAGCTCTAAGAAAAGGAAAATTAAAGGGGAGCTATATACTCTATATACTCCCTTTCCAGAAGGCAGAATCCTTAAAATCTGAGATATGTTTCACAAAGAATAGAACAAGGAAGGGTTGTAGAAGTTCAACTGAAAACAAATTGATGCAAGAAACTCTTGAGGAAAGATCAGCCAGAAGACTATTGAAATAGTCCCTCTAAGCAGTGATAAGTGTCTGCTCTGTACCAATGAATCAATAAAACATTCAGCCAACACTTACTATGGTAGACACTGGAGATACAAAAAGAGGCAAAAGATAGTTCTTGCCTTTAAAAATTTAAGGTGGTGGCAATGTCAGAAGAGAAATGTAGGTGTATATGAGTGATTGAGAAAAGAAAATAAGCAACCCTGTCAAGTCACTGGATATGCAGCAGGGAAGAGTTGAGGATAACACTTAGATTTTAAGCCTGAGTGACAGGGAAAATGGTGGTGGTTTGAGAGGGAGAGGAGTTAATGGGTTCTTTTCTGCATATGCTGAGCACAAGATTTCTTTGGGTCATACAAATTGAACATCCTCAGTTGGAGATGCAAAACTGAAGGTCAGGAGAAAGGGATGGATAAATAGATCTGAGAATCAACTGTATAGAGATGATAATTGAGTAAGCAGGAGCTGATGAGGTCACTAGATGAAAGAATACAGGAAAAGATAAAGGGTGGGGCTAAGACAGTAAGTGACCTGGGGGACACCAATGGTTAGCAGATTTCACAGTTCTTATTCTTTGTTAGCTATGACACCTCCCACACCATCTTTTGCTGACAGTCTAGTAAACCCAAGATCTCCAGGAATCCTATTCTCCCAAGGACACTAATTCTGAACTATCTTGGCCCCTGAAGTCATTGTCTAGGGGAGCAAAGATTGTGGAAATGTCAGTTTCCTTGGCAGATGCTGTAGCCCTTGTTTCTTCAGAGTCATATATCCTGAAGCTCTGGGGGAAAAAACAAATTCTGGACATCAAAGATCTTGACATTGTCAATGGTTTATTAGAAAAAGGTATGACATTGTATTTAAAAAGATTAATTATCTTTTAATTTGTTGCCATTCTCTAAGAATCCCTAGGACTTTCCATGTGATTTGTAGCTGAAACTTCCTTTATGTGTTGTTCTTCCCAAGTAAAATACCAGTTCCTTGAGAAAAGGGATTTGTCTTGCTTTTTTTTTTTTATTATCCCAGTATGTAAGAAGAGACTGAGGGAGGGAATATGCATTTATGTAGTGCCTGCTATGTATCAAGCCCTTTTTTTTATAGTTATATCATTTGATTTTAATAACAACCCTGGGAAGAGGGTGCTATTATTATCTCCCTTTTTCAGTTGGGGAAACTGAGGCAGACCGAAGTTAAGTTACTTGCCCAGTATACAACTAGTAAATATCGGAGACTTGATTTGAATTCAGGTCTTCCTGACTCTAGGTCCTGTACTGTATCCACTATTCGACCTAGTTGCTTCTATGTTTAGGATATTGGTTTTTGTCTGTTTGTTTGTTTGAGGATTGATCTTTTGCTAGGACCTAGATTACAGAATAGACTCCATATTTGACCACTGATTGGTCTTCTCCTATTAGAAAGTTCCTTTGCATATACTTTTGGTTTAATCAACTTCATTTAAGTAAGGAATGCAAATCTCTCCTGATTATAATTAGCGTATCAAATTTCACCTAATTCAAGTATTCAAGGTTAGCAAATTTTTCCTATCACAATGCCCTTGGGGTTGATAAAGTGGTGTGGGAAGGAGTTTTCAATCTAGGCCAGTTGATGATTGACTGACCTTCAGGTCCTCTTTCTACTTAGTACCTGTAAATCTTCCCAACAATTATACTCAATGAGACAAAGGACTCAGTGTACTAAGCTCTCTATCATGGTATGTATCCCACTGTACACCTTAGTCACTATTTTGTTTCTGTAAGACTGTAGTGGTAAGGAATAACACACTTGTATTCATTTAAGTAATAAACTGCTTATTTTGTGGTCTTCTGAATGCTTATGTTCCTTCTTAAGGCCACACCCACAATTTTCTTACAGTTTTTTCATAGTAGACACTTGATAACTAAATACTTTTTAAATCTCATTTATTCATTCCTGTATGAAATCTAGAATGTACCTTACCTCACTGAAGCACTGCCCCTGTTTGCATGACAGCTGTGAGAGAAAACCATCTTTACCCACTTTATTTTTGACAATAAAAAAGGAAACATGCTCAAATTTAGTAACCTTAAGTCAAGATGATTCCATTTCAGATAAAATGAAAATAAGTGCCAGGAATCACTGTCTCAGGTAGGATGAAGTTAAAGACCCTCTGTGGTTGTCGTTGTTTTTAATAAACATAATGCATATGACAGAACTAGTCAGGCATATGCTTAGAATAGTTCTTGACATTGCTGATTGAATTGAAGTACATGCTCTTAGAAAATCTCTTTTAATAAAGAATAAAGAATAATTGACTGAAAATGAGAGTGACTTTAGGTGACCAAGACTATGGAGGAAAAATGCTAAAACTATTGCATTATGTAAATTAATCCTATGACCTCAAATACCTTAATTTAGCTCAGTATCACAGATTCACAGAATTGCTAGACCTCTGAGATTAGCCCTCCTGACCTACACATCAGACAATGTCTTCCTCTGTATTACTGGCCAATGTTTATTCAGATGATGCACCTGGATATACCTTCACAGCCTCCAATAATACTGGTTCACAACCAGCAAATGACTCACTGTTGTAGGCATGGTTCCAAAGCCAGTATTCCCTTAGTTTAGGTTTAATTTTGAGATGAAAACAGAGGCATCTGTGAGTCACTGAACATTTAAGCAAAGAAGAGGTTTACTTTGCACTAATAACTGTATTAGTTATTAGAAAAGCAGTTATCAGGATGTAATGATTTGTGTGGTGTCAGGCACATATCACATCTGAATGATATCGAGTAGTAGTGACTTGGGCTTTTTATTAGCCCTGTGCAATAAAGATATGTCAGAGAAGCTAGGTCTAACCTGGTTTTATTGTAGGGAGGAATCTCCACCAGGAAGCACTAGGGTAACTAGGGCCACAGGAAATTCTGTGGGAGTTGTTTGTGGAGAGGGAATATGTCAGGATAAGGAGGGCTGTTTGAGGAACCTACTGCCTAGGCAAACTACTCCTTGGTGGTACAATCCTAATGATATTCCAGAAAACCTGTCATCATTTAAATAACTAGACAATCTTCATGTCATGGATAGTCCTAAGAGAAAGAAAAAGGAGAATGGGAAAAGCAAATAAAAAAAACAAAAACAGACAATACAAATAAAATGTGAAGAAATGCTAAAGCCATAAGTCTTAGCCTTTCCTTTCTTCATCAAAAAGTGAAAATTTTGGAATTTCACATGTTGGTCCATATGATGGGTGATGCCCCATCTTTGAAATTTGTAATGGGTCACCTAAAACCAAGGGGTGATGAGGAACAGCAGCAAGAACATTAAAGCAACAAAGCTAGTGATCTCTTCTGATATGAGGTGATGAGGATGAGCTCCAGGAATATTGGGGCTTGTGCATAAACACTTTTGACAGTCAACAGTTATTCACCCTGTGTCAAGGTCATCTAAAGTCAAGTAATAAAGACGTCCTAAGGCTTTTAAATGAAAATTATTTCAAGATGTAAGTTGATACTGAGGCCCTCTCTATACAGCTACCCACTCAGTATTCCCTGGAACATTTACCAAAACATCTCCTTCACTGAGTGCTTTATCAGGAGAAATATGTAAAAAATTTACCTCTTTCCAGGCCTCTGTGGAATAGTTGCCTTGGTCTTCCACAATGACTAAATAAGGATTCTCTCATTCCAATCCAGTGACTCAGAATTATTGTCAACTAAGGAAACTCCTTTCTTCCAGGTATATACACTCCCTTCCCTCATAGTTATATAGCAACAGTTGCTATCAGAAAGGAAAATGTCTCCCAACAATGCAACCCTCTCCAAAAGTCTCCAAAACTTTTTCTAAGAAGGAGATTCCTGAATCATTACAAAGAGAAGGAAATCTCTCAATTGAGGGGGACCTGAGCTATTCTCTAGGATATATGGAGCCTTCTGAGAGGACAAGAACTTTGAGGCTGAGGAAAGACCTGAGAGGATCAGCAAAAGCTATATTCCCAAATGGTTCATTCTTCTCAGGTAAAGTGTAACTGGAGAATGGGTCCAAGAAACCACTGGACAAAGGAATCCCTCTAGGGCAGCATCGATTTGTTGTAAGGGGATTTGGTATAAAGAAGTGCTCTAACTTCCTTCAAGTCCATCACTAAGAAGAAATATCTTTCACTCTCCTGGGAACCTGATATTGTACAGTGTCTGCACTATAAACTACATGGGTTTTCATTTGGGTCTACCTGCAGAAAGATGCCTATAGACTGTTGAAAATCTGTGCACAAATACTGAACCCATAGTGTCCCTTGCCTCCTTCAACTGCCCTTTGTAGCCCTTTTTGAATGATCCAAATGGAGGAGAGGTTTTGGAAGATACTTCAGGCTTGGGTGAGATGGCTGAAATGTGTCTAATGCCCTGGTGCTTAATTACCCTGTACAGTTATACAAGCAAACCCTGTGGTTTGACCATCAATTATTTTCTTCTCATTCCCATGTTTTAGGAGCCATAATCAAAACTTCCTCCTGGGGATTGTGTCATCTCTTTCTATCCATCTATCAGGGAAACACTGGAAGTAGAGTTCTGTAAATTATTACTCCTTTCCCTGAGTGACTTTTTTGCAATGGCAGTAGAACTTGCCCAAGTCAACATTCTGTTCATATTTCACCAATTGATCAGCCAACACCTATACAATTACATAGGGAGACCAATAGCTAAAGTTTAAATCACTCCTTGAAGGACTTCACCCACAGGTCTCAGAGACATAGCATAGATGCTGCAGTCCTGGGATTGGGGTACCAAAGAAATCCAAACTGTCAAACCTGTTTTCCTTAGGAACTTCCCTTGAAGAGATCCCCATCAGCAAGGAGAATTCATTGTTAAAAGGCCAAGAGTGAATAACTCCAGATCTCAGGCACCAAAAAAGAGACAAAAAGTATATTCCATCTGGAGAGTACAACATATTTAGTTGATTGTTAAAGAAGATCATCCACACTTTCAGAAGGCCGGGTCAATCTAAATTAGAAAACCTTTCAACTTTAATTACTTCAGACCACACCCTGAGAAGCTCATGTTATAAACCGCACTTCAGGTCTTTATTAGAACTCTAGGGTGGAGAGTGCACTTACAATTTGTTTCCTGGGGGCAGGGAGTGACAGTCCCTTTTAAAGCTGTGCTAAAGTAAGCCTAATCTCACTACTGGTGCTATTTCCCAGTTGTTCTGCTATCTCAGTGTGGTTTAATTCTTTGTGACCCCATTTGGGGTCTTCCCTAGTCTCTGCCAAGTCTGTTCCCCTTCTCTGTTCTTGTAAGGCCTATCTCAATAGAAACCAGGGCCTCTGGGTCAGAGACTTTGGGGTAGATTCCTGGCTGCCTTTTTTCATTCCTCACCCTCATCAGGAGGGTTCTCTTCAATTCTCTGTTTTCATTGATTGCTCCCTGATAGCCCAGAGCTCTGTCTCTAGTTACTGAAGGTGGTGACCTAGTTTACTTTCCATTTGACCTCAATGGCACTCCAATTTATGCAGCACATTCAACAAGGACCAAGGAATGCTGACCCTTGCACTTTCTTTATGGGCTCCTGGGCAGCACCTACCTAAGCTAATCCATCTGTCTGAATGGAAGCCATATAGCCCATACACATCCAGCAGGACTTGGAAGACTAAGAGTCAGACATTATTTTTTCAGGTGTTCATGCCACTCTTCTTCATGTTTGAGGGTTCTTCCTTCAAACAATGTGAACCCCAAGGTTTATCTTGTCCCAACTAGCCTACTATGCCAAATTTTGTAGACATGATTCTAAAGTCAGCTAGTAACCCTCTTAGTTCAGGTTGGATGATGGAGTGAAATGAGTTCATTCATGAGTCACAGAACATCCTTCATTTCCCCCCTCAGATAGTCTGAGAGTCCTCATAGTTGAGGCCAATCAAACTGGGGAGAGGGGTTTCACCAGGGAAGTTGCTAGGGAAACTGAGACTGAAGGAGTATGGGCAGGAAGTTGTGTCACAGTAAGAAAGACTGTCAGAAAACTATACTAACATAATGAATTATGTTATTAACCAAGATCTCCTGACTCCAAGTCTAGGACACTATACTTCATCAGAGTCCTTGCCCTGTGTACCTTAGAGAAATTCATTAAGACCCATTCACTGTCTATATACCAAAAACCAAATTGGTGGACTGTCCCTAATGAAAGAATAGCTATTAGTAAATCCATTAATCAGTAATGGTATTTGTGGCTCTGTTGTGAAGGCTTTTATCTGTTTAATAAAGATCCTCTTGTTTCAAAATGGTCATTCATCAAAACTATTAATTGGAGAGGACTTCTTATGGGAAATTAAAAATGCGCTCAATCCAAATGTACTTGTGAATTTTAACTACCTTAACACATATTGACAGTCCAGAATACAAAGATAAAAACCTTAAAAGGAGTAAAAAATTCAATAGAATTGGTAACAGTCATAAATGTCTAGTAGGTGTTCATTGTTTATGGTCATTAGTGCAAACATGGTCTTTAGCAGTGAATAATTTTTTTAACCTTAATAACCATTCATAATATTTAAGTTTATACACACTTAAACAAGGCAGTTTTATCAATGGCTTATGGGTGAAATCTTATTATGGAAAAGATCAGAAAAGTTATCCAAGTAGTTTTAATAAATGTTCATTTCAATTTTTTTGTGTGTTACATAAGTATGCATATGATGAAATTCATTAATATGTAGAGACTGATATATAGAGCCAGTTTGAGTAAGCTACATCTACACATAATATTGACAGATCTGTAACTTTTTTCTTAAAATATAAATATGCTAGAATGCTAGCCTGTAGTTTAATAGTCTTGAAGTGAAATGTTCTGATGCATTCTATGTACTCTATTGCTATTATCAAGCAAAAATAAAATCTCATGGTATTCTCTTATAGATTAATTTTGTACTATTTATTTAGGCAACATCTCACTAAAATATATGACTATGATAATATCCAGGGGTGAGAGAATCTACAAAGATATTGGTATTAGATTGAAATCACATCAATATTTTGAGTCATTCATGACATAAGAATACTAAAAATAATAAATGGGGTCTATTTATTCACTTGACTTTTAAAGCTATCAGTTTAAGATCTTTCCACTTATTATTATTATCTATAATATTCATTTCTTATTTTGATTATTTTCCCATTTGAATGATACATATTCCTTAGTCCATTAAGAGTATAATGACTTTGTTTACAGATTTAAAATTGATATGATTTCTCAAAAAACTATTCTACACCTGTACATCAAGTAAATAGCACTTTCATTTCATCAAAAAAAAAAAAGGCTTCTGATTTTCACACATGGTCACAAAATAACAGAATATCAGAACTATAATGAAACTCATACTTCTAGTCTCACCCATAAATGATTGAGAATCTCCTCTGTGGTATATCCAAACACTTGTCATGTGTCCTTGCCTTTAAAACCAAGAAATTTCCCATCATACACAGGGAAATCTGCTATCACAGGTTCTTAGATCTGCATTCATAGAAGGAAAGGCAAATTTTGAGGGGTTAAAGTCACTTTAATCAAGCACATGTCTCAATCCTTTTACCAAGCACATATATCATTCACATAATTTAGGGGAGTCAACACCCTGAACGTCAAAGAAAATACAGAGATATCAAGTCAACAGGTATGCTTCCAAAATGTCACCATTAACAAACATACATTTTTACCAGAAAAGGAACTGCTGGGTTTTCAAAGTTAGACTGGGGGAATGGGTGATGGTGTGTGTGTATGTATATGTGTGTGTGTGTGTGTGTGTGTGTGTGTGTGTGTGTGTGTGTGTGTGTGTGTGTGTGTGTGTGTGTGTCTGTAGCAGGACTCCTTAGCAGCTTTCAGAATCCTGGAAATCTGGCCAAACAAACACTTCCAGTCAGTAAACTCCAAAATAAAACTGCACCTCAGAGTCTTTTTAGAGCCAGAGGGCATCACATCCCTTGAGAACTAGTGCCTCATTAGTAAAAGGTGTGGACCTTTTTACAAATCTTCCTAGGCCTGACAATGAATGGGAGACATCCTCTTACCTAATCACATTCTGTTTAGAAGCATTATATTTCTTGATTATACTAAAACAAAAACAGCAAAAGGTCCTATTTCACTTACCGTTACACTCCAAATGATTTTTTTTCTAACTCTGTAAAGTAATCCTTCGATCATTTGATTATGTCAAGATATTATTAGGAGACAACCTGTTTACCGGAGCTAAGGTTCAGCAAAGAAGCTGTGCCCTGAACTTGGCATAACAGCAATCCTTTGTCCTCACCCTCTGGATGAACTTGGCCACAGTAAAATTTCAAAATTGTTTCACATAATTATTTTATTGCTTTGACCAGCACTAGATGATCTCTAAGCTTGGACAAGTACCTGCAGTACCCATGATCTTGTCATGAAGCTCTGCTATGAATCAGATCTGTCTCCTTGCTGTTTCTCTTTACTGTCAGGCTTACAGCTCATTGTGCAGCCATTGATATATATATATATATATATATATATATATATATATTATAATATATATATATATATATATATATATATATATATATATATATATATTCAGATTGCCTACCCTAAAACTAGTCCCCAATGAAGGAAGCAGGGGGAGACACATGTGTCTGCCTTCCCTCCTCGCTTGCAAGTTGTTTCCCTCACTATAGAAAATATGTAGGAAACTTCTGTCTTAGTTTCTTCATAGTTGTCCTTTGTTTCTCTCTCTGTTTGGCTCTGGCTTCCACAGGCCAAGAGCTTTGGTCCAATTGACAGTTAGTATAGCATAGATGAGCAAATTTATACAAATAATTTTGCCTTTTTTCATTACAATGGCATGCTGCCCATAAACAATTACTATTTCTCAAATAATTTAGGTCAGTATTACAGAAATACATATGGTTTGTAGTTGCTTTTGTATAGTTCTTGTGTCTATCTTAGTAGTAGAATTTTATACATTCTGTATTTCCCTTTCTATGCCATCTTGGTGGGTGTTAGATATACAGAAATGCTGATGATTTTTGTGGACTTATTGGATATCTTGTAACTTTATTGAAGTTACCAATTTTTCAACTAGTCCTCTTTTATGAGAAATAATTTTCCCCATTCCATTTCTTCCTTTCTCCTCCCAATATATTCCTCTCTCACCCCTTAATTTTATTTTTTTTAGATATCATCCCTTCCTATTCAACTCACTCTGTGTCCTCTGTCTATATGTATACAATCCCTCCAGCTACCCAAATACTGAGAAAAGTCTCAAGAGTTACAAATGTTATCTTTCCATGCAGAAATGTAAACAGTTCAACTTGGTAAGTCCCTTATTATTTCGTTTTCCTGTTTACTTTTTCATGCTTCTCTTGATTCGTGTGTTTGAAAGTTCAATTTTCTATTCAGCTCTGGTCTTCATCAAGAATGCTTCAAAATGCTCTATTTCATTGAATGATCATTTTTTCCCCTGAAAAATTATTCTATTTTGCTGGGTGGGTGATTCTTGGTTTTAATCCTAGATCTTTTGACTTCTAGGATATCATATTCCAAGCCCCTTGATCCCTTGATGTTCTTTGCTTCTCTAAACATTTTATAACATATTGTTTTTTCTTCTTTTCCCCACTCATCCTTGAAAATAGACCTAGTAGTGGTATTGCTGAGTCAAAGCATAGAGGGATTTTAATGACTCTTTGGGCAAAATTCCAGATTGTTCTCAAAATTGTTGGATCAGTTTACAATTCTACCAACAATGAATTAGCGTTCCAATTTTTCCACATCTCCTCCAACATTTGTCACGTTCCTCTTGAATCATTTGAGTCAATCTTAGGTAAAAAGATATCTCATTTGTCTTAATTTGCATTTCCCTAAGCAATAATGATTTAGAGCATTTTTTTATATGACTATAATTTGTTTTGATTTCTTCATTGGAAAAAATTCTGTTCACTTCCTCTGGCCATTTATCAGTTGGGTAATGACTTGTTTCCTTATGTATTTGACAAAGGTTATTATGTATTTGAGATAGAGGCCTTTGCCTCAGAAACTTTCTATAAATCCCTCCCCCTGCCAATTTTCTTTTTCTTTTTATATTTGTTGGCTACAAAATTTTTTACTGAAATCAACATTTTCTTTTTAAAATCTATTAAAGAGGGCCACACTAATAATTTCTAGGTAGATACCTGAGTGGAGAACTTAGTGACTCCAGGCCACATGTGGCCTTTTAGGTCCTTGGGTGTGGCCTTTTGACTAAGTCCAAGTTTTACAGAACAAATCCTTTAAGTGGATTTCTGTGAAGTTTAGATTCAGTCATAAGGCAGTGCTTGAGGACTTAGAGGGCCACATGTAGTTTTGAGATCACAGGTTCCCCACCCCTAGTATATACTTATATGTTTTATTTTATTTCTCTTTCTTATTCACATTTAAAATCTCTGTTGGTTTTCCTTCCAGGCTTTAATTTGGGAGAATTTTTCTCTTACTCTTTTTGCTGTTGTGGTTCTTTTGCTATCATTGGGAGCTCAGTTTATGTAGGATATTTCCTTCAAACATCTTGTTAGAAATCTTTCCACAGGATTTAGGTTTCCTGGCAGCCATGCTTGTCTAGGTAATCCACATAACTAACTCGAAAAGCCGTAAACACTTTTGCAACCAAAGATACAACAAAAGAATGCAATTATTTAGAGTTCTCTGGCATCCTTTCTTTTAGATTTTATATGTGTGTGTACATGTGTATATATATACATATATATGTGCACATATATATGTGTATGTGGGTGCATATGTATGTAAATGTATGTATATATTTAGATAAATAGATATACTATATACAGGTTTTAACGGTATACATATTCAAATATGTGCATGTATATAAGTATATATATGTATGTGTGTGTATGTTTGCACATGTTGTGTATATGTGTGAAATCTAAGAAAGTATGCCAGAATACCCCATCCTCCTCACCCATCCCCACTGAAAAGGCAAACACTTAAATATAGATTATATATCTGTAGTTATGCAAAAGACTTCCGTAAAAGTCATGTTGTGAAAAACTAACTACATTTCTCTCCATCCTATTCTATCCCCCATTTATTCTATTCTCTCTTTTGACCTTTTCCCTCCCTCAAAATATTTATTTCTAATTACCCCCTCCTCCCTTTAACCCTCCCTTCTATCATCCTCTCACACTCCACTTAATCCCTTCTCCCCTATTTTCCTGTAGTGCAAGAGAAATTTTCTTACTAAATTGAGTGTGCATATTATTCCCTCCTTAAGTCTAATGTGATGAGAGTAAGTTTCACTTTTTCCTTTTCACCTACACCCTTTTCACCTCCATTACAAATGATTTTCTTGCATCTTTTATCAGAGATAATTTTCCCCATTCCATTTCTCCCTTTCTTCTCCTAATATATTCCTCTCTCACTCCTTTATTTTATGTTTTAGATATCATCCCTTCCTATTCAGCTCACCCTGTGCCCTCTGTCTATATGAACATAATCCCTCCAACTACCCAAATACTGAGAAAAGTCTCCAAAATTACAAATATTATCTTTCCATGTAGGGAAATAAATAGTTCAGCTTTGGTAAGTCCCTTATGATTTGTCTTTCCTGTTTATCTTTTCATGCTTCTCTTGATTCTTGTGTTTGAAAGTCAAATTTTCTATTCAGCTCTGCTGTTCATCAAGAATTCTTCAAAATCCTCTATTTCTTTGAATGACCATTTTTTTCCCCCTGAAATATTATACTGTTTTGCTGGGAAGGTGATTCTTGGTTTTAATCCTAGTTCTTTTGACTTCTGAGATTTCATATTCCAAGCCCTTCCATCTCTTGAAATAAAAGCTGCTAGATCTTGTGCTATCCTGATTGTATTTCCACAATGCTAAAATTATTACTTTCTGGCTGCTTGCAATATTTTCTTCTTGACCTGGAAACTCTGAAATTTGACTACAATATTCCTAGGAGTTTTCTTTTTGGGATTTCCTTCAAGTGATTGGTGGATTTTTCAATACTTATTTTTCCTATTCAGATCCACTTTTGCAACAAGCTGCAGGAGGAGGAGGAGCCTGAGCAGCAAAGCTTAGCCAGTTCATTCCTCCAAAGCCCGGAGCCATACACCCTGGCTTCCCCATTGCTGAACCCCATCCCTCTACTCTTTACCATCTCTCAGTAGGGAAGGGGGAAGGATGAGTGAATCTGGTTCAAAGTCCAGCCAGTCTCTGGCCTCCAAGAGAAGAAAGATGGGTCTGAAAAGAAACGGTGGTGCCAACCCAGGAAAAAAAACCCAAAGGAGCCCAGTGAGGTGCCAACTCCCAAGAGACCTCATGGAAGACCAAAGAGGACCAAGAACAAGGGGGCTGTAAAAGCACCACTGCACTAGAGAGGAAACCAAGAGGCAGACCCAAAAAGCTGGAGAAAGAAGGGATATCCCAGGAGTCTTCGGAGGAGGATAAATAACTAAGTCTGCTTATTATACCTTGCTACCTCATGCCCTTAGATGATGACGATGATGATGACAACTGCAGCAGCCCCTTCATTCTGGGACTAGATAAAAAAATGTTGATCTTCAAATCCCCATTTCTCTTCCCCCACCTTTCCTTTCCCTCAATCCATCCTTCCTCGTTTTACTGGTTAGAGAAATAGCCACTCTACCTGGGACAAATGCCTCCCCATTCACACATTGGACATATATACACTAACCCTGACCACCCTAGAAGGGATTGTGCTGGGCAGGGTAGAGCAGAGAGCAGAGGGTATTCCCTCCTTTCCCCCTCCCACATCCATCCACCCTTTCCCAGGATTGGAATTTCTTTTGTATTCCTCCTTCCCTGGACAGAGCTAACCTTTTTATCTTGCTTCCAACACCTGTTTCTTTTTCTCTGCTCCCCTGGAATGGGACCAGAGGTCCTGTTTTCCCATAATCCCTCTCCCCTGCCCCAACTCAAAATAATTTGAGAAGGAAGGATAGCAGTGTGAGTATCTTGATCCTCAGAGCTTAACTATAATGAATTCTATATGGGGATTTTTGTCCCACCCCACCCCTTCTTTTTACCTTCTACCCAGTCAAGATTGATTCCAAGAGTGGAGGTGGGAGCAGAGTTTTTGCTTGGAGTAGAAGGGGGGCAATATCCACCTTTTTTCCCCTCCTGCTCTCTCCACACTCTGGCATTTCTTGAGCATCAGACTGGAATGATACTGGGCTAAAGCCTAGGGTGTCAGGCACTAATTGAGAAGTAGTTAAAGGGAAGGGAAAGGGTTTGATTCATCTGATTCCTTGCTGCTCAGAAGATCAAGGAAGAGGGGTACTTGACAATCCTAGTAATTTCCCCCATTCCTGGGCTGACCTTCCTCAGCCTATGAGTTTTGCCTTTAGAATGCATGTTTTGCAAGGATGTTTCCTCCCCAGTCCCACATCCCTCCTTTCAGAATGCCATCCCCCTCCCCCAAGGAGCTGGTTACATCTTCCCTCTGTTCACGGTCTACCTCTGAACACATTTGGTTGGTTTTCTTTTTTAAACAGTTTTGTTCTTACATTCTGTGACTTCCAGACTCAGCTGTGCAGTTTTCTTGGTTCTCAAGTTCACCTGCCCTCTACCCCTCCTCTATTCACTCTGCTCATCTTCCCTAAATCATCACAAAGGAGGGCTTGGGGAGATACTGGACACCAGACCTAGTTTACCAAAAAAAAAGAAAAAAAAGTGATATTGTTTGGGGAGGTGGGCCCCAGGGGAGCTTCCTGTCCCCACTTCTCTCAGTCTTTCCTTTGCTAATCTTCAAGTTGGGAAGGTTAGGGAAAAGAGGTTCCCCCAAAGTGGGGGAAGTGGTGGTCCCACACTGTCATAAGGTCTCCCCACTCTGGTTTCCTATTTGCAGTTACTTGAATAAAGATTAACTCTTTTTGTTGGAAAAAATATTTATTTTTCCCTCTGGTTCTAGAATATCAGTGTAGTTTTCCATGATAATATCTTTAAAGATGGACTTTAGTCTCTTTTTTGTTCAAGGTTTCAGGTAGTGCTGTAATTTTTAAGTTGTGTCTCAGTTGTTTTTCCAATGAGATATTCACGTTGTCTGCTGTTTTCTTCATTCCGGTGGTTTTGTTTTATAATTTCTTGATTTTTTGTAAAGTCATTAGCTTCCATCTGCTCCATTTTAATTTTTAAGGAATTATTTTATTTATATATGTATATTTATATGTGTGTGTGTGTGTATACACACACACACATAGTTTATTTTTCAGTTCTTAACGTTCACTTCCACAAGAATTTGGATTCAAAATTTTCTCCCTATTTCTCCCCACCCCCACCCCAGGATAGCACACATGCCATCCACCCCTTCCTCCAGTTTGTCCTTCCTTCTATTACCCATCCTTCTTCCATCCCCCTTCCCTTCTATTTTCCTGTAAGGTAAAATAGATTTCTATACTCTGTTGCCTGTATAACTTAATTTCCAGTTGCATGCCAAAACAATTTTTAGCATTCATTCTTAAAGCTTTGAGTTCCATATTCTCTCCCTCTCTCTCCACCCACCCCCACTGAGAAAACAAGTAATTCAGTATAGGTCATACATGTGTAACAATACAAAGCACTTCCATAATAGTTATGTTGTAAAAGACTAACCACAGTTCCCTCTGTACCATCCTGCCCTTCATTTATTCCATTCTCTCCCTTGACCTGTCCTCCTACAATATGCTTGACTTCTGATTATTCCTTTCCCCAAATTGCTGTCTCTTCTCTTGTTTTCCCTCTCCTCTCCCCTTACCCCTTGCCTTCCTGCAGGGTAAAATAGATTTCCATATCCAGCTGAGTGTGTGTTATTTTCTCCTTAAGCCAAATTCCATGAGAGCAAGGCTCACTTATTTCCTTTCATTTTCCCTCTCTTCACCTCCATTGTAAAAGGTCTTTCTTCCTTCCTTCATTTATGTGAGATGATTTGCTACATTCTACCCTTCCTTTTCTCTTACTCTAAGTACATTCCATTCAACAGTAAATTTTATTTTTTTTAGGAATTCTCCCTTTATATTCACCTCACCCTGTGCCTTCTGTGTGTGTGCTTGTGTGTATGCACACACATATATATATATACATATATATATGAACACTTGCACCCATGTACATATACATACTGCATATATATATATATACATACATACCTATACGCACCTACATATATATATATATATATATACATATATGTGTATGTGTGTATATATATCTTCCCTCTAACTATCCTAATACTAAAAATGATCTCATGAATTACAAATAATATCTTTTCATGTAGGCATGTAAACAGTTCAACTTTACTGAGTACCTTAAGGGTTCTCTTTTCTGTTTATCTTTCCATGCTTCTCTTGATTCTTATATTTGAAAGTCAAATTTTCTATTCAACTTTGGTCTTTTCAACAAGATTGTTTCCAAGTCCTCTATTTCATTGAAATTGCATTTTTCTCCTGAAGTATTGTACTCAGTTTTTCTGGGTAGATCATTCTTGGTTTTAATCCTAGCTCCTTTGACCTCTGCAATATCATATTCTAAGCCCTTCAATCCCTTAGTGTAAAAGCTGCTAAATCCTATGTTATCCTGATTGTATTTCCACCATACTTGAATTATTTCTTTATGGCTGCTTGTAATATTTTCTCCTTGACCTGGGAACTCTGGAATTTGGCTACAATATTCCTAGGAGTTTTCCTTTTGTGATCTCTTTCAGGAGGTGATTGGTGACTTCTTTTCATTTCTATTTTACCCTCTGGTTCTAGAATATCAGGGTAGTTTTCCTTGATAATTTCTTGGAAGATGATATGTAGGCTCTTATTTTGATCATAGTTTTCAAATAAACCAGAAATTTTTAAATTGTCTCTACTGAATCTATTTTCCAGGTCAGTTGTTTTTTGCAATTTGATATTTCACATTGTCTTCAATGTTTTCATTCTTTTGGCTTTATTTTGTAATTACTTGCTTTCTCATAAAATCATTAGCTTCCATTTGCTCCATTTTAATTTTTAAAGAACTGTTTTCTTCACTGAGCTTTTGGACCACCTTTTCCATTTGAGTAATTCTGATTTTTAAAGCATTCTTTTTCTCATTGCTTTTTGAACTTTTTTTGCCATTTGGTTTAGTCTATTTTTAAAAGTGTTATTTTCTTCAGCATTTTTTTGGATCTCCTTTAGCAAGCTGTTGACTTGCTTTTCATGATTTTTTTTTGCATCATTATCATTTCTCTTCCCAATTTTTCCTCCACCTCTCTTACTTGATTTTCAAAATCCTTTTTGAGCTTTTCCATGGCCTGAAACCATTGCATATTTTTTTGGAGGTTTTAGATGTAGAAGTCTTGACTTTTATGTCTTCCTCTAATAGTATGCTTTGTTCTTCCTCATCTAAAGAGATGGAAGAAAATGTCTTTTTGACAAGAAATTAACCTATAGTTTTATTTTTTCCCCTTTTTTGGTCATTTTCCCAACGAGTTACTTGACTTTTGAGTCCTTTTGCAAGTTTACGGTATACTCTAGGGACCTATAAGTTCTCAGTTTCTCCAAGGTGGCACAATCAATGAAGAGGCATTTGCTCCTCTCCTGGATGGAGCTCTGCTCAGTGAGCAACCATAAGTATTCTTAGGATCTGTGAATAGAATTCACTCTCCATAGTCACCACCATCTCCACCATGTCAGTGCTTTTCCTCATCCCAGAAGCACCACTCAGGACTGATACCCAGATCAGCTGCTTGATTCCCCCAGGGTCTTTAGGCTGAGGGCTCCAAAAGTTGATGCTGCTGCCACAAGGGCTGCCACCCTGGGGCCAGGGCTGGAGCTGGGGCTAGACCACACTCCCCTCTCACTCAGGTCAAAGTCTTATTGACTTTCGAAGCTGTCTTTGGCATTTATGGGTTGAGAAATCTGGGCACTGCTGCTGTCACCCGTGATTCCACACCCTGAAGCTCACTCCAGTCCTGTCTGTGCTGCGCTGGGCAGCCAAGTCTGGTCTGCTCTCCATTCTGAGCCTGGTGTGATAGACTTTTCCTGTTGGCCTTTCAGGCTGTCTTTGACTCAAAATTTCTTTCACTCTCTTTTTGTAACTTATTCTCCTCTGGAATTTGTTTAGAGTCATTTTTTGCAGATATTTTATGGGCTCTGGGGGGAGCTAGAGTAGGTTCCTCTTTGCTCTGCCCCGGGAATTATTTTCTTCTGTGAGCTTTTAAATCTTTTCTATCACACCAGTTCTTTTGAGGGCATTCTTTTCCTCGTTGGCTTTTTGGATCTCTTTTTGGGTTAGTCTATTTTTCAAAGTGCTATTTTTTCAGTATTTTGGGGGGTCTCCTTTGACAAGCAGTTGACTCATTTTTCATGATTTTCTTGAAGCACTCTCATTTCTCTTCCCAGTTTTTGCTTTGCTTCTCTTACTTGATTTTCAAAAATCCTTTTTGAACTCTTCCTTTGCCTGAGATCAATTCATACTTTTCTTTGAGGCTTTGGATGGGTAAGCTTCGACTTTGTTTTCTTCTGTTTTCATGTTTTGGTCTTCCTTGTCACCAAAGTAACATTCTATAGTTTGAGATTTTTTCTACTTTTTCTCATTTTTCCAGTCTTTTGAGCTCTTCATCAAGGTAGTTCTCTGCCTCCAGTGGTGTGGGGAGTGTACTGTCAGCTGCTTGATCCCTCCACAATCTGTGGGCCTTGAGTACCTGAAACAGTGACTGCAGCTGCCCCTACTGCTTTTGTGGCTGCAGCAGGTTCCTCTGTCCCCTCTCCCCTCTGCCACCCTGATGCTGGGGCCAGACCACTCCACTATCCTGCACTGGTCCCACAGGCCTTTTCCACTGGTCTTCCGGTCTAGAAGTCTGTAAACCACCACAGCTGCAAGAGATTCAGTCCCCCCAAGGCCTGCTCAGGTCCCCTCTGGTTCACTTCTGGCCCATACTGGATTGTACTCTGCTCCTAGCATGGTGAAATAGATACTTCACAGTGACCTTCCAGGCCCTTATCACCTCTTACCTTGATTGTTTTTCTTACTGCATCCTAGTTGGTCTCCCTGACTGTTTTCTCTTTTCTAGTCCACCATCCACAAAAATAATTAAGTGATTATACCCAAAGCAAAAGTCTGAATGTATCACTCCAATACCAAACAAACTCTAATAGATATTCATTGCCTCTAGAACCAACAATAAATTTTCCCTTTTGGGTTTTCAAGGTCTTCACAAAATAACCTCAACCTAATATTCCAATCTAATTATACCTTATATTCTTATCATACTTTATCACCCTTCCTACACTCTGTTAAGTCACAAGGTGTTTTTGCTGTTCCTTTATATTATACTCTATCCTTTATCAAAGTTCCATATTACCTTCAAAATTTTCATTAAGCATTTCATGAATCCCTAACTAACGGTACCCTCCCTCCCCAAAAAACCAATGAAACCTAGAGTTCTTTTCATACATCCAACCTAATATTAGGGAAATGATGATGTTCCCTCATTTTTTGAATATTGATTGTATTCCACAGTTCCTAGGAGGTATGTGACAGGGCAGTTGGGTGGTCCAGTGGATAGAGTGCCAGGTGTGGAGTCAGGAATACTCATCTTCCTAAATTCAAATTTAGCCTCGGACTCTTACTGTCAGTGTGGCCCTAAGCACATGACTTAACACTGTTTGTCTCAGTTTCTTCATTTGTAAAATGAGCTGGAGAAGGAAATGGCCAACCACTCTAGTATCTTTGCTAAGAGAATCCCACATGGGGCCATGACAAGTTGAACATGATTGAAAAATGACTGTGTAACAAAATGATAAGTGATACTGGTGACACTGCAAATGTGCAAAATGATGATTAGACAGAAATTTATAAATACATCTGGACCTGTAATAGATTCATTGAAATTTAAAGGTTGATACTGAGATGCAGAAGAGATCCTTTGCTTTCCAGGAAGAAGGAAGAGCTGAAGAATGGATTGAAAAGTGTATATTCTTTTATCCTTCCTGCTCATATCAATTTAATTGGGTGATGCTTTACTTCTTTTTAGAGTCAATGTAACTTGCTCTTTAAAATTCTTTGAAGATTAGAGTAAAATCAGAGCTTCTGCATTCTAAACTCTTTGCCATATATGAACTCTATCAAGGCTGCTTTTTCACTTAATAGACAAATGATTTTAAATCCAAGAAATCCAATGATATTTAATGATAGAAATATGCCCTTATAGTTCAGTAACATGCTATAATGTCCCCTTTTTCTCAGATCTATTTGACTTGGTGAGAGTGAATCTTGGAATCTGTCTTTATAAGTAGAGTATTTCTGCATGGGGGTGTAGGGAATTGCTGTGTCACTTTTCAAATAGCTGAAAGTTAAGGAGTCATTCACTGATGCTTGCAATATGTTATTATCAACTGATAAATTCAGTATTGTCAGCGATTTATTACGCAGGCACATTTTTTTTTTAAACCAAGCATGTGCCATCTAAATGAGAGGCTGGCTTAGAAATGGAGAGTATGTCAGTTTTCAGTGGGTTAGCCTAACGAACTCTGATAGGCTCATCAACAGGAGGAGATTAGTTACCAGGGACAGATTTTTCTCGGCAGCAACAACACTTGAACGTATTAGGATAGGTTGTATATATATTTTAAATAATGACAACTCAGTAAATATTGAATGGATGAGAGTGAAGGAATGAGGGTTTTTTTATCTTCAAGAAAGTATGCCTATATACATACATACGCATGTGTATACTTAAATGTAAGATTTATTGTTTTATGTTCAGGAAGAATACTTAAAAACTGATAACTTTTGTAATAGTTTACAGTATTCAAAATTATTTGGTATGCTTTTATATTAAAGATAACGATTCAAATGAATATACTGTATTGCAACATAAGTTTATCAAAATTCAAATTGATAGTAACTTAAAAAATTGAATGCCTTTTCCTGTAGAAAACCTTTGAATTCTTACTAAATGCAGCTGTTTGAACTGAGAAAAATCTGGCTACAACAATTCAGCTGTATTTTTCATATAGAGAATTGATGGTTTCCAGACCACCTGTGAAGACTTGAAAATTACATTTTCTATTGCTGTTGGAATATTCATGAGGAAACTTCTAAGAACAATGGGCCATTTCTTGATATTATCATTTTAGATATTGTCACATATGAATACTTTTTTAAATGCACAATCATTACTATTATATCAAACAAATAATTCTTATACCTTCATTCCTCACCATGTTAGGTTAATATGAATTTCAATATGAACTGTCATCTAGAAAATGATTATCTTCTACTATAAGCAATGATTATATTTTCAAAAGTAATATGTTGAACCATATTTTTCAGATATCCACACTATTTCCTGGTAATATGGGTTAATTTTTTTTTTTTTACAAATTATACTAATTTCTTCAGTTGCCAAATTATGTAATCCTCCTTTAATGATAGAAGCTTATGTATTTGAAGCTCAAACTAGTTGGCTAATTTTATTCATTGATCAATGAAAACTAGAAAGAAATGCTAGCTTTCCTGTTACAACAAATAAAATAGCAGGGGTTCACTCTCTTCTTCCAGTGTGAATGGATGGTTTAGATTTTAATCCAAAATTATTTTCCTCTTAGCACTGGAAAAAGTTGATTCATACTTCTATACTATTGCTAGAGAGACACATACCTACCTACAAAAATGGTGGTGGATGAGAGAAAGTTATTGAGACTAAATGGAAGATTTATACTTTAACAGATCTATAATCCTATTTGCGTGGGTTTTCCCTCTAATGCTATAACTTGAAATTCATGTTTGCATTCCCACCCTATGTTACTTTTGCCTCTTCCTTCTTTTAAATCCTCTGCGGGTGATTATCCCAGCATCTTTTTCATCTTTCTAGTTTTCTCTTCATATTGTCTGGATAACAATGAAATACATATGATGTCCGTCATTTATTGCTTTCTGCATGAATGGCCCATCTTTCATCCCCCTCTGTTAGGCTTTTGTTTGAACTTTCATTTGCAACATGCTACTCCTTGCTAATGTCCATCATATACCTTTCTCTAACTCTTAGGTGATTCTCATAGAACAACTGTAGGAAACACATACACACACACACACACACACACTCCCTCTATTTCTCTTTATCTCTTTCATACATACACGCACATTCACACACACAAATATGCGTAATTTAAAAAAAAATTGGCATTTAATGTCTTCACAAAAAGATTCAGTACTTATTTGCTTGTGAATACATGTATAATGCTCAGAAACCTTTAGCTATCTTGAAATTTTTATTTAGAATTATATTTATCCAAGAACAACTTTAAAATATCATAATTTTAACAAACATACTCTTTGCTAATCCTTAGATGAATGTTTCTTAAATGAAAAATTGTGAATATTGATGCATTATATTTGACATAGATACTTCTTCATTAAAAACCCCTTCACTAATATCTTCCGGTAAAAAAATCAGGTATAGGAATTTTGACTCACAGAGCTGATAGTCGTGCCCATCATATAATTTACCATTTCCCTTGAGAAATGAAGGAAATTATTTTTTGTCAACTATTTGAAATATATATTGTTATCATTTTGATCAAATCGCCATTATATATGTGGTGTCTTCATATAGCTTTTTTCAGTCATTATGCATATTGTTCTTTTGGTGCTTTTTTTACTCTCTGTTAGTTAATGCACCTTAACATGTTTCTCTGATTTTGTATAGGCATAATTCAACAATATTCCATTACACTGATATACAATTATTTATTCAGTAATTCAACAATAATGGGGAAAATAATTTGTGACTTTTATGCAGATGTTCTACTCATTGATTGAAGATTGTTACAAATTATTTTAATTGTTACTTTTTGTGGAAAAAATCTTTTATTCATAATTAAACTTAGTTTTGCAGGATTTTACTTCAGGTATCCTTCAATGTCATATTCTAATGACATTTTTAACTTATGGAGAATGAGGAATACAATTTATATGTAATGCAAAGTTCCTTAATTTAAGAGCCTCCTTATAGTTGATTTTTTCCAGCTACTTTATTATATGGAAGCTTTTGAACTTGACCAAGATGTTTCTTTGTGAAATGAACTACAATATGTAGACCAGAGACACATAGTTTAAATCAATTTATACTTTGTACTCTATTTTTTCAAATAAATTTAGTCACTTTTTAAAATAATTACCCATATTTTTAATATTTTTCTTTGATATGTGCTCCTGATTTATGAAAATATGTTATCAGGTTATTGTTAAGTGCAAATTTAAAAATATTGTTTCACTAAACATTAACTTCAAAGTCAACAATTTTAACTTGCAGAAATCAGTTGTCTTCAAGTTTGGTTATCTTTTAAAATATCATCCTAATCCTTTTACTTCCAGCTTTGCATTTTTGAATTTCAAATATGTCCATTACTTTTTAGAGAGATAAGATTATTTGTTTTGGAGTATATATTCTTCTTTTAAAAATTCTTTTTAAGCTGCTAATTTTCTTTTCTATTTCTTGATTTAATTATTTCAATGGTGTTCTAAACCTCTCTAGACATTCTTATGTTGGTTTCATTTTTTTCACTTCTTGGAGTTTCAGA
Organism: Bettongia penicillata ogilbyi; assembly: GCA_023548195.1. NCBI lineage: Eukaryota > Metazoa > Chordata > Mammalia > Diprotodontia > Potoroidae > Bettongia > Bettongia penicillata. The sequence goes on from JAJHZJ010000767.1 coordinate 1,165,111, forward strand.
TGTTTTCACAATAATGTGAATTTATCATTCTTTGTGTTACTTCACATTATTTATTCTATGGTATGTATTTATTGTTTTCTCAGAGGAGAAATTGAAAACCACCAGCTTTTAATATCTGCCCTGCACTGCCTTCTATGATTTTATAGCTCTTACAATCTTCCCTGTCTACATGCACTGAAATTCTTTATACCTGTTCACTCTATATCTGCTCTAAGAACTTTTGAAACTCAATATTCTTTCCAATGCCAAACTCTTATGATTCTATGACCTGATCTTTCTTTTATGCATTATCTTTCCCAATTAAAGTGGGCACATAGTAAACACTTCATAAATGTCTTAATAAAATTTGTTAGTTCTTATTTTTTCATTATCTACTGGTTTATGTGATTTGTCTCATGGTGAAATATTTCTCTATATTTTCATTGTTGTTTTATATCTTTTAAATCTGTTGCTATAAAGGTGCTAACTAGTTTTCATGTGGATTTTAATGTTTTTCCAACTAAAGTAATACATAAGTCAATTAAAAATCTTTTATTAATAATATACGATGTGCCAGACACTAAGCTAGGACCTAGGAAACAAATAAAATAATATACATGTCCTTTTCCTTGGAGTAGTTTACATTCCTTAAGAGATTTCAGGAGAGAAGAATTGAGATGAGGTTAGGACATGTGCAAAGATGAGTAAATGTGCAGTAATTTGAAGGGAAGAGCACATTAACAACGCAAACCTGATGTAAACCTTCAAAGATAAGACTGTAAGAGGCTGTGATAAGGGGTTGAGGTACACATTCTGTAAATGAAGACAGCAATTTTTTTTCCAAGTTGGGAAACCAAAAATATTCCAGTTTTGCCTTGGAATCTTTAAAATCTGTGAGCCAGAAATAGACAAACTCATCTGTGAAGAGACTATTATTCTTCCTTAGACTTTGAACGGTGTGGAACCACACACTGTACACCTAATAATGGGCTAGCCCTATTTCATTGCTGAGTGGCATATGATGGAGGAAAAGGATCATTTTTTAAGAGGAAGGTACCCCTTTGACTCCTGCATTTAACTTTGAATTTTGAATCTTGGCAGAGCAGTCTAAGAGTAAACATCCATGAAAAATAACAGGATATGGTCTGTGGCTTCCAGCTGAGATTAAATCCAGGAAATTTTTCATTAACATGCCAACAGATGAGTTTGGCTTAAGGTGAAGTTCAGACTGTTTTACATTTTACCAAAGTATATGAACCCTTTCTTTATGGGGAAATAATAAAACAAAAAAAAAAATTCCCAAGGTATCTTTTGGAAAGTTTCCTAAAAGACATGTGGTTAAGTGCCAATGTGCTCTGTCTACTGTTGTTTTATGTGTTAAATGTTAATTACAGCCCAGAGGTTACTGCATACTTTTATATTTAGATTATTCTCATTTTACTCTACCTCCTTCTAAGACATTTTAATCACTTAGTAACACTTCTCACAAGGTGTCAGATGGTACAATTTGAAAACAAAAAGGGTATTTGAAGAAGATGAATAATATTTGCAGTCCAAAGTACTTGCTAAGTAAAGCTCTAGAAGATGAAATATTCCAATACATATTAATTCTATGACTAGTATACAATATGACAGTTTAAGCAATTGGGTTATGGGTGGTAGGGGGAAAGAAAATTCAGAAACTGTAAATTTTTAACGTTTTGAACAGGTGGCCAACTTATAAAAGCAACTTAAACTTTTATGACACCTTATCATGCTGAGGCAGCTCATGGTGCTTTACAGTGACATTAAAATTAAAATTTAATTCTTCCTGCAGTTAATAATTAGACAGTGTCACTGAAACATTAGTGAGAATAAATCCATCTTTGAATATGGTATTACAGACAGGTGGGATAGAGATAGGCAGGACACAAAGGACTGTGGAAGTTCATGGAAAAATTTTGTTAACCTAAGAGACAAGTGGTCAGTATAATGGATCAAAAAATTCAAAATTCTCTCTGATCATTTTTTAAGTTGAGAAAAATAAAGAAGAATTCCTCATTATGTTTTGGGAGCATTAGGAATTAACCAGATGGATCCAGGGCTTTACTAAATTTTGCCACTTTTAATTTTCAATGAGCTGGATTCTAGGATCAGTTTATTCAACAGGCAAATATAAGGGGAAATGATGACAGTGGTGGTACTAGTAATGGTAAATTATTCTAACAATGCTTGTTGTGACTTCAGTGTGTCTTCAGTTGCCTCAGTTTTTTTTTTCTTTTTCCTTAGATGAACCTCTATATTCGTATATATATATATATATATATATATATATATATATATATATATATATATATATAATCAATCATTTAATGTGTTTTAAAAACCAGTGTGGAAAAGATGTTTATCTGGGAGTCAGAAGATCTGATTTCAAGTCATGGTTGCAAAACTTTAAAGGTGTAAAACTTTGGAGAAATTACTGGGTATCCCTGGACCTCAGTATCTTTATCTGTAAAACTCAGATGTCAGAATACATCCATTCCAGATCATAAAATTGCCACTTTTATGTGTGTGTGTGTGTATATGTGTGTGTGTATGTATGTATGTTTATACATGTATATATATACATATAGATAGATATAGGTATATGTATCATTTCTGTTAGATTTATGACCTTTTTTTGTTTTTGATGTAAAGGTGATAATGGTTAAACTGGTTAAAAAATTAGACTTTGTGGCCAAACTTCAAGGGAAAAAATGAGAATCAATAGCCACATGAAACTGATGAAATACATCAGGAAGAAATACATTCATGAATTAAAGTAATTTTTGAAACACTCATAATTGGATTTTTAAGAGAACTACATGTGGGAAGGATTCCAAAAAATTAGAAAAATTCGCAGACAGTTCTTTTAACTTCCCTTTCCCAAAAAGTGGCAGAAAAGATGATCAAATACCATCCTAGTGCCAACTTTATCATTGTAAAAAAACCTTAATGAAAAAGATACAAATTTGCATTGTATGTGTATTTGATTAAAATATAATGCAAAGGTGATTTCTATAATGGACCACAGTATAATAAACTGTGACAAAGAAAGATACAAAATATAATGCTGTCACTCTAATAGAGGTGCATAAAATATAAAATTTAGATGTATTTTTGTTCATTAAAATGATTTATTGAAGGGCAGAGCCAATATGATGGAGTAAAAGCAGGGACATCCCTCAGCTGTACCCTAAAGCTCTCCAAATACCTGTTAAAATGACCAGAACTCACAAAATGACACAGTGAAACAAGTCCCCAGCTCCAGACAACCTGGAAAGTTGACAGGAAGAATTTTTTGCACCAGGCAGGGAGTGGAATGCAGTTCAACATGGGCTGCACTGCACAGACCAGTTGGAGCAGTCCTTGGGTCTGAATCACTGGCAGTTGTGGCAGTTTCCAGACTTCTCAACCTTCAAATGCCAAAAGAGCCTCCATAGTCTTTTGTGCTCTGTTTATCTCCATTCCACCAATCTGCAGTAATGTCAGTGGGAAAACTCTGTGGGACCTGAATAAAAGAGGGGCTTGTGATCTGGCCACATTCAGCCCCAGCCCCAGGGCAGTGGGGATCATGGAAGTGGCAGTAGCAGCAGCAACAGCAGCAGCAGAGGCAGAGGCTACTTTCAGAGCTCTGGACTCACAGACAATTGGAGATTAACCTGCTGATACAATATCCCTGAAGGCCAGAAGAGTACACCCACCCCCACCCTGGAAGCAGAGTCCTACCTTGACAGAGAATTAGAAAGTCAAGTGTTTGGTTTGGAAGATGAATAAACTTCATAAAAAAAACTCAGACTATAGAATCTTATGTTGCTGACAAGGAAGATTAGGGCATACAACCAGAGTAGGACTGCAGCATCAAAGCTCTTATATCCAAAGCTTCCAAGAAGAATATTAATTGGTTTCAGGCCATGGAGGAGCTCAGAAAGGATTTTGAAAATCAAGTAAGAGAAGTAGAGGAAAAATTGGGAAGAGAAATGGGAGTCATGCAAGAAAATCATGAAAATCAAGTCAACAGCTTTCTAAAGGAGACCCCCAAAATACCGAAGAAAATAACACCTTAAAAAATAACCCAAATAGCAAAAGAAGTCCAGAAAGTTAATGAGAAGGAGAATGTATTAAAAAGCAGAATTGGCCAAATGGAAAAGGAGGACAAAAAGCTTACTTCACTAAAGAAAATAATTCCTTCAAAATTAGAATGGAGCAAATGGAAGCTAATGACTTTATGAGAAATCAAGAAATTATAAAACAGAAACAAAAGAATAATAAGATAGAACACAATGTGAAATATCTCATTGGAAAAACCATTGTCCTGAAAATAGATCCAGGAGAGATAATTTAAAAGTTATTAGAATACCTGAAACATGAAAAAATTAGAAAACCTGAATACATGATTTAAAAAAAAGAGCTTACACATCATCTTTCTGAAAAGCTCTATATACTCTGAGGGGAGGTTTTGTTTTGAGACTTAGTTTTGGAAGAAGGTTTGTATGCCAAATGAGACTCTGGGAAGCCACTAAGCACTCCCTGCTCCAAGTTTTGAAAACTCAGATGCTGATGCTTGCCCCTCTGAAAACTAAGTATGTATGTAATGACCAGACAATTGGAAGCCTGTCTGTTGGTCTCTCTGTGTTGAATTTAATTAAAGTGATTGTTGATCCCTCATAAGTTGCCGTTCCTTTTATAAATGCAGATCTAAGAACCCATGATAGTAGCCCACCCCCTTGCTTACTGATACATATAAATGCATATATATGTATAAAAATATATGCATACACACATATACATATATACATGTGTGCACACAAGCATATACATACAGGCACACATACATGTACGTAAATATACACACATACCCATATATATACACATATACACACATGCACACATAAATATATGAAAGGGAGAGGGAACAGAAGGGAAAAAGTATTTAGCAAGTGCCTACTATGTGGCAGGCACTATGTGAAATTAGGGACCTGAACAGAACAGAAGAAAAAAGTAAGGTATAATCAATTTTGTGTGATTAATAGGAATAGAAATGAGTCTGTACATATCACCAATGAACACAGCCCATTTACAAAAGCTTACCATTTATTGAGACATAAAATTTTGCAGACAGATGCAGAAAATCAGTAATATTGAATAAATCATTACTGATCACAGTGCAATAAAAATATGTATTTAACAAAGGACTCTTGGAGGATGAAAATAATTAGATACAAAATTATTTAGTCATAAAGAGTTGATAGGTTAAGGAACAAATCATGGGAACAAAATAAAATTTCATCAAAGTACAGAAGAGTGGCTAGATACAAAAATTTAAAGGATGTACCCAAAGCAAGTCCTGGAGGACACTTTTATATTTCTAAAAACTTTTAACTGCAAAAAAAGAACAAGTCAAGATAAGAGTGAGTTGGCGACACAACTGAAAAATTGTATTAGAAAATCCACAGTTTAAAAAAAAAAAACAATCATCCAAAACAGAAATTCTGAAAATGGAAAAGATTTTAAGAATGATTGCAATTATAATGTAAATTAATAATTAGTTTATCATAATAAAAAGATAGAACAGTATGATTATAAAAGAGAGAAAGCCCACAGTATATCAAAAACCATAATGTTCCAACATGATAAAATATCAAAAATTAAAAGCAATTCATAAAAGGGAATTTAAAATAAACTATGAAAAAAGTGTTTGACCCAATTATATTTGATGAGTAATAATTTAATTGAAACAGATCAATATTAATTAAAATGTACACTGTGCCAGTTTACAAAAATAAAATAGATTATTTAAAGAGCTCCATTAAAAAGAAATTAAAACATTTAACAAGCTATAAGGTAACCTTCAAGAAAGAATATCTAAGGAATTAATGGATTTGTAAGTGAAAACCTGTTTTATACACAATATGAATAGCAGCTCACTTTGGAGTAGTAAACAAAAAGATACATCAGTTAAAGAATGGATAAAACAACTATGGTATATGAATGCCATGTAATGCTATTGTGCATTAAGAAGTGATGAAAAGCACCATTTCAGAGAAAGTTCAAGTGACATATAAATTGATGTGAAATGAAGTGAGGAGAATCAGAAGAACATTTTATACAATAACAACATTATAAAGAAAAGAGCAGCTTTGAAAGACAAAGGCTGAGATTAATCCAAGGAAACTCCATGATTCTTGATTATGAAGCATGCTGCCCACCTCCTTACAGAGATAAGATGGACTCAGGGTACATAACTAGACAAACATTTTTTGGCCATGAACAATGCAGTAGTTTGTTTTGCTTTATGATGAATATTTGCTGGAAGAGTTTTCTTTGTCTTTTCATTTTTCTGAAAGAAGGGATCTGGGAGGCTGAGAAAGTAGATATATATACACACACATATACATGTGCATATGTATATGTGTCTATATGTGCATAGATGCACACATGTACATCTATGCACATGTAAGTGTGTAATCACTGGTAACTGAATTTTTAAAAAATCATCCACAGTTGTTAGAATCAATATTATGATGTTTGGGATTATTCTAATTGATTGGAAGTCTTTCTTCCAGAACCATGACTCTATTAGGGATGATAGATTTACCAAAAGATTGGTTTTGAGTTACAGTGAAGAGCTATTAATTTGAAATCACACAGTACTTAAGAAAAATAAAACTTTCACATGATCATAACTTCTTCGAGTTGCAAGGGACCTTAGAATCCACTTTTTACCTAATGGAAGGAGTCTTTCAATACCTCTAACTTGTTGTCTTTTTGTCTCTGCCCGTATGCCTCTCATTATTAAAAGACCACTGTCCTTCCTTTATATACATTAATCATAATCATTCTTCTATTTGTAATATTTGATCATAACAACATGTGATTAATAATTATAAACTGATGAAGACTGATTATTAACATTGATATGTAAAATGCATTTTGATTACATGGTAGGTGAATTAATTTAGCAAAAGATTCCTATAAAATCATCTTTTTCATAATGACTAAGATGACTTTTACCAAAGATTATTTCAGTTACCTACTCAAATACTATCCTTATGAAAAAGCAAACATAAAGGAAATTTATTTTTTTCTGCCTTCTTTATAGTCAAATACTGAGGTATTTAAATACTCAAATGGATCTATGAGCCCATTGACTTAGAAGCTCCCTCCAGCAATGCAGTGCCCATTCATCTTGTGTAACTCTTCTCCAGATGGAAACCAGGGATTCCCTCAATGTTCTGGAGATCTTGTTGTTGTTCTTGTTTTCCTTATTACTGGAAGAGTATTAGTGCGGATCTTTGACTGTCTGTCATTCTTTTTCTTGTCATGTGTCCATCCAGTCATCTCCTCTTATCCTGTATTCCCTGGATGATGTCTTTCGAGTTGTCTGGATTCACAATCACAACCATGGCTCACATATTCTATATATATTATATTACCAAATAGATGTGTGTGTGTGTATATATGTATGTATGTATGTATGTATGTATGTATAACCAAATATTCTCTGCTCCTGTCTCTCCATTTACAAAGGAACTACCCTAGTTCTGGTCCTCTTCACCTTTTACTTTTAGACAATTGTAATAACCTCTTAGTGCATTGCATCTTTCACTGCTCCAATGTATTCTTTGCAAAGGTACCAAAATGGTTTTCTTAAAATGCAGGTCTATGACACTCTTCTATTCAATAACTTCAAGTGGTTCCCTCCATGGATCACATATGAACTCCTCTGTTTTGTATTCCAAACAGTTCACATACAGGTCCCAACTTACCTTTTCAGGCTTGTACAATATCACCTTTCATATATACTACACTTATCTAACTTAGCCTTCTTAATAGTCCATCGTTCATCTTTATAGCTTTGCATTAGCTATTTTCTTCCACCTCATCTTTACCTCTCAGAATCCTTAGTTTATTTCAAGGATTATCTCCAATAGGATGTTTTATATGAAAAATTTCTTGAATTTTCTCCCCTGACCCAACTTTCCAGTACCTTCCTCTGCCAATCCCCACTTAATTTTCTTTTTATTTTCCATATGCCTAGACCATAGGTCCCACATTTACAACTGAGAATGGCACTAAGACTTTTGGGACTCTCACTTTCCTTGACTAGATTGCAAATGCCTAAAACACGTTACTTCTTCATTTTAGTTTTTAAAACTCAATAACTAGCATAGTGCCCCAAACTTAGAAGATGCTTAATAAATGGTGGTTGATTGATTGACTGAGTCCTAATTGGTTATATATTGCAGATTGCTCTATATGTAATATTCATATAACTATTCAGTAACTTTTTTATTCCATATTTGCTGCATTTTAAAATCACCATGATAGTTCTTGTCTTTTAAGCAAGAAGGCTTGATTTCTATTAAAATAGCTTTGTAATTTTGTGAGAGCAATCAAGTCTACTGGGAGTCATCTCAATTTTTATTATATATTGGTAATTAATCTAATTGTTCTATCTCTGTGCTAAACATTAAAACAAACTAACAGTGACAATGATAACAACAAAAACAGAGCTGTTTATAGTGAAATAATCTTCCTGGTTCTCTGATGCCATGAGCATACTTAACTACTCTCTTCCCCAAGTCTAACTTCAGTTCCAAATCCTGGGAACAATTATACATATATATTATACTATAAAAAGCAAGACTTTTAGGAGTCAAGATGGCAGCGTAAACCATATGGCTTCTTTCCTGTTTCTGAGCTACTTCTGTAGCTCTCTCATATTCACCTTCAAACAACTTATAAAATAGTATTCCAGAATAAATCCTAGAACAGTAAAGCTAGCAGAGAGATGTGGTGCAGCAGTCTTTTAGCCTAGAAGACTTGGAGGAACAGTAAGAAATGTCCATCTCACTTGGGTAAAAGGGGAGCACATTGCAGGACAGAAAGTGCCTCAGCAAACACCACCTCAGCAAACCAACAGGATAACCTGAGTCTCAGTGTGGTAGAGCAAGCAGACACTGGCTGTAAAGATTATTTCCCAGCTTTCTATTTTCCTTTTCTTGTTTGCATTGGTTTTACTTGTACAAAAGTTTTAGAATTTAATATAATAAAAATTACCTATTCTGCATTTTATAATGTTCTGTATCTCATTTAGTCATAAATTCTTTCCCTTCTCCTAGACAGGTAAACTACTCTTTGCTCTTCTAATTTGATTGTTTTATTGTCTATGGTACCTTTCAGCAGAATGTAGTTTCTTTATCTCTTTAAAATTAGATCTATTTTTGCTTTTAGTTTGTCTAAGATCAGAGTTGCTACCCCTGCTTTTTTTTTTGTCAGTCAAAGCAAAATAGATTCAACTCCACCCTCTTATCCTTACTGTGTATCTCTCTGCTTGATGTGTTTCTTGTAAACAACATATTGCAGGATTCTGGTTTTTGATCTATTCTATCTAATTCCCTTTTCTGAGAGAGTTCATTCCATTTACATTCATTATAATGACTACCTATGTATTTCTGTCCATCCTATTATTCCTCTGTTTTTCCTTTCTCTCCTTTCACCTTTTCCCTCCTCTCCAGTGCTTTGCTCCAATCTATCATATTCCCTAATCTGCCCTTCCTTCTGTCAGGTCCCATCCCTTTCTCCTTTACTTAATCTCCTCTCCTCCTCTAACCCTGTTGGGTAAGATAGATTTCTATATTCAACTGATAATGTATACTATTCCCTCTTTGAGTCAATACTGATGAGAATAAGGTTCAAGTAATGCCCATTCCCATCCCCCCATCTTCCCCTCCACTGTAATAGGTCTTTCTCAACTCTTCATGTAAAATAATTTATTGCATTCTATCTCTTCCTCCCTTTTGCATCCATTATATTCCTCTTTCTCATCCCTTGATTTTTTTTATGTCATTCTCTCAAATTCACCCTATTATCTATATCCTCTATTTAAATTCCCTCTAGTTGTATTACTAGTGATACAATTTTTTAAAGGATTACAAGTATCATTTTACCATGGAGGGGTATGAACAATTTTCCTCTACTGAATCCCTTATGTTTCCCCTTTTTACCTGTTTATGCTTTTCTTGGGTCTTGATATTGGAGGTCACATTTTTGACTAATTTTGGTCTTCCCCTTAGGAAGGCTTGAAATCCTATTTCCTTGAATGACCATTTTCCCCCTAGTTAATGAGCAATTTGGTTTCTCCCTGCTTTACACTTATAATAATGCCACTGACTATGTTTCTGTCTACTATCAAATATCCTCTTATGGACAAGTATCTTGAATTTTCAGTATTTACTGCCTTCTTGCTTGAAATTCCTCTATCTTATCAATTCATTTCACTCCAGTCTCCGGCTCTGTTCCTACCTATAGAAACATATTTGAAAGAGGACTCAGTATGGACTTCAAGTTCTTCTTTCCAGATTCATAACCCTAGATCCTCATCCTTAGAAAAAATGATTACTGTCTTCTGTACATTTACGTATGCATGTACACATATACATAAATTCAAATGTATATATACATATATAAATGCATGACTATGCATATGTAATTATATATATTTGCATATGTATATGCATATACGTGTGTCACATATACACATGTATATGCATATGTGTGTATGACCATACTATACAAATCCAGCTACACTACTAGACACCAGGGTCCAAATCTAGACTGTCCCCAAGCAAGCAATACCCAGTTGTGATGACTGATTAATGAAATCAAGTGTAAGTATGAGGGGAAACGATCATAGGAGCATCATTTTGAGTTCTAAACAAACTTTGGAGGTCATCTAGCTTAATCTCATTTTAGAGATTAGGAAGTGGAGGCCACAGAAAGGCTGAGTACCTTGTTCCAAGTTATCCAGCACCAAATGCCATTATTTTTTATTTGAACTTTATAGTCTTCTGAGTTCAAAGAGTTCTCTTATATTTCACCACAGCACCTTACGGGAGGGTAGCCAACCAAGAGACTCTGATATGAGAGTCCCAGAGACAGTGGTCAAGGGAATAGGGAAGAATATAAGGAGACTGATCAGATGGCTGATGGAGAAACAGTGATCATTAACGAAACTGAAAATCACTAGAGAGGTGCTTTACTTTTGCAAAGATTCCTGGACACAGCAGCAAAAATTATCTTTTTAAGCATAATTTTATTTATGTCTTCTACACAGATCCCAGCAGAACATGTTAATTATGTCTTAATTCAAAATAAACTCTTCAACTTAGACTTTTGTCTTCTCAGCCAGACAGCTCTCCTTTTCTTGCTATCTTCTTCTTCTGTTACACTCATGTTCTCTTTTTCAGTTCTGTGTCCAGGCTATCTGCAATGATTCCTAACAATGTCTGTGTACTCTTAAAAAAAATTGAAGAAAAACAAAATCAAGACAAAAGGATATGAATGAATGCCTTCACATTTTACAAAATCCGGAGATTTGGTTAAGTTTTAGAAAAAATACTTTCTTTTAGCCTCATTTTTGTAAATAAAATACTTTCTTCAACTTTTAAAGATATATTACTGAAGAAAAAAACAAATAAGACATTTCTAGAAAATGTATAGGGCACTAGTCTTTTGATTTATTTTATAGAAAATGATTTGCCAAATTAATAATTTTATTAAATTCATGAAGATATTATTCTTCATTATAATGAATTTCAATACCTTTGCCTTTGTACTTGTTCTTTGATGAAATGATATTTTTAATATTGCCTTGTAATTGTATGAATGTCTTTGGATATATGATATCTTCAGTTTCAAAATGCATGACTCCCAAATTGGTACAATTTTGTTTTATTTTAAAGGGAAAAATTATTTGTCACCAGAATAAACCCAGCCTTATACCTATCCATATGAAAAAAAAAATAACTTGAATCAGACTCTCTTATACCTGAAAGAGAAAAAAAAAGAATAAAATGAGCCATTTGAAGACCTTTTTTAAGCAAATGTAGCAAAACTGATTCTTAGTATTTGAATCCATTTATGGTCATTATAAATTGAGCTAATTAAAAAATATATGAAAAATGGCAGGGTTGTTTTTTTTTTTTTAGCCTCTCCTCCACCCTTCACCTCCTCCACTCATGAATGTCCTTGGAGTCATGACCTTATAGCACTGAAAGGAGCTTTGAGCAGTGTCAGTGACTTATCCTGGCAGTGCTCCACTGTAAGGAATCATAAACAGAAGGAACAGTCATAGGTGCCGTAGCCTCTAATGCAAATCAATGCAAAATGGCTATACAGAAGAACCTGTCCTGGGTCAGGGGCAGAAAATCTGTCAGTTCAAAATAATAAGAGTTAATTTGTCTCTGAGGTATTTACCCTTGACATTTTTTTATCCAACAATTCCAAAGATCCTTCAAGCTAACAGATTTTACACCCCCTACTCAGATATATGCAGAATATACTTATAGGTTTTTTGTAATGCTAATATTCGAAAACATGTTTTTTTCTTTGTGAATTGTAGGTTGGGTAATATCTTTTTCCAGGGGAGAAAAACAAATAGGAAAAACAAAACATACCTTCCCAGCATTTGCATTCGTTTGTCACTGTGTAGGTGGAAGTCAAAAGATCCATACAGGTAGGAATGAACATGGAAATACCAAATTTTTTTTCAATGAAGCAACTTCTAGGCTTTATAACCATTTTTATTTGAGGAGTAAATAATGTACAATAAATACACAGGAAAATAATCTTTTGGTTGTCCAATTGTTCTCAATGTCATATATATGAATTTTACAACAGGTAACTTGATTTTATTCAAGAATGGTTCTCAAATTTTACCAAAAATAACGATTCTATTCTTTTAAAATCTTGGTTTGGACTTCTTGTGGATGAATAATTGTTCCAAGCAGTCAATAAGTTGCTGAAGGACTGAATCATTGCTTTTACATGCAATAATAACTATTCCACATTACCAGGGGATGAGGTGTTTCACATAAGCCAATTTTCTAAGAGCTAATTTTCCAGAATTCAAATGCTAGAGGACAGAACAAGGTAGGAGTTCTAGCATCTAGTCAGTAAGAAAGCAGGAGATTTATGGGAGCTGACAGAGAAGGGCAAAGTAGGTTGTCTAAAACCTAGGGAACTCCTATGAAGTTGAAGGAGTAATGTACGCAAGCAGAGGACACAGGTGCTACATGGTAGTAGAAAGTGAAGAGTATAAGAATTTTCAGGTTTTTTTTTTTTCTTTCCTGCCTCAGGCTCATTGTTTTCATATGGTTCCTTGGGAGTCAGAGACCAATCTCAGCATGGCTAACATGGGCTGAGCAGGCAACTGGGAACACCTGGCTGAGGTGGCAGGCATGTGGATAGTAGCAAACCATCGCTTCTGGCAAACAAACCTTGACAGCTTGCAGTTGGGAAAAGAAGTAACTTCAGGACAAATAACAAAAGGGACTGTGAGAATTAATGGATGTCAGATACAGAACTAGTTCTATAGGAATCTAGGGACCTTCTGAGAAGCATCACCAGATTTTGGAATTAGACCTTATAGAGGTAACTCAAACAAGTCATTCAAAGCAGAATGTACGTGTTGACACAGTCCCAGGTTTCCTAACAGATTCTCTGGAAACAAAAACATGAGGCATGTTTATATATACACATGTATGTGTATGTGTACATATATATATATATGTACACACACACATATGTACTCTCTTCTTCTTTTAAAATCTTTGTTTGGGCTTCTTGGGCATGAGTAATTGTACCAAATAGTCAATAGGTTGCTAAAGGACTAAATCATTAGTTTTATAAGCAGTAGTAACTATTTATTATATACACACACACACACAAACACACTCACACACTAATTGTTTTATTAATAATAATTTCATGCTGGATAATTCAGAACCTATCCCCAGTTATAAGGGGGTACTTCTTATTTTGCTGTAATTATTTGAATCAGAGATTCCATACTTTGGGCTTTGGAAATATGTTAGAGCATGGAATTATGGCAAAGTATCTGCAAGGTCATATGTGTAATTAACAATGACAGTTTCTCAATTAATGGATAACTATTAGTTTTGCTTCTGTCATGGGGCAGTGCATAAGCCATTTTTTTTATTTTTAATGTTAAAAGTAGAGGGTTTTGTACTAGAAAAGTTTAGGAACCACTGATTTAGATGATATTCCTTTACTTATATATGCCATTTGGCTAATGAAATTAGCCAAATTAAAGTAGTATCATTAGGCTGTCCCTAAAGAGTTTCACCTCTTTTCCAGTGTTTTAAAAAATGCTCAGTTAGGAGTCTGAAATTTGCTAAGTAGAATTCAATCTAAAATGTAATTAAAAACACAAACAAACAAAATTTGGCAGGTGTCCCGTGCCAGCAATATTTGGATTTCAATCAAACTCAGAATACTGTGAGGTTCATTCATTCCTGATGTGCCTTTAACAAGGCACCAAAATTCATGGTAAATAGAAACAGGAAAAATACATATCATTGAGAAATTGCATAGACACTCAAATTTTACCTTATTTCTTTCCCTGTATATGAATTTGAATGTCTATGCGCTTTCTATATGAAGTGAATGAAGACACTTTGAAAGATTCAAGATTTGTGTCACAGATTTGTAGCACATTTATGATTGCTTCAAAAACTGTTCATAAATACATGATCTTTAGCATTCTAGAATTAATGGGAGCAAAACTAGAAATATGCTTCCATATAGATACTTTTAGAGCATATTCCTTATCCTCCCACAGGTGACCAGATGTTCTGCTATTTCAACACCAGAATGTGTCTAAGCAGTCCTTATTTTGTTTGCTAAGGAAAATGCTTTAGATAAAGTTATCTAAGGTATTTGTTTATTTCCCAGCTGAGTGACAAACCAAGTTTATGTTTCTCAGAGGGATTTAATATCACTCTATTCCACAACTGCCAATGAATGTGAAAGGCAATACAAATAATGCCATCAATGTATCATGACTGAGTTCAGTAAAATAGATATCTCTCACTATATTATCACAGTTTTCAGAAGCAAATATGTTTTTGTATTTTAATTTATTAATTTGGCGAAAGAAGAGAGAGCAAAAAAATCTGAATGAAATTTTAATTTTCCAAGGTACATTTGAGGAGAAATCCTACTAAGAATTTCAATAGTACTGAAAACATGTTCCAAACAAGATTGAGAGCTATTAGTTCCAGGTGATTCAGGGAAGCTACTTCCCCATCCTTGGGAAGATGGTGGAACACCTGAAAAATACTAAGGCCTAGGACATGAATAGTTACCAAGAGCAGATGCTGGCCCAGTACTTATAAGTTTCAAGTAGGATTCCACTATTGTCCACGAGAAGGACTCCAGGTAACAGATTCAGGACAAGGGCCCTATTTTAGAGTCTACATTGACTTTATTGAGTTACCAAGACTCTTATGGGTCCTGTGGAGAATTTGAAGGGTTTGTGGTCATGGTGAACAAGTCACTGAATTCCAAGTTTGAGCACCAACATGTCAATGGAAAATGTGTTGACACTGTTTATTCTACCCAACAGGAAAAGACTTGCCTTTCCGGAAGAAGGGCATAAGGATTTTTATATCCTCTAGAAATGAGTATTCTTTGAAATTCAAATGGGCTATGGCAACAGTAGGCTTCTGGTGTAGGATGAAAAACGGAGTATTCAACTTTGAATGAAATACTATGACCAACCCCAAGTCGGGGAGAGCAAATCAGAAGCTGGTAGCAAAGTGGAGGGGACAGCAGATTTAGCACCATTGTATGTATCTAAGAAGAATGTCAGGCAGAGTGTGGGGTTGTACCTTTGTCCCAACTCCCAAGTCCTGAAGACCTTTGGAACTGGGCTGCCCAGAGGCAGAGGACATGGTATATATGAATTTCCTGAACATGATTTTTCTGGACCTGCTGTGAGCTGGGAAGGAATTAGTTATAGTAGTTTCTCTCACTGGCTCTAATGGGCATTCCTCCTGTATCAGCAAAAGATCGGTTTGTTTGGAAAGTCCACTCTGGAGCAATTCTTGCGACAACTCCAGATGCTGAAATCAACAACAGGGCCAATGATATATCTGGGTACTATGATGTCCTTGAAAATTTTCTCACTTTCAGGGACACTGTGCTGCTGTTGAAGAAGGCTCACAAGCATGTAGCTCAACACTTCCCTACAATCCTCAGAAATGTAACTCTTGAAGCATGAAGCCTTCACCACCAAATTCATTTGTTTGTTCTCTGAATGCTTCTGTGAAGATGAGCACTTGCAAGAGAAGATTCTTACTGGGTTGGCCAAGGCTGATCCTCACTTCTGGAGGGCTCCCAAAGAAGTCCCATCCCCTTTCCCTTAAGGCGGCCCTGTATGACCTATGGCTTGCAGGCTGCTTGTGCCATGCTAAAGGATTTCCTCTACATACAATGGATATTTTCCTCTGCATTTTTGAGGGCTGCCTGAAATCCTTTGATGTACAGGAAGTGGCCTAGCCCAGGCATGCCTTAAGTCCTGAAGAAGATGCCCAAGCAGCCCTGTCCATATGGTAGATATGGATTGGGCCTATTGTCCTGGATGTTTTCTTTGTACCCCTTAGTAGGAGTGATAAGTGGCAGCAATTTGGGTAGCCCTCTAAAATAGAGCTAACAACCACATATCTCTCTGCATCTCCACATGAGGACCAGGCAGAATGAGTCAGAGTGGAAAACAGGGTCCAACAGATCCCAAAAACTCAATAGCTGTGGGACCCTGGGCTAAATCATTTCCTTTTGATCCAGTTTCCTTTTTTGTACCATGAATGATTCTGCTCTGTCTGTCTATTTCTCACAGGGTTGTGAAGAACAGATTTGTAACCCTTGAAGAGATATGGAAATAGGAGAAAAAGAAAAACAAAGTTTCAAAGTCAATTTAGGTATATACTCCCTTGAGCAGAACCTAAAAATAAAGATTATATTAAGTCAGGTAAGAAAATTTAAAAGGTTGAAAAGGGGAAGAAGGAGGAGGAATATGCCTTGGAACATGAGAGGGAAAAAAAAGATGAGATAGAAGGAAAGAGAGGAAAAGGAATAAAGAAATGGAAGGAGGGGAAAGTATTGTGTGCTCTAGCACAAGAACCAAGAAAAATAAAGGATACATTAAAATAATTTTGTCCCCAAACTAGGTCCTGATGGTAGACAATTTTGGACTCCTAATTGCTCCTTTCCCCATTTTAACCAACTATTGTTTTTCTTCACACATTTTTCTTAAATTCTATTCTTCAATATTTCCTTCCCCTTTAAATTTCTGTTTAATCAGGAGCAATATTTACGTTTCTCCATATCATTCATCCCTTTTCCATCTTGAAAAAGGAACCAAGAATGTCAACAAAGGTTCTACCAGTTTTAAGACAATCCAATAGTGGAGTGCTGCTTTTAGTGGAGTCCTTACTTTACTGAATCAAGTTCTGACTTATAAAAGTGTAACTATTTACTAAAATATAAATATGGAATCATTGGTTATCCAACTGTAGAGTTCATGATAAATAAAGTTGATGATCTCTTCTATGCTCACTGGATCTTGGAAGGGCAGATTCCAATAGTTCAAAGAAAGGATACACTCTTGTGACCTGGAATTCTAATGGGAAAGCTGATCCAATAGGGATGGCATTTTCCCATAATAAAATTTTGAACAACAACAAAAATCTTTCCATTAGTAATTCTTATGAGAAAGAAAAAGAGAAACTGTTAAAATAAATGGATTTAATGGCACACATAACTTATTGATTAGATTGGACTTTTAAAAAATACATACGTAAAAGATGGAAGTAAGGGTTTATCAATGGAAAAAAAATCATAAAATATCAGAGTTGGAGGGAACCTTAGGAGGAATTAGTACTAATGACTTAATCCTATGAGAATAATACTGTAAAGATACTGTAAGAAGTCCCCCATTTTAGACAACATAAATGTTTTTTGAGAGTTCTACTGGGGACAGTAGAAAAATTAAAGAATGTTTAGGACTGCTTCTTGGGATGATGACACTGTGAAAACTGAAAAGTGAGAATGAAGAAAGGCATGCATTATTCTGCTTCTACTTTGTCTAATAGGATGAATAATCATTCAGCAGTAAAGACCAAAATAAACAAAATGATTAACAAAAAAATTGAAATTAAATATAAGTGAAGAGGTTCTAAGACAACAGTGGCTGGTCCCCATGAGACAGACTTCCCTCCCATCTCCCCTAGGGAAAGGAAAGAAAGAATCACTGATTGTGGAAGTTTTGCTGTTGTTAGAGATGCACATTTTTTTTTAAATCTGCAAGGATGGTATAGTTGTCATACAAATAGAAATACACCATTTCTCTCCTCCTTTCTTCTTGTGAAGGAAACTATAGATAGAATACCTTGACATGCATTCATGTCCAAATTCTAGAACATGTTATTATAGGCATAATTTATAAGCATTTAGAAAAGAAAGTTGTTCATGAAGAACAGGGAATGCCAGGCTAATTTTCTTCTTTTGACAAAATTATTAGACTGCTTGATTAGGGAAATGCTTTGATTACAATATAACTTGATTTCCACAAGCCTTTTTATAAATTTTATATTTTTTATAATTTTATAAATTTGTATAAATTCTCAAGATATCCTTGTGAACAAAATGGGTGAATGGGACAGTAATATGGGCTAGATCTTGCTTTTACAGAATTATTTAAATGTTGTCTCCACCTCTAGAATGTGAACTCTTTAGCAACAAGGAATGTTTTTTTTTTTTTTTTATAACTTTTCTTTACATCTTCAATGTTTACCACACTGTCTGGCACACAGTAGGTACTTTATAAATCCTTGCTGACTCAGCTTGACTAGATTGTTCCTACATTTCATTTTCTATTCCTAGAATTAGGCAACCTTCCCAGCTTGCCCTACTTCAATTCTTCCAATTCTCTTGCTTTGTGCTTGCCTGGATGCTGGAATTCCCATATCATTCTGTCCTTCGGTATTTTCATCCTCTAGGTTATCTTTGGAATTAGATAAGTGCCTACTTAGGTTATAATTATGACATTATTCTAAACCTATAATAAAGTCTCAGGCAGAATTCAGCACTGAAGTACACATGGCCAAATATTGTTGAAAACCTTTATCAATAACTTGGATAGATAAATAATAATTTATTACTTATGATTTAACAGTCAATTTGCTAGATTTTAGAGATACAAAGATTTAAAAAAATTAAGCAATTCTAACTCCCACAAAGATTATGTTCTAGTAGGGAAGTAAAATATGCAATTAATAAATTACAAATCTAGAATACTATATCTTCATGCCTCTGCGTTCACAACAAAAACTGGCAACACTCTGTCAGTTATGTAAATCCATATGAAAATTTTTGAAAAACCTTAGGATCACAATTCCTCATATGCCAGGCCTTGTAGAAAACAATGAGCCAATACTTGAAATATGTTCCCCGGGCTAACCAAATACCCAGAATAACTTCTCTGTTCCCTTTAAAGCGAAACCAGCTCAGTCTATACACAATAGGTATGTTCCTGGCTACCTGAACAGAAAAGGCATTATCATGTGTCATGGGGCTGAAAACTTAGGTTGGGCCAAACTTGCGAAGACATATATGACACAGTTATTAAATTTACAATGACCTGAAGCTGAAAGGAATAGCCACCATATTAAATGACTCAATGAAATTACAACAAAACACTTCAATGGGCTGGAATTTAATAGTTATACAGACACATACATACACATACACACAAATGTCTATCTATACCTATATCTATCTCTATATGTATATGGTTTGAAAATTTAAATGCAAATTTCATTATGGGGAAATGCTTAGCTGATAACAGTTCATGTTAAAAAAAAAAAAAAAAAACAAAGACCTTGGGAATGTAGTGCCCTTGTACCATTTCCTGTGCTGACCATAACTGGAGTTTTGTATTCAATTGAAGTATAGTTTCATCACATTGGAGAAATTGTATAAAACTAGAACTGAGTAGAGAGGAGATGAAATAAGCACACATTCTTCTTACCCATCCCATTTTAATTTGAATTTTCTTTGCTAAGGACATAAGAAAGAGCTTTTGGAAAATCCTATCCTGGCATTGTTTTATCAGGTGAATTTTACCTATTTGGAAGCAATGAGGTATATAATGACTACTGCCCTTATTTAAAATGTTAGTGAGCTAATTTGAAATCAAACTAGATTTTCTTTTAATTACTTCATAGGGAAACTCTCTTGTAAATTACTGCTGATAATTAACAAGAAGATTTATTTCAGGTATGCCTTTTTTGTCCAATGGAAGCATAGAAATTGTCTGCTATCAATTTCTTTTGTACTAAGGATAGTATAATTATCTAGGAACACTGACTGGGCAAAATTTCAAAAGTAATAATGCAAGAGTTATTTAGATGATTAATCAAAAGAGAATACAGTTTTAAAAATTGGGAAACTCAAATGATGATCTTGCAAATCTTTTTTCTATTACCATTTATGGTAGGATCAACATCTTAACCCATATCTCCCATGTAAAATAGTCTATTTTTTCCTTAAAATGTATTGAGACAATGTAAAGACCTGGAAATAACTTTTTATCCATAAATTATTCTAATTGCTCTGGAAAACATAAAATTATAAACATTTTAAAGTTGTTAAAATGTACATAGAAGTACCCAAAGAAGACAGAGGAATGATCTTACATACATATGTGTATATATGTTATAATTATATAATTCTTTTCACTAGATTAATATATATGTGCACAGAGAATTAAATCTATATACATATATATTTATAGATAGATAGGCATGTATCATAGGCATGTAGATACAGATGTAAATATATAGCAGATTGACTCTATAGACCATCTACATCTATATCCTTTTGTTAAACATTTGTCAACACATCCCTTGCCAATGGTGAATTATGCTTCTTCCATCTCAATAGAGAAGCGGTTATAACAGCAAGAACTCTGGCATACACAGGAGGGCTGTATAGGTTCTTAGATCTGCTTTTCCAAAAGGAAAGAAACTTTTGAGGGTTCAACAATCACTTTAATCAAGCACATATACCAACAGAGAAAATACAAGCAGAGAAATAAAGACCAACAGAGAGAGCTTCCAACTGTCTGACCATGAACAATACATACATCACAGATAGACAGATCCAACTGTCTGACCATTACATACATACATGGTTAGAAGCACTAACATCTGGATTTTCAAAACTGGGGGGCTCCTTAATGGCTATCCAGAGTCTCCTCTGGCCAAAGGAACATTTTCAATGAGTAAGCCCCGAAGTAAAACCTCACCTCAGAGTATACACTTTTCAGAGCTGGAGGGCATGAGCCTTTGACCTGGAGCCTCAATAGAAATTAACAAAAGTATTGAGGCCTATTAATTCATGGGAGGATCTTTAACTCTTCCCCTTACATTAACCTTACATTAATATTACAATTAACATTACAATAATAATCAGTATTCTTTTCTGTATTGTCTTTCTCTATTAGATCATAAGCACCTTGAGGGCAGAAACTGTCTTTTTTTTATATTTTCTTTGAATTACCATCACTTAGTACTAAAAATTGTTCTGTCAAGAATGGATTGTTAAATATGAATAATGTGTTAAAATGTTTTTATTGTCTTAATTGTTGAAAGTGAAGATTCCTTTGGAAGGACTTTCATTTAGAAGTAATAGGGGTTTTAAAAAATAACAATGGAATATTACTTTAAAAAAAGGTATGCAGTCCACAGACATATTTTTATATCTAAGGTTACTGACTAAGGAAACCCAGTGATCATTTTAAAAATTTTGTACTTGTTTCAGAGATTCTTCTTATAGATATTTTTCCTTTTTAAACAGGAGATCCTTTGTAATTAGATTCAGTTGGACTAGGAAGGGAAGCTATATGAGTAATGGTTCTTTTTAAGGAAAATCAATGGATAATTCTAATTAATCCAACTGATTGAAAGTATAATTCAACCTTTAATTTGACATGATTTCTGACTGAAACATTTAGTCATCTAAAGGCATGAGTTTGGACTATGTTGTCTTTTAAACTCTACCTCTGATGGTTTCTATAGACTCTAAAAGCTTCAAATGAACTCATTACTCCCATTTTTTTAATCCCTGGCCCAAAATCCACATTTCTCATTGAGTAGTATTTTTTTAAACTACCTCGTATTTCACAAATGCACCTTTCTATTCTAAAAACATCACCTTTGATTAACATCACTGATCAATAAAACACTCATGCTGCCAAGGTCTTTGATTTCTTGCTTGAGAATTAATAATAATGCTTAAATTTGTTATGTTTATAAGTACAAGGTGCAATTGAGACAATATAAAACATGTGATTTTTATCTTTCCTGCATGGTTTATCCATTGGGATTGGGTGATCAGCTTCTATATCAATATGTCTTTTCCATAGTTAAAGCTAGCTAATTAGATATTTTTCTTCAGTTAAATCCCAATTGAGGAATCTTAATTTCATCTTCTGGTACTGCTTATATTTAAAATGTTTAACCTCCTTTGTTGATTTTTTTTAAATAAGCATATTGCTTGATTATTACTGACGAACTCTTAATTATATTATTTGACTAACCATGTTACCTATTCCTTTCCTCCAATATAAGATCATAACTCTAGAGATGGAAGGAACATCAGAGGCCATTTGGTATCTCCTGAGGTTTTAGATATGCTGAAAATCAATCCTGAAATGCTTTTTAAAATTGTATCTCATTTACCATGGATTTCTTCTACATGTATTTACTCAGGTTCAATTGCTTTTCTAGGCTACATTTCTTGTGTCATTTCCCTTTTCTCACTTTGAGGACTAAGGTGTAAAAATCCAAATCTTTTAGCTCCTCTTGTCATTGGCAATGAGAACAGATCACTAGAAATATGGGCAACTATATTTAATGTTCCATCTTTTTTTGGTCCTTCTTCCAATTTAATATATAAACGCTTTGGATATTATCTCACTTGGCTTTGTCTCATACTAAGCCTTCTGGAGACTTGTTTCCCTCTCTCTGCTGCTCTTTGCTGTTTTATGTGGTGATAGTACTGATAATCTTCTACCATTCTCTATAATATTTTATAGATGAGTTTACATTCTAAAGAAGTGTTGTCCTTGGCTTTTAAGTCTCTACTTGGCAGGGAGATCACATGCTTGCTGGGTGAAGAAGTTTCTAGACTCTTGTTTCCTTTGCTGTAATTGTTTTACATTACCAGTTAAACTTGAAAGGAAATAGTTCCCAGTGAATTTCAAAATACTTAGAGAAATACTTAGAAGAAACCTTCCAGCCCATTAGAAGATTTTGGGGAAGATGTAATCAGAAGGCATGAATGTGCCAGACGATGTTCTGCAAGTTTTGAGAAAATGCCCACATTGATCTGATAACAGCCTGAGTAAGCACTGAGATATTTAAATCTAAAGCAATACATATTAAAAAGTATATTAAAGAACTTGCCAATATTTAAGAATATTTTATTTTCCTAGAAATAGACTTTGGGAGAATTCAACAAAAAGTTTCAGAATTGAAGATAATAAAGTTCCAATTGATTCATCTTAAGCAAAACAAGTTTCAAAATCTGGAGACATCATGAAAACACACTAGTTAATTAGGGCTGATTATATGCCCACATGTACATACATACATACACATGTATAAGTATTTATATAAGTAATAAAATGATTAGTATTTATTACATCACTAATCACAGACACTAATATAAGAACCAAGAGATACTATTATGGCTAGTTTACCTAGGAAGGAAAACTAAGGATTAATGTGGGAAAGTAAGATATGCCCTGTTGGAAACTTAAGAGAATTAATTCATTAAATCATGAAAGCTAATACTGGACTATTGAGGGTCTTCACATTTATCAGTTTGGTATCTAAGCCTCATTAAAAAAAGTAGCTCATGGTGCTCTTTTCAGGCAGCGAAGAAAATAAAGCACTAGATCTTTTAGAAATCTGATAGAGTCAAATGAAAATTAGGCTTTACTTCAGGACTCTAAAGGAAATCTATCCTTCAGTTTCTTTCACTTTCATATGAATATGCCTTCATGTAGTTAATCTGTGATGTGATACATCCTACTGATAGCACCAAAGTGTTGGGAATAATTAACGTGAAAAATGTGAGCAAGTCCAAGAAAAGCTTTGCAAATCTGTGTAAGAGAATAATGAATAGGATATATCCAGTGATATTTTTGCAATTTCAATGCTTCTCTGATTCTCTGCAGTATTTTATATCATATCTCCTCATGAATATCCTTTTATTTCCGGGTTTTTGTGACATTTTTCTCTCTCACCTCTCTGGCCACTCTCAGTCTCTTTTGTTGGATCATCATCTGGCTTTTGCTGTTATCTCTAGAAATACTCTTCACTCAAGCTCTGTCCTAAGCATAGCAATGATGATTGTATTAACTACTGCAACAACAGCAGAATAAAAATATATTAGAATAGTAATGCTCTCAGATTTACAAAATGTTTTTTAAATATTGTATCATTTTATACTCATAGCTACCCTGAGAGGTAGGTTCTATTATTATCCCCATTTTACAGATGATGCAAATAGGTTAAGTGACTTGTTCAGCGTTAGACAGCTAGTCAATATCTATGACTGGATTTGAAATCAGACTTTCCTAACCCCAGGTCCAGAGCTCTGTTCACTACACAACTTAGCTGCCTTTTTTCTACCATATTCATCTTATGTAAATGATTATACACTGATACTCCCTATACAATGCCCTAATTATTGGCATTGAAACAAGTTATAGATCTCAATATATATATACTAAATTCAACATAACTAAACTAGAATACATACTCTTTACCTGTAAATCTATTTTTTGGGGGGCATCACCATTGTCAACCAAAACAACAACCTCAGAGTCACCTTCAACTTCTTGCTTATTCAAGCACTTGCCAAGACTTTTCAATTCTGCCTCCACAATATCTGTCACACTCCCCTCCACTCTCATAGCCACACACATAATTAAATCCTTCATTACTTTGCAATAGTCAGTCAGTTAGACCACAAACCTTGGTTAGTGCCTGTTGTGTGCCAGTGACTTCCTGGAGTTAGGCCCTCCATTCTCCAATCCATCTTCCATACATATGCCAGAGTAATATTCCTAAAGAACAGGTCTGAGTACATCACTTTCATATTCAACAAATTTAAGTGACTCCTTTTGCCTCTAGAAAAAAATAGCAACCCATTTATTTGACAATCACTCTTTCCCAGCTTTCAAGGGTTATGATACATTTCTCCCATTTATGCACTTTAGATCAGCCAGATTGTCCTCTTGCCTGGTCTTTTGCATATCATATTCCATCTCCCTTCCCTCTTTCTTGGCACTTCTTGTCTGAGGTCTGGTAAGAACTCACTTAGGACTTCTGCTTCTTGGAATCCCTTGTTTTCTTCAAAGCTCAGATCAATACTAGCTCCTACTTGACATCTTCCCCTAAAATTACTTTGTATTTTCTTTTTAAATTTCATCTATATACCTATATGGTTTATCTTATTTTCTCCAACAAATTTTAAGTTTATTGAGGGAACATACTGTCTCCTTTTTGTCTTTTTATCTCTAGGACCTCGCACAGTGTCTAGCATGTGCTAGGTGCTGGCTTGATAGCTTACAAGGGAAGGTACACTGGACATTGTCTTATAAGTAAGTTATGCATATTAACAATAAAACAGCATCAATTAATTCAAAACCTGCTTAAAATTTCTATAATATTTAATTAAAACATCCATGTTTGGTTATTGAGATACTAATCGATCGCTTCAAAATTTGAAAGCTTTAACGTAAAATTCCATAGAGATGCAAAACTTCTTTCAATAAGAAATGAAGAATGTATCAATGTCTTGGTAATTTTATATATTAAAACAATTATATTGCTTCATTTAGGAAAAGATGAAAAGACAAATGATACAATGAAATCAACTTTTTTTCCTTGAGAAATACATTATACTCATTCACTGGACTAAGAATCTTTGGGAACTAGATTGATTTTTGTCAACAAATATATTAAATACAAATTAGCAGGCTTACTAGTTACATGATAAGTAGTAGTAAATTTTAATCTATTTCCCTCAGTCACTTGATACTTGATAGATTAATGTATGAAGTAGATTATTTTCTCCATTTCTTCCCATCATGTATTGAACTTTTCTCCCTTCTTACAAGGAAATGTTCTTAAGACACTGATTAATTTTGCCTTGTGGGGAGACAGGGGATTATCCCTTAAGGAACATTTAATTTATTTGAGTAAAGAAGAATAATATTTGAGTAAACTTATGGGCTTAGAGAATATTTCAATCATTCTAGGGTATGCAAACAGTTTCTAAGCTTTCTAGGACCCTTTTTTTAATCATCTAGAAAACTTATAGGCATCCACATCACAGCAGTTGTACTATTATAGCATTATGGAATTAAAGAATGTCAGAGAGGGAAAATCTTCAGTGATCGTCTAGTCCAACCTGAACCAGAACAAAATTATTTTCTACAATAAGTGATTATGTAGCCATTGTTTGTAGGTCTCTGGTGAATGGTAATGAAAAAAATGATTTTTTTTAAATGACAGTCTGGTATATCATCCTTATAGTTATGTGACAAGGCAGTTGTAATGGCGTAGATGAACTTATGGTACAACTGGAGAATTGATGGTAAAGCCCAGGAGGAATATAAAGCTTTACCAAACAGCCCATTCCACTTTTACATATCCCTAATTATTAAGTAATTTTCCTTCCTTTACTTCTCTACTTTGATCTTTATCATGTCCTTCCAACAGTCCTCTTACAGCATGATCTTGAGGTACTTGTCCATCTTGACTGTCCTCTTAAGGATATTCTATAGATTGAAATGGAGTTGTCTTGACCTGTTGTGCCCTGACACAGGACTTTGTTGACTCTGGAGGACGGAGTGAGACTGATGACTTTGCACAGCTCTGCTTCTCTTAAATTCTATTCACTTACAAGTCAAGACATTAACCTCCTGATGTCATTGATCCTCTTCAAGAATGAAGGATGAACAATTTGTGAGTATTATTAGCAGCCCTGTGGGACTCAACCTATCAGTTCTAGTTGGTCAAGGCTGCTATTTCTTCTCCCTCCTCCTCTTTCTCTTTCCCCTTCCTCTCTTCTTCTTCCTTCTGTTCCCCACCTCTGTCCACATGGGGAGTCATATGTTGATGCTCTGTCCATATAAATTTTCATTGTTCATGCAGCCCAAGGTCTCCTGGCATTTGGGGATTCATTTTGTTTTTCTTTTACATTTATGTATTCTATCGTTGTTTAAAAAAAGACAGTTAATCCTTTTATTTCATGTAGTTTTCATTTATGATTTCCTGAAATATAACTCTTAAAAACCAAGCACTGATAAAATCCATTGTGACTCAAATAGTTACTTGATTAGGCTTTAAAGACAAATCACTCTGGCTTTCACTGATTGGCCAGCAATAGGTCACAAACCAAGCCTCACTGAGTCATTGTTTAGATTTTGATGGCTCTGAGTGAGAGTAAATAGCAAGTATTTCTATTCTAGCCAGAAACTTCCCTTCCCATATTGATTCGCTAAGGCAAAGAAGGCTACCTTTAGCCTCAACTCTTACCTAGTCTTTAATTATTGAATGGGTATCTCTTCAGACAAAGTGATACATGGGAAAGACCTTAGCTTAAAAAGGTCAACTTCTCCTGCTACGTCTGGGTCAGTCTGGACCTTTGTCTTGTCACTGGACTTTGATGACTCTGGAGGAGAGAATAAGGCTGATAACTTTGCACAGCTCTGCCTCACTTAAATTCTATTCACTTGCAAGTCAAAATATCACTCTCTCAATGTCTGTGGTCCTCTTCCATAAGTAAGGATGAAGAAGAAGAAGAAGAAGAAGAAGAAGAAGAAGAAGAAGAAGAAGAAGAAGAAGAAGAAGAAGAAGAAGAAGAAGAAGAAGAAGAAGAAGAAGAAGAGGAGGAGGAGGAGGAGGAGGAGGAAGAAGAAGAAGAGAGGAAGAAGAGGAAGAAGAAGAAGAAGAGGAAGAAGAAGAAGAAGAAGAAGAAGAAGAAGAAGAAGAAGAAGAAGAAGAGGAGGAGGAGGAGGAAGAAGAAGAAGAGGAAGAAGAGGAAGAAGAAGAAGAAGAGGAAGAAGAAGAAGAAGAGGAAGAAGAAGAAGAAGAAGAAGAAGAAGAAGAGAGGAAGAAGAAGAAGAAGAAGAAGAAGAAGAAGAAGAAGAAGAAGAAGAAAGAAAAGAAAGAAAGAAAGAAAGAAAGAAAGAAAGAAAAGAAAGAAAGAAAGAAAGAAGAAAGAAAGAAGGAAGGAAGGAAGGAAAGAAAGAAGGAAAGAAAGAAGAAGAAACAAACACAAACAATAGCTCAGGGATGTCTTTTCTAAAATGGGGCACCTAGTATCTGTTGATTGAGAAAATGTGAAATAGCAAAGACAAATACTATATTTTTAATTTTAGTGTTTTTTATTTATGACAGTGACAAGAACATTCTTTTAAATTGATTTTAAAACATTCTTTTAAAATATACATACATGCATAAGATTAAAAGTAAGTTCCATTATTTAGGCATTCACATAGGGACGTGTAAATCATTTGAAATGCATCTCTACCCTCTATTTTCTGTGAGGGCCTTCGTTTGTACTCCTAGCTGGGAGCCACTGAATTTTTTTCTAAGTGGCATATTTCATGATATCTCTAAGTATATAGCAATTTGGAGAAAAACAGTGATCCCTCTGGGTCATATAGGTTACAAGTTTTGTAGAAGAGTTGAGATTTGACCTCATCTTTCAAGAAATGTTAGTTTTTAGACAGGAAAAGAGCAACACAGGTGTCAAAACATCCCAAGAAAAGATAGGAATGAATATGCACTGGGGAGAATGGTAAGGATATGGTCCTGACTAGAATGGAGCATTTGTGTCTAAGAGTATTTACATGAAATCAATCATAAAGTATTTATTAAGTATCTACTATGTGTCAGGAACTAAGAATACAAAGACAAAAATGCAACCAACTTGTGTGTGTGTGTGTGTGTATGTATGTGTGTTCATCAAAACATAAGTAAAATGAATGCAAGGTAGTTTATAGTGGTCAGGGCAGCATAGATGGAATACCAAGAAAGACCATTCAATGTGCTTGCTAGGCTGAACTTTGAAGAGTACTAGGGAATCTAAATGACAGAAATGGAAGACAGTACATTCCAGGAATCAGAATCATTTCAAAGGTAGGAAGATGGGAGGCAGATGGTAGGTATGTAAGGAACAGGAAGAAAGTCAATTTACCTGGACTATAGTGGAAATGAAGAGAAGTAATGTACAATAAGTCTTGAAAGAGAAATTATAGGGAGGTTGTAAAAGGTTTGAGTGTCAGTCAATAAAGTATGTATTTGCCTAGAGGCAGTCTAGAACTGCTGAACTTTATCTACCAGGTTGATAAGATGGTCAAACTTTTGCTTCAAAAGTATCACTTTGGCAGCATTTAAGATGGATGTGACAGGGGAGGGAGGCTGGATTATATGAACAAAGGAAAGAGGATTGAAGTGAAAGTTGCAAAGGTAGAAGTGAAAAGAATTGGCAATTGATTATTTATCTGGGAGTGTGAATGAGTAGGAAGTGATGGATAACTATAAAGACATAACTTGAAGGACTAGAAGGATAGCAAAGCCTCCAAAAGAAATGTTAGAAAGATAAATGAGTTTCTGGGAAAGGGTGGGTTATATTTGAGAGGTTTAGAATTTGAAATGTCTATAGGACAACTAGTTTGGTATAAGATTAAAATTTCAGAGAAAGGCTATAGCTGAGTATGTCAACCTCGCAGTTGCATTTAGAGATAATAAACTTGAGGGACTTGACTGAGATCATTATGGTTGAGAATTAGGAATAAAGCCTATGACAGAACTTTTAGATAAACCCACAGTGTAGGTGTGGGAAGGTATATGAGTTATGATTCATCAAAGCAGATGGATGAGAAGGCAGAAGAACCAAAAGAAGTATCACAAAAATCTAAAATCAAGTGAGTATCCAGGAGGAAACAGTGGTTGGTGGTGTCAAATTCTAAAGGATGGGAACTAAGAAAAGGCCTTTGAATTTGACAATTATAGCAAAAGATCACTGGTAACTTTAGAGCAATCATTTTCATTTAAATGATGAATTCAGAAATCAAATTGAGAAAGATTGAAAAGTGATAGAGCAGGAGAAATCATTGAGATTAGACAGTTTTTGTTTTTTCTTCATTTTTAGGTTTGTTTTAGCAGTTTAGTTGTGAAAGGAAAGACAGAACTTTGATGAAATACATAGTGACAATTTTTTGTTTGGTTTTCTTTCTTTTATTTTAAGAATGGGGGAGATCTTGTTCTGTTGGTAGACAAAAGAGAAGGGACAAAACGGAGATTGAAGAGGGGAGAAGATATAATCTGAAAGGAATTACGAAGGGTTGGAGTCACGAATACATGTAGAGGGATTGGTTTTAAAGAGAAGAATCACTTCTTCATCAGGAACTGGAATAAAGGAACAGAGAACAGATAAATTGAGATAGAAGTGAAGTTGACTATATAGTATATAACTAGGTAGATTGTGGAAATTCTTCCCTAAAAATAGGTAGAATATTTTAGACTTGACTCAATGATTAATATATGTTAATTGCATGTTATTCAATAGAGGAATGGCATGATGAAAGACTGTGTTTTAGAACATAATCATGTAAGTCTATTCATGGGGGATTGAAATTGAGAGATATTGAAGACCCAGAATTTATGTTAGAGGGCTTTATAGAAACTTAAAGTGAGATGATAATAAATTTAGATGATAAAATCTTGAAGGTTGGTTTCATTGAAAATGAATCAGAAACGGTAAATCCAAGAAATATTCCAAAGACAGAGTTAGCTCTATATGGGGGAGGAGAGGTAAATTATCATAAGATGTGGAGTATCAATATGGAGTGTAAGTTTCCAAACCTCAAAGACTGGGATAGTTGGGATACGGTCATAGATGTAGGGAATGATTGATAATTTAGATAAGAAAAATGATTTCTTTTGGGTGTCTGATGAATTTAAGCCAAAAAGTCTAAATGTTCAACATTGAATAGTTTTCTATGCTTCTTACACTTTACTCCCCTCTGTGTACCCTGTAATCCAATTATACAAGCCTTCTTGCTGTTCCTTAGTAACATCAATAGGCTTTGAAAACAAATTAGATATAGCATAGGAGAGTAAGAAGTGAAAAACTTTGCATAGTTTGTGAGCCTTGGTGACTGGGATGATGATGGTACTCCTGTGTTAGGGGCCAAGCTCTGGACCGGCCTTCGGGAGCTGGCTCTGCCCTCAGGGAGGAACATGAGCGGGGCTCTGGCTGGGGATATAAGGAGCTGTCAGGGAGGGATCAGAGGAAGAGATGTAGATGTAAGCAATAAAGTAAAGTGCACTGGCAACCTCCGGTGTACTGTGTAGTCATTGTTCCCTCCGTGGAGGAGGGGATAGCCCTGCCGCGCAGTAGGCCACACGGAAGGGGCCAGAGACGTCCGAAGACCCAGGAAAGGGTAAGTATAACCAAGCGAAGTCCGGGGGTAAGGGATACCGCCTTATCCAGGCGAAGGCTCCAGGGAGGAGCCCCGTGCGAGAGTACCGCCTGGCCTAGTGTCCAGGTGAAGGCCCCCGGAGAGATTACCGTCTGCCCTAGTGTCCAGGCGAAGGCCGGGAATAGCCCTGTGCACTCCCGACAGTAAAAGGGAAGTTAGGAAGAGAGGTGGTTTTGGGGAAAAGATAAAGAGTCCAGTTTTGGACATGTTGAGAACATCCATTTCTGTATGTCCAACGAGCAGTTGGAAATGTCATATTTGACGTCAACAGAAAGGATAGTACTGGTATGTGTATGTATATGTAGTATATGTATAGTATATGTAATGACAATAATAGCATTTATATGGCACCTATTATGTGTCAGTCACAATTATATGTCCTTCACAAATATTATCTCATTGGATCCTCACAATACTGAAAGGTAGGTGCTATGATCACCAACTGATAGCTGAGGAAACTAAGTTTAAAATGGTTTAAATGACTTGCCCAATGCCACATGTCCATTAAGTTTCTGTGTTTGGGTTTGAACTCAGATATTATAGACTCCAGAAGTCATGAGCACTTACCAAGTGAGAGGTAGAAGGAGAAGAAAAGAGGGCAAAATACAGTCTTATTACATACTCACTATGAGTGGGCATGATCTATATGAAAATTCATAAAAGGAGACTAAGAAGAAATGGTCAGTGGAGAGAGGACTAGATTTAGAGGAAGAAAGAACTGAGTTCACATCCTATCACAGAAACCTACTAGATGTGTGATACTTAGAAAATCTTTTACCCTCTCTCAGCCTTACTTAAGTTATCTACAAAATGGAGATGATTAGTTATTTTTCAGTCATGTCCAACTCTCCCCGACCCCTTTTTGGGGTTTCTTGGCAAATATATTGTAGTAGTTTCCATTTCCTTCTCCAGACCATTTTACAGATCAGGAAAATAAGACAAATAGGGTTAAGTTACTTTCCCAGGTCACACAACTAGTAAATATCTGATGCTAGATTTGAATACAAGAGAAGGAGTCTTCCTGACTCCAGACTCAGAACTCTATCCACTGAACCACTTAGCTGCTGAACCAGGGAAAACGATAGCATTTGTTTTACAGAATTGTAAGAATCATATAAAGGGAAGACAGGAATATAACAAGTATTTATTAAATACCTAGTATGTATCAGCTACTGCATTTTATCCTCATGATCCAATGAGATAAGTGCTATTATATCTCCATTTCTTATAGTTTAAGAGGTAGGTAGTGGTTAAGTGACTTGCCCAGGGTCTTAGAGCTAGTAAATGTTCAAGACCAGATTTACACTCAGTCCCAGTACCCTATCCACCTTAGCATCTTGCAGCTTCTAAGTATATATAAAGTTTACTTATATTGTCTCTTTATTTGAGGCAGTATAATTAAAGCACTTTGTAAACCTTAAAGACCTGTAAGATACTATTATGAACGTTATTATTATTGTGGCTATTATAAGATCAAAAAGAAATTTTCTACAACGTTTTAGCTGGTAAAATGATTTTTGGCAGAGAGTGATTTCATGTCACTTTGTTTTAATCTCCATTACTTTAGAAAGTGATATAGGTTGAAAATAGCATATGTTATTTCTGAAAAACAATTTCATTTTGATTTTCCCAAATAGTATTTAAGAAGGAAATTTATATGACAGTTAAAAGCACAAGGATTCTAGAAGTTCATTCTTAATTCATGTATATAAAATCTTCTTATTAGTCTATATCTCAAATAATGAAAGTAAGTAACCTTTTATAGTATTTTAACAATTAATTGTAGTATTTTTAAAAATGTCCAGGCATTAAAATATCCAGGTAAAAAAGTTTTAATGTCATATTTTATATAATTCCTCCCAGAAATTAAATTTGTATACATGGGTAGGTATTAGAACATTAACTTTTCACAAACTCTGTATTTTTAAAAATAGGCTGTTCTTTAAAATCAGCCACAATAACAGAAGTCAAGGACCCTTTATTTCTAATACAGTTTAGAATGAGGTAAAGGTATGTCCTGAAAAAAAACCAATCATGAATGAAATATTTAAGGAAGAAGGAATGTTAGGTGTAAGATTCAAATGAGAGAACCATAGAAAAAAGATGAGTCAAAAGGCTGGTCAGGTAAATTGAAACTAACAAAGAAAACAACAAGAAACCATGAAGGGGGAAAGAAAATCTATCATCTTTTCATTTGTTCCTCAGAAAGCCTCCTAACAATTTCTCTCCAAACCTTCAAAAGAAAAAAAAATCTCATCTTTATCAGAGATTTGTCAGGTTCCTGAAATATATCACAAGGATGCTATTTTTATATATAAAAAGAATACTTGTTATTTCCACATCATGAGACAATTCCCTCTTACAAGGGAGTTTCTCTTATTTTTAATCATAACAGTGGTAAGAGTTATTACTAGTTCAGTAGTTACTGCTCCTGATAGTGTGTTTCTGAATCCAGCTCTTAGCTATTTAGTCTGTGGAACATTCACGACTCTGCCTTTATCATTCCCTGGGGCCGACTCAACTCACTCCTTTTCTCTGGGCACCTACAATATGTTTGACTGCTTCATTACTAGTTAACCCAAGGCAGTTTTGTATGTGAGTAGTGATCTGGTCTTGGAGCCAAAAAGACCCAAGTTCAAGGTCTATCTCTGACATATACTGCCTGTCTGGGCAAGTCCCTTAATTTCTTAGGAGTCTAGTCAACTCTAAGATTATAAATTAAAGAGAAATTAACTTGTATTAGGAATTTCCTCATTTGGGAATTCTCTAGAGAAATCATTGAAATCACAGTTGCTCTCCCCATTACAATCACTAGCATATTAGATAATAAAATCTATGTAAGCCCTGTTTCAATACCTTATTATACCATGGAGTTGAAACCAAGTTTTCAATGACTGTATCCAAGTGTCTAAATTTTTGCAAGTCTCTCCAGGCTGCATGTATAGCCCCAGAGATTCTTCTGTCATAGAAGATTGGCATAGGTAAAAGGAGAGAACCTCATTACAATAAGATTGGCACAATGTGGTATAATTTGAATAGGACAGTTCATAAATTATGGAGATTTGTGATCATTGTACTGAAAACATTTTTTAAGCCCAACTGGATAAAAGGGAAGTGACATTCAACTACTTCTATGTACTAGGTTAGCCTTCAGCTAAGGAAAAAAATAAACTTTGAGTAAATTAATATATTTGGATCATGTGGCAAGCATTTCTGTCATATTTGCAATGCATATCCTCCTTTGACATTGTAATCAGCATTTGCCCATGAGAAAATCAGCCAGGAAGAGAGACAGAGTTAGGAAGTTAGCAAGAAGAAATTGTTTAGTTAATCAGTTTATGTAAATATGATCATAACATGTGTAACTCTGAGAGGTTGCTGTAGAGCTGGATTGATAGCTGATGTTAAACATTAGTATTGTAAAGCACTCAGTGATGTTAAGAAACTGGTGTGTACTTTCATTGTACAAATAAGTGTGAATTTATATGTGATAAGTTGTTACTAGAACCTCTTCTATAATATGTAATTATTATCAAAATTACCCATATTAAAGAGAACTATTAATACTATTTAATTGTATTGTGAATCCTAAGATTAGATATACTGTTAAATAAATATATTTTAATCTCTATATCGAGGAACTTGTAATTGTGGTAGTTACCCTAGGAGCAATACCTACACACATATGCATATGAGAATAAAATTCAGAACAGTAGTATACAATACTTAGTGATCTTAAACAATTCAATGAGCAATAAAGGTGAAAACCAAAAATCTCCTGTGATGCTATATGACTAAGAATCATGGTATACTAATGTATCAGAAAAAATAAGCATTGCAGATGACCTTAAATGCAATGTAAAGACCCACAGTGAGGGTAAGAATGCAGAAACAATTAATAGATGTTGAGAAGTGGCATAAAATGTTATCAAGGACACATGACAAATAAGGTGCACCACTAATATAGCATGAATGATGGACAGCAACTATACAAAGCTAATGCTGCCCTGGTGTTCAAATAATATTAAAAGGTCTAAAATAATGGCTGTGAGATGTTAAGTAGTTCCTCTATTTTCATGATTTATATGAAAACTTATTTCCATAATATGATGGATCTGTATGATGAAAAATGAAGCCTATCTGTATCTCCTTATCCTCTACAACTCTTCTTCTTCTATGTGTTCATATAAATTCACAAGAGTAAATTCACTCAAGTTGCTGAGGTCTGACATTACATTCTTGTGATTTTATGTGAATTAGAAACGACTACAAAGAATTTCCGGTGGTTTATCTAGTACCCAATTATGTTGATATGATAAATTACTCTTTTGGTTACCTAACATCCAATTATCTTAGGGATCACAAATATTTTTG
Source organism: Bettongia penicillata ogilbyi (assembly GCA_023548195.1). Taxonomy (NCBI): domain Eukaryota; kingdom Metazoa; phylum Chordata; class Mammalia; order Diprotodontia; family Potoroidae; genus Bettongia; species Bettongia penicillata. Next base: position 1,200,923 of record JAJHZJ010000767.1, read on the forward strand.
ATGGAACATTTGCATAATTCTATGAGCAAGTTACCTCTGATGTGTTGGAGACTTTGTATAGTAACATATGCCTCTAGAGGTATTTTGAATGATTTTGAGCTTCATTTCAATGGAGACTATGACATTATTGAACTCATATCAGTACTTAATCTTTAAAAGAATAAAGCTAAAAGGATTAATTTTTTTGGGGGGGAGGGTAGAGGTGAAAGGAAGACCCAAAGTCACTAAGAGAATTGCAAATTACTAAAATTTAATTCGGCTCACCCAATCACTCCCCTGTTTTTTTTCTTTGTTTTACTGTTCAGCTCTCAACCCTCCCTCACTCAAAACAAAGTGAAATGTAAGTCATGTCATTAATTCTCTGATGGCATGGTCTTCCTCGGCAACGAAGGACCAAAACACTGCTCAGCTCTAGGCCCAGCTTTTTGTCTGTTTTCTATGTGTATCTAAGATATATGTACTGATGGGCCAACACAATGTATTGTTCATTCAATTGTGTAGTATAGAGAGGAAATGGAGGCAGGGAGTGTAAATGAATGAAGCATACATTAAGAAATTACTATGTGCAAAATACACAGAGATACAAGCAGAAGAAAAAGACAAACCTGCTTTCAAAGAGCTTATAGTCTAATTGGGGAAACATATGGAAGATTTCAGCTGCAAGCCAGAGAGAAAAGTCCCATTGTCTATGGATAGGAAAGTAAATATTAATGCCTCTTTTTATCATCATTTACGTTGACAAATTGATATCACTTTCTGTTGTATTGACAGTGACAAGGAATTTAGTGTCAAAAATTTTTTGGGAGTTTTCACATGTTCTTCTTTGGTTATTGCACATATAGGGTGCCTCTCCCCAGGGGCCATTTCCAAGAATGATGGTTGGGAGTCTTGGGATGGAGGCTTTACTGTTGGGATCAAGGCCCTGGGTTGGGTCCATTGATGTCTTAGGGGAGATGGTGATGGTTTCACTTTTTGTACCATGTTGTACATTCTGTCTCTGTCTTTCTGTCTCTGTCTGTCTCTCTCTGACTCTGTCTCCCTCCCTCACTCTCCCCCACAGGAGCTGCTTCCCAAGATGATGGTGAAGCCTAAGCGAATGATGCTACCATTTTCAAGGCTTCTGTGCTATCTCTCTGTTGGCAATCGATTAGCAGATGTTGCTGATGATGAAGAAGATGGGTCTACATTCAACAATTTCTTCCTTCAATGATGACTGTGGAAACTGAACTGGAAGCAAGTCTATTGATTTGGTGATTTCTGTTATTCCTAAGTCTTTAGGACTAAGCTATCTCCATCAGGGGTAGATAATATTTTCTTGATTTTTGGCAATAAAATGAAGGGTAGATACAGAAAAATAATGTGAAGGATGAGAAGGTTCAGTGAAGGATTTATAGAGATGAAGGAGACAAACATTTCTAGGCAGTGAGATAGGAGGCACTTAATTCCTCAGTTGCAATTATGTCACATCTAAGATCCTAGGCAGATGGTTGCTAAGAAAAATGCATGCACTTTAATACATGAGTATTGAGATATCTCTTTTAGCTGCAGTCATTTTTGCTTTTTTTTCTTACTTCTTGGTTGGGTTCTATATTATTGACATACCTAGAGAATATCTATGTGCCCAATTCTTAGCACAGCTTCATCATCCTATATCCCTGGCAGGGAGGAGTAAATTAGGATGTAGTATATTGGTTAATTTTTAAAAAATAGAATTAGATTTTGAGGTAGCAAGGTTCAGCTTTAAAAGTAGCTTATTTTCAGCTAGCCTGTTATGTAATCTGTTAGTACTCAATAGTAAGACGTCAGCAATTCATATATATATATTTCAGTTGTTCAAAGCACTGAGACTTTCAAGGACATAATTAAGTTTCTTTAGTATATGTATATATATGTATATATGTTAAAAAATAGTTCTGTGTTCATAACAGCAAAAAATCATATTAGAATGCAGCAGCATGATACTCAATTTTATTTTGCCTACTATGTGCCGTAAAATTTAAAGAGACTTCAGGAGCTTGGGGAGTAGTAGATTTTATAAAGTGTAATTAAATTATCTAGCATTGGTGTCTTGAGTATCTTGATCAGGGTGAATACATATATTAGTTATAAATTAGAAGTGTTTTATTGATAGGAAAAAACACAACACTAGCAAAGAATCTATGGGTGGCCAAAATCAAGGAAATTATAACAGTGCCTTGGAGTAATCCTATATCAAGAAGAGACTATTAATGGCCTCAGTAACCTCAGTAAGAAGTATAATCCTATGAAAATGATTATTTCAACTAGTGCATAAAAAGCAGTAAGTTGCCAACCCTTTAATTCCTTCTTGAACATTTCTTACTTCTTACCTTTAAAAAATGTCACATAACAGTGATGAGATGAGTCACATTGCATGGTACTGTGATGGGGATGAATAGTTCCCTCCAGGAGGGCTAGCTAAAGAGACTAATTTCTCTTTGTAAAGGAAGGCGTCTATTTCATTCTTTTAATGAAAGGTTTGCAGTCACCAATACCTAGCATTTTAGAATAGAAACCAAGATTAGTTGATCCACTTTAATATACTTTATGTTTCACACTTTTTCATATTTGCTGAAAAGTGGCTCTCCAAGACTGGACAATACTTGTCCTAAATAAACTGAGGGTAAAGCAGCATCCTCTGAGCCATGTTGAATTTCTCTATCAATTCAGAGTTTCTTTGATACATGTAATAGTTTCTCCTTTATCTTATTTGGAAGGTAAAAATAATTCATTTAAATTAGTCAAAAATTTTCACCATATGGAGTGGGCATCACATGGGTTGAGGAAGACTTCTGGGACCCAGGCCTTTTTTCACAAAACTTACTTTCCTGTGGCTAGTATTTAACAGCTGATATCTGTACATAAAATACTCATGTATAAATAACCTTTCAATAAGTCAGTTTCCCAGTGTTTGATTTTCTAGCTCCAATTTCTATCCAAATGTCTTGCTGCCTGAGGCGTAAATGAAAGAACTTATGGAACCTGTGCTTTTCTCTCTGTGTGTTTGTCCTTCGTTGCCAAAGAAGACCATGCCATCAGAGAAATGATGACATGACTTGCACTTGACTTTGTTTTGAGTGAGGGAGGGCTGTGCAGGTCACCAACCTTACTTCTCCTCCAGAACCATCTGAATCCAGTGACCAGATATTCATCAGGATAACTGGAGATGACCCAAGATGAGGCATCTCGGATTAAGTGACTTGCCCAAGGTCACAGAGTTAGTGTCAAGTGTTTGAGGTGACATATGAACTCAGGTCCTTCTGACTCCTGCACTGGTGCTCTATCCACCGCACTAACTAGCTGCCCCAACTTTTCTCTCTATTTAATTTATGAACACTCTTTGAATATTTGCCTAATCATTGTTTCTACGAAATGAAACTTCAAATTCTATATGGACTGATTCTATTTTCTTAGCCTCATTAAACCTTTATAATTTTGAATTGATCTTTTTTGATTCTGACCTAAATCAGTTCATATTCACAACTGTTTGATTTTACTTCTCCTAATTAAATTGTGTATACGCCATACATTTTGAATTAACATGGCAGAGGAAACCTGCATCCTCATAACTCATTTTTATGATGTAGAGATTAATTAAGTACTTAATAAAACTGCTATATTATAGCAAAACCTGGTTACATGGTTATAGTAATGGATGTGTCGGCATTTCTGTTACCAACTCTTTTTCTTGCCCTTGATAATCTGCTATTAAAATATACTTTGTCATTCCGAAATTAATATGATATATGTTTAAAATTACACTGACAAACATCCTTAAACTAAATAACAAATAATTCCACATACATCAAATAACAAATGCTCCATGGTAGGTACCATGAGATCCTAGAGATAAAAAAGATGAAAAATTACATAACTTTTGTCAACTTACAGTTAACCAGATAGCAAATGACAGGGAGGCAGATATGTGTAATAAAAGGTAGAGTGTAGAGGGGGGCATGATAATGGAAGAAAAAAGGGGAAATGCATACAAAAGAACCCAGAGTAACTTAAGGGAGAAAAAAAAATCACATTTTTAGAGATAAAATTTTTGATATTTGCAATTGGGGATTTCAATACATTTCAAATATAGATGATTAGAGACAAGCCTTTTAAGGTACTTGGAGAAATGATATAAAATTTTATGAATTGCTTAATTTCTTAACAAAGCAATGGGCTTTGTCTAGCATTTATAGGCGTGAGATAGAGGAAGAAGATAAAGTTAATGTTTATTTACATGGAAATAACACATGTAAGGCATATTTGAAAGCTTAAAGAAAATATAAATTATTATTATAATTTTAGTATTAGTTATCCTGAAACATAGAAATATATTGAGCTACCAAAGGAAGTGTAGCCTCATGAGGAAGAGAGGTAGAACTGGAAATCAATGTGTATACTTGACCTCTCTTCTACAAGCCCCTACATTTCTATACATGTATGCGTGGACATGTACGTGTGCACCTACAAACACAAGTACACACATGGCAATGCATTCTAGATAGAACTTTCAACTGATTGCTGATTAGAATCAAGATCAAAAATAGAGGAATAAAGTAGCCACTGGATGTAGTTATTTTATTAAGTATTGGACAATGAATGGGGACAAGGGAATGTTGAGGAAATATTACTCCCTTTTTGAAGCAGCATTCATTGATTTTGTTTGGCTAATAATACATTTGAATATAATTGCATTATTTAAAAGCTGGAGTCTTTCTTTACTATCTACGTATCTTATTTCAATTTGAACTCCATAGATCCAGGTGCATAAAATTTTGCTTTAATGCAATCAGCCAACATTCTTGTTGATGTCCATTGTATCACTGAAAAATCCCAAGCCATCAGGTATTGTAATTTCCAGTACAATAGCTTCTAACTATACAGGGTAATACAACACATTGTGAAGTTTAGAAAGCCAACCTATTATCCCCATAAATACTAGTATTTTGCTTTTTTTAGGACTAACAGATTCAATACTATTTGAAACCACATGATACCATGAAAACAAAAGAATGAAAACATAGACAACTGTAACTAAAAACACAAAGATTGTACAAAAAAACTAATGAGAATAATAATTTTATTTGTGCAGCATTATTTCAAATCTCTGAGGCATTTGGACTGTTATTCACAACACAATAATTCAAAAGGACTCTAAAACAATGCCTATCACAAAAACAAAGCCCTACTAAAGTAGTTAGTAAAAAGAATTAAATGAAGTTGGGAATTCATGAGATGAAAGGTCTAACACATTGGATTGACATGAAAATCATTTAAAATAATTTGACAAAAAGAAATTTGGATGGGTAATAATGAAATATTATTGTTAATGACTATACCTATTATTTTCTTCACCTGTAGAAGCATAGTTGTCCTTTTCCATCTAGACAAATATTTATATCCTAAAAAAGCAAAGAAACATTCATCTTTTAAAGAAAGACTCAAGAAGGAATTCAATCCAAAAGCACTGGGTTACGGTGGAAAAGTCCTGAATTAAGAATCAGGAGGCTGGATTTCTGAACTTGGTGGGCACTATTGAGCTGTGTGAGTGAATAAGTCACTTTTGGGGGGCAATTTGTTACTTCATGTATGCAATAATAGAGTGAACTACATAATATAATCTAGATAAAAAAATTAATTATGATGTATTTCTCTAGATACATAAAGAATTTAATAAACATATGAGTAACAGTAATACCAACCTTTGATGTCAGAGAATTGAAAAAGGCAGGCTGTGTGTAGCAGAATGATGCTAATATATTAAGGACTTAGATTCTCTCTGTGTGCAATCTTTCAAGTCAATAGCATAACTTGCTAGCAAACAGCCAATATTGTGCTTCATTCTAAATTAAGTGAAAGTGATGGAAAGACACTGCTAGACATCCAAATAACAGCTTATTTCAGTAGCTGAGACTTATGGCTGTGAGGATGTATTGTGATTGTGTGGGAACACAAAAATCATTAAAATGTAATTTTAAATGATTTAAAACACACAAAACACCTCAACAAACTTCCATACCATGTTCAATACAGTAGGTGTCATACAGCAGAAATAGTACGAAGTGATTTTTGTTTTAAGATTTGTTTCTCTACTCTTTGAATACACCTTTGGTTATTTAGATTTATCAAAGGGAAAGTATACCTCTTCATCACCACGGTGCATTTCATATTAAATTGTTCATGTATAATTGTAAATGAAACTTTTGTTTGTAATTCTAAAATTAACTGTCAATTTGAGTTGTGTTTAGAGATCAAACATGGACATTAGGAACTATCCAAATAACTCACTCAATTTTTCAGTTTTTGATGTGTTTAATTCTAATTAGCCACAAGCTAGCCCTATGATTCATCAGTGTAACTTCATATCCCAGACAGAAATCAAGCATCCTATTAGGGTTATAAATATACCTATGAACTGAAATAGTAGAAAACTTTAATGAAAATTCACTGGTTTACTCCTAGGTGATCCTTTGCAGTTTCTAGCATTTACACACACATGGATATTTCCTTTCATTAATATAGGTACTTCCCCTGTTTGTGTAGATTGAATTTCACTGATACCTCCTCCATGAGAAAACCACTTATTTGCCAATGATTTTTCTATAGATATTTTGACATCATGTCTACACCAATGGAAGGTATGCTCTGGCCATTGGTCAATATTCACTCTTGTGACATGACTGATTTAGCTGTTTTTCTGTACCTGCATTCCTCAGATACTATAGGTTATGTTACATTTTCTGAGAAAATTTTTATTGCTCATATATTGATGCCTTCCAATGTCTGAAATGTCCCTTTCAATTATTATTTTGGTAATCTGTTATATTAATTTTTCTGGGATGATGGTATTCCCTTTACTAGTAGATTTAAAACATCATAGAAAGAATATATATATATATATATATTTTTAAGATGGGATTTTGTTCTGGGAGAAGCTTGGAGATATTTGTTATTTGAAACAAACAAAAAACCCCACAATTTTCCAAAGTCAGTTCAGTCCAACCTCTGTCAACACCTCAATTCTGGACCCAGTGTGTTGTTTGTGTGAATTGTAGACATTGCTATCAAATTTACTTAGAGGTTTTCATTGAGGAGGTTATGCAGTCTAATCACAGTATAATTGGTCAGCAGAAACAGGAATACGTGGAAGAACTCACATATCCAGGGGATCCCCCATTCACTTAGACTATACTCTGGCCATTCTCTCTGACAATGTCAGACAACTTCAATGCATATTTTTCCCCAGTTTATGCCTCTGTCTCTCTAGATATTAATAAGCAGAAGGGATTAAAAGTGATTTCTATTGTTATATCTTTCAAGGACTTTTTAAGTCAATTTAATATATGCAAGGGAGATACTTTGTAGAAGGAGAGCCTTGAAGGCACTCTTTTACTCTATCAGATCAAATGCCTTTTTATAGACAAAAAACAAGCTGCACAGTGGGATCTCATATTCTCAGCATTATTTAGCCAGTTGTGCAACCACAAAGATATGGTCTTCCATTGATTCTCTTTTGCATAAGCCTGTCTATTCCTTCTCTTACCTTTAGCAAGGGTGCCCTCAATGCATATATAGAAATTTTAATAAAGTTTTGAAGAGATGAGAAAGATTGATTTATTTGAATTCTATCAAACTGTCAAAATATGGTAGACATTATATAAAAGAACTTAGTGCACTGGTCAATGCTTCCAGCCTATTTTTTTCTTCGTTCCTTCCTTTTTGTGTTTCTTTTTTTCTTCCTTCTTTCATTTTCCTTTTCTTTTTTTTCTTTATTTTTGTCAGTTTGGTTTGGAGGGCTGATCTGATACAATTATTTGACATTCTACTAGGTTTTTTTATTTTAAAAATATGATTGAAAGTGCTGGAGCAATTAAAATTGAGTCAAGCAAATAGTAATGGTTTGGGTTTATGTGCTGTTAAACTAAAAGATCATTAAAATATGGGTTTAATAAGGACCAAGTCCTTCAAGAAAAATGATGTCAAACTTAAACAAATGAAAGAAGGGCCACTAAACTGTACATAAGGATTCTGTAGGACCCATATTGACTTTGAAAACACTTATTAACATTATTTACGTTCTATTGTATTTGAATTTATTTTGTTAAATATTTTCTAATTGCATTTGAATCTAGTTCTGATGCTATGTGAATGTTGGGGATATAATGTAACACCTTTGCTTTAGATAATGCACTTTATAGGGATAAAGTAGAAAATAAAATGAGAATGGATTTGGGACTTAATATTAAAGTTTATATACAATGTAAAGTTCTTTTCTAATGTCTTAACTTTAACAACCTGGAATATATTATTTTGTGTTCCTGGCAATATGTATCAGAATGTTGTCACTCAGGAAGTATCTGTTTGCTGTATAATTTCATTTGCCACCACAATTATAGCTTTCTTTGACATTCCAAATATCTGTCACTTATTTTAAGAAATAATTCACAAAATCAAGGAAAGAAAAATACTTTAAGTATTGTCTGGATCATTAAGACCAAAAATTTTACTATGCTAAATTATTTAAATAAGAAACTAAATTCTGGGAATTAAGTTAAGCACCTTTGGAGACTGTGATATTTCTTCAAGAACACTAGAGTGTCATAAACCATAATAAATTTACCTGTTGAGTTGAACATACATATTCTCATACAATATAGTATTCAAGCATATTAAAATATGACAATTTGTTTCTGTAAGAGGCTTATATCAGAAGCATTAGTTCTTATTCTTTCTCTCATCAGGATTTCCATTGAATTTAAAATAAATTTAACACGAAAACACCATGACAGGTATATGTATGGCCATTGTTAGTAATTGATTTTAGAAGCATTGATTATGGGAAACATCCTATTGCTTAAAGATCACTACTTTTGTTGATTTCTGTAGCATTTTAAAATGTTATTGGTCCCATTAATTGTTCTAAAGCTTAGGGTTTATGAAAAACTTTAGAGACCATAGACATGTCAATAGTTAAATGTTGAGCTCATTAATCAAATATTAAATTATCTAAAAAAAACCATCAGGTTTCTCATTCAATCATAATAGATTTTGTTATTATTGATGTGGTTGAATGGCAGATAATGGACAGTATAATTACCTCTTTAATGATGATAATCTTTTTTCTAATTGTTTCCAAGATAACACATTTAAAATCTATTAGTCTATCTATATGTGTGTATATACACACATATATGTATGTTACGTATACATACCCACTATTATATATGTGTACACATACATACATGCATGCATACATACATACATATAAAGTGAATACTGAATTCCACAAAGATTTACTCACTATTATACGTAGGATACTATACAGGGTCCTGACTCAGATGAAGAATATTTTTGTAAATAGAAAATAAAATATAAGCACCTCCATATATTTTTAATCATGAAAAAATCCACCCTCTAAGATAATTCTTACACATTCATAAGACCTTAGTTAGAAATTTGCTCTCATCACATTTTAGCCATATTTTTATTGTTTACTTCCCTTTTGTATTTTGGTTATGTGAGTATATGTCTTAGCTCCTGACTAGACTGTAAATTCTACATGAGAAGGAATTGTATCTCATTTAAACTTTGTGGTTCTCCTAGAAGAGGATGTCAAATATTATTTTGGGAAAAAATGGTTCATGAGTAATATGTGATAAAGGACAAAAGCTTGTAGATCGATGTTTCATACCTGAAACATCAAACAGCAAATACTTTCTGAGACAAATCAGAACATTCTAGATAGGGCAATAGACAAATAACATCATAAAAATGATATCTAATCAATGTGAATCATTCATATATACTTTATGCATAGTCAAGTCACAAGTACTAGAGCAAATATAAAAATTAATCCAAAACAAGAAAAATAAAAAGATTTAAAAGATATGGAATGCTTCTTGACTCATTAAAAAAAGTGGAGTAGCCATTTTCAATAATCCACACTATCAAAAAAATCCCCACCAAAATGAATTATTCATCTCATTTAAATCAGTTACAACTATTGAAAAAGAGAAAGAAAGCAAAGTGCCCAACAAACTAATTGTTTGTGAATTAAAAAATTAGTAGTAGAGAATTCTTATGCTTAGCATTCATTCATCACCATCCCACTTTTACCATCTTCCAAGAAGCACAGATTTGTGCTGTGAGACTATTCAAGAATTTCCTTGTATCTTCAGTCACTGACACCACATCCTACCTTTGCCCTTCCCCTGGTATTGTGTGGTTACAAGATAATGGACCTTTATTTTTCCAAGTCATACCTATAGGAGGGAGAGATATAGAATTAGGGAAGATTCAGCTTCTATTTTGCATGAAACAGAAATTAGATTAAAAATAATCACAGGGCAGGAAAAACTTTGCCTGAAACACTCAGTCCACCCTGCCCCAAGCCTGCCCCAAACTCCAGTATGTAGTATATACATCCATGATGTAGTGTGGTCAGATAACTAATAAGCAGAGGAAAAAAGGGAGGCGAATCAGTGATTGCATGGGCCGAACCAAGCCTGATATGAAAACTGAGCTGATTCCAGTCTTGTCCATCTAAATGCAACTTGGGGTAGAAAATCATGAACAAAAATCCTCCAATATGCTAAGTGACTGAGATAGCTTTGAGGTCCATTCATGGGAATAAACTCTCAGGAGAGAAGTCAGAAAATGAGAAACTGAGGTATACAAGAAAGGAAAAAAAGAAGCATAACTAGCAAAGATTTTAAAAAGAAAATTCAATAAAAAACTTGGAGTCCAAAAAAAAAATCATAAGATAAAATTAGAAGGGAAAGATTGCAAGACAAAGGCAATTAAACCAAAATCTGATTAAACATAGAATCCTCTGGAATCCCAAGAGTATGGTAATGAACAAAGATATTCTGGAATGGTTTGGGAGAGAAATAAGAATCTTCAGAAAATAGAAATGAACAGAATTTCATGGCAGAATTTACTTCATGCATATTTACAATAATAAGCAGAATAGAAAAAAAAACAACCTTGAATTTGCTATGGTGAGTCTCTAAAAAAACAATACAACCAATGACAGATTGCAAGTGAGAGATAATCTAAAAGAAGAGAAAGAATAAACAATGCTGCTAAAACAACACAAAATCTTAGAGAACCAAAGCACATTCATCTTGAATACAGAATGGGCAGATAGAACCAAAGCCTTATAGACCTCCCAGAAGAACATGGTAAGTCAAAGGAGTTTGAATACAACAATGTAGGAAATAATAGAAGTAAATTTCCCAGGACTTCCAAATTCAACCAATCAACCAACCAATGAAAAACAAGCAATAAAAACATTCACAAAACCATGAACACCCTGTTTCAAGCTACAAGTCATTTACTTGTTAAAGCTAATAATTTCAATGAGAATAAACAAATTCTGCAAACTATGAGAAGACTTTGAAATATAAAGAAATGGACTTTATTCTTGTGTGCAGTGTGGGGGAATAAAATCTTAATTTTATGGTAGTGATTCTACAATATTAAAAATAATAATAAAATTTTAAAAAATGAGGCCAAGTATCACATGATAAATAAAAGGTTAAAATTCTGAATATACTAGAGAATACAGCTAAGTATAGATACTTTTTGAATGAGGGTTTTTTTTTAATTAAATCTGGTTACTTTACCAAAAAAAAAAAAAAGAAATATAAAGAAATGGAAATTCAGGTAACATAAGAAATCACAGAAGGAAATGTAATAATATATTACAAAAAAAGCAAAGCAAGATACAAAATGACATGCTATACAAAACTGAGCCTAATCCATGAAGAAAGGATTGATGTTCAATGAAAGAGAGACATGTGAAGCATTCTTGTGGGGAAATTTTTTTTGAGTAAATTACTCATTTTCGAAACACCACAAATGGTAGAATCATTTTTGCTTATGCTTACCTGAATAAACAGTCTCCTTATTACTTTTGTTGGAAAGACATTTTATTTTATTGTTTAAAACATTGCTTTTTTTAAAAAAAAAAAATCTTCCTCTGCTCTTCTCTTAAGAGTTTTTTTTGTATCCTCAAACTAAAGTTGTCTTTTGAGCCCCTATTCCAATGGTGAGTTCTTATCTAGTACCATTATTTCTTGAAGATTCCAGACTCCCCGTGACTACAGACAATTAAAAATATGAAAATATTAAAAAAATAATTATTATATTAAATGCAGGAACTATTAATTATTTGTAAAAATATACAATAGGATAACAATGAGGTTTTTTTTTTTTAATGTGACAATGGAAGAACAAACTTAAAAGCCATGAATTAAATTCAAATCACTGCTTTCCCTAAATTAATAAATATATTCTTTGCTATTAAATTGCAAAATTGAAAGGATATATAAAAGAAGAGAGGTGAGTTGTATGATAGAAGGATCTATGGGAGGTACTCTAAGCAAGTTTACAGTACAAATGAAGGAGGGGGTTATTTCTGTAGTCTCAGAAAAACGTGGAACTAGAGGAAAATTAGAAGGTTGCAAAGGAAGGGACTAAAGCAGAGGCAAGGAAGGGAAAATAGTTCAGTTGGGGAAAATTTAGGTCCTACTGAAGTACATTTTCATGCAGGAGATAGATGTTCTGTAATAGGAGAGAGGGACCTTATAATTGGTTTAACATGCAAGCATAAATTACAAAGAAAACCAACTTCTGAGAGAAGGTTGAATATTCATAAAAATTCTCAGTTTCAGGACAAGGGAAATTAGAATTCTTAAGTTCAACCAGCAACTGGAAGTGAGAGAGGGCATGGACCCACAGAGGCCATTAAATGGAAAAAGAAAGAATAGGAAGCTGGATTTTGCATTAATCATGTAATTGGGGAAGCTGGAGTATAAGGAGAAGAAAGAGGGAAAGACAAAGAATGTATAACTAAAGAAAAAGAAATCAATAAGTTAAATAAAATTCCCAAACTAGAGAAAGATTTGACATCTGGGAGAGGGTGACTTGGCATTCCCTTGTGGGAGTAGGATTTCCTTAAGGTAGCTGTATCCCCAATGCGATATTCATAGCACCTATGACAGCTATAAATACTCCAGCACAGTTCTGAATTGCAAAATATAATAGACTTTCCACATAGAAGATGGAACCAAAACATTTATTCAACACCAGAAAGCTGAATCCAAATACCAGAAAACTGAATCCATCACAGCAACAAAGAAATCCATACACAATAACAATGCAGGGGGCACCACCATCCCCAAGCCTTCCCTCTGCTAGGCTTCCCATAAACCATCTCCCTTAAGCAACTCACAAAAAAGGTTCCTTAAACAAAATTGCAAACAAGCTCTCCCACAAGCTACTTGGTGCCTGCTTTCTTTCCCAGTTCTGACTGTTCTGACTCACTTCCTGCTCTACTCCTTGCTGCTCCATCTGAATTTCAAACTCCTCCCACCATACGCTCCAAGTGACTCAAACTTCTATGTGGCCCAGGTAGGTTACATGGACCTATTAATGGATGGGAAAGATCTTTCCATTTAAATTATCATGACAGTAGCTTAAAAAAGATTAAGCATAGTGGCATGGTATTGAATAAAAATAAAAAAAAATGACAACGAAAAATTATGACATGGAAAAAATAATCCTAGAAACATGAATAGAAGAAAATATGTTTAAAATTTATAACTTTAAATGTGAACAGGTTTGTCAAGACCTCTAAGTCAAGGCCACCCCTCTCTTTTCACTCTTCTCATTTTACTAGCAAGAGACACCTTGTTTTCCAGAGCAAAGGTTCAGCAAGCAAGCTGAGTCCTGAGTTTCACATAAAAGCAATCCTTCACGCTCACTCTCTGGATGAGCTCTGCTCTAATAACACTGTAGAATTGCCTCAAGTCAGTCCCAGGTGGTCTCTGAGATCAGACAAACAACTGCAGGAGCCACATAAAACCCTGCTATGAATAGACTTTTTGTCACTACACAAACTTGTTGCTGTTAGCCTTCATTGCCTGGTTCTTTGTCTACAAGGTGTGGCTTTCTAGCTCCTCAAATGTGGCCCTTTGACTGACTCCAAATTTGTGCTATGAAGTTTGGAGTCAGTAAAAGGGCTACACTTGAGGACTTGGAGGGCCACACATGGCCTTGAGGCTGTAAATTCCACATCCGTGGCTACTACATATATCAAGGCTTAACCTCACTGCTTTGGGTCTCCTCCTAGAGGAAACTCCAACATACATATCTAGTTTCCCTCCTACAATGGTATAACGAAAGTCTTTTCCTTATAACTTCTGTGGCTTTTTGGTTTATTTTATTTTTCAGAGTTAGCAGTTGGTATACAACCTCTGTGAGCTCTTTGGTATTTTCAGAGTTAACAGTTGTTGGATAGCTTCTGTGGAAGTTTGGTTATTTATTTTTAGAGTGTTACAGGTTGAATAAAATGTAAGTATTTGTTAGGTAAGAAAACAAAACCCCATAGTGCTTTTCTAGCAAGACATAAATCTAAAAACAAAATACATAAACTAAAAATATGAGATTGGAATAACTGTATTATACAACAAATGAGTACAAAAAAAGCAAGAGTTAAAGCCATGCTATTAGACAAAACAAAAACAAAAATCTATAATAAAAAGAAAATTACATTCAACTGAAGAGAACAATAAATAGCAAAAAATCAGTTAAACTTATGTTTCAAATGTCAAGCACTTAAATTTTTAGCTGAAAAATTAACTGATTTACATAGAGACATAGATACCAACATAACAGTAATAGGAGACTTTAATGTTACTCTTTTGAATTGGTCATATCAGAAAGAACAACAAAAGGGAAAATGTAGAACAATTCATAGAATAAATAAAAATTATAGGAAGGAATGATAATAATGAAACAACATATGAAAATCTCTAAGATACAGCTAAATCAGTCTTCAGGGTGGAAAAATTATATCCCTATACAAACACACACATGTGTGCTTGTGTGTATGTGTACAAAATAAAACAGAAAAGATGAATGAATTGAATTTGAATTAGAATTTTTAAAACAAAACGCATACAAATTAAGAAAAATACAAAAAATTCTATAGAAATATAGTTAAAAGTAAAACCAATTCTTCAAAAAGACTGAAATTGATAAATCTTTAGCTAAAACAATGAAAAAGAAGGCACAAAATCAAATCAACAACTTAAAAATGAACAAAATGAATCCACAATAAATTCAAAAGATATTTAAGAACAGTTATCTGAATATCCTATAAAACTGAGTTACAAAACTGACAACACAAAAGAAAACAAATACCTTCAAAAATATACTCTACTAAAGCTGCCAGAAGAGTAAATAGAGAATTAAAATAACCAAATTTCAGAAAATAGAGCTGATATTGCTGCAAATGAACTACCAAAGAATATATCCTGGAGAATTCTAGTAAACTTTTTAAAGAATAATTAATATTAATGCTATAAAAACATTCTCAAATTTGAGAAAAAAAGCATTCTAGCAGTTTTGTTTGATGAGATAAGTGTCATCCAAATATCTAAATCTGAGAAGCAACAAAAAAAAGGAAAACTATAGACTTGTATGATTCATAAATGGTCATCTCCAGCATAAGACCCATTCTCTCTTGTGAACTTCAACCTTTTTGTCCTTATATATGTGAAACTTTTCCTCTTGTCCACAGACACACTCGTGTCTTCTATCCTTATTTTTTCCGCTACTATTGATCACTCTCTTATGTACATAATCTGTACTCTTTCATGCTTCTGCTCTTTCCTGGTTCTTCTCTTACCTGTATTTCTGTTCCTTCTTAGTTTCTTTTCCTGAGTCTTCACGTAGGTCATGCCCACTAACTTCAGGTGTTTACTAAGGTTGTGAACTAGTCCTCATCTATTCTCCTTTTTTCCTTACCCACTTGGTGATCTGATAAGCTTTTCCATATTCAATTATCATTTCATAGCTGCTCATTCTCATATCTGTACCTTTTTCTCTGATGTCTCTACCAAGTTCATCTCATATTATCAATGTTTTTGCATATCCCAGTCTGAATGTCATGTAGGCATCTCAAACTCAACCAAAACAGAATTAATTTTAATTTCCTCAAGTTAATAGACTTCCTCTTCCAAACTTCCCTATTTCTATTGAGTATAGTGCTATGCTCCTTGTCACCCCAGCTTGAAACATTGGTGCTGTAATTAATTCCTCCAGAATTCACTCCACAAGTCAATACAACAAAACAATAGTTTTGTTTCTGCCATCATAGCATCTGTTGTAGTCATTCTCATTTCCATTGACACAGCCAAAACCATGGCACAAGCTTTCATCACTTTTAACCTAGAGTATTTAAATAGCATTCTACTTATTTTCTTGATCTCAAGAATCTCCATTCCAGTCAATCTTTAGTTCAGCTGCCTAAAATGTGGATCAAACAATGTCACCATCCTATTTAATGGTGTCCAATGGCTAACTATTACCTTGAGGATCAAATACAAAATCCATTTGTCATTTAAAACTCCTCGCAATCTGGTCTCTCCCTACAGTTCAGTTTTCTTATGCCACATTCCTTTCCACATACTCAATGGTCCAAAGACATTGACTCATGCAAAACACTGAATCTCTCAATTTGGTACATTTTCTTTGGCCCTCATGCATAAAATGCATGCAGTGCAATCCCTCTTTCCGTTAGCCTACTGGCATTCCCAGGTTCTCTCAAGATCCAAGTCAAATCCAATCTTTTGTGGTAACCTTTTCCTAGCCCACTTCTTTGCTGGTGCCTTCCCTCTAAACTTTTTTCCCATCTATTATCTGTATATCATGATTGTGTATAATTATTTGGATGTGGTTTCTTTTATTAACATATAATCTCTAGAGCAGTGACATGTTTCTGCCCTCCCTCTTTTTTGTATCCTCTGTGCACAGGATAGAGCCTGGAATGCAGTAAGCATTCAATAAGTGTTTGTTGAGTTTCACGGATTGTTAAATAAAAATTCTAAGTAGTGTCAGAGAGTTACAGTTTATTTAAGATACCATTCATTATGATGAAGTTGAATACCAAGAATGCAAAAATGGTTCAACATTAGGAAAACAATTAGCATAATTATATTAAGAAAAAAGCTAAAAACAATATGTCTTTCAGGATAAATGCAGATGAAGTCTGACAAATTATAACATTCATTTATGCTAAAAATTCTACATGATACAGGCATAGAGTGATATTTTTAATTTTGATCTCTGTGTATTTAAAAAGGTACCATTTACAACGGAGATAAACTAGAAAATTTCCCAATAATTACAGAAGTAAATAAATATGTCTGCTACATCTGTTATTATTTGATATTGTCCTAGAAGCATTAGCAATAAGATGAAAGATTTCAAAATGTAATTAATACAAGCAAAGAGGAGGTAAACTATGCCTGTTTGCTGGGGTGGATTATTTAGAAAATCCTAGAGAATATCACTGGAAGCTCCACAGAGAGATTCAGTTCACAGTTCACAGTTTAGTGGCAAGTAATTTTTTATGAACTGATGCAAAATCCAGTTGTCTTCATCTAATTAAATGGGGGCAGTTGGTATATTTGTAAATTTATGACACCCCTTAATAGTACTTTAACTAAATTGATAGGGAACATTACTCATTACTTATGAATCATGGTTAGCAATACTTTTTTTTCCCCTGGTGTTTCAGATTTTTGTTCTTTGACCACCCATATCATTTCCTTATAAAACAGTGTAACTGGCATACATATCTCTTTGATCTTCCTCCCTAAAAGCAGTTATGTAGAGAAGACATTACAAACTTGCCCCATGGATTTAATTTGTCATTTTGCCTTTTCACCTCCTACCTAGTCTTTCATATGTGAATATAGCCAGTTTACATTGCTGTACTACTTTGGAAACCTACAGCATAGCCTATCATTCTTTATTTCTATTTTTTCTTTCTATCAAATATTGCCTAGGCTCTAATCTAGTCTTTCTAAAAGCTTTTTTCCTGAACTTTTTTTTCACCATGCTTTAGTAATTTTAAAATAGAGCAACACTGATGAATATAATGGAATCTCTTCATTTAATCACTCAACAAAACTTAAGAATCCTGTTTATTAAAAACAATCCAATGAGCACCATCTTTTCAAATACAATTAATAAATATGATTCATAGTACTAAAAAAGGATGTGCAAAGAGTGTCATTAAAAATACCATTTATAATTGTAAAATGTAATAAAATACAATATTCAGAGCATAGCAATGGAATGTGGAAGCCTTTTGTTCCCACCATTTCTGTGAAGGAGATGGACAATTGAATCAAGCAAGGGTGGTAATATGGGAAGGATAATATAATACTGGAAGTTGGTAATGACCTTTAAATGACAAGATATTAATACAGCCAACAGATTCTACTCTTACAACTCAGCTAATCTCTAGTACAATGACAGATTTCTTTATCAGCCTAACTTAATCTCCTGTTCTCTAACCCTAGTTCAGATGCTAATCTGTGTAGAAAGGTACCATGAGACAATCAATAATATCCCCAAATTCAGTCCAGCCTCTTAAGTATCCCAACAATCCCATCTTGTGGAACCCATTAACCCTACCTCCACCAAGCCTTAACTTTTTGATCTGTCTTTTTTCTAAGAGGCATTTTTAACTCATAATCAGTATACTGAAGATCACAATATTAGAGACACACAGAAACAAGGATCATTTTTGGAAACTTGCCTGGATTGCCTACTGCCGCTGAAAATCACTGTGAAGCTTTGCAGGCTTTTTTTTCTTTAAACTCACATTATGGTCCCTAATTGCATGGGCAACTTTTCATCTAATGCTATAGATTTAGTTTTTTTTATTTTAAAGTTAGCAAGCTCACACTTGTATGCAGACTAATTCCTGCTTCCTCATTAGCATGCATGTCCTCTACAATTTGTCCCTTAATTTGGGCTATGCCAACCATTTCTAACAGCTCACCTTTCCTTTTCGTTCAAATAGTGATTTCTGTAAGCAAAACAAAAATTAGTAATGGAGGAGTCTTACTTTTAATGCCACTGAGACCAAATAGTTATTTAACTTACATTGTGAAGATTCTTGCCCAATTCACATTTATTGCTCTCAGATAGGACTTGAAGTTTGCCATACTATAACTATGAAATATTTGCTCCTATCAGTTCAAAAATTAACCCATTGGATGTCTAACATTAACAGAGATTAGAATTTCTCTTTCTTTGCTCTCTTATTTGAAAAACATGAAATTTTAAAAATGTAAGTAGACATAGAATAATTTGAAATAAAAGACATAAACCATATTATGATTTTTATTCTAGGAGAAATTATTCTTTCCTGTCTATCTATATATCTATCTATCCATCTATCCATCTATCTATCTATCTATCTATCTATCTATCTATCTATCTATCTATCTATCTATCTATCTATCTATCTATTCTGTCTGACTGTCAGTTTCTCTACCTAATTTCTACAAAGGATTTAGAACACTTGACATAGGACTTGCTTTCACTGGACATTAGCCTTTAAATCAGTTGACTGACTAGATCTAAAGAAGCAAGGAATGTATTTGCAGTATATTCAATTCCCCTTTTAATGCCTCTTTTCAGAGTAGCAGTTGGTTTTCCTGAGCTTGGTAACATTTTAATATGAATGCAGTTTTGAGAACAATAGAAAAAACACTCCCTAGTCAATGATATACTTCACCAATTTTGATTTTAGGAAATGGAGAGCAATGCATTAAAAAAAGAATGATTTTCAATAATTCATAATTTCTTAAACATTCACATCCATCACAGTTTAAAAGAACAATCTGTCCCCATAACTCTGTTGGAAATGTACTTATTTGTTTAGACAGATGGTCATGGCCCCAGGTTCATTCTCTTGTTTAAATGTACAATTTGCTTTATGCTCTTAAGAGCCAAATGAGGGAAAAAAGAGTTTTGTGTGCAACAGCTTGTTTTCTGTGTATAGCTAAGGAGACTCCATGTGAAAAATCAGTTATTAGCTATGACTCCTGTACAGAAGTTTTTATTTTTTGCACCATTTACACCATCACTTGCACCAAGAATACACCATCCATGTGACTTGTGGTGCTTCATTCTTTAAATTCTCATTAATACTAGCTGCTTAAATTTACATCATTCAGAAAACTATTCCTTTTTGAAAAATCAACAATACAGAAACTATCAAAATTATTAATAATTACCACTACTAACTACTAATCAAACATATAATGGTGACATGTTCTGCAAAAATGAATTATCACATAATAAGCTAATGATCCTATGCTGGAGCTGTTTATGTATATTTTCCCTGATATTTCATACTTTTCAAATAAAACTGATCTTTTTGTACAACAGCACTTGTGTCTTGGCAGAATTGGAGATGGGATTTAGATGTATGCAACATTTCAAACAATATTTTTGGTTGTTTCAATAACTGATTGAAAACTGTGCATCTTGTCTGAAAAGAGAGACAATATTCCCCAATGGAGAAAACATAACCCTGTAAGACAAAAGGTCTGAATTCTCTTCGTACTAGATGTCCTCAGTTTTCTGCTTCTCTGACCCTGGCAAGCCACTTAACCTCTACTTGTCTCAAATTCCTTCACTTTAGTTCAGGGAGAACAACACTGACATGCCTCAGAGGAATGGTTTGAAGAAAAAACCCACCAACATTTTAAGTTTCCATGAAAATATGAAATCCTGAGTAATACTTTGTACATTAAGCACAAAGATATGCTGGTTTTACAGAACAATCTTTTATGCTATTTTTTTTTCAGTTTTCTATTTCGAAATTATTTTGGGAGATCCCCTTCTCTTTTGTCGTTATTGAGTGATTTCAATCAGGTCTGACTCTCCATAACCCCATTTTGGGTTTTCTTTGTCAGAGTGGTTTGCACAGTTCAACTCATTTTACAGATGAGGAAACTGAGGCAAATATGGTTAAGTAACTTGCCAAGGGTGACACAGCTAGTCTAGATTTGAACTCAGATTCTTCTTACTTTACAGCTAGCCCTCTATTTATCCACTGTGACATTTAGCTGTCTGTTTTTCCCACTTAGATTATGAATTATATTTGTAGACAAGGGTATTTTTAGGCACTGCCTTGAGACTAATTATTTATTGTACTTTGCTTACCTGACTTTAGGATTCTATTTATTTCCAAAAACCCATAGTCTCTATTGATTCGGGTATTTATCAGTGCTAGATCATGAAATCATTGCATTTACTACAACTCCTACCTACGTACTTTATATGTAATAGTCACTCACCAAAAACAGTGGCTTGTGAATTTTCTCATAATATCTTTGAGGACAATACAAAGAGATACAGACTTAGTGATAACTTAATTTAGAGGATTTTTAATGACTTGAAAGTCTTGAGTCTAAAATTGATCATTTATGATTGTCTCACCACAGATAGAGATCTCTGTGTGATCATTCAGTTTAACCTCACTTAAAATCTGATTTAGATTTAGACTTAGATGGAATATACAACTACTTGTACAGTTACTCAAAGCAGAGTTAGCCAAAGTGATTGCAAAAAAACTGGAACTCTGGATTGATTCTGCACTTTTCTCAGTGCTTGGCACATAGTAAGCTCTTAATACAATGCTTACTGTTGATGATAAATCTAATAAAATGAAATTTAATAGATATAAATATATTCCTATATTGTTTCAAGAAAGCATCCTCCCAAGTTTTAGTGAGGACAGATCTAGTGGTATTAATGGATTACAAACTCATTATGAAGTACCAGTGTGATAAGGCATGGATAAAAATGTGAAGAAAAACTTATTCTGCATTAAGACAGTTATAATATGCAGAATGATGGAAATGGCAGTGTTACTGAACTCTGCCTTCATGTCAAGATATATGGAAGTATTGTGTTTTGTGGTACATATGTGGCACATATTAACATCTTTCTCAATCGAAGGTTGCATATTCTTTGGGTTAAATTATTGTCCTGGTAGTTATGCTTGTTTGTCCATCCTTATGAGACTCACACTTTTGAATATATCAAGAGAAACTTACTGCTGCACTTGAGGAATATTTGTCTTGGGGCTATTTGGGATTTTCCTTAGAACCCTGGTGTACAGATAGGATTTTATTGCCTTTTCTACTGCATCCCAAAACATACTTAATCATCTCCCCTGATCAAGAGTGAATACTAAAGAATTTTTCTACTTCTCGTTAAATTCTTTCATCTTAAAGTCATGTCCCCAAAACTTTTTCATCCTGGAATATCGTTACAACCGTAGAGTTCACATCTTCTAAATAGTACCCTCTGCCCCTACAGACCCTGCCTCCAATTGTATGGCTCCCTCCAGAATTTTAACTTAAGAAGGGGCTTCAGGCTATACATGTCTTCATTTTTCCCCAGACTTCACTCTGGACTTCTCATTTAATATGTTTCCTTATTGTATATCTTCAAACTCCTCTTCGCTCCCAAAGATTTCAGCTTTCTTTTATGTGTTTTCTTTTTCATTAGAAGGTAAGGTCCTTAAGGGTAGGGACTGTTATTATTTATGTTTGTATTTGTATTCTTATTGTTTCAGTAAAGCTTAATAAATCTTTGTTGACTGAATTATTAGCAAAATTGCATATAACTATTGTTTGGGATAGAAAATGAACAATTAATATCTTCATTTTTATTATAAGTATCTGGTTACTAAAACATGTACATCGTACTCCATTTTCCCAAAACTATTTTGATGGTTCAAATACAGATTCAAAGTCTTGATTTGGGCCTTGACTGGTCTAGTTAATCCTAGATATCCAAGCTCAACATAAGCTCGTATATAAGCTACCTCTCAGTTATTTAATAATTTTAAACTTCTGCGTGCAAGTAGTCAGTATTGCTGTCTGGCATGCTTAGTTCTGATAATGCACAACTAACTCAGCTCTATTTGAGATTTTTCTTTTCTATGGCACTTTCCCTTTTAATTCAGTTCAGGTCTTTTGTATAACTGATCAATTATTGTTAAATCTGTAAGTGAACCTCCATTACAAAGAGCAATCCTACCTTAGCATGAACAGAAATGAATTTTCAAGTTACAAAGAAAAATAAAATATTTTGAATAATACTACTAAACATAATTCTTAAGAGCTCTGTGTTATGGTAGATTAAGTGATGAATTACAATCAGAACAGTTCTACTTGAGTGTGATTTCCTAAACTTCCTAACTGTGAGACCATGGAAATTTCACTTAAACACTAAGACATTTATTTTTGTTGCTGAGTCATTTCAGTCATGTTCAACTTTCATGACCCTATTTCAGGTTTTCTTGACAAAGGAACTGATGTGGTTTGCCATTTGCTTTTATCATATACTGAAGAGATATAATTTGAATGAGGTTCTTCCTGTAAATATCTATCTATCTATCTATCTATCTATCTATCTATCTATCTATCTATCTATCTTTTATATACATATGACATTCTGCCATATAGACACAGACTGTAATGTGTCTGGGATAAATTAACTGGGATACTGTAAAATATTCTAAATTGCTTGTTTATACAGTAAACTTTACAGTATTTTACACCTTTAACAAACTATATATATATATATATATATATAGATAGATAGATAGATAGATATAGATATATTTATATACATATATCTTCCATCTACAATCATTTTTTTCATGTTTTGGCAAGCAGTTTGCAAGACTTTTATACAGATTCTTTAATTCTTTACCATGAAACCCACATATAATATATGTCAAGCATACTTTTGGTGAAAATCTGTTTATTCAAATCTAGATTTGATTATAGCCCACATATTTTTCAGTGGGGTTCAAATCATGTGAGTTCTCAGATCAGTGACATATTTTTATCTTAATATATAAGATACATTTCTTAACCTTTCATTAAGATATGTACCAACCTGTGCTGCAAAACTGCAACACTTAAGAATATCTGTAAACTTGGAATAATTCTGCTTTTCTGCATCTCTCTTTCTCTCCATTTCTATCTCTATGTCTCTCTCTTTCTCTGCCTTTCTCTGTCTATGTCTGTCTGTCTCTCTTTCTCTCTCCTTCCCCTTCCCAACCCCATCAGAGATAATTATTCCCTCAAGAGTGACTAGACTTCCAGACCTATTTGAAGTTAAAAAATCCATAAAACACTTTTCAATGCATGCTTTATAGCCTGATGAAGCTACCCAGATTATTAAGGTTTACATGGATTTTTTGAGAAGTGTTTATTATACCTGTAAGTGAAAAGATTAGTTACATCAATAAAAATTACCTTTTTTCCACTCTTAAGTATTATGATTTTTATACTGTCCTGCCCAAGACTAGCTGGATTAAAAAAAAAATCTTAATAGCAAAGATCAACAGCTGCTTTTGTATTGATTTTCTTGCTGTCATTACAAGATCAAGAAAGATGCATATGTAAGGTAAAGAAATCACTAATAACTTGTCTAGTAGCCAGATCTTGTTTTCTAAGGAGTTATCAGGTGGTTTTGCAGCAATGCTTTTTCATGTCTTGGCACTGTTTTTTCATTTTCAATTTCATTTTGCTTTGATCAAATGATGTAATATTTGTAAAGTATTTGGCACAGTGTTTGTACATAGTGTGCACTTAATAAATGTTTATTCCCTACTTCTTCCTCTTCCCCTTCCTTTGTGCTTCTATTTAGAACAGAAAGATCTTTGAAACGCTTGAACTTCCACACACCAACAATTTCTGAAACATCTCTAAAGTCATTGAAGTATGTTCTTTAAAGCTAAAACTTTTTTGCATATTTTGAAGTAATATCTATTCTTAAAAATAACAAATAGAATGTAATAAAAGTGTAATAAAACCCATATGTTTGGCAAAAAATTCATCATTCAACTGGCAAAGAATTAACTAAAGGTGGAGGAACCAACTCAATCATTATTTTCCAAAGTCAGACTTCAGAGTTATCAATGTCACTAAAAGGACCATCCCTGTCCTAAAATATTAAAACTATTATTGTCTTCATCAATATGGACAACACTAGTGTACTTTTCCACAAAAATCCTGCACATGAGGTTGAGCAAAGGCTTTGACAATAGAGTCCAAATTCTAAAAAATCCATTATAATATGAGCTCCTTGGAAGCCATTTTGACATTTTTTGTATCCGCAGGATTTATCCCTGTACCTAAAAAATAATAGGTATGTAAGAATTTTTTTTTTGATTGACTACAGTTCTGGAAAGCATTTACATACAAGGCCAATGACTGATATATATCTAAGGACCAGAGCAGTTAGAGGTGAAATGATTCATCATCAGTAGATTGGTTACTCATCGATTATTTTTTTCCATTATGGCAACCCATGAAACAAAGGAAAACTCAAAATGGACCTTGTTTTACATGATCCCTATCTGCTTGAGAAACAACACAGTGAAGGAAAGAGGGACAAAGGGAGCTAAATTCATACACATTTTTTTATCTCCCATTAATATAAATTTAACCTTGTCTTGCTTATGATAAACAAAAAACAAAAAGAATATCATAAAGATAAATGCATCTTATGTGCCAAAATTCATTCAGGAATTGTAGAGATAAGAAGGAGAGGAAGTGGAAGTCAAGATATAAATTATGCATATTTTATAACATTATTATGTGCCATGCACTGTGTATATGTGTGTGTGTCTATACATAAATAACTTGATAAAATTATCTGAATTAAATCAATTTATAATTTACTGATTGGCAAACTCAATGTAAAGGGATGCCAGGAAAGGAAAGGGAGGAAAGAGAAAGAGAAGAGAGAGAGAGAAAGAGAGAGAGAAAGAGAGAGAGAGAGAGAGAGAGAGAGAGAGAGAGAGAGAGAGAGAGAGAGAGAGAGAGAGAGAGAGAGAGAAAGAGAGTCAGAGACAGAAATAAAAAGAAAGAGGACAGGAAATAGGGTGCATGGTAAAGTCATTAAAGAATCTTAAAGACTATCTGCAATAATCTTATACTTAAATATTCTGAATTCTTCCTTCTGGAGGAAAATCAGAAAGTAATGATCATGGTCAACCAACCCTTTAAAGTTCTCTCACATGCCAGTCATGTATCCTGTAGCTCAGCCTACTGGAAAAAACTTACTAAAACCACCATTCCCTAGGGTATCAGTTATTGGATTAATGGCCACTGAAGTCAAGTTGTATTTGTCTCTCATAGCAGATGGATACATCATTGAACCAGGCAAAATGGCATTTCATAGGAGCCAGGTCATTAGAGTTGGGGACCCAGTAGGTTATCAGAAGAGGCAGGAGTTCAGAGTATGGATTGAAAACCTTAACCTGTCACATTGGAAACAGTCACTACCTGTTTATGAAAGGCAACAACACTTGAGGCAATTAGGCAAATGCATTTCCATTTAGTAATGGAAGCCCCCTACATTCTACAATCAACCAAAACTGTATCTTTGGATGTGGATACTGTGTAATATAATTGATACAAAATAGATACTGTGCAATCTGTTCAGAAAATCTAGGGCCCAATATCAGCCAAGCAGCTGCTTTTCAAAGGTGGCTTAATGGGTAGTTCTGAAGAACTTCAACTTCAGAAACCCAAGAAACCCAGTCACTTATTCTTCCCACCTTTTGATGCCTGCCAGTGCTCTGCTTAGTCTGGTCTTTATGAGTAGAGATCTCCAGATACATGGACTTTTTGAGTAACTGGACCAAAGAGAACACTTTCTGGAATACTTTCTTCTTTTCTTTCAGGACTGTAGCCTGATGTGGGATTCCCTTGAAAGACACAGACTTTTGGGTGACTTGGTAAATGCAGGCCATTAGTATACCAGATGTGGAATGTGGATTTTCTAAAATCTGAAAAGTCCAATAAATGTCTGGGATTTCTTCTAATACCATTGTTTGGCAAATGCCAGTAGCTCATTCTGGACTATGCCTCACATCTTCTGGGTTTTCTTCACCTACTGCTTTTACCAAAAGTTGACTAAGCAGGTTAGACCCTAGATTTTCTATGGACTGATTTCCCAATCTCTGGCCCTCACATAGGCCAACATCTAATCTAAGATCTCTGCTACAGTGGACTTATTTGACCCAGTCAATCTCAACATAATGTTATGAATATATCTATATCTATATCTATGTATATATGTGTATATGTACATCTTTCTCTGTATGTGTCTATACACACACACACACACACATATATATATATATATATATATATATATATATATATATATATGTACATATCAATGATCTCTAAAAGGGAGTTCAGTTTCAGGTCTCTACACAATGTAGCAACATAAGGAAGAATTGAAGAAGGATGGTTAATTAATATTTGACTTCATCCCCAAATCCTCCTGGAGAATGCAAACTACTCCTGGCTAGTCTCATCCTTAGAAATAGAGGAGAAAAAAAAACATATTGTGGATGGAGAGGAATAAGTTAATAAATATTAATCCTTTCCCACACTCTATATGTTTTTTTTTTCTTTTTCTCTTGTGCTTCATTCTTAGAATTATTAAATCCTGTGTGTGGTAGCGAGTATAGAAGTGGTAGAAATTTTCCCTGAACCTTGATTATACAGTGCAGTTATGCCTCCTGTCTTCCTCATGATTATTTTCCTTACTACTCATCATGTAATCTTCTCTCTATGTTCATACCCTCTCACACTTATAAATGCCATTTACCATTTACCCCTTCCTATTACGTCTCATTTCTCTTTTCCTGAGGCAAGATGTTGTCCGTGGAGTGACAATAGGAGTTTTTCTGAGCATCAAAACCCCACAGGTTCAATCTCATTTCTCTAATTAAAGAATATATATTTATTCCAAGGAGAGTGTTCTTATGGAATATATCCTTCCTTACTGGTCATTTCTTTTCACCATTACCTTCTTAAGATGCCAATTTTACCTGGCAGCAGATATGAGTTTGAGTTTTTGGCCATTACATATCCTGGGTTTGCAATCTCCTGTATCATTCTCGGGTAGATGGCATTACTGAATACTAGAATGGAATTTTCAAACAGCAGGTTGATCTACATATTTCTGAACATCATGAGTAGTATTTAAACTCACAAAAGCTACAATTATCTACAATAATCCAGTACTATTATAAGAAAAGACAAGGCTTTTCAGTTGACAGATTCTTTGTTCTGGTTTATTATTTAATATTTTATTTTTTCCAATTATATGTGAAACAATTTTAACTTTGTTTGTTTTTTTTTTTCAGATTTTGAGTTCCAGATTACCTCCCTCCCATCTTGACTGAAAAGGCAAAACAATGATATAGTTTATACATACATAGTCATGCAAAAGGCATTTCCATGTGAGTTACTCTACAAAAGAAAACATTGACAAAACACCTCAAGAAAAAATAAAATAAGTAAATAATATCTTTGATCCACATTCAGGCTCCACCAGTTCTTTCTCTGGAGATGGAAAGCACTTCTTCCTCACAAGTCCTACAGAGTTATCTTGAATCATTGTTTTGCTGAGAATAGCTAAGTTATTCATAGCACATCATCATACAATATTGCTGTCACTGTGTACAAAATTCTCTTCATTCTGCTCATTTCACTTGGTATCAGTTCATCTAAATCGTGCCAAATTTTGTTTGTTTGTTTGTTTTCTGAGAGCATGCTGCTCATCATTTCTTAAAGCACGTCGTATTCCATCATAATCACATTCAACTTGGTCAGCCATTCCCCAACTAATGGACATTCCTTCAATTTCTGATTTTTTTTTTAATCTCTTTGGGATAGAAACCTAGTAGTGATATTGCTGGGCCAAAGGGTGCATAATTTTATAGTCTTTTGGGCATAGTTCCAAATTGCTCTCCAGAGTGGTTGAATCAGTATATCACTTCACCAATAGTGCATTAATGTTTTACTTTTCCATACCCTCTGCAACATTTGTCATTTTCCTTTTCTGTCATATTAGACAATCTGAGAACTGTGAGGTGGTTGCTCAGAGTTGTTCACTTTGAATTTCTCTCATCAATAGTGATTTAGAACATTTTAAAAGACTATAGAAAACTTTGTCTGACAACTGCCTGTTCTGATCGAGGAATGGCTCTTGTTTCTACAAATTTGACTCAGGTTTTTGGTTGAGAAATGAAGTCTTTATCAGAGAAACTCACTGCAGTTTTCTTTCACAACAATGATTACCAGCTATATATTTCCTCTATCCTATTTTCCCCATTTATCCTACCCTTTCTCTCTCTCCTTTTACCCTGTCCATTGTCAAAGGTATTTTGCTTCTGATTTTTACCTCCCCCAAAATGACCTTCCTTCTATCAGTTCCTTCATTCTCTTATTCCCTTCTCTTCCTATTTTCCTGTATGGTAAGATAGATTACTACACCCAGTTGAGTGTGTTTATTATTCCCTCTTTGTGCCATTTCAAATGCAATTATGGTTCATGTGCTCCCCTGCCTGATTTTCCCATTTTCTCTTCTGCTGTAAAATCTTTTGGTCCTCTTTTATGTCAAATAATTTATCCCATCCTACCTCTCTCTTTCCCATTCTCCCAGTGCATTTTTCTTTCTCATCCCTTAATTTTATTTTTTAGATAATTATACCATCATTCAACTCATACCTTTCTATGCATAATTCCAACTGCCCTCATAATGAGACAGATTTTAGGAGCTATAAATATTTATATCATTTTCACATGTAGAAATATAAACAGTTTAACCTTATTAAATCTCTTATGAGTTCTGTTTCCTATTTACCTTTTTATGCTTATTTTACATCTTGTATTTAGAAGTCAAATCTTCTATTCAGTTCTGGACTTTTCATCAGAGTGCTTAAAATTTGACTTTCCCCCTCAGAAGGATCATATTCAATTTTGCTGGATAGGTAATTCTTGGCTTTACTCTTGGCCCTTTTACCCTTTGTAATGTCATATTCCTAACTCTCCAGTCCTTTAATGTAGGACTTGTATCATCTTGTATCATCCTGACTGTAGCTCCACAATATTTGAATTGCTTATTTTTCACTGCTTACAGTGTTTTCTATGTGAACTGGGAGGTCTGGAATTTTGATATAATATTCCTTGGAGTTTTCACTTTGGAATTACATTCAGGAAGTGATAAGTAGATTATTTCAATTCTATTTTACTCTCTTGTTTTGGAATATCAGGGCAGTTTGCTTGATGATTCTTGAATGATGTGTCTAGACTCTTTTGTTTTTATTGTGATTTTTCCAGTAGTCCAATAATTCTTAAATTATCTTTCCTGGAACTATTTTTCAGGTTGGTTGTTTTTCCAATGAGATGGCTAATATTCTCTTCTTTTTTTAATTTTGTTTGATTTTTATTTTGGTTGATTTTTTTATTGTGTTTTTGTTTGATTTTTTATTTTATTCTTTTTTTTGTTTTTATTTTGTTTGATTTTTCTCATTGTCTAATTGGGTCATTAGTTTTCCTTATCCAGTTCTAACTTTTAATATAATGTGTTTGTCAGTGAGATTTAATACTTCCTTTTCCATTTGGCCAATTCCACTTTTCAAGGAATTCTTCTCTTCATTGGAGAATTCTTCTACCACTTCGCCTGTTCTGGTTTTTAAGGTATTATTTCCTTCAATATTTTTTTCCTTTGTCTCTTTTACCAAGCTATTGATTCTTTTTACATGATTTTCCTGCATCACTCTCATTTTCCAATTTTTTCCTCTACCTTTATGACATGATTTTAAAAATTCTTTTTAAGTTCTTCCATAGCCTGGGAACAATTCATATTTTTCTTGGAAGCTTTGGATGCAAGAAGTTTTACTTTGCTGTCTTCTTCTGAGAATGTGTTCTAATTTTCTTGTCATCATACTAACTTTTTGAGCTCATATTTTTCCTGTCGTTTGTTCATTTTCCATTCTTGACATTTAACTCTATGGTAAAGTGGAGCTCTTCTTCCCAAGTAAAGGGGCACTGTCCCAAGCTTCAGAGGTTTTATGCAGCTGTTTTCAGAGGTAATTCCAGGGACCTATCAGTCTTTGGTTTTTCCAAGGTGGTATGATCCTTGCAGAGATGTGTTTACTATTCTTCCATAATGTGCACTGGTTTGTGAGTGACCACACATAGTCTTTTCGATTTGGAACTATGATAAGGGTTTTGTTTATATTGAGCACAAAGGTTAGGGCAGGGTCAGAGATGACTCTGATATTCCAAGAATGGATAATTTGAATAATAGTCATGCTTTCCTTTAACAGAGATAGGATTGTGAGAAGAGCAGCAGAAAGCCAATTTTGACCATATGCAACTTTTAAGTACCAACTGGAATGAAAATTTAAAAAAAATATGAAATTTGTACATTACACTAACGTCATTTTCAAGGAAAGTATCAGACTGCATGGATGAATAGAACTGTGTGCTATTCAGAGAAAGTTTTTTCAACATCACTGTCTTCATACATCAAAGTGAAAGAGAAATAAGTGTTATTAAAACATAGTACAAAGCTAGATTGTTTGCCAGAGTAGAGCCTTCTTCACTGTAAAATAGTGAGGTAGCTATGGTTCATTGTCAGTTGGTCTTATGGAATTGCTAAGTCAAAACTTTCAATATAATGTAAGGATGAGGCTTGATTGGGTAAATAAATATATACATCATTTAAAATACATGATGCCTTAACTAGATAAGTATATGCCCTAATAAATTAATTAAAGACTTTCAACTAATTGGAAAGTATCCTTGAACAATTGGAATTACTTTGAATAGAAAATGTGACACAGATTGCCTGAGAAAACTTGATGATGCCATGGCAGTCATTTATAGAATATAGGATCACTTCATGCTCAAGAGACTGAAGCAAATAAGAGAAGATAGACATAGACAAACAGAAAGAGAGAGAGAGAGAGAGAGAGAGAGAGAGAGAGAGAGAGAGAGAGAGAGAGAGAGAGAGAGAGAGAGAGAGAGAGAGAGAGAGAGAGAGAGAGAGAGAGAGAGAGAGAGAGAGAGAGAGAGAGAGAGAGAAACAGAGGAATAGAAAGAGATACAGAGACAGAGATTGAGAGAGAAGACATGGATACAGTAGATAAAGACAGAGACAATGAGAGATTTCCAGCCAAAGTCCTGAAGAGGAATGTCTGAGGAACTTTATCTTGCCCTAGTTCTTCTCCCCCTTCCCTAGATTGGAGGAGAATCTTGAATGCCTTGAATGGTCTGAAGTAACTTATCTTTCCATTTGAATCTTAATATTAACCCCTGGGGCAACAGTAGTTGTCAACAGTGCCTATACATGGAGTAAAACTGGATATATCATAGGAAGATATATTCATGACAATAGAAGCCAAATGAAGAAGGATATCATATCTAAGAGGAAATTGTTGAAAAATGCATGAGTAAGGGGAAAAAAAACTTAAAACTGGTAGTTATGAGTTGCCACCTTACCACATTTGGAATCTACCTTGAGCTCACTTTCCTCTGGATTCTATATTTTGTAGTGGGTATATCATAGACTTTTGGGGAGAAGCTTTCTAACAAACATTTCTATTGTGCCACTGTAGCACATACCTCTTTTTCATATCTAATGTACTTTGAATAATTGCTAATAATAATTACTAAGATTTTTTTGTAATGCTTTAAGATTTGCAAAGCACTTTAGAAATTGTCTCATTTCATTGGGACAATAATCCTGGAAGGTGGTTGCTATTATATCTCATTTGATAAAGGAGATAACTAAGGCAGACTGATATTAAGTCTTGTTCAGGGTCATATAGCTAGGAAATGTCAGAAACTAAGTTTGAACTCAAGATTTGTCATCCTAACCAAACTGACAAAGGATTGCCTTATGTAACTAGAAAAAAAAATTAAGAGAATTCACAAATGAGGGAGAAAAGTGAAGAATTTCAGAGAAAATAATGGAAGAAAGTCATGAGAGGAAACACAGCAGTAGCGGCTTGTGGATTATGTATTAGAAAGAAATACCTTAGCCCATCAGGGCTATCTACCCCTACAGCTCTCTACTTGACTTGTCAGTGTAAACAGGAATTGGAGCAATCTACACAAAGTACTATAATACTTTGCCACATTTGGTGAAGAAAACACAATAACACCTTATTCTTGTAATAACAACAGTACTAAACAACATTATTTCTTATATAAATTTTTGCTCTCAAGGAAATGTTGGAGACATGGAATCAGTGATGGTGGGACAAGGGGAGATTTTTCAAAGAGTAAATATGAAAGACAGGCACTAAAGGTTAGCCTTGTTAAAGCTGAGTCTTGGAGGGGTTATTCAGGTCCAAATTCTGAAGTACAAGTATGAATTTATCTTTCTTAGTCCATTTGCATAAGAAGATAAAAATCTGTCTTGCATTGTTCTTACTCACTTGGTATCTATGCTTAATTTCCAAAGTTCTTAAAAAAAATTTTCTCCCACGGTAAGGACATTTAAATACTGTCTTAATATTTGTCATGCTATGAAATGCATGTAACTGTCAAAAGAGAGAGAGGAAGATCACTAATCCTTCTTTCTGTTGATGATTATCTCCTATCCATTCTTTAAAACATGCTCTTGCACAAGGCTATAATTAACCAGCCTGTCAAGAAATACTCTAAATATTACATGGTTTTGGCTACTCCCATAACTCCTTGGTCAGTTCTAATTTTGTCAAAAACTTGTCTGTGTCTTTGAATCTTCCCTTTTTAGGGGTGAAAGGTAGTCAGGTTTTATTAATTCTTAATTCTTTTTCAGCACTGCACAGAGTAATTCCTTTGTGAGGTCAGCTTAAGCACTGTATCCCAACTCTTCCTGAATGACTAAATACCCAAATATCTGATGTTACTTTTACCTAGCAAACATGATGTTACTAGAAGTGGAAAATTTTGTAATTTGGGGATTTTTTGAAATTTCTAAGTTGAATTACTTAATTAATACACCAAAATTTCATGTATTTTCAACAATTTGTTTACCTCAATTTTAAAATGTGTTTTAACTAACCATTGACCTCCTATATAAACACAATGCATAGATTATAATATTTTAACATCTTTTCAAATTGAGATTTATCTGTCTCTTTTCATGCCTCTCTCTTTTTTTTTGTTCTCAGTGCTTATGTTTGGAAGAGAAAGAAGTAGAAAGGAAAATGATGGAGAGAAAACAGCAGTATCACCCCATTCTGAGACTCTTCTTTTGGTCAGACATACTAAATGCATTATGAAAACACTACTGGGGCCATTCATCAGGACATCCCTATCTACCCTTGGATATTCTCTCTCAGATTCATTCAAATGAACAATGGTAACTTTGAAACACCAAATTATAAACATCACCATCACAATTCTCTTTCATCTCAGAACATATAAACATTCTTATACATGAACATGTGTGTACATAAGCAAGTAGAGTATTTTCTCCCAGTAATATCCCCACACTCTTTACCTTTTTTAATAAGAAGAGTCAAGACAATAGACAGAACAAATGCACTTGAAATTGAATAATCTGAATTTATGCCCTACCTTTATCACTAGCTAGGTTTGTTGCCATTAACAAGTAACTTGTTATACTTGGACGTAAATTTCTTCATTTGTAAAGTGGTTATAATAATTGCACTTCCCATCTCACAGGAAAGCATTTGCAAGGTCATATATGCATATACACATATATGTGTATATATATGCATATATACACATGTGTATATATATATTTTATATTATTTATTAGATGATATGTCATCCTCTTTGATTTGATGCCTTACTAGACTGGCTTATATACTGTGTTCATTACTTGATATGAAATCAAATTGAATTTCATATATAATATACTAAAATATTGACAAATTACTAGTAGTCTACAAAAATGACAAATGAAAATATATTTACTTTGGAGGAGGAGTCTACTGGTAGGGAATATAGTGCTAAATGAAATGAGAATTTATGATCAGAAAGAGTAAACAAAATTTTAAGGAAATTTGCAAAAAGAGAATTTGATGAAAAATTTTCATAAGGCATTGCAACATAATGTCAAAGAACTAAAAAATAGGAACTGAAACATGAAGTCTGGAAAAATGCAAGTTAAAATACCTGGAGTGTATAAGTGACATGATATTAATGATGTGAATTAATTTATAAACTTCTATTTGTGAAAGAAGCAAAAACACAGTGTGGAACCTTTGAATTGGAGATTAAAAATGAAGCACCGAAATGTCAGTAAAATTGTTCTTACTACTCAAATTAACCTGTCATATGTGAATATGTTGCCAGAGTGAATTTTCCTTTTCTAAAAGATAATGGGTAGATAATATTTTGATTTCCTTTATTTAAAAAAAAAATGACTCCAGGAAAATGTGTACAATGTTCCACAGTGTTAAGGGCAAAAGACACTGCAGAAAAGTTCAAGATTTTTTTTTCCTAAAAAAGTATTAATCTGAAAGAAACAAAATGGTGAAGCTGGTGTAGGGGACAACTAGGTGGCACAGTGGATAGAGTGCCAAGCTTGCAGCCAGGAAGACATGAGGTCAAATCTGGTCTCAAACACTATTTGACCCCTAAGCAAGTCACTCAATTTCTACTTGCCTCAATTTCTTCATCGGTAAAATGGAGATTATAATAGCATCTAAGTACCAGAGTTATCATGAGGACAAAAGGAGTGTCTGGCACATAGTCGGCGATCTATGAATGTGAGTCATCATTATGAAGTGTTTATCAAAGTGCCTGCCATATAGCAAGTGCTATATAAATGTTAGTTATTACTGTGTAGCTTGGGAAATGAATCATGATTTTATGGGGCAGGATTGAGGGTGGGCAGAGAAACATGAGGAGTGAGGTTGGCGTGATCTTTTATCACTCACAGTTGAGGTGTGATGGTGTGGTCCACAACAGTTCTCATTCAAGGATGAAGATTCATTATAAAACCTACAGAGAGCGACAACAATATCCCATGATTTCCATTAAGATTTTACTTTGTTTAGTAGCGTAAGATGTCAATAATCTTTAAAAGAAAACAGAAGAAGGCAGGGTAGTTAAGCCACAGTAGGAAAGAACAGTAGTTCTTGATTCAAAGAATCTGTGTTCAAACCCCACCTCAAAAGTCCACAGAACAAATCAGGACATTTTTGTTTATACTTGATGCTTACAAACAAGGAAGAATGGTTCCTAGAATGGAAATAACTGAAACTTTTTTGTGAATTGACCATTCCACTTAGAATTTATGATACATAAGGAAAAAAAAACCAAGTAAGTTTTAGGAGGACGTATTTCTTTCTGTTAAGCTTCCCAATTATCATTTTATATTAATTTATTTTTTTCAACATTCATTTCCACAAGATTTTGAGTTCCAAATTTTTCTCCATCTGTCCCCTTCCTCCACACTAAGATGACTTGCATTCTGATTATCCCATCCCATAGTCTGCCCTCCCCTCTACCAACCCATTCCCTTACTATCACACTCCCCCTCCCCTTCTTGTAGGATAAGATAGATTTTAATACCCCACTGACCATATATCTTATTTCCCAGTTGCATGCAAAAATAATTTTTAACATATGTTTTTAAAACTTTGAGATCCAAATTCTCTCCCTTCTTCCCTCCCCACTTAACCTCATTAAGAAGGCAAACAATTCAATATAGGTTATACATGTATAGTTATGTAAAACACTTCCATAATATTCATATTGTGAAAGACTAACTATATTTTCCTCCCCCAACTTATTCTACTCTCTCCTTTGACCTGTCCCTTTTCAAAAAGTGTTTGCTTCCAACTACCCCATCTCCCAATCTGTGCTCTTTTCTATCACTGCCCCCTTTATCCCCTTTTCCTACTTTCCTGTAGGGTAAGATACCCAATTAAATGTGTATGTCATTCTCTCCTTAAGCCAAATACAATGAGATTAAGGTTCGCTCATTCCATTTCACCACCCCCATTTTCCTCTCCATTGTAAAAACATTTTCTTGCCTCTTTTATGTGAGATAATTTACCCCATTCTCTCGCTCCCTTTCCAAGGAGACATATTTTCAAAAAGGGTAGAGATAACTAGTATAGCCAGAATTTAAATCCTATTATGGAAATAGACCTTAAAGGAATAGGAAACTCTCAATGTTGAAATTCTAAAAATACAAATATAAACAACAAGAAAAAGTTTTCACAAAAAATATCAATAAGTGGGGAACTCAGCAATCAGCCAAGAAAATTACATGTGTACATATGTATATGTGCATGTGTATATATATATATATATATGCATGTGTGTACATACAAAGATATACATATATACATGTATAACATATATATACATATACATATATATACTGTTCTTGTTTATCTGTCCTGTTTTCAAAGTGGACCAGTGATATCACAGGTGATGACTTGTATGTAAATTAGATTTAAGAATCTCACAAAGCCATCAGCCTCATTCTCTCTTCCTGAATCATCAAAGTCTATGGCAGGACAAAAATCAAGATGACTGCTGATGGATGACCTTGGTGTCTGTGATGCTTAAGTTTTAAGCACTTCAAAGTACCTGCTTGAGCTGCCTCATGGCCATTGGAACAAATTCTTTTCATCTGTCCATTCCACCTGGGAAAGTCTTCACATGCTTGCGATAGACATCCCCCTAATTCATCAATAGGTTTGAGGCTTGTTGGTTACCCTTAAACTGGTTTAGTCCATATGCTGAGACTGTTTACCAGAATGAGGCCAGTGAGTTTATTACAGCATCTTGGAGCCACAGGTGAGAGTTGAATGCATCAGGACACCAAAGGTGAATGAGCTTCCCTGAAAAGGGCTCACTCAGCAAGCCTTCATATCAGAGGTGGTAGTCCTTCTAAACATCTGGTATACTATTACATACACACATGCATATGTGTATCTATCTATCTATCTATCTATCTATCTATCTATCTATCTATCTATCTATCTATCTATCTATCTATCTATAGTGTATGTTTATATGTATACAGGTATGAATGTGTGTCTATCTATCTATTTATCTATCTATGCCTGCTACTCTATTTGCCACCTAGTTGCTATACGTGTGTGTGTGTGTGTGTGTGTGTGTGTAAATGGCAGATATAGTGCCAGGTCTGGAGTTAGGAAGTATCAGCTTCCAGCTTCCTCAGTTCAAATCTGACATCACACACCTACTATCTGTGCTAACATTGGCAAGTCATTTAACTGTGTTTGCCTCAGTTTCTACATCTATAAAATGAAGTGGAGAAGGACATGGCAAACCACTCCTGTGTCTTTGTCAAGAAAACCCCAAATAGGGTCACCAAGATTCAGACATGACTGAAATGAATCCCCAGCGACTGTGTGTGTATGTGTGTGTGTGTTGTGTGTGTGTTTCAGTGTACATAGACAATGGAACCAAAGAGGTAAGAGGATGACTATAAAAACATACCATGGACTTATTTCAGATGGGACTGGTGAAAATATGAGAGCAACCAAGAGAGGGACATTTTAGCTTTGTGGTAGGTGGTAAAAGAAGATCAAATTCGGAACAGGAACATCTATGGTTGTAAATAGGTAGATGTCAACTTACAAAGAAAGAGACACAAAGTGTATATTTCCAATTTTGAGCTCCCTCCCTCTATACCAAGGAGAATGATGTTTGTAATAGGAAGGATAGAACATAAAATGGTCATGAGACATATTTTAAAAGAGCACCTAGCTGCCTTGCCGAGTTCAAATTTTCAAACCCAGAACTACATTTCGTATAATATTGTGATACCACTGTCAATAGTCTTCGAAAAATTAGGTGGAATATTAAATATATTAGATAAATAGATAGATCAAGATTAGAGTAGGGCAAATAGTGTACCATTTTCCAGAAAGGGAAGAAAAAGGAGATGACAAATTACAGGCAACTTTTATTGTTTGAAAAAAAAATCTAGAATATTACATAAAAGATATTTTTCATATGTAGAAAAGGAAGTGGCTATAACCAAGAGTCGTTCACTAAATACTCATCAAAAGTTAGTGATGACAGACTAGTCTTTCTTCCATCTCCTTTTGTACAGGATGATAGACTACATTAGATAAAGGAAATAGGGTAGATATTTTTTACCCATAGTTTGGTAGAGCATTTCACAGACTCCTATTTTCTCCATGTGGAAAATACAGAGAAAGATTAGAAGACTATACAATATGGTGTATTTGATGTTCATTTAGCATCTAGGTCAAAGATTAGTGATTATTCATTAAATA
This sequence comes from Bettongia penicillata ogilbyi, assembly GCA_023548195.1. Classification (NCBI taxonomy): domain Eukaryota; kingdom Metazoa; phylum Chordata; class Mammalia; order Diprotodontia; family Potoroidae; genus Bettongia; species Bettongia penicillata. The sequence continues at coordinate 1,239,912 of JAJHZJ010000767.1, forward strand.
TTAACTTGATATTTATCATACTTGCAGATGATACAAAACTGGAGGGGATACCTAATACATAAGATGCCAGAACCAGTATCCAAAGATACTGGATAGGCAAGAATCTTGAAATAAAGATAATAAAATCAATTTTAATGAAGTTTCCTGGATGGGTTGAGGAAAATTAAATTCTCAAGTAAAAGATGGTATTGTATCTATAGAATATCTAGAGATTATATCAGACTACAGGTTCAGTGGGAGTCAATATGATTGAGCATTCTGAGAATTTGGTGGAATAAGTCAGAAAATTCCATGCTCTCCAAATTTCCTCCGCAAACATGGAACATCATCTCAAAATGAACATAGAGAAGCAAAAATGAAAGAGTAAAACAGTTGTCCCCCTAAGACAAATTGAGAAGACCTCAGGAAAGAGGAGCTGAGGTTTGGCCTTAGTGAATCTTAAATACCTTCAGACTCTGCTGAATCAACAAACAGAATGTCCTGAGGACAGCTCCCTTGGGAAACAGACTAGACCTCAAGAACTTTTATCTACGAACTTTCATCTGAGGAACAACTAGGCACCAGATAGCTGAGTGGCGAAAATTTGATGCCCGGCCTAGCTGGTTGTGACCAGACATGACCTTGCCTGTGGCTGCAAGTGAGGAGGAGCAAGCACACCCCTCCAAGCTGAGTGTCATACCACAGGGAGCAAAACCATTTTAGGGACAGCATGACTAGGGATCCCAACTGTGGCTTAAGGGAGGAGAGGAGTGCCTGAGGTTAGGCCTGTGGAGAGAATTCAATATTCAATAGTGGAATTAAGTCATCCCAAGAAAAAAGTCAATGTTTGCTCAAGTTATATTAAAAGAGGACTTGCATCCAAAATTAGGGAGGTAAGAGAAGCATGATAAATACTCATGTATTTGAAAGGTTATCAAGTTGAAGAGGTACTAGGCTTACTCTACCCATATTAGAATTTGTCATTCAAAGGCTGTGTAGACCACGTATTTGGTGTGTTGTAGATAGAATTCTTATTCAGGAACATGGCTGAGCTACATGCTCAGTGAGGTTCCTGACAACTTCGAGATTCTGAGATTACATAGTCTAAGTGAAATGGGAGGAGTGGTGATCAGATACTTTGATCACTCTCGAGGCCCCAGTCAATCTGATGAGAATCTGGGGAGTAGACACAATGGAGCATTGTCCATGTTGTCATACATACACACACACACAATGTGTCTGTTTGTATGTGATACTACCTGGTGTGACAAAGAATTATAAAATAGTCCCCAGTGACTGTTGTTGCCTCAACCAGGAAAAAGTATAGCTTCCCTTTTCTCTTTTGTCCTGGCTCTGAGACATGAGCCTGGGGTCTCTTCTGTGCTGTTTATCCTGCTCAGTTTCAGGTGCCAGAGGTATCCCTGGTGGTTCCCCATCCAACTGGGAAGTTTGAACCATGGTGATCTTGGTGCTAGGATTGCAGGTGGGATGGTGCAGTCAGCCATCCTGGAAGGGTGCTTGGGATTCCAAGTGAAAGAGGATTTAGATTTAGAACTATGACTCTAGGTTCTACAGGAAACAAAGTTAGAAACCTAAAACTCTTCCTCTCACCAGAGATTTAGGTGGTACAAAAGCAGAGCAGTACTAAGCCTCACATGTTGGGGAGTAAATTTATTTGTGATTATATCTTTTTGATGCAAATTATCCTTTGTAAAAGCTAATCTATTAACTAAATGGAATTGAGGTACCAGGGGAGTCCCATCACAATTGAGGGAACACCATGGCTAAAGGATAAGTCTTTGTCAGAAAGCCTAAATTCATGTCCCAAGCCCTTTGAAGGGCATTGGAGACACATTGGGGAGATGTAAATTATAACCTACCTGGATTTCAAGCAGTAGAGGCCAGTGCAATCAGTATTACATTTATTATTATTAATATTAACAAGGAGTATTATTATTATTAGACACTTTTCTAAAAACCCTAGACACAAGTCATACCTAAGTTTATGTGTGTATCTCTATATATGTATTATATATAATATGTGTGTGTGTTTATATACATATAAATATTATATGCAAATACAACATACATATGTATAGATAGTATATATAGACATATATATATGTGTGTGTGTGTGTGTGCATATATGTGTGTGTATAATGTAGAGGGATTGAGGTGGAAGAATGAAGAAAACAAAGATTTTTTAGTTCCTTTGTAGTCAAGCCCTACATTTTTAAACCCTGGTCCAGGTGGCCCCATGTCTTATAGGGGGTGAAGGTAGATAGCTCACATGTTGGGTAATACTTGTTTACATTTGTTAGTAAAGGGAAAGAGAAAAGTTGGATATCAGATTTAGGGAAAAGTTGGTTTTTGGGTTTTTTTTGAATCTCCTTTTCAGAATAATGTTTTAAAATATATAAAATAAAATACATGGGACTACAAACAAAATCAATTACATTGACATAGTTGTATTTTTTTGTAAGTTAAGGATCACAGGTTAAGATCCCTGGTCTTAGGAAATATCTGGGGTGAAGGAAAGCCCATATTTGTAATTTTACTCCCTATATTTTATTGAATCCTCCATATTAGGTTGTGTTTACATAATAAAAAGTCCAATATCAATTTGGTACCTAGCCAATTTCATCAGTGTAGATGACCAAAATGGACAATTTAAGGTAGCAAATCAGCTTTGATGAATGAATTAACCAGTTTATATTTACCAGTTAACAGGATGGTTACAAATCTCCATGAGAATTTCTTTGTGCAGACATGTTTTTTTGTTTTGCTTTGTTTTTGGTGAACGTTAGGCTTTATTTTCCTATTTGATGATTTTTTTTCCTCTTACAAGTTCTTTTTATAATGGGACATGATTAAAAGTGGAAAAACAGAGTTAAACGGACTAAGGTTTGGTCACAAGTGGATTGGCAGCTCACTTTTTCAGTTAAATAGAAATGAACTACCTTAAGTATGAAAAGCTATTTCTCAACAAAAATAGGAAAAGATCAGATCAGGCTGCCTGTGACTATGATCCATATACACCACAAATGGCCCTGGTGAGAGAGCAAATTCAATTCATTTTCTTCTTGGGAACAAGGTATAGTTGTTGGAGATAGTTTATCGTTTCTCTGTCTCCCACTGATAGAGAAATAACAAACTAGGTTCACCACAGCACCTAAGTCACTCCCTGGTAGTAAGTTAAGAATACTTCTTTACTCTTACTGAACGCTTCTTATGATTAAGTTTGTTATGGTTAGAAAATGCTTACATTTCCATTGAATCTAATGAATATGGAATACTCTTTAATGGTATGTTTACATAAGCAGCAGAAGAGTTGGAGAAAAAAATCTTAAAGAAATTAGAAATTCAAAACTAAATTACCTAGGTTTGCCATCAACTCTGACTGGTTACTTTGTGTGCTTTTAATTTTTGTCTGTGTACATATAGTAGTAGTCATTAAAACAGCATAAATGTTATCATTTCAATTTTTCTTGAAAATTTTGATATTGTGTTACCTCAAAGAAATGTGTAAACTAGAGGAAATTCTTCAATTTGAAGACACTTGATTTCTTCACTCTCCCAATGCTGAGTCAATTCACTTTTTCTATTAATGAGTATATGGGAAATACTTGACAATAGAGAAGGAATCATAAGATCTGGTATTTAGAGCTATTTCTGCCACTAAAAAAGCTATATTCTATTGTTAGGTGGGGGGGTGACTACATACAACTTCTCAAGACCTCAGTTTCCTCATGTGTAAAATAAAGGGAATTGGTCCAGATAACTTAATAATTAATTCATTCATAGAAAAGTTAGAGGTCATATTCATAAATTGAAATAGAATGTTTAAGAAATTAATCTGAGAAAAAAATTCTCTTAGAAAAAGAGGGTTTTTTTTTTTATAATTCTTAATTATACACATTTTGTCTTAATCCTGCTAAATTTTACCAAATACTTCTTCCTTTACCAAATATTTCTTAAAAATCTCGTTGGAACTTGAGTCTTTTCTTGCTGCTTTGAAAGTATGTTTGAAAGATGGTGGACTGAAAGCAGGAACTCGCCTGGGCTCTCCCACAAATTCCTTCAAATGCCTGTAAAAAAGAATGTGAACAAATTTTAGAGGGGCGGAATCCACTAGGAGACAGAGGGTGGCAGATTTCTAGCCCAGGACAGTCCAAATGATCAGCTGGAAAGATCTGCTACATAGACTGGAGGAGCACAGAGCATGCAAGCCTGGATGATCCACCAGCTGCAATGCTGATTCCCAAACCTCTCAGCATAGGACTGGAGTCAGGTGGAGATCAGTTAGAGAGAAGCCTGGATCCCAGAGCAATAACAACAGCTACTCCTGGGGCTATCAGTCAACAGACGGAATGCTTGAAAGTCACCTACTTGAATTCAGGGAGCTAAAATGGCAGAGCAAACTGTAAGTGTTTACACTTACCCTCCCTTGATGACCTTGAAAAATACAGAGAATATTGCCCTCAGAAAAATCCAGAAATAGTGGAGCCGGGAGAAGTGGTACAGCAATTTTTTTAGCTAGGGAGGCTGGGGAGATTAATGGGAAGGGTCCCTCTTGCTGTGGCTTAAGGGGACCAGTGTAGGACCAGAGGCATCAAAGCAAGACACACATTATTGGACCAGGAGGAGATACTAAGCCCCTGGGGGCGGAGCCTGTGTCAATACCAGGTTCCCAGGTGTGCCTTAGCACAGCTTGTAGAATTGGGCAGACAGCAGCACAGACAGGGGTCCATCAGCCAATGAACCTGCCAATATTACAACATAGCCCTAGGGGAGGCATGGACATCCAATAGCCAGACCATTCCTCCCCTACACGTTGCACTCTGAGCTTCATAGTAGCACCAGGGAAACTCAGAAAGACTTCACCTGGTCTTGGCCTTGGCACACACAAGCCAGCTCAGCTCCTGAAAGGCTATAGCATTATATAGCTTCTAGTGGACAGAGCCAGGGCTTCAGCACACAAAGCCAAGAGTTAGGCCCTTAGCTCCCAGCACAAGAAATGTAGGACAGAACCCACTGTGACCCAGAAGCAGAGATCCACTTTAAAAGCCAGGAAAAAGGCAACCACCAAGAAGAAGAAGTAAACTAGAAAAGGAAAGACCAAAAAATCTTATTACGGAAGACCAAAATGTGAATTCAGAAGAAGATAGCATTGACACCATACACATATCTGAAACCTCAAAAGTGAATGTGAACTCATCTTAAGCACAAAGAATATGCTTGGAAGAACTTGAGAAGTATTTTAAAAGCCACATTAGAGAGGTAGAAGAAAAACTGACCAGTGACTTTAAAAATACAAGCAGACCCTTAAAATGAAAAAATTGACCAAATGGAAAAAAAAGGTACAAAATCTAACTGGAGAAAATAACTCAATAAAAGGAGCAATTGGACAAATGGAAGAGAAAGTAAAAAAGCTAACTGAAGAAAAAACTCATTAAGAATTAGAATTGGGCAAGTAGAAGCTAATGACTCTATGAGGCATCAAGAATCTGTTAAACAAAATCTAAAGAATGAAAAAAAATAGAAAAAAACATGAAATATATCATTGAAAAAAGAACTGACCTAGAAAATAGATTTATGAAAGAAAAATTTAAGAATAATTGATCTACTAGAAAGCCATGATGTAAAAAAGATCCTGGACAGTATCTTCCAAGTAATCATCAAGGAAAACTGTCCTGAGGTCCCAGAATAAGGAGGCAAAATGGTCACCAAAAGAATACACTGATCCCCTCCTGAAAGAGATCCCAAATTGAAAACACCAAGGAATATTCTTGCAAATTCCAGAATTATCAAGTTAAGGAGAAAATACTGCAAGCAGCCAGAAAGAATTAATTCAAATACCGAGGAACTATAGTCAAGATCACACAGTACCTTACAGCATCTATATTAAAAGATGGGAGGGATTGAAATATGATATTCTATAAGGCAAACCCCCTTTGAGAGTTAATTAATGAATCAATTTCTTTTTCTAAGTTCTATTTAATATATTTCTGATTTTATATTATTTTTTATAAATATTTATCCATTTCATTTATATGGTCCATTTTGTTTCAATATAAGTAGACAAAATAGTTTATAATTACTTTATTTTTGTTACAATTTCACTTTTTCATTTTTATATAGCTTTTTGATTTCCTCTCTCTTTTTTTAAAAAAAAAATCTACCTTGGTTTATCTGTTATGTTGCTTTCAAATATTTAACTTGCTTTACTTATTTATTTAATAGTTCATTTTTTGTTTTTAATTTTGTTCATCTTTTTTTATCTTCAGTTTTTCTATTTTGGTGTTTAGTTTTTAATTTATTGGACTTGAGTGATTTATTAATCGTTAATTAGGTTTGTATCTGGATTTTATATTTTCTTTTTGAGTTCTTCAGAATTTAAGGTAAAGGCAAACACACAAAAAATACAATGTGATATAACAGGTACATAGCTGGCAGGGTCCAAAAAGAACTTGACAGACTAGAGCAAGCATTGGTAAACTGTTATCCTAGGGATAAATTCTGTCTTCATCAGCTTTTGTGCATTAGAGAGTCAAAAATGTGGTTTTTTGGTATTTTTAATTACAATAAAACTTTACTTAAAAGCATTAAAACATCTTAGCTCACATAATGTACAAAAGCAGACAGTAGATCAATTGCTTGTAGTTTGTCCACCCTTGTGATAGAATATTGGAATGAACTGAATGGGGGGAAACTTAATAAGGATAAATATATATTCTTACCTTAGTATTAAAAAAGAATCAACTTCACAGGGACAATCTAGGGGAGATATCATTAGAAGGCGGTTTTCTCTGCCAAAGATAAAGGAATCTTAGTGGCCCACATTCTCAATGTGAGGCACTTTTATGATATGGCAGCCATATATTGTTAAACTGATTCTGGTTAGACTATATACAGCAAAAGAGCATGGAATTTTATTCAGAATTCTTTAAAGAAAACTAATGAAATCTTGAGCTGGGTTTATTCTATTTATTATTATGAGAAAATAATTTCACAGTATTTCTTTACTCTGTCCTTGTCCGACTCCTTAAGGAATGTTGAATTTAGTACTTGGCATCACCTTGAAGAAAGGATGTTAAAAGTTTAGTATCATTCAAAGGAGAGTAACCAGGTCAATGAAAGGCCTTGAGAAACTAAGAGAAATATGGAGAAGTTTCAAATAGACAAATTGAATATTGATGTAAGAAAAAAAATTTCTTATTTGATTAAAGGAAAAATTTACTTATGTGTATGTGTTGTGGAAAGGATTCTTCTTTCTTTTCAGGTGTGGATAGATTATATGACTTTTGAGGCCCTTTCTAATTTTGAGTTCTGTGATTCTGGTTAACTATATATTGTAAGAGAGCCTGAAGTTATATTTGTAATTCTTCTTAAAGTAGTTTTATTTATTTGCTCATTCACAAGTTATTTTTTTTTAATTAGATGCACTACACATATGTGTGGGATATTTTTTCTAACTTTTTTGATGTATCGATCAATTGGGATATTTTTTGTCTTCTTTTGTCTTTTGGTCTTTGAAAATAATTCCTATATAGCAGTGCTCTTGAGGAGAAGGGAGAGACATAGTGATGAAAATTTTAGTCATAAAATTTTTGTAAAGACAAATTGCAATTTAAAAAATTATTGGATGTTCTGCTTTTATAAGAAAGAGATTTTCGTAAAAATCTGAATGGTTGGAGTTACCCCATATGTTATACATTGATTCTATATAGTATCAGAAATTCATCATGCATTTCTTCTGTATAACTAGGTAGTGAAAATAGAAATACAGTATGTTCTTGTGACTTTATAATTTCTTTTTCTTTCCATGTTTTTCTTTCAGCAGAGGCTCCCCCTCATCCTTTCTCTTATCAGTTTTTTGGACATACAAGCATCTAGGGTCACAATGTTCTATTTCACAACTTTTATCATTTTCCTTTTGCTGTTTCTTTTTCTTCCTTCCTTCTTTCTCTCCTTCATTGTTTCCTTCCTTCTTTCCTTCCTTCTTTCCCTCCTTCTCTCCTTTTTTCTTTTGATGGGGAAAGCTTATCCTTTTTTTTTGCCATATTCCTGTAATAAAACCCATTACAATAAAGTATGCTCCTTCTTATTTCATATTTACCTTTTAATATGGAAAAATCTACTTTATACATCAACTATACTCTGTTCATTGGTACGTTGATATTAGGCCATAAATACAATCTTACTTTCTTTTTTATTATTTCTTCTGGTGAATTATATACTTTACTTTTGTTTGTATCAATAGCTAATGACCCCTATAGTATCAAAACATATAATTTACCTGAAAACTGTTTTTTATTTCTATTTCATTTCAGTTTTAAGTGTTCTTATTCAGTTTAAAGTATTCTTAAAGCATTAGTCCCCAACTAAAAGTCTTCTTCCAAGAACTAAGATGCTTCTGTCCCAACACAAGAGTTCATCACTGCAATATCTTAAATAATGTTCTACAATACTAAATCTCATTATTCAGTAATATTACGTTCACTAAATTGATACCATATCTATTTACCTCATATATCTTTTTGTCTTCCTAAACCTTCATCTTAAATTGTAGGAAGAAATGAAAACAATACCAGTTTCTGAAAAAAAATTCTCCTGTTTCCTGCCTAATACTTTAATGTCCCTAAAATACTTTCCATTTTTCTTCTAACACTATAAACCTTCACATAAATTCCTAAAATGTATAATTCTTGGTAGATTTCATAAAACTTAACAGATCTTCTTTTCTATCCCATTTATGTGATCAAGGAATATAACACATTTCTAATTTGATGGATAGGGACAGCTAGATTATGCAGTGGATGGAATGCCAGGCTTGAAGTTAGGACAACTCATCTTCCTGAGTTCAAATCTGGCCTCAGAAATTTACCAGCTGTATGACCCTGGGCAAATCACTTGACCTGTTTGCCTCTGTCCCTCATATGTAAAATGAATTGGAAAAGGAAATGGCCAACTAGTCTAGTGTCTTTGCCAAGAAAACCCCAAATTGTGTCACCGAACAACAACAATCTGAAACATAAACTAGAGGTCTTTAAAGAGTTGTTTTTGAAAACCCAGCAGGAAGTTCCCAGTTACCACAATGCAACTGTGTGCTAGAGTCAATAATAGTGTTGTACTATTTACTAGTACCTATGGATCCTCCCTATAAATGAATATTTATGTGGAATATTGTCATTCAGATCCACCTTCTCCGAGAAGGGTCTTATACTTATTTTATAGCAATTTCAACCATCTCACCTTCATGCTCCACTTCCCAAGGCTCCCTATCACCTATATCATCAAATACAATATCCACTGTTGGCCTTCAATGACCTTCATAACCTAGCTTCCCTCCCTCACTTTTGCAGTTTTCTTATATCTTATACTTCCTTCCCCTGATACACTCTTTGATCAAGTAAAACTGACCTTCATGCTGTTGCATGAATGAGAAACTCCATCTCTGACTCTAGGCATTGTTTCCTGGCTGAACTCACACCTGGAATGCTCTCCCTTTTCATCCCTACTTCCTGGCTTCTCTGCCTTTAGTTTCAACTAAAACACTGCCTTGTACAGGAAGTCTTTCCCAATCCCTCTTAATTCTAGTGTTTTCCTTCTGTTACTTATTTTTTTTTGTTTATCTTGTACATAATTTTACATATTAGTTTGCTTTTTTGCCCCTCTTTTAAATTGTCCTTAAGGGTAGGAGCTATCCTTTTCCTCTCTTTATATCCATAGCAATTAGCTCTGAGTCTGCCATATATTTTCATTACAAAACCCTTATTGACAGACTATAGACTGACACTAAAAATAGATATTAGACCTGTGATACATACATACATATATATGTGTGTGTGCACATATATATGTATACACACATACATATATATGGATGTATATGTGTATATTATGTGTGTGTATGTATGTGTGTATATATATATATATATATATATATATATATATATATATATATATATATATATCTGTCTGTGTAAATTCTGCATGAAGAAATGTTTTACCAGTGAAGGTTTGTTCGATTGTCTAGATCATTGAAAGGTTGTGACTTTCTCAAGGTCATATATTATGTATAGGAAGCAAAACGAACCTAGGACTTTCTGGATCCATGTTTGGCTCTCTGTACATTATGCCACACTATTTTACCATAGCTTTTTCCATAGCTCTAATTGCTCTTGATTTCTCTTTCTTTGACTCTTACAGGTTATAATTTTTCACATGCTATTCTCTTGAATTTTTTTGTTATCTGCATACTGTCTATTTTTCTAACTTACCTCTTGGATTATCATTTTCATCCTATTTAGTAATTCTCCATCATCCCCAATAAGTGACAGCAAAAGAAGTTATTACTGTCCCATGACATGCTATCTCTTGCTCTTAGTTTCTCTGAGTACCTTCAAGTTTCAGCTTAAATCTGACCTTGAGCAGGGACTTTTCCTGGGTTCTCTTAGCTACTAATTTTGCTTTCTGAGATTACATCCCATCTGTATTTATTACATATCTATTACATCCTATTCCATCTGTATATATATTATGAGTTATCTGTATCTGTTATCATATCACAATATGAGTTCTTAAGTGTAGGGGCTATTTGTACCTTTGTTTATATACTCAGTGCTTACTTAGCACAGTGCATGACACAGTAAGTTCTTAATAAAACCTTTTAGGTTAATCAATTTAAGTCTTTTCCCCCTGCTCTTTAAATAACTTACTTTCTCCTAAAATAAGAGAGCAGCTTGAATTTATCACCGTTAGAGTTGTTGATTGACTACCCTAGGAAGACAAACATAGCACAGCCTTTCAAATCCCCAGAATAGCTGCCATAATTCTCTTACCTCTCTGGGTAGTAGAGTTAGTCTCCTCAAGTGCAAAGATAGTCACGTAGAATGTCCTCTGGCAATTCTGCTTGATATAACTGTCTGTTTGTTGCACCTGTTCACAGCTGCCAACTCCCATTTGAGTGTTTCCTATACAGCTGCCTTTAAAAAAAGTCTAAATTTTATCATCTTACAATGTTTAATATTCCCAGGTGTGAGCAATCAGTAATCAGCACTGGTGTACTAATCGCTAGATGCAAATGCAAAATGCAACCAACAATCAGAGAAATCCCTATGTAGAGTGTTTTGAAATCAGTGTCAGAAACCTGAATTCCTCACCTCTGAGGACAGGAAAATATACCTAAAACTTTGGGAGCCATATCTATCTATCTATCTATCTATCTATCTATCTATCTATCTATCTATCTATCTATCTATCTTATCTATCTTATCTATCTATCTATCTATCTATCTATCTATCTATCTATCTATTTATCTATCTATTTATCTATCTATCTATCTATCTACCTGTCTGTCTGTCTGTCTAGCCATCCATCCATCCATCCATCCATCCATCCATCCATCCATCTATCCATCTGAAGTAAGCAACCTGGCAGAACCCACATGAATCACATAATTACAGTGAATGGCACTATCAGACACAGTAATACCAAAAGAGCATGAAGAAATAGCTGGCCAGGGCAGAATAGTTGCTCTGAGAGCACACCATTGGCCACTTCTTATCTATGTAAGCCCATATTAGAGGCAATTAATCTTAACCTCATCTAGATAGATTATTGATGTGCAGTGTCTTTCTCAGATTTTATATCAAAAAATTGAGTCAAATCATTGTGAATGGCATATTCCTTCCCTCTAGAATGCGGAAGGAGATGGGCTTATTATGCAAGTTTATATTTTTCTACTTAGTTTTCACCATTCAAGATTGTCACAAAGGAAATGTAATTCATTTTTATTTCATGGAAAATAGGGGACAGGGGTTAATAGGACCTATTAGTTGTTTTTCCCCTTGGTTAATTAAAAGAAAAGGGATTGAAGAATTGGCCTACATTGTTCAAGTTGTTAGGCATGAAGAGCCTTGAACTTGTACTAGACTAATTAGGCTCATTTCAAAGAATATGGGCTTTACACTTCCTGTTCTCTACTCTCAAGGTACAGCATTCAGTGAAAGAGAGAGGTTCTGGTTGAATAACTCTAAGGAAGGTGAATCCATCACCTCTTAAGGCATCATCACACTGTACTTTCAGACAGCTTTCATAGGCAGTGTTTGTTTTCTGAAATAAAATCTAAATTTCCTTCTTTGTACTTTCTAAGCATTGTTAAAAGAATGAGTCTCTTTCACAAGATAGGCTTTATGATATTCGAAGACAGTCACCCTAGGCTGCCTTCCCTCGATATCTTCTATAGTCCAGGCTGGACATGGCCAGTTCAGCTAATCCTGATATGACCTAAACTCAAGCCCATTAGGTATCTTTTTTCTCTCCTTCAATTGTAGCATACAGAACTGAACATCATTTTCCACTTGTTATTTTCCCAGGGCAAAGTGCAGAAAGAGTAAAATCTACTTACTGGAATCTTTGTCTTAATGTGGACCAGAGTAACAATAGGTTTTGGTTATTTTTGTTTTGTTTTGTTTTGGATTTTTTTTACTTCTGCCTAACACTATTAAGTTATCTGAAACTTGTAGTCTACGAAAATGTCTACACCTTTTTCACACAAATCATTGTCTAAATATGGTTTTTCAATCTTATAGTAGTGAAGATAATTTTTGTACTCAAGTGTAAAACTTTGCATTTATACTTGTTGAATATTTTCTTTTAATTTTTAGCCCCATGTTCTACATTGTCAAGACTTTTACCTCCCTTATCCTGCCATCTGTTTTTTTCTACCCATCATAGCTTAGTATCATATGCAGTTATCAAGAACATACCCCACATTTATCATAATTATTTACAAAAATATTAAACAAGCCTAGGTGCTGGAGCAGTGCACTGGAGATCTTTTAATGTTTAATAAATAGTATGATTTCAATTGAGCAATCCAAAAGTTCATAGTCCATCTAATTATATTATAATCTGGCCTATATCTCTCTAAATTTTCCATAATATGACCATAATTGTCCCTTACAGTTAGCATGGGAGTATCTTATGTGACTCAGGAGGAGGGAGACTATACAACTCTAACCTCCCCCCATTCTGCAAGGAAAACTTTACCTCTTACTAGGAAGAAAAACTGTAAATCAGTGGGCCAAAAGTTGGTCCTTCTCTCCTTGGAAAGAGGTGGTATTTAGTGTAGAATGATATCTATCTGTTCCCATAAATATTTACATACAAGACTTGATTCCTTTCCTACAAAATATCAGCTCCACAGTCAACACACACACACACATCATCATCATCATCATCATCAAGAAATCATTTATCCAATTCACTAACAAAACAGAAATTCACGGAAGTATGCATAGAAGAATATATGCCACACAATATAGCGTAGAGGGTTCTCTTATTGAAAATGAGATTACTCACTGTCCCTGAATTCTCTAGTGTAGCAAGCTGGGGACAGGGACATGATGAAGACTGCCAGCTACTATCCTGCAAGCTTCTTCCCAGAGTGGCCTTATCCTACAACAATCTGAAGTGACACTGACATCTTCAATCTTCATTCTCCAAACTGGATGCCAAGAACACCCAAAGCCCGAAGAGACTTGATGAGACTGGAGTCTCTCTCTCTCATCTCTCACCAACTTTTCCCTACCCCTCTTCCAGACAAAGAGCCTTGATGTCTACCAATAAGGAGAGAATCCTATACCAAGGAACTTTAGGACTGGGGTTACAAATATGAAATATTTTGTCAAAAACATGAACAAAATCTAGGTTAAAATTGCCTTGATAAGTCAATTTATTATCTCTGCCAAAAAAAAAGGAAATAAGGTCAGTCTCATGTGATTCTTTCTTAATGGAATTACGCTCTTTCTAATCATTGTTTTATTTCTATGTGGTACATTTACCATCTCTTTATTGATATGCTCTTTTTCTCATTTTGTTTTCTCAGCCCTAAAAACCAGATTCATTGCCCTAAAATTTGCTTATGCTTTTTGAAAATTGGAACGTTTACCTTTCACATCTCCTCTCTCCTGTTTTCTAGGACTTTTCAAATAGCTCTCACAGTGGCTTAGCAATAACAAACATCTATCACTTCTTTTGGTTCCCAAGGACACAATTCATCTGACCCAGGAAACTTGCATTCATCAAGGTGACTGACCATAAGTTTAGTAAATATTATTCTGTCATTTCAAATAAAAAAATAATTGTCCTAGGTGGAGAAAACAGAAGCAGAATAAGAATTCAGCAAATCTACATCTTTCTCTTCTAGTTAACGTTGTCAAAGGGGGAAGCTAGATGGTGCAGTGGATAGAGCACCAGTGCAGGTGTCAGGAGGACCTGAGTTCAAATCTCACCTCAGACACTTAACACTCACTAGCTGTGTGACCTTGAGCAAGTCACTTAACCACAATTGCCTCATCCTGGGTCACCTCCAGTCATCCTGATGAATATCTGGTCAATGGATTCAGATGGCTCTGGAGGAGAAGTGAGGCTGGTGACCTGCACAGCCCTCTCTCACTCAAAACAAAGTCAAGGGCAAGTCATGTCATTATTTCTCTGATGGTATGGTCTTCTTCAGCAATGAAGGACGAACAAACAACATTGGCCAAGCCACACCAAGTAAAGGTCTTATTCCTTCTTGGAGCCCTTGCTTGAAATCCAATAAAGTAAGAATCTACTGCCACCAAGAGCAACTTTTATTTATCTGTAACTTTCCTCATTCTGAACTTTACCTCCACTGACTATATTTTTGTAGGGTTGCATTATGTTCATTTTCATCTTCTGTCTCTGACCTTGGTTATATCTTTTGTACATTTATTTCTTAAAAATCTAAGTTAATTGGTGAGTTCATTGTGTATCCATTTTAGTCATTTCAGGAAGAAAAAAAATATTTTCTTCTTATGGGAACTCTTTCCTTTCATGTGTTTGGAACTTCACTTCTGAGCAACTCCCAACCCCCTTGAAATTACTTTTTCTGTAGCTTTTATTCAATTTCAAATGCCAAATTAAAATTTATAGTTCCTTTGAACATGGGTTGTATAACCATATGGAGAGGATATTCTTATTGTTGTTTTTACTACTATTATTAATCCATCCATTCATCTGTCTATTTATTTGATCATTCATTCATTTACAAGATTCCCATTCTTATATCACAAGGAGGGAATGATGACTTTTCCATCATGTCTACCCTAGGAGCCAATTATTTTTTCTTGTTAGGAATAAACTGATCCAGTTTGGAATTTTCCTTTATTTGTTCCTATACTTTTTGAAAAATAAAATTACCTTTAAGACAATAAAAGAAATTAATAACTGGTCTGCTTTTGGAAAAGTAATGTCTGGATAATTGAAGTTGCTCATTATTATGATATCTTGCCTCTGTGTGAGCCTTGTGATTTGTTTTCTCATTCCTCATTGATTTCCTTTATCAAACATTGAAAGAATTCCACATTTATTGTCAGAAAAGGAATAACCTGTGGCAGTCAACTGACAAGAAAGAATAAGTCTTCATATCACAAAACCCTATTACTAAAAAATTAAAACTCTAGAAATCACTATGGCATAGAGTTATATTAAGGCTTCAAAAGAAATAATACACTAAAAGACAATAAAAAAGAGCAGCAGTACAAAAGACAATAAAAAGAGCAGCAATACTGACACTAAAGTCCTCTCTGGAATATATATATATATATATATATATATATATATATATATATATATATATATATATATATATATATATATATATATATATATATATATATATATATATATATAAACTCAACTTCTGGCACAGTTAGCAATTTCAAAGGAGAGGACTGCAAGTGAGGTATTTTGGTACCTTATCTCCTTTACCTAGTGGAATAATGATCCAAATGCAAAGCACTGATTCATACCATGGTGACATTAAAGTCTTGTTTTACTAAATTAATTCAGACATATTTATGTGTTTGGACATGTCTTTAATTTTAAAATTGAAGTTAAATTAAAATTTAAAACTTCTGGTCTTATGTATTTCTACCATTGTGTCAGTTATTAATCTTATAAGGATGGCATAGTAGAATGAAATGGACACTGGACTTGTAATCGGGGTGTTTAATTTAAATCATTCAGTGTTGATAGTTACAACTGCTCGGAACCTCAGTTTCTTTATCTTGGTACCCATTATTCTTAACAGAGTTTTTGTCAGGAGATAGTCCACTTGAATGATGCATAAAGGTGAATAATTGTTGAAGTATTATTAGCTTATCTTTGGGGTAGTAGATGATTTTGTTTATTTAACTAGACCATGTTCTAATTAATGTACATTTAAGACTGAGATTATATTTAGCATCCAGGTGAATTTTTTTTAAATCAGATGGATATTTTAAAAAATATTTTATTATTAGATATCTTGTAATGTAGATATAAAATTGGGGGAATTGTACTACCTATTTCCATCTGTTTTTTTTAATATATCCAATTGGGCACTGACAACTTTAAAGCAATGAGTCAAAAACCTAACAAAATTGTCATTATGTGATTAACAATAGGTAAAAGAAAATTTGCATTTGCAAAATGTTTTCTAACTTGAAGTTGTTAGAGTGAAGCTAATTTTTCCCCTCTGCACTGTGACATGTTGACATAAGTGGGTGTGACACGATGTGGTAATGAAGTGTCTAGCCTGTGATTTTCAAACAGATGTGGCTCCCTGAAAACTAGCTTTCAAAAATTAGGTTATTTAATTGATCCAATTTAACTGGGAAAAAATTAAGTTATCTAGCTCAGATCTGGATTAGCAATAGCTTGTCCCCTTATTCACAGTAGGGTAACCTCAGGACAGACATCTGTTTGGATGTCTTGGATAAGTTCACTCATAGCCATCTGTTCATGGAATTGTGCCCCTTCAAAAATGGTCAGAACTTTGGCTAGGAACAGTGACTTCATAAATGTATTTTAATACTTCTGTACATCCTCCAAATATATTGAACCAAAGTGAAAACATATTAACGTCATTGTTTCCAGAAGTCTCAGTTAATTGAAACTGGAGAGAAATAGCATATTTTATGATACAGAAGAGCCCTTTGGGATAAATTAAACTTACCGAAAATGAACATTATGAGATTTGGTTCATGGTCATGAATGAATATCCCTAAGAAGTCTATAAAGTTGAAAAGAAGCTAAACTTTCTTCAACAGGTAGAGTGTTAATTCTTCTATGTACGTTGAAAGATATTTTGGGTTCTGACTTTAGAAGTCAACAGTGTCAGTGCTCAATAGGGTTAGGATAAGAGACCTTCTAGAAATTAGTGTCAAATGAGTACCAAGTAAAATTTAATCCTAGAATGGAATTTGTAGGCCATTTTGTCCAAATTCTTCCTTGAGAAACAATATGGGACAAGATAAAAACACAGTTTAGAGCAGGGTTGGGGAGCCCTCAGATTTCCCTCCCCTGGTTTAGAGTCAGTAGTTCTGTGTTCAAATCAGGGTCCTTTCACTCTACTTATATAATCTAAGGCAAATAATTTCACCTCTTTATATCTATTTCTTCATTCAGATTGTTTGAGCTAGAATCATACTAAGTCCCTTCCAGCTCTAAATCTATGCTTCTAAGATTAAAAAAAAAGAACTAAAACAGAAGGTAAAATGTCCAGATTGATCCTTTTTGACCAGCCAGGGGATACACTAAGAAAGAAGCAAATAAGATGATGTGTTCTTTCCAGAGCAGATCTGCTGATGAGAGCGAAGTAGAAATATTCTTCCAGGTGGTGAATGAAATGATAATAATAAATTAACAACTTTGATGCAAACATCATGATCCACAATTATCATCAATATTTGAAAAAGTATAGCCTATCATGGTCATTGATTTTGCTTTTTGGAGTTGATAAGACAAAGTTGATAGGCTGCTTGACTGGCATTAGCCTGCTATTGAATTCCCTCTTAAGTTTATTAGTCAATGCTCTTTCAACCTATTCCACTGAGAAATAAAAATAGATGACAATTATGGACACATTTTAATGAAAGGGAAGGTTAGCCATCTGTAAAATAGGTTGATCATTGACTGATCTTCTTTGCTTTAGTTGATTTTAATTCCACTTTGTCCCTATTTTTTCTTCATGCTTATTTCTTGAAACACAAGCATAGATTTCAATTTCATTAGCATTGTGAATCACCTTCCTCTCCTTAAAACATTCAATCCACCTTTCATACTTTGCACGCAGTTATCTTAATTGCCTTATGCCATTAACTTTCCAAAATTTCTAGATGGCAGTAGCCATTCTTCTAGAAGAATGGAGTGATATGATTAATCACATTAAATAATTACTCCAAATTTCTGCTTCCAGGTGACATGGCAAGGCAAGATATGAGTGGAGATTTGAGCAAATTTTACCTGAAGAAGTTGATCTCTTCATTAAAGAATATCAAAATTAAAGGAACAAAAGTGTTCATAGAGTACAGCCTGCTCAAAATCAGGATTCCCCACCTTCTATTCAGATAAACTTGAGACCAGGATAAAATTAAATGAATTCTCACCAATCAGAGCCCATGGATTAGAAGGATAGAAAATTAAATTTTAGTAGGAAGCAGAGCCTGAATCTGCTGGTGGCATGACATGGAGATGGCCAGAAAGTTGTGCATAATTATGGGTATTTTTTTTTTGCAAGGAATTAGATGGGAGCCAAAAAAACATTTAAAGGAAACACTCTCAAATGTGGCATTTTTTTCCTATAAATATTCAGTGGTAATGTAGGAGTTTCTGATGGAAAAGATCATATTACTATAAGTAACAGAAATCTGAGTTGGGATGAAGCATCAAAGATCAGACAAATTAACTGAGTTGTCAAATTTAAGTATCAAGATATTAGTATTTTATTCTAGATGTCATTTCACTTGTAAAAGGAACTCATGCTGAAAAACTCGCTCTATCCAAAAGGATCAGATTAACATTCTGCTTTGTAATTTAATGCTTTCAAAGATGCAAAGTTAGTGGAATTAAAGTTAAAATGACTTGCTCATGATTACCTAGTCAACATTTTTCCAAGGCAAGACTTGAATTCCATGTTTTGTGACACTCAAGTCAGTTTAATCTGCAGTAATATGTTACCAGACACCCAACTGGTTATCTGGTATTAAACTGTGACATATTTGTTTTTGATTGAGTGGTTTTTGTACTACATGAATGTGGCTGCATGAAATTGCACCTGCAAACATTCAGAAACTCTAAGAGCTTCTCCATTTTCTAGTAATGCCCAGCCTTAACTAGGAGTTTCTTTATTCAGGTCTTCATCAGGGGAATTGAGTTATCAAATCAAGTGGTCTCCAAAATTTTTTGTCACACACAACTATCAGGCATTAAGAAAAGAGAGAGCCCAATCCTCCATATGTGTATATTCACTTTTTAATGCACAAGTACAAATGTACTATTATGGACATTCTATAGCTTATACAAAAATAGAAGTTTTAAAAAAAAGAACGAAGCAAAGATGATGTATTATTTGAACCGATGTATCACCAAGACAATTTTCACAGCATTGGTAGTGACTATGACTATGCCAATGTAGGTCTCAATCACAATTCTCCATATAAAAGGTGGAAGAAAAGCATTTATTTAGACACCAGAAAGTCAAATCCCAAAACCAGAAAGTCAAATCCATCATAGTAACCAAGAAATTAATCAACATGATCACTGCAGGAGGCAAAGCCAAGCCATTCCCAAGCCTCCTCCCCCCGCCCCTGGCCTCAGCCAGGGCCTTCTCACAAGCAAATACTCACAAGTCTGAATGTTGCTGCACTTGCCTGCTTGCTTCCTCTCCCCTCTGCCCTGACCATGCTCACTCACTTCCTCCAGGTTCTGCTCCTCCCTTCCTGTTCAGCCTGTCTCACCACATGTGACTTAGGCTTCCAGGTGATTTAATGGGCCTATTAATAAATAGAAAAGATTTTACAATCCAAATTACCATTACAGCCAAGAGTCAATAGGATGCCATTGGAGTTATTGTGTAGACCTGCACTATAGCAAAGCACTTTGACTCCTGTGTAGAAAATGGATTGAAGAGGGGAGAGATTTGAGGAAAGGAATTATTGCACTGGTACAGTAAGTTGATAAAGGCCTTAAGTGAGATACTGACTTTGTAAGTAGAGAGAAACAAATAAGTGTGAGAGAAACTGTGGAGTTAGAAATGAGAGAATTTGGTAATGGGATATTCTGGGTTCAAGAGGTAGATGTACTGGAAGGAAGGAAGTGTCCCCAGTGGTACTTGTGTGGCAGCTGCTCTACGTGCCCAAGGAGAAATTAGGTTAGAACTGTCCTGAAGCACAAATATCTGACTCACAAGTAGAGAGGTTGGGATCTTGCACAGTATAAAAATGAGGGCAGTGTAGATTGTACTGAGGGATATAGGTAGGTAGGTAGGTATAGATGTATAGAGAAAAGTCCTTTAGTAATTATCAAATATGCCGTGCTACCCATTTTTTGCCCCCTATCCATTGATTGATTACTTATTTATTGGATTCAGAACATAGCTCCATTGTAGTCATGTCATATGAATATGAATGAATATGATATGAATCTGTGATGTTCACTTTGGTGACCATTCATCTAGGAAATTCAAGAAAAGGTAATTTTTATGAGAAAATTATCATTGTGTCCTCTTTAACCTAGATAATTATAGAAAAGTTGTGCTTCACTCTGACAGTAAAAATGTAACTATAAGTTTCAATTCAGTTCTGTTTTCTTCTTTCAGTGTAAAAGTTTAAACAAGAGCTACAGGAACTCAGAGGAGCCCAGGTTTTAGGGATTTATTTAAAGTGATATCTTCTCATCTGGGGATATGGTCCACCCCATTTTCAGTGAGATTTCAATTTCTATATTTGGGAAAAGCAAGAGGAGGGCTGTGTGTGACTGGGCACTCACTTCTTCACTGTCCTACCACTAATAAAATTATGAGTTGTAACTATCTAAACAATCAGCTATTTGCTATCTAGGGGTTTTCTGCTCTTTTAAGGGTTCAGGAAAAGATCACTTTTACTGGTCAGCCCCCTCCCAATGAATGTTTATTAAAAAAATCATAGGTAGCAAACCAACATATTTATCCTAGTAATCCATGAAATAAAAATCAGTGAAGTCGTATAGGTTACAATAGGTAACAAAATACACAAGTAGAATAAGCTCTTCAACTTGAAAGTAAGATAAAGTATAGGCTCACCCAAATAGGAGGCATCTTCTCTTACCAAAGAAATTAATATGTAGCAGACTCTGGGAGTGCAGGCACTGAAGATCAAGGTTTTCCATATGTTCCTAGCTCCTGGTACTTATGTTAATCATTTAGTTTACACTTTTTCTATTGCCCTCGCCCCCTCCCCCTCCCTTTCCCTGCCTCCCTCCCTCCCTCACTTTTTCTCTCTCTCTGTCTCTCTGTCTCTGTCTCTCTCTCTCTCTCTCTCTCTGTCTCTCTCTCCAATTCTGCTCTCCCCACCCCTCTTTCCAAAGTCCCTGTGCCTCATGTATAAGTTAAAAGAGGTTGTTGGCTAAGATATCTGAGACCATCAGAAGTCGTCTCTCTATATATTCATGTCATGACAGGCTGTACTTTAGAAAACTATCACACTCATTTTCTAAATTTCCACAGAAATTCCCTCAGAATGAGCACAACCTCTTTCATATAATGGAAGTCAAATAGTTATTTATTGAATACAGTTCAACAACCTTTTAAAAACCATGATGTGTGTAAAACATTACAGATACTAAAATGAAAAGTCATTGGCCTCAAGGAGCTTACAGTCTTTTTTATAAAAGGAAGGAAAGTAGAGCAGGGATAATATTATAAATTGTTGTATATATGTGTGCATATATATGTATGTGTGTGTATAGGCATATATACACAAATATATATGCATATGCACATATGCAAAATAAATACAGAGTGATGGAAGCAAATAAGGATGCCAACACTTGGAAAAAGAAAGACCGTATGTAAGAAATATAACATAAAACAGAAATTTGCCTTTGAAAGGAGTTACTGATTTCAGGAGGTAGAGGTGAGAAAGTACAGTATTCTAGGGATTGGGGTCTTCATGAGTCAAGGTATGGAGACAGAAGACAAGAAAATATATATTGAGAAGAACAAGTAGACCCATTCAAATGAACTATAGATTTCATGAGAATGAATAAAGGAAAATTTATGTAGAAAGAGAGGTTGAAGCTAGAACTTTTCATTAAAATAAATCAAAAGATTTTTATTTACTTTCAAATTTGTCTTCCATCCTTCTCCTCTTTTCTTTATCCTCTTTCTCCCTTTAACCAATCTTATGTATTGATCTTATTCTAAGTTAAATATTTTGATGATTTAATATCTCTCTTTTTCAAGATAAGAATGCTTTTATTCTTTGCATTTTAAAAAAGCACCATTTTGAGAAGGAAATAAAGGAATAAATTGTTAATGGCAAGATTTCAGGCACTATGGCGCATTTGTCAGAAATATATTTGAAGAACAGAAATGCCTTCACAGCACCCTTCAAGTCATGCCATATATGTAACTACCATAGTTCAATTACACTTCAGAAATTTTCTGGTTGTGAGGCTATAACCCTTTGACACTATGAACTAAATAAGTGAATAAATTAGCTCAGAGGAGAAAAATTTACCAAAACTTCTTTAACTCAGTGGTCACACATTCCCTAGTGCTACTGCATGGCAAACTCTTTTATATTCTGGATAAATGGGCAAGTACCAAATTGAAAGGGTGCATCAATTTCCATTGTCTTAAACATCAGTAATTGAACATTTTTCTAAAAGAAGCGCTAAATAGGGTTATTATTTCTTACTCTCAGAGTCATATTTGATTTAGAATTAATGAAGATAAGATATTTACAAATTTTTACTCCAAACACTTGCTCTGTCCATAAACTCTTTCTGGGAGGAGGAAGGGGTGTTTAATCTAACAGTAATTTCTATCGTAAAGATTATCTGGGAGGAGGAGCCAAGATGGCGGAGTAGAAAGATTCACAAATGCTAGCTCTGAACCCACAGCTCATAAATTACCTGTAAAGAGGAACTCCCAACAAATTCTGGAGAAATGGAAGCCACACAACAATGGAGTGGAGGAGATTTCTGTTCCAGAGAGCCCTGAAAAACTGACACCAAAGGTCCGTCGCACACCGATCCCAGAGTAGAGCCCAGCTCTGCCTTGGCCACGTGGCACCAAGCAGAGCAGATCTGAGCATCCATCAGGGATGAAATCTCTGACAGCTGTGAAGGTCTCTCAACCCACAGGTGCTAGAGGTCAGTGAGAGAGCCTTCTGGGCTGGCCAAATGGAAAAGGAGGTTCAAAAGCTCACTGAATAAAATAATTCTTGCAAAATTAGAATGGAACAGATATAGGCTAATGACTTTCTGAGAAGCCAAGAAATCATCAAACAAAACCAAAAGAATGAAAAAATGGAAGACAATGTGAAATATCTCATTGGAAAAACAACTGAGCTGGAAAATAGATTCAGGAGAGACAATTTAAAAATTATGGGACTACCTGAAAGCCATGATCAAAAAAAGAGCCTAGACATCATCTTCCATGGAATTATCAAAGAAAACTGCCCTGATATTCTACAACCAGAGGGCAAAATAAATATTGAAGGAATCCATTGATCACTGCCTGAAAGAGATCCAAAGAGAGAAACTCCTAGGAACATTGTGGCCAAATTCCAGAATTCCCAGGTCAAGGAGAAAATATTGCAAGCAGCTAGAAAGAAACAATTCCAGTATTGTGGAAATACAATCAGGATAACTCAAGATCTAGCAGCTTCTACATTAAGGGATTGAAGGACATGGAATATGATATTCTAGAAGTCAAAGGAACTAGGGCTCAAACCAAGAATCACCTACCCAGCAAAACTGAGTATAATACTTCAGGGGAAAAAGTGGTCTTTCAATGAAATAGAGGACTTTCAAGCATTCTTGATGAAAAGACCAGAGCTGAAAAGAAAATTTGACTTTCAAGCGCAAGAATGAGAACAAGCATGAAAAAGTAAACAGCAAAGAGAAATCATAAGGGACTTACCAAAGTTGAACTGTTTACATTCCTACATGGAAAGTCAATATTTGTAACACTTGAAACTTTTCAGTATCTGGGTAGTTGGTGGGATTACACACACACATGCATGCACACACAGAGACAGAGAGCCCAGAGTGAATTGAATAGGATGGGATCATATCTTAAAAAAATGAAGTTAAGCAGTGAGAGAGAAATGTATTGGGAGGAGAGAGGGTGAAATGGAATGGGGCAAATGATCTCTCATGGAAGAGGCACGCAGGAGACTTTTTAGTGGAGGGAAAAGGAAGTGAGCTGAGAGAAAAACATGAAGTTTACTCTCATCATATTTGACTAAAGGAAGGAATAAAATGCACACTCATTTTGGTACGAAAACCTATCTTACAATACAGGAAAGTGGAGGAGAAGGGGATAAGCAGGGTGGGGGTGATGATGGAAGGGAGGGGAATGGGAGGAGGGAACAATTTTAAATCAACACTCTTGGGGAGGGACAGGATCAAAAGAGAGAACAGAAGCAATGAGGGGCAGGATAGGATGGAGGGAAATATAGTCAGTCTTACACAACACGACTATTATCGAAGTCATTTGCAAAACTACACAGATATGGCCTATATTGAATTGCCTGCCTTCCCAAAGGGAATGGGTGGGGAGGGAAGGATGGGGAGAAGTTGGAACTCAAAGTTTTAGGAACAACTGTTGTGTATTGTTCTTGCTTCTAGGAAATAAGATATCCAGGTAATGGGGAATAGAAAGTCATCTGGCCCTACAGGACAAAAGAGAAGATGGGGACAAGGGAAGGGAGGGATGATAGAAGAGAGGGAAGATTGGTGATAGGGAAAATTAGAATGCTTGGTGTATTGGGGTGGGGGGAGGGGACAAATGGGGAGAAAATTTGGAACCCAAAATTTTGTGAAAATGAATGTTAAAAGTTAAATAAATAAATTTATTTAAAAAAAGGTTATCTGATTCTTTATCCCAATCCTCATCTATGATTTTCAAAAAACAGAACAAAACAACACATTTTTAGTGTCTCAGTAACTATTTTATTTCTAAGTTACACATCTTACCAGGATGCTGTCATAATATGGTCCTAATTCTAGATATGCTATATTACCTTGTTGTTTTTTTAAGAACATTTTTTTTCTAGTCTGTTTTCCTTTCCAGTTGTCTAGTGTTTTTCCCCCATTTCTTCTCTTCTAGACAAGTTTAAAAAATGAGTTCAGTATCTGGGCTACTAAAAACTCATCATTAATTTTATGCCTCTTCTAATTTATAGTCAGCTATTTTCCTTCCAGTCTCCTTTCCTTCTGCTACATTTGTTGCCTGTAACTTCACTTTTTATGAGCCTCTTTCTTAACTTCCTCTCTCTCTCTCTCTCTCTATCTCTCTGTCTCTCTGTCTCTCTGTCTCTCTATCTCTCTGTCTCTCTGTCTCTCTCTGTCTCTGTCTCTCTGTCTCTGTCTCTCTGTCTCTGTCTCTCTCTGTCTCTCTCTGTCTCTCTCTCTCTCTCTCTCTCTCTCTCTCTCTCTCTCTCTCTCTCTATCTCTCTCTCTCTCTCTCTCTCTCATTTCTTCCTTCCCTCACCCCACTGAAATTTCTGCTTTATGTAGTATATTTTTCATTTTCTTGGTGACTACCACTTTAACATGTCAAAATTAATCAATTATTGGTCTTGATATCTTTTGGGGTTTTGTGTAAGTGTTGTCTATTTTAGTTTTGTTGTTATTTTTAATTGCTATATTGAATTGTTATTTTTTAAGGATACTCTAAAATGTGCTCTGTATAAAAATATCTACCTAAAATTCTTAAGAGACTACCCAAGATAATCATTCAGGGAATAATACACTTCTCTCAAATCCAAAATAATACAATACACAACATAAAATGACAAGGCCTCTTTTCAGAACAGTATGATTCCAAAGTTTATTGTTAAATATAAGAATTAGGGAAGGGATAATACAGTGCGATGGAAATCTGCAATATGCTAGACCAGCAAATGCTAATGGCCGTGATAGGCAGCATATACAGAGGGGAAAGACAAAGACAGTTGCAAATGGTAAGTTGTGTATTTATGAATACCAATGAAGATCACTCATTACATTGTTTTTCAGAGCTTTTTTATGAGTTGTTTTATAATTGTTTCCTATTTAAATGCTGAAATTATAAAGCAATTTTTATATACCTTGATAATAAGAGGCAAATTTCACTCATATTTTGTTTCAGTATCATGGCACTTTTAAGTAGGATAGCTGATTTACAAGCACCATGAATGATTTCACAACCACAGCAGTGATTTATAAATAAGTACTTTATAAACTCTAGGCATTAAGATATATTTTACAAATCCCAGTTTGTTTTTTAAAGGTTGATTTACTAGACATATTTATTCATCATCATTTGAAAATTCAAGCCACTGTCTTGGTTGAAATTCTTATATTTATAAATTAGATGTTTAAATCAAGTTCCAATTTACATGTAACGGGATTGGCTTGGGAGATAAGCAGGGAGCAATATATCCACTAAATGCTTCTACGTCTGGGTACTAAAATGAGTTCTGCATTTTATTAATCACCCAATAATTGTTACACAAATAGGATTAAAAAAAAGCCCTAGTCTTCAAACTTACTGTCATGTAGGCAGGCCTATATTCGTATTCAGGTGTTGAGGAGGGGGTATATTAAGGAGAGAAGGAAGAGAAAAGAACTGAAGGGAAGATGAGACACTGTGTTGCTGCAGTCATGATTTAGAACTGCAGATAAAAACCAGGGTAGTTTTCTGAGTGAAAAACAACTAGTATTTTTCTTTTTTACATATTTTATTTGAGGGGTGGGGAAGTGGTATCTGTATTTAAATGGTATTTCTGAAGTGTTCCCTACTGTTCCATTTCTACGATGTTGCCATAGTTGGGGAGGAGGGGAGAGGAAGCTTCCTATTGAGAAATTTCTGATTGAAAACCGGAAACTGAATATTCAACAATGCAAATATAAGCCCTGTGAAATTGGGTGGTGGATATGCAGGGGAAGTCCTTTTTAGCCTCAACCAAGTTTTGGAAGCAAACTGACAAGACTAACTACATTCGAATAAAAAAAATAATAAAAAAAATTTCACAGCCTCAGTATGCATGGTGACGGCTGCAAGTGTCAGGTTCAGATAAGCTGAAAGCAAGATGGCTGAAAGGTACGCTTTCTAATCAACTTCCTGAATTATCTTGGAGTCCTGGCATGGCCTCACATGTGACCTAATTATGAAGCATAACATGCCAATATGTTCATAACAAAAAATTGAAAATTGCTCTTTTAATTCTTTGGAAATGGTTCATGATGTTATCCTTGCTCGGGTACTTCAATGCATTTTCAGATATCCTGTTCCCCTTCAACTTTGTCTTCTGACTGAAAGTAGCGCAACACAATTTGTGGTGACATCATTCTCATTCTACTTTCCTTTATGCTCATTCGGCAAGTTGTTAAAATTATATATTTCAGTAGCTAAATATTTTCCTGTCGTCATGGTTGGGTGAAGCTCTTTTAAAATGCATTTAAATCTATGGCATGGTAAGCGTGGCTCTCCTTCAGGAGTGGAAAGGAAAAGCTCATGGGAACACACAACAAAGTGTCTAGGTTTTAGTTATGGGGAGGAGATGAAGAAAGCGGGGGAGGAGGAGAAGAAGGAGAAGGAAAGGGACAATTCATCTTTCTGCCTTGTTTGGAATTGGGTTTAGGAGGTTTGAATTCCCTATTCTGAAGTGACTGCAGGGCTGACTTTTTGTAGCAAATGATGAAAAAGGTGGTTTGCCTTTGAAGTCCTCCTTTCTTTGGCATTAGTGCGTCTTTCCCATTTCTGTATTATTTCTTCCCACTTTGATTTTAAATTAAGAATCTAATTGCTAGTAGTGACTTTTGTTCATGATTTAATACACGCACAAGCACACATATATATGTGTATAAAAATTTGTATACTTTTATATGGGTGTATGTATTTAGGAGCCAAGGTTTCCCATTGCATCCTAGGCCATCTCCAGTCATCCTGATGAATATCTGGTCTGGATCCAGATGGCTCTGGAGAAGCGAGTATGATGACCTTGCATAGCCCTCCCTCACTCAAAACAAAGTCAAGTGCAAGTCATGTCATCATTTCTCTGACAGCATGGTTTTCTTTCACAATGAAGGACAAACACAACACAACAATAATTATATACGAAGGTATGTAAATGTAAGACAAGGAGAAAATCTTAGATGTCATCAAATTCAAACATTTCATTTTGCATATAAAATAACCTAGATTCAGAGGGCCCAAATGAAGTGTCTCATCTCTGTAGGATGCTGCTCTGAATTATACAATAGAAAGAATTCCAGTTCTAGAGTTAAAAGACCTGACTTTAACTCTCGAAACCGGTATCACAATTTTAGAACTGAAAAGGATTGTAGAAATCTCTGTTTTTTAGATGATGAAACTGAGTACCACACATATTAAGTGACTTGCCCTAGGTCATAGAGTTAGTAGGTAGAAACTGGATTTTGGCTGGATTTTGGATTTGGCTGGATTTTGGACCATTTTATTTCTCTAAAAATCCAGTCCCCTTTCTCATGTGATGTCTTGCCTCTCTGTTAAATATCTGGATGACCTATAGAAAGAAGAATTAACTTTTCTAGGTCTCAGTTTCTTTTATGTAAAAAGAGGGATCCAGATTACATTATCTCTAAGGTTCATTCCAGGATTGTTCTAGCTCAAGAGCCCAATCCAATTATGAAATGTTTTAGCTCTCTTGGGTGTATATCAATTTTAATAGTAGATGAATAGAAGTCAAAAATATTTCAAGGTCTAGGGATATGGTATATTCTTTGTTATCATGATAGGCAAAGGGAACTAAGCAGGATCATATCCAGTGTTTCTCAGTTCATACTACACTAAATAACTGTCTACTTCACATGCTTTTAAAGCTTCCCCTCTATGGAAAAGGAGAATAGAACATAAATAGAAACTTTAAGTACTAAAGGTAAACTCCAATCACGCAATTGCCCTATTAACAACTGACATGGAACATACACACACACACACACACACATACACACACACACATAGACAGACATATATATATATATATATATATATATATATATATATATATATATATATATATATATATGTAAACTAACTCTGTTATCATTCTAACAAGACAGGATAGATTACTTCTAACCTCTTCCAGTACTAATTATTATTTTATGACCTCATGCATGCCCTTTTTTCTGCTGTTGCTTCAGCATCAAACAATTCACTCCAATGCAACAAACATTTACTAAATACCTGCGATGCCTTGTGTTCAGCACTGAAGAAACAAGATGAAATAACACATTCATTCTTAGAAGCTTCACCTTAGATAGTTCACACAATAGGGGAAAAGGCAGGAACATGTACTTTTTTGTGTCTCTGGAAAAGATCCATATCAAATTATAACCAAATGACTTACAAGGGAACTTTTAATTAATTTTTTCAAAAATTTATTAATTTATTTTCTTCAGTTATCAACAATCATAAGTTTCAGATTTTCTTTCCATCTCTCCCCTTTCCCGAAGACAATATGCAATGTCATATGGGTTCTACACACACATTTCTATTAAGCACATTTTCACATTAGTCATGTTGCAAAGAAGAGTTAAAATGAATGGGAAAAACCATGAGAAAAATCACAATAAAGCAAAACATAACAAAGGAGAAAACAGACTACTTCATTCTGCATTCTGACTCCAAAGTTCTTTCTCTGGATGTGGATGACATTTTGCATCATGAGTGCCTTGGAAATGTTTTAGGTCCTTGCATTGCTGTGAAGGGCTAAGTCTATCAAAAACAGTCCTTGCATACTGTGGCTGTTACTGTGTATAATGTTCTCCTGGCTCTGCTCACTTCACTCAGCATTAGTTCATATAAATCTTTCCAATGTTTTTCTCAAATTCACATGTTCTTCATGTCTTGTAGCACAATATTATTCCATTACATCCATATACCACAACTTGTTAAGTGATTCTACAATTGATAGACATCCCCTTAATTTCCAGTTGTTGTTCATCACAAAAAGAGCTGCTATACATATTTTGGTACATATGGGCCCTTTTCCCATTTTTATGATCTCTTTGGGATACAACTCTAGAAGTGGTATTGCTGGATCAAATGGCATGCACATTTTTATAGCCCTTTGGGCATAGTTTCAAATTGCTCTCCACAGTGGTTGAATCAGCTTACAGTTCCATCAGCAATGAATTAGTGTTTCAACTCTCCCACATCATCTCCAACATTTATCATTTTTACTGTTTTGTTATGCTAGCCAATCTGATGGATGTGATGTGTTATCTCAGAGTTTTTTTGGTTTGCATCTTTCTAATCAATAGTGATTTAGAGCACATTTTCATATGACTATGCATAGCTTTAATATCTTCCTCTGAAAACTGCCTGTTCATTTCCTTTGACCATTTATCAATTGGGGAATGTCTTGTATTCTTGTAAATTTGAATTTTTGTAAATCACTTATATTGAGCAAGGAAATAAATTTCAATATATGTATTGCACTAGACTATACTTGTGTATGCCTTTTTCTCTGTGGATACCTTCATTTCAATGCATTCTTTGTGTCTTTTAAATTAAAAAAACTACGTGGGTGGGAATGACAACTAACCTTCATTGTTTTTTTTTTCTTACTTCTGATTTATTTAAATAATTTCAATGACTTTCTGAGGGGAAAAGATCAAAAATGAAGAAAACATCAAATATTTCCTCTCTCTGCAAATGAAATGGGGAGTAGAACAATTCAGTTGATATGAGTAGCCCTCTAATGTATTTTTTTTTAAAACAAGGAACATACATGTCATTGAAGGAATGAATAATCCAAATAACTGTTGCTTATCACTTTACAATTCACATTTTGACTTTATCATTCCATCAAGTTTGCTGTCTTCAAAGACACCAATGGTCTCTTAGTTACCAAATCCAATGGACTTTTCTTAATCTTCATTCTCTTTGAGATATTTGCACACTTTGCAACTGTTCATCACCCTCTCATCCTTGATACTCTTTTGTCTCTCAGTTTTTGGGGCACTACTCTCTTTTGATTCTCTTTCTTCTTGTCTGAGTGCTCCTCAGTGTCCTTTGCTGGATTCTCATCACCCATGGTTTTAATTACCATATCCATGCTGACAATTCCCAAGTTTACCTATCTTTCCTTAACCTTTCTGCTTACTTCTAATCTTTCATCTCCAACCACTTTTCAAATATTTTGAACTGGATGTCCAGGAGATATCTTAAGTTCAACATACCCAAAACTGAACTCATTATTTTTCCCTCTATACCTTTTCCCCTTTCTACTTATTATTACTATAAAGTGCAAAACTGTCTTCTGACTGTCACTCACCTGCAACTGTGGAGGCATCCTGGACTCCTCACTATCTTTTGCTTCCCATATCAAATTCCTTTACAAGATCTGTCAGTTTCACTTTTGCAACATTTATCAAATACACTACTCTACTACTCTAGGGAAAGTCCTCATCACTTTCTGACTATATTCTTTTAATAGCCTGCTAGTGGGTCTGCTTGCCTCAAGTCTCTACTTACTCCAATCCATTCTCCATTTCTTCACCAAAGTTATTTTTTTAAGGACAAGTACAATCATGTCATACATATCCTATACCTTCAACACATACACACTTAAGAAACTCCATTGTCACCTGTAGGATCAAATACAAAATGTTTTCCTTGGCATTCAAAGTCACATATAACCTAAGTCCCTCCTACATTTTCATTTATCCTGTACCTTATTCCTTGCTATGCATTCTTCAATTGAGTGACACTGGTCCCTTGGCTGTTCCACAATCAAAACACTTCATCTCTTGGCTCTGGAAATTTTCTCTGGTTGACCCTGTGCCTGAAATGCTCTCTTTCCTCACTCTATCTAGTGACTTTCTTGACTTCCTCTAAATTTTAATCACAAATATTACAGGAAGACTTCCCCAACCCCTATTAATTCCAGTGCCTTCTCTCAGTTAATTATCTCTTATTTATATTGTACGTAACTTGCTTTGTATATGTTTGTTTGAATGATGTCTTCCCATTTAGATTGCAAGCTCCTTGAGAACAGGGACTGTCCTTTGACTCTTTTTGTATCCTTGCTGTTTAACACAGTGCCTGGAACCTAGTTAGCACTTATATTTATTGATTGATTGATTACAATTCTTTACTTTACCTTTTTTAGTGAGATTACATTTATAGACAAATTTATGTACCAGAAGCAATGAGAAGAAATGAGATATTATTATTCAGGCATTGTGAAAGGTCACTGTGAATTATCTAATTACCTGTCTTCATTGTCTAACTTCATCAGGTATATGTTTAACTTTCAACTTTACTTAGGCTACATAAGTTTAACCTTAGGATTTGAATTTGAGAAACAATTACTTCATTTGCTTCTAATGGCTCCACTATAAAGAGATTATTTTCCTCCTCTTGGTTACTTTTATTTTAGACACTATTTTTAGTTTAATTTTAATGGAAAAATGCCTGCTGGTCTAATATTTTTTTTTCCA
The DNA here is from genome assembly GCA_023548195.1 of Bettongia penicillata ogilbyi. Taxonomy (NCBI): domain Eukaryota; kingdom Metazoa; phylum Chordata; class Mammalia; order Diprotodontia; family Potoroidae; genus Bettongia; species Bettongia penicillata. The sequence continues at coordinate 1,272,427 of JAJHZJ010000767.1, forward strand.
CAGTAAACAGTTTTATGCCCAGTGCCAGCTGATCCCTTGTAGGAAAACATAAATGAATAGTGTTCTAGGGCCTTTTCTGACTCAAGAGAATAAGTAGGTATGATAATAGTAGCTCCCCACAACAGACCTGCCAATGAACTTTCTCCAATGGGCAAATGGTCCTTTAGTGTTTATCCTAGAAACTTTTTTTCCCCTTCGTGAACACAACTCCCTCCACATCTGTTCAAAAAACCCTGCTCCAGGTAAAAGAAAGGTATTGATAAATTGCAGAGTCTTGTTTCACATTCTGTTATTCTTGGCAGCACCTTCTCTTTCTGTAGACTTAAACAAAAAAAGTAGTTGCAAGGGATGTATCTTTTGTTTCAGATTATCAGTTCCATAGGCACTACACAAGATTGTGAAACTTTTCCAATTTATACTATGGAAGATTCTCATACTTTAAAAAGTATTCAGAACATCTCTTGAAGTGACAGTTACTAAAATAGAAGAAAGCGAGAAAGAGAGAGGGGGGGGGGGGAGAGAGAGAGAGAGAGAGAGAGAGAGAGAGAGAGAGAGAGAGATTGCACAGAAGGTTCAACTTGAATGGTTCTAATAAATTCTGGAATGATCTGTTGGAAGATAGTTTGTAGAATATATTAAATTCCCTTTAATTAGAAGCATATTTTATACCAGAATTAAGAGAAATATGGCAACTAAGAGGATCATTAATGTCATGGTATATACTTAAGGTGGCACAGTAGGTAGAGTCAGTCTTGAAGTCAGGGAGACTCATCTTCCTAAGTTCAAATCCAGCTCCAAACACGATCTCTGGGAATGTAGGTAAATCATTTAACCTTGTTTGTCTTGGCTCCTCATCTATAAGATGAGCTAGAGAATAAAATGGCAAATCCCTCCAGTATCTTTGCCAAATAAAACAATAGAGTCACAGAGTCAGATATGACTAAAACAACTGAACAACCTGCAGTTTATTATCAAGTGAGAAATTTCTGGAGTGTCTATTGATACCTTGAAGTCCTTTCTGAATTTCAAGCAAAAGATGATTTATATAATATTTTAAAGTTTAAAATGTCCTTTCTACACAAGTCTATTCTTCAACTCAATGTCAAGTTGAACTCTCCCTCCTTTGAACCCTCATATTATGTAACTATTTTAAATTTATCTTAGCAGTCTCCTCAATTCCTTAAAAATTAAATATTTTCCCCAATAAGGATTATAAATAAATCAATGTTATTTGTACAAAATTTATTAAGAGCTAATGGTAGAGATATTTTTAATGTGAGTGTGATGATGAGCATCATTTTTTGTAAATAAAGAGCTGTATCCTTAATGCAAATTAAGCAATTGAGTTATATTTCACTCAGTCTCATCCATTTTCAGTTTATTCTTTATTGTTGCCAAAACGTAGAAATAAGAGTCTGCAAATATTTTTCAAACTGCTCAATAGTTTGGTCATACTATAGAATGCTTGTATGACTACAGATGATCAGAACCTAGAGCTACCTCTAATATAGCAAATAAAAGTAATCATTTATGAATCTGTATGACCACCATAGATATAATAACACCATCATTTTTGTATTATTTTATAATAATGATTGTAATGGTAATTATTATTATTTTTCAGGTGATTACATTAATCACATATCACAATAATCAAGTTCATATAAAATTTTTGCTTTTCACATTATGGACACAGCAACATTGTCTAAGGCTGCTATGAATAGATTGATTCTCCAAATTTATTTTCCTTTTTCCAAGAAAGTGTCTGTAGAATCATACTCATAACCTCCATGTTTTATTGCAAAAGGTGATATATAGGATAACTCAGTCCTTTGCTACAAGAAATAGGAGTTACTTTTAAAGAATCATGGAATAATTTTAACAGTGTAAGAGTAATGAGAATAGTGAAAATGGGAAAAGTTGGAAGCATACATTAATGCCTCCAACATAGGATTAGATGAATGCTGGAAATTTTGAAGGAGAGTTATTTGAAAGGAGAAGTAGAGTAAACATGCATAACAAATTAAATATTCACTATAATACTACTTTTATGGCTCATTGTATCATAGAGAGGACCCTGGGTTCTTGAAGGCTATTTTGGGAAGAGATACAGCTCTTTTATTTTCTTTCTTTTTTACTTGCTTGCTTCCTTGCTTTTTTTCTCCTTTCCTTATGAAATGTAACAAGATATCTTGGGATTTACAGGCTAGATTTCTTTCTTAAGGGTTACACCTTAAATCCAAATCACCCTGTCTCTCACTGATTGGTCAATAATACGTTCCGGTTGTATCCTATTTGTTCATTGTTTGTGCCCTGATTGACTCTGAGTGAATGCAAATACAGATTGTTTCTGTTTGGGTCAGAAATCTTGAGGGTCTTACCCTCCCAGTTTATTTTTTGTTTTGGCAGTCTAGGTTAAATAGCCTATTCTTTGCCTCATTTTTTTACGTAACTTAATCACTGAACGGGCATTTCCTCAGTCAAGTTGAGACCTGGTAAAGACCTTAATTTTAAAAGGCCAAGGTCTTCCATTGCATCTAGGGCCATCTCCAGTCATCGTGATTTGAATTTGAGAAACAGTTACTTCATTAAGTATTCAATAATACTTATGAAAGTGTAATTGACATATTACCTTCCACTTTCTGCCAGAATGACCCTTTGCAGCAAATATACTTTTCCCCCCGGATTCCTTATCTTCATTGCATTGGGGGCAATGATAGCAACAAGTTTTTCCCCCTCTTTTTACATAATTAAATATATTTTCACATTAGGGATGTTGTAAAGAAGAATTAGAACTAATGGGAGGAGTCATATGAAAGAAGAAATAAAAAACAAAGAAAAAAAGAGAGAACAAATAACATACTTCAATCTTCATCCAAACTCCCTAGTTCTTTTTCTGGATGGGAATAGCATTTCTCATTGTGCTTCTTTTGGAATCATGTGCATTCCACTGGATCCAGATGGCTTCAGAGGAAAAAGTGAGGCTGATGACTTTGCACAGCCCTTCCTCACTTAAATCCAATTCACTTGTATTGGAGGTAGCATCATCTCCATGACATCATGGTCCTCTTTGAGAACAGAGTACAAACAAAAGTGAAATGAGCACAATTAATGGTAGGTGCTACCAAACTGTAATGACTTAAATCAACAATTATAATGATGCTTCTACTAATAATGGTTCTTAGCTATTATTATAGTATTTGAAGATTTGGAAAGTATCTTACATGTAATATTTCATGTGATCTTCACAAAAGCCTGTGAGGACAGTGGCATTAATATTTCTATTTCACACATTAGGAAACTGAGGTAGAAAAGGTATATTTGATACAGGACTCCAGCTTCTGAAATAAGAATTCACTATTTAACAAAAACTGCTGGGAAAAAATAGAAAATGGTATGGTATAAAGTAGTCACAGACCAACATCTTACACTGTATACCTAGAAAAAGTCAAAATGGGTACATGCTTTAGATGTAAAGTCTAATACAAAAAAGAAATTGGGAGAACAAGGAATTGTTTGCCTGTCAAACTTAGATAGAACAGAAGAATTTATGACCAAGTAAGAGATAGAGAACATTATAAAATGCAAAATCGATAATTTTTGATTACATTAAATTAAAAAGTTTTTGCACAAAGCCAATACAATCAAGATTAGAAGTGAAGCAGAAGGGAAGCTGGGAAATAAATTTACAACCATTATCTCTGTTAAAGGTCTCGTTTCTAAAATATATAGAGAAGTGGGTCAAATTGAGAAGTGGTCAAAGGATATGAACAGACAGTTTTCAGATGAAGAAATTAAAACTATCTATAGTCATATGAAAAAATGATCTAAATCACTATTGGTTAGAGAAATGCAAATCAAAACAACTCTGAGGTACCCCATTACACCTATTGGCTAATATGACCAAACAGGAAAATTATAAATGTTGGAGGCGGGAAAATTAGAACAATAAGACATCATTGGGGGAATTTTGAACTGATCCAACCATTTTGGAGAGTAATTTGGAACTATGACAGACTTAGTTTTTCTCAGGAATGCTAGGATCTAAGATGATTCCAAAAGAAGCGCAACGAGAAATGCTATTCCCATCCAGAAAAAGAACTAGGGAGCCTGGATGCAGATTGAAGTATGTTATTTGTTCTCTCTTTTTTTTTCTTTGTTTTTTATTTCTTCTTTCATATGACTCCTCCCATTAGTTCTAATTCTTCTTTACAACAGCCCTAATGTGAAAATATATTTAATTATGTAAAAAGAGGGGGAAAATCTTGTTGCTATCATTGCCCCCAGTGCAATGAAGATAAGGAATCCGGGGGGAAAAGTATATTTGCTGCAAAGGGTCACTCTGGCAGGAAGTGGAAGGTAATATGTCAATTACACTTTAATAAGGCATGGAGAGCACAGAGGGCTGACAGCATTGGGGTGATGGAAGAAGGATGCAGTGAACAGAAGACAAGAGAAGGGAGAGGGGCACATAGTTGAGAGCATTCAGGCAGTGTAGATCTGTAGCACTTGAAGGATAGATTGAAAGGCAGGGTTTTGAACTCCTATTATAGAAATTTAGTGGGAGTGACAGCCTAAGCCTTATCTATAAAATCTATCATTAACATATCAATATCATCTCAAAGTTATCAATGCCATCCCATTAGCATAATTTTTTCTGATTTTACTGTGCATGTTTGGAGTTTCATTACTGCTTAGTGCTTAATGAATATTTGTTGACTGTCTGATAGTCACTATCCTCATTACCTCTTGCTTATACTATTGCAACAGTTCCTTGTTTATCTTCATTTATAGACTATTCTCTTTCTAAACATGTCATGTTGCTCTCTTCCTTAATTAATGTTTTATACATTTTTGCCAAATTGAGCTGCTAACTTAAATTATACCTGGCATTTTTACTCTGCACTCTCTTCCATTCCTTGAATATACACTCCTATCTCACCTTCACCTTTTTGCATCTTTAGGCTGGAGGGCAAAATGGTACCTGATCCTCTCCATCCCCTCCAGTTAGTGTTTCCTCCCTCAAAGTGCATTCTATTTACTTATCTGTATCCTTCAAATAGAAAGGCTATTTTGAAAGTGAAATTTTTCTTTGTTTTTTGTATTCCAAACATAGAGCTCAGTACTATGCATATACAACATATAACATGTGCCCCTCCCCCCTGAATTGTATGGTTAATTTTAAACTGTTGTGTTCAGTCCTTCAGTCCTGTCCAATTCTTTGGGACCTCGCGTAGCCTATCATATTAAGGTTTTTTTCCTTCACTATTTCCAAAAGTCTGTCCTAGATCATGTGTGTTACTTCCATGACTTTATCCATCTCATCCCTTTCATCCCTCCTCCTTTTGCCTTCCATCTTCCCCAGCATCAAAATCTTTTACAATCAATCTGAATCTTGTCTTCTCATAATGTGGTAAAAGTATTTAATCGTCAGTTTCAGTATTTGTCCTTCCAAATTATAAAGTAGTAATTATCAATCAACCTTCTGGATTCAAAATATTTCAGTGACTCAGCACTGCAGATGTTCTGCTAGAATGTTCTACTCGAATATCTATTCTGCTAGCAGAACAGATTGTTCATGTCACAGACCCAAAATGGTACAACAGATTAGTATTGAATAAATGCAAGACCACAGAACATTGGGGGCCAAAAGTACTATTAAGTATTTTTAAAAATAAGCTAATTGCTCAAAACTTACATAAGAATAAATTGATCAAAGATATAAATAAAATGGACTAAAATTCATAAAATTTGGAGGAAATTAAATGTTTTTTACAACTGTACCAAAATGACACATTTTAAAAGATCTATGGAAGACATTGTGACATTTGAATTTAATTATATAAAAATCTAAAGTTCCTAGAACCCCTCCCTAAAGGGAACCCAGAATAATAAGGGAATAAATATACTAACATAAAAATCTTTGCAGTAAGTATGTCTGATAAAATCAGATATTTAAAAGTCTTAAAAGAATTAATGCAAATATAGGGGAAATAGCAATGACTTTGGAGTTACATGGTTGAAGATCAATCCCTGTTATGTCATGAACTACTTGTGGGCCTTTGTGAAAATTACTTAAGACCTCTGAACTTCAGTTACTCAACCTTTAAAGAGAAAGGGTTAGACTAGGTGACCTCTGAGTTCCTTCTAGATTTAATCTTTATTCAAGAAACGTCATCAATAATCAATTAAAATTACTAATTTTCTGACAGAAAAATGCAAAAAAACCCTATCAAATACTATCTAATATACACAGCAAGTTAGCAAAGATAATTAATATTGATAACATTCAATGTTGGTACAACTTTGGAAAAATGGATATATTAATACATTGTGAATTCAATTTTAGAAAAACAATACGTAATTATGAAGTAAGACTGACAAAAATGTTAGTTAAAAACCTGTTCACATGTATCTATGTATGAATATGCACATGCATACATAATGCTTATGTAAAAATATTTTACTGACAGTGATATTAGTAGTCAAAGTGGAAACACAGTAGATGTATTGAACATAGTACAAAGCTATAATTTAACCAGAAGAAATTATATAAATGTATATTATACATATACATATGCACATAGATGTATGCACCTATATTTGAAATTCAAAGCAATATGGGACATTTTATAAGATGTAGAATGAACCATTCTAATAGGGAACTAGCCCTCCTTCACTGGAGGTTTTCAGTAAAAGCCTAGATGAGCAATTCCTGGATAAGATAGAGTAAAGATCTTTGTTGTTGTTGTCATTCTTTAAGTTCACATCAGACTAACTGGTCTCTGAGGTTATTTCCGTCTTGAAGATTCTGTGTTACTGTGATTCTATAAAGTAATTCAGTGCAAACATTTGTGCTGCAAGGCTGCAGAGCCAAGATGCCTGAAAGAAGCTAGGATGTTGCCTGAGTTCTCTCTAGTTTCCTTCAGAAACAACATCAAATGAAGCCTCTAAAATTTTTTCAGAGTGATAGAATCCATAAAAAAGATAGAGTAAAAAAAATTTCCAGCCCAAGATAATTTAGAAGGATTTAAGGAAAGGCCTGTCTCACTTGAGTAAATAGGAAACACAGTCCAGTACAGACAGTGTCCATGCAAGCCAGGGAAAGGCTCTTAGCAACAGCAGAGATTAGTAACCAACATCCTGTGGTTATGGTTCAGCAGACCAGCAGTGGGGCCTTTAGCCCAAGTACAATGGGCAAACTGCCGGTTTCAGAACTGAGGGCACAACAGACATGACTATGTTGAGCCACTCTAGCATAGTGGGCAAGCAACCAGCCTCAGAAGCCCTAGGAAAGAAAGTCCATGACTAGGCCTCTGGCTCCAGCACAAGAAGCTTGGAACAGTGCCCTCTCTGCCTCAGTAACAGAGCTCAACTTTAAAAGTCATGAAATAGGCTAAAAAATGAGCAATAAACAGAAAAGAGCCCTGATTATACAAAGTTACTATGCAGACAGGGAAGATCCAAACACAAACTCAGAAGAAGTTAGTAATATCAAAAGACCAACATTCAAAGCCTCAAAAGAAGGATGAAATGATCTAAAATCCAAAAAAAATCCTCCTGGAAGAGCTCAAAAAGGGTTTTAAAAATAAGTAAGAGAGGTAGAAGAAAAAAATGAGAAAAGAAATGAGTGTTATGCAAGAGAATTATGGGAAAAAAGAATAAACACTTTGGAAAAGGCATCACAAAACCTGACTGCAGAAAGCAACTCCTTTAAAAGTTGAATTGGCCACATAGAAAAGGAGGTAGAAAAGTTAACTGAAGAAAATAATTCGTTAAAGTTAGAGTTAAGCAAAGGAAAGCTAATGACTCTATGAGACAATATGAATCAGTGAAACAAAATCAAAAGAATAAAATATAAAATAAAGTGCATAATGCCTAATTGGAAAAGCAACTGACCTGGAAAATAGATAAAGGAAAGATAAATTAAGAGTTACTGGACTACCTGAAAGTCATAAATTAAAAAAAGAAGAAGCTGGACAGCACCTTTAAAGAAATTATCATGAAAACTGCCCTGATATCCAAGAACCACAAAGTAAAATAGTCATTGAAAGAATTCATTGATCACTACTGAAAGAGATTCTGAAATTAAAACTCCAAGGAATGTTGTAGGAAAATTCCAGAATTATACAGCAAGTAGTCAGAAAAAAACAGTTCAAGGACCCACAGTCAGGATTACCCAGTACTTGGCAATTTCTACATTAAAGGATCAGAGAGCTTAGAATATGATATTCTGGAGGGCAAAAGAGCCTAGATGACAACCAAGAATCAACTACCTAACAATGCTCATTTAGAAGAACAAAAGGTCAGGAAATTCAAAGAAACTGAGGAAGGGTGTAGTAAAGGAAGCTGATCCAGTATAATCACACCTTAAATCATACTATAAGGTGAGGAAATTGTTGAAGGGCAAAGTGAAACATTTGCAATATTTTCAATTAAAGCTTTCTCCTATAAACAAAACCTATGCAGACAAGAACAGAAGGAATGCAGAAAATAGGGGAAAAGACTTTAATAGACAATCTCTCAGATAGAATAGGATTGGGTTGGAATATTGTTGTGGTGTGGAAAATGGTGAGCTAATTGATTTAGAAAATGATGAAAAGTTGGACTTAAGGAAGAAGATTATGCACCTTCAGAGAAACAGATGAAAAGCGGACATAAATGTAGTATGGTCTTACCTACATGTATATATGCAAATATGTGTATGATTAAGATATCTATGTATTTACATATATATATATATATATATGCATTGTGTAGAAAAAACTATTTATGTCTGTATCTGCACTCAATTGTAGTCTTCAAAGGGGGAGGGGAAAATAAAATAAAAAGTGGAAAGCAGAGAACAAAAGATAACCAACAAGGAAGCAAAGAAAAGCTGAACAGCTTTGAAAACAATGTACATTATTTATTATATAGCTTTTCATGAAGTGGAAATTTGATGCTTAATTGTGAATCCTCTCCTATGTTCTGCTGTGTACAAGGTAATTTTTTTTTCTTTTTTATTCTGTATTGAAGTTTAAAATAAACTTAAAAACTTAAAAATAAAAGAATCAACTGCCCAGCAAAATTGAACATAATCTTTTAAAGAAAATAGCAGATATTCAATGAAATAGGAGACTTTCAAACTTTCCTGATGAAAACACTAGAGCTGAACAGAAAATTGATCTTTAAATACAATACTCAAGAGAATCATGGAAAGGTACTCAGAAAAAAAAAAAAAAAACCCAGCGTGATATCAATAAGATAAATTGTTTACATTCCTACTTGAAAAGATGATATTTGTAAACCTTAAGACTTGTATCTCTATTAGGTTAGTTAGCAATATACTTAGATAAAGCCTTCACAATATTCAGTCCATGAAAGGATTTCAGGTGGCCTATAAAAAATGTAGAGGAGGTATACCGGGTCTGCACAACATGCCATCTGCGGACCACATATTTTGCAGGCCGTACTTAGATAGACAGTGTGGGCATAAGATAACTTTGATGTGACGATAAAAACAATAATTAAAGGGTGAAAAAAGGGATTTTGCTGAGGTAAAAGGAAAGAGATGAGCAGAATGGGGTAAACTAAATCTCATGAAGAGGCATGAAAGTCGTGTTACTATAGAGGGAAAGATAGAAGGGATGAGCATTGTTTGAACCTTGCTCTCATTGGATTTTGCTCAGAGAGGGAATAACATAGACACTCAGTGGGGTATAGAATTATCCTTATTCTACAGGGAAGTAGGAGAGGAAAGGGAAATGAAAAGAGGGTTGCTGATAGAATGGAGAAGTAGGAAGGGAAAGGGGAAAGAAAAGTGAGGGGATCGATAGAAAAGAGGGCAAATAGGGGGAGGTGTTGGTCAGAAGCAAAACACTGGTGAGGAGAGATAGTGTGAAAGGAGAGAGAAAACCATAAAAAGGGGTAGGGAAATAAGATGGAGGGAAACACACAGGTGGTAATCATAACTACAAACATGAATTGTATGAGCTCTCATAAAATGTAATCAGAAAAAAAAAAACCCAGCATGATATCAATAAGATTAAATTGTTTATATTCCTACATGAAAAGAATGATATTTGTAACCCTTAAGACTTGTATCTCTATTAGGTTAGTTAGCAATATACTTAGATAAAGCCTGCACAACATTCAATCCATGAAAGGATTTCAGGTGGCTTATAAAAAATGTAGAGGAGGTATACCAGATCTGCACAATATGTCATCTGCGGACCACATATTGTGCAGGCCGTACTTAGACATAAAACAAAAGTGTATAGTAAAGTACATTAAAAACAAGAATCTTATAATAAGTTGTTTATAAGAAGTACATTTGAAACAGAGAGATACACATAGAATAATGGTAAGAAGCTGGAGCAGAATATATTATGCTGCAGCTGAAATAAAAAGAGCTGGGGTAGCAATTGTGATCTCAGACTAATAACCAAAATAAATCTAATTAAAAGAGACAAGGAAGGAAACTATATCTTGCTAAAAAGATATCACAGAGAATGAAGTCATTTGATGCATTAATATATGCATCAAATGCTGTAGCATCCAGATTCTTAGAGAAGTAAAATGAGTTACAAGAAGAAATAGCAAAACTATACTAGTGTGGAACCTCAACCTCTCCTTTTCAGTACTAGATAAATCTAATCAATCACAAAATAAACAAGAAAGGAGTTAAGAAGGTGAAGAGAATTTTTAGAAAAGTGAGGTATGATAGACCTCTGGAGAATAGTAAATGAGAAGAGAAAGGAATATACTTTTTCTCAGGAGTATATGATCCCTTAACAAAAAGTGAACATGCATTAGGGCATTAAAAACCTCACAATCAAATGCAAAAAAGCAGAAATATTAAATGCAAGCTTTTCAGATCATGATGCAAAAAATATTACATTTAAAAAAGGGACAAGCAAAGTTAATTTAAAAGCTAATTACAACTAAATAATCTAATCCCAAAGAATGAGTGGCTCAGACAATAATTCATAGAAATGATGAATAGTTTTATCAAAGAAAATCACAATAATGAGAAAACATACCAAAATTTATGGGTTGCAGTCAAAGTATTACTTAGGGGTAATTTTATATCTCTAAATGCTTGCATGATTAAGATAGATAAAGAGCAGATCAATGAATTGGGTGTGCATTTAAAAAACTGCAAGAAGAACAAATTAAATATCAAATTAGAAATTCTGAAAATCAAATGAAAGATTAATAAGGTTTAACTTAAGAATGCTGATGAGCTAATAAGTAAAACAAAGCTCTTGTGTTATGAAAAAAACAAATTGGATAAAACTTTGGTTAACTTAATTAAAAAAAAAAAACACAACAAATTGCCATTATCAAAAATGAAAAGGGTGAATTCACCACCAATAAAGATAAAGTTAAAGCAATAATCAGGAGCTATTTTACCTAACTATATGTCAGTAAATCTGGCAATCTATGTGAAATGGATTAATATTCACAAAAATATAAATAACCCAGGTTAACAGAAAAGGAAATAAAATATTTAAATAAACCCATTTTAGAAAAAGAAATTGAGTAAGACATGAACTCTCTGATGAAAAAATCTCTAGGACTGGATGGATTTACAAATAAAATCTACAAATTAATTGCCATACTATATAAGCTATTTTTAAAAAAAGAGGTGAAAGAGTTCTACAAAATTCCTTTTATGACAGAAAAATTGTGTATAAACCAGAAGAGCCAAATTACAGAAATAAAATTATAGACTAACTTTTCCAATGAATATTGATGCAAAAATTTTAGATAAAATATTAATAAAGGGAGGTCACCAATTAATCACAAGGATAATACACTAGGAATAGATGAAATTTATATAAGAAATGCAGAGCTTGTTCAATATTAGGAAAACAATTAGCATAATTGACCATATCAGTAACAAAATCATTAGAAATCATGTGATTAACTCAATATATGCAGATAAATCTTCTGACAAAAGAGAACACCCATTTCTATTAAAAACATCAGAGAGTATAGGAATAGAAGGAACTTTCATTAAAGTGATAAATAATAGCTATCTAAAACTAGCATCCAGCATTATACATAATGGGGACAAACTAAAAACCTTCCCAACAATATCAGGCATGAAACAAACATCCTCATTATGAGCACTACTATTCAATGTCATACTAGAAACATTAGCTTTAGCAACAAGAGAAGAAAAAGAAATTGAAGGAATTAGAATACTAGGCCATAAGGAAACACAAGTATCATTACTCTTTGAAGATTATATGATGATATATTTAGAGAATCCTGGAGAACCAACTAAAAAACTGGTTGAAATGATTAACAATGTTAGAAAAGTTGCAGGATAGAAAATAAACCCATGCAAATCATTTGCATTTCTATATATTACCAACAAAGCTTAGCAACAAGAGATAGAGAAATTCTGTTTGGAATAACTGTAGACTATAGGAGTCTACTTCTCAAGACAAATACAGGAACTACATGAATACAATTACATTCTTTCACACAATTAAAGTCAGATCTAAACAGCTGGAAGAAACCAGTTATTCATGGGTAGGCTGAGCTAATATAATAAAAAAAATAACTATTCTACCCAAATTAATTTATTTATTCAGTGCCCTGCCAATTGAACTACGAAAACTTATTTTATAGTTAGAAAAAAAATAATAATAATAAAAAAAATCTGGAAGAAAAAAAGTTCAAGAATTTCAAATTAATTAATGGAAATAGATGCAAAAGGAGGTGGACTAGCCTTACCAGAGGCAAAAGTACATTACAAAGCAACAGTCATCAAAACTATTTAGCACTGTCTAAGACATAGCAGTAAATCATTAATCTACTGTTTGATAAATCTAAAGGCTCCAGTTTCTGGTATAAGAACTCATTATTTGGAAAGACAGAGCTAAGATTGTGGAGAAAAGACAGCAACTTCTGAATTCTTCCCATAACTTCTCTGAACATCTTTAAATGATACCACAAAACACTTCATAGAGCAACAGAACCCACAAAATGATGAAATTAATTTCCAGGAAAAGACAACTTAAAAGTTCAGCAGGAAAGGTATGTCACACTAGATGAGAATGGAATTCAATCTACTACAGGTCACGCCAGTGCAAACAGACCCTACCAAACCAGGAGCAATCCTTACAAGCCACTGAATCAGCAATGGCAGAGGCAGTGATTCCTTCCATAGCTCTCAGTACACAGAAGGTAAGGGGGTTAAATAAGTGATTCTAAAAAGATTACAAGGGACTCTTTACAACTGCAGAATAGTGGGGAATGTCACATTTCTAGGGCAGAAAAGAGTACCTGTGGTAACTCATAAACCAGAACACAGGAGAGGAATAAGAGGAATAATAATAAGAAGTAAGATCTCCTTAGATCATACTACCTTAGAAAAACAGAAAACTTACAGGTCCCCAGAAGTATTTTTTGAAAACAGCTGCACAAACCACCTGAATTTTAGGCCAGTGCACCTTCCTCCATGGAAGCCAACACCCATTTTTGCAACATGGTAAAAGTCAAGAAATAACTTGGAAAAAAATGAGCAAACAACAGAAAAAAAATCTAATCATAGAAAGTTACTGTGGTGACAAGGAAGATCAAAACATATTCAGAAGAAGATAATAAAGTCAAAGGTCTAACATCCAAAATCTCCAAAATAATAATAATAATAATAATAATGAATTGATCTCAGGCATAGAACAACTCAAAAAGAATTTTGAAAATCAAATAAGACAGGTAGAAGAAAAATTGGTGGAGTGATGCAAGAAAAATCATGAACAAAAAAGTTACCAGCTGGGTAAAGACAGACAAAAATGCTGAAGAAAATAAGACTTTAGAAACAGACTAGGACAAATGGTAAAAGAGTACAAAAAGCCAATGAGGAGAAGAACACCTTAAAAAACAGAATTTGCCAAATGGGGAAAAAAAGCATAAAATTCACTGAACATAACAAACTCCTTCAAAAGCGGAATTGGTCAAATGGCAAAGGAGGTACAAAAGCCCAGTGAAGAAAGCAGTTCCTTCAAAATTAGAATTGAGTAAATGGAAGCAACTGACTTTATGAAAAATCAAAAAACTATACAATAAAATCAAAGAAATAAAAAAGAAAAAATAAAAGACAATATGAAAAGTCTCATTGGAAATACAACTGACCTGGAAAATACATTAAGGAGTGATAATTTAAAAATTATTGGACTGCCTGAAAGTTGTGGTAAAAAAATAATTTTGACATCATATTTGAAGAAATTGTCAAGGAAAACTGCCCTGATATTCTAGAATTAGTGAGTAAAATAGAAATTGAAAGTATCTACCAATCACCCCTGGAAAGAAATCCCCAAACTAAAGAGTTTCCAGGTCAGAGAAATATTATTCCAAAAAGCCAGAAAGAGACAATTCAATTATCATGGAGTTGCAGGATAACACAAGATTTAACAGTTTTTACATTAATGGATTAGAAGGCTTGGGATATAATATTATGGAAGGCAAAGGAGCTAGGATTTCAATCAAAAATAAAACAGTGTATTCCTTCAGGGGAAAAAAATGGATATTCCATGAAATAGAGGTCTTTCAAGCATAACTGAGGAAGAAACCAGAGCTAAATAGAAAATTTGACTTTCAGGAATCTCAGAAGTCAAGTAGCTGGCTGGGAAAATGCCTAGAAAAGGGAAGAAAAATAAGACTATAGAGAGTTTTTTCGAACAGATGCAAATGATCCCGACTTCCGGATCTGACGAGGAAATATTCTTGCCATCAGGGAAAGACGTGGAGGGCGGAGCCGCAGTACCCCAGACATCCCAGGGGGATGTCGGATGGGCTCAGGCCTTGGAAGAACTCAAAAAGGATTTTGAAAAGCAAGTTAGACAGGTGGAGGAAAAACTGGGAAGAGAAATGAGAGAGATGCAAGAAAAGCATGAAAAACGGGTCAATACCTTGGTAAAGGAGACCCAAAAACATGCTGAGGAAAATAACACTTGAAAAATAGGCTCACTCAATTGGCAAAAGAGGTTCAACAAGCCAATGAGGAGAAGAATGCTTTCAAAAGCAGAATTAGACAAATGGAAAAAGAGGTTCAAAAGCTCACTGAAGATAATAGTTCTCTCAAAATTAGAATGGAACAGATGGAGTCTAATGACTTTACGAGAAACCAAGAAATCACCAAACAAAACCAAAAGAATAAAAAAATGGAAGAGAATGTGAAATAACTCATGGGAAAAACAACTGACCTGGAAAATAGATCCAGGAGAGACAATTTAAAAATTATGGGACTACCTGAAAGTCATGATCAAAAAAAAAAGCCTAGACATCATCTTCCAAGAAATTATCAAGGAAAACTGCCCTGACATTCTAGAACCAGAGGGCAAAATAAGTATTGAAAGAATCCATCGATCACCACCTGAAAGAGATCCAAAAAGAGAAACTCCTAGGAACATCGTGGCCAAATTCCAGAACTCCCAGCTCAAAGAGATAATCTTGCAAGCAGCTAGAAAGAAACAATTCCAGGACTGTGGAAATACAATCAGGATAACTCAAGATCTAGCAGCTTCTACATTAAAGGATCGAAGGGCGTGGAATAGGATATTCCAGAAGTCAAAGGAACTAGGACTCAAACCATGAGTCACCTACCCAGCTAAACTGAGTATAATACTTCAGGGGAAAATATGGTCTTTCAATGAAACGAGGACTTTCAAGCATTCTTGATGAAAAGACCAGAGCTGAAAAGAAAATTTGACTTTCAAACACAGGAATGAGAAGAAGCATGAAAAAGTAAACAGCAAAGAGAAGTCTTAAGGGACTTACCAGAAGTGAACTGTTTACATTCCCACATGGAAAGACAATATTTGTAACTCTTAATACTTTTCAGTATCTGGGTAGTTGGTGGGATCACACACACATGTACATGCATGCACGCACACACACATACACACATGCACACACATACAGAGACAGAGAGCACAGATTGAATTGAATAGGATGGGACCATATCTTAAAAGAAATTAAGGTAAATGCTAAGAGAGAAATGTAGTGGGAGGAAAGAGAGTGAAATGGAATGGGATAGTTATATGTCATTTAAGAGGCAAGTAGGAGACTTTTTAGTGGAGGGAAAAAGAGGAGAGCCGAGAAAAAAAAAAGCCAAGAAGTTTACCCTCATCACATTTGACTAAAGGAAGGAATAAAATGCACACTCATTTTGGTATGAAAACCTATCTTAGAGTATAGGAAAGTGGGGGAGAAGGAGATAAGGAAGGGGGGGAATGATGGAAGGGAGGGCAAAGGGAGGAGGGAACAATTTGAAGTCAACACTTGGGGAGGGACAAGATCAAAAGACAGAAGAGAAACAATGACGGGCAGGGTAGGATGGAGGTAATTCAGTTAGTCTTACACAACATGACTATCAGGGAAGTCATTTGCAAAACTACACAGATATGGCCCATATTGAATTGCCTGCCTTCCCAAAGGGAATGGGTGGGCGGGGAGGGATGGGGAGAATTTGGAACTAAAAGTTTTAGGAACAACTGTTTAGTTTTGTGTTGCTACTAGAAAAGAAGACATACAGTTAATGAGGAATAGAAAGTCATCTGGCCCTACAGGGGAAAAGAGAAGATGGAGACAAGAGAAGGGAAGGATGACAGAAGAGAGGGCAGATTGGAGATAGGGAAAATTAGATTGCTTGGGGTATTGGGGTGGGGGGAGGGGATAAAAGGGGATAAAAATTTGGAACCCAAAATTTTGTGAAAATGAATGTAAAAAAGTTAAATAAATAAAAGGTTGAGACAGAAAAAAAAAGTTTGACTTTCAAATATAAGACCTAAGAGAAGCATATAAAGGTAAACAGGAAAGGAAAATCATAAGAGATTTAAAAATGTTAAATCGTTTACACTTTTACATGGAAAGATAACATAACTCATAAAAATCTTTTTACTATTATTGTGGTTTGTCCTTTATTCTTGAAGAGGACTGTAATGCCAGGGAGGTGATGCCATGACATGTGAATGGATTACATGTTAGTGAGGGAGGGCTATGTAAAGTCACCAGCCTCACTTTCTCTTCTGGAGCCATCTGGGTGCAGTGGCAAGATATAGATCAGGATGACTGGATGCCCTAGATGTAGTGGGAAACCTTGGCCTATGTAAGGCTTCTTTAACAGACCTCATTTTGACTGAAGCAATGCCCATTCAGTGATTAAGGTGAGGTAAGAAATGAGGCAGAGAATGCCCTCTTTGCCTAGTTAAAAATATCAATCTCAAAGGGAACACTTTCAGGGTTTCTGGCCAAAACAGAAACTATTGCTATTTACATTCATTCTGAGACTATTATTATTGTTATCATTGTTAGAGCAGTTAGAAAGAAAATATATATATAGAGAGGGCAAAGTTATGAATTGAATATGAAGGAATAATATTTATTTTTTTAAATTAAGGGGTGAAAAAGAGGAATGCACTGGGAGAAATGAAAAGGGAGAAGTAAAAATGGGATAAACTATCTCATGTAAAAGGGACAAAAAAGCTTTAACAGTGGAGGGGAAGTTTGGGTGAGGTGGATGTGGTAGTCAGTGAACTTACTCTCATCAGAATTGGCTCAAAGAGGGAATAAGATGCACATTCAAATGAGTATAGAAATCTATCTTATCCTACAGGAAAGTAGGAGGAGAAAAAGGGTAAGAGAAGAGATGGGGGGGGTGATAGAAGAGAGGGCAGATTGGTGGAGGATAGCTAGAAGCAAAGCACTTTTGAGAAGGGATGGGGCAAAGAAGAGATAGAATAGGATGAACAGGATGGGGAAATAGGCTGGAGGAAAATACATCTAGTAGTGATAACTGTGATAGAAATTTTTTGAAGGAAGTTTCTCTGATAACTCCCATTTCTCAAATATATAGAGAACTGAGTCAAATTCTTAAAGAGTGAGTCATTCCCCAAGTGATAAATGATGAAATGATAAGAACACTTTCCAGATGAAGTGATCAGTAATATCTATAGCCACATAAAAATGTTCCAAATGACTATTGATTTGAAAAATGAAAATTGAAATAATTTTGAGGTGTTACCTCATACCAATTAGATTAGCTAACAGGACTGTAGTGCCAATGCAATATTCATAGCACCCATGGTAACCATGCATAGCCCAGTACAATTCAGAACTGATAAATACCTCAGACTCTCTGCATGGAAAGCAGAACCAAAACATTTATTCAGATGCAAATCCATCTCAGTGCAGAAGACAACACCATCCCCAAGTCTTCCCCCTGCTAGGCTTCCCACAAACCAACTCCATTAAACAAATCATAGGCAGGCTCCCTATAACAAAATCACAAACAATCACAAAATCACTCACACTACCAAGCAGCCTGCATCCTTTCTGACTGCTCTCAGGACTAACTTTCTCTCAGCTTTGCTCTAGCTCCACCTCTTCCTGCCCACCCATTCAGCAAATTCTTCCCATCACAGGCTCCATGTGACTTATTGCGCCTATTATGAATAGGAAATATTTTTCAAATCAAATTACCACTACAAGGACAGAGACAAATGTTGGAGGGAATGTGGAGAAAATGAGACTTTAATGCACTCTTGGTGGATCTTGAACTAATTTAACCATTCATTAGAGCAATTAAGAACTATGCCCAAAAGCCCTTTGACCTAGTGATGCCACTACTAGGTCTGTATCCAAAAAGAGACCAAAAAAAAAAAAGAAAAAAGAAATGGACTTACATGTACAAAATACATTTATAGCAACATTTTTCTAATGGCAAAGAATTAGAAATTCAGAAGATGTCTATTAATTGGGGAATTGTTGAACAAAATATGCTATATGATTTTGATGAAACGCTATCATGAAATAAGAAATGATGGGTAGGATGTTCTCAGAAAAACCTGGAAAGATTTACATGAGTTGATGCAAAGTGAAATATACTGTATACAAACTAACAACGATATAGTAAGTTGATCAATTATAAATAACTTAGCTGTTCTTGAATATATGAAGATCCAAGACAGCTATGAAGGACTTATGCATTCCCAGAGCAAGAACTGATGGTGTCTGAATATAGACATTTTCTTGAAACTATTCTTCTTGAGGTTTTAAAAAAAATTGGAGAGGATTATGTTTTTTCACATGACTAATATGGAAATATATTTTGCATCACTAAACATGTGTAACCTATTTTGAATGGCTTGCCTTCTCAATGAGGGGAATGAAGAGGGAGTAAGGGAAAGAATTTGGAGTTCAGAGTTTGCAAAATTAATGTTGAATTTTTTCATGTAATGGGAAAATAGAATAATATATAACTTTTTAAAAAAATAAATAAAAGAACTCGCTATTTGAGAAAAAACTGCTGGGAAAACTGGAAAATAATATGACAAAAACTAGATATAGACCAATATCTCATCTATATACCAAGATCAAAATGAGTGTATTATGTGGGCATAAAGGGTGATATCAAAAGCAAATTAGGAGAACTAGAAATAGTTTAGTTGTCAGATTTATGAAAAAGGAAAGAATTTATGACCAAACAAGAGATAGAGAACACTATGAAATGCAAAATGGATAATTTGACAACATTAAATTTAAAAACTTAAATTAAATTAATTAAATTATAAATAATAATTAAAACAAAACCACTGCAACCAAGATTACAAGGGAAACAGAAACTGGGAAAATAATTATAACTAGTGTTTTTGATAAAGGCCTCATTTCTCAAATATTTAGAGAACTGAGTCAAATTTACAAGAATATAAGTCACTCCCCAATTTATAAATGGTCAAAATATATGAACATGCAGTTTTTATATGAAGAAATCAAAGCTATCTATATGAAAAAAAGGGTCTCAATCACTTTTGATTAGAGAAATGCAAATTAAAACAACTCTGAGTTGTTTTAGCACCAATGTGATATTCACAGAGCCTGCAGTGGCCATGAGTATCCCTGGGCAATTTTGAATCATGAAATACAGCAGACTCTCCACATGGAACACAGAACCAAAATATTTCAGACACCAGAAAGCCAAATTCATCATAAACTGTACACAGCAACAATGCAGAGGACAGCACCATCCCCAGACCTCCTCCTGCTAGGCTTCCCCAAAACTAGCTCCCCTAAAAAAAATCACAAACAAGGTCTTTCACTCATGCTAGCCTGCTTGCCTGCATCCTTCCTAGCTCTGACTGTTCTCTGACCAATTTCCTCTCATTTCTGCTGCAGTTCCATCCTTCTTGTTCCACCATGGGCTCCTCGCACCATTGGCTCCAAGAGACATATACTTCTATGTGACCCAGGCAGGTCACATGGGCCTGGTAATGAATGGGAAAGATCTTACTATTTAAATTACCATTACATACCTTACACCAGTTAGATTGGCTGATACAACAGAATAGAAAAATGATGAATGTTGGAGAAAACATGAGAAAATTGGGATACTCATGCACTGTTTGTGAGTTTGTAAACTGATACAACCATTTTGGAATTATGCCCAAAGAAGAATCAAATTGTGTACACCCGTTGTTGATCCAGCAGTAAAACTACTAAGTCTATATCCCAAAGAGATCATAAATTTGGAAAAGGACCTACATGCACAAAAATATTTATAGCAGCTTTTCTGTTTGTGGTGGTCAAGAATTGCAAATTGAGTAGATGACCATCAATTGGGGAATGCCTGAACAAGTTGTGATACACGAATGTAATGGGATGATATTGTGCTATGACAAATGATGAGCAGGTGAATTTCAGAAAAAAAAAAAAAACCTGGAGATTTTCATGAAATGATGCTAAGTGAAGTGAGCATAACTAAGAGAACATTTTACACAGTAACAGCAACATTGTGCAAGGCCAATTGTGATAGACTCATTTCTTCTCAGCAGTACAATGATTCATGACAATTCTAAAAGATTCATGATGGAAAATTTTATCTACTTCCAGAGAAAGAAATATGGAATCTAAATTCAGATCAAAGCATACTTTGTTCCCTTCTAAAAAATTTTTTTTTTGATTTACCCCTTTTGTTCTGATTTCTTTGACAACATGACTAATGTGAATATATACATACATATATGTTTACATATATACATACACATGTATGTATGTTTATATATATATTTACATGAATGCACATGTATATGCTGTATTAGATTGCTTACTATTTTTGGGAGTAAAGCTGGGAAAGAGAGAAGAAGAAAAAAATTGATATTCCAAATGTTATAAAAATGAATATTGAAAACACTTTTGCATATAATTGAAAAAAAACACTATTTGCAAAAAAAAAAGAAACAGCTAAAAACAAAAGGTTATAACTCCAGGAAAATTGTGGAATAGTAGATGTCAAGTCTATCTAATTGCAAAATTTGTGGAAGGAAAAGAAATATTTCATATACTAGGTAGCAATGAATTTAAAAGATTTCAGAACTACCCCCATAATGTTACAGAAATCTTAGAAATGAAAATAAGACATAAAATAATATTACCGTACTCACTCCTGTAACCCACTTGGTAAGTTGTTTGCAGTGAATGCAAGCAACTTCACAGGTTTTTGCTTTGAATCTCTATCCATTCTCCTTACAACAGAGACTTGGTCATAACCTTCCTCACTTCACAAAAGGTTGTACGCATTGATTTTATTCAGACATCTGGAGGAAAGGGCAGAAGTTTGGAACCTAGCAGAGCAAAGGAGACTAGAATAACTCAGGGTACACTAATAGAGCAGAGCCAGCTACAGAAGTAGAATATCTTATACCCTCAATTTAAAAGGAGACTGGAAACTCAGCTGGTGTTTATAGGCTATGTTGAAGAATTAACCCAGAGTTCTGCAATTTTAGCTTATTTGAAACATTTTTTATTTCTCCTGCAAGGGAAGAGCCAAGCCATAAACACACTAACTGTGTATCATCGTCAAACTCTGCATCTGAGTTGAATAAAGTTGAATTATTTATAATCTTTTGAAAATAAAGAAAAATCAAGTGAACTTGGTACAAAATTAGATGGGAGGAGGAAGTACAATGTTAAGAGATTGGTGCAGGTATATGATGTTGGGAGACTCAGTGAGGCCAATTTTTTTTTTAATATTCTGAGAAAGATTAAAATATTAATGGATAATTGATTACAGCAAGTTGAGCAGGCACATTTCAATTTTTTTTTCTGCCAGAGACAGCAATACTTCTCATGGGAAAGAAAATTTCTTAAAATCCTTCAGGATATTTAACTAATATTTTCAGGTCTCTAAAATTGCAGCAAAGAGCACTGCCTCCTCAGCTATTGTTAAAAAGAGATTGATGGGCTAAAAGAGATTTTGAGCTAAAAAAAGGAAAAAAAGTGTGATCACAAAGGATAAAAAGGACCTAAGAGGGTGTTATTTAAGAGGAACATGAATCATGATAATGAAAGAAGAAAGACAACATTCTTTGGGGCGACATACTGAGATCTCTTATAAGTGAATCAGTATCTTTTGTTAGAGCGATTACATAAAGGGAAAATGATCTCATGTGGAAAGAAAATGAGTAAATGACAGTGCAGAACTGGAGAGTCACCTCCATCTAGTCCATCAGTGACTAGAGCAGTAGTTATGATTTCACTTATCTCAAAAAAAAAAGTATGAAGGTATCATGGGAGGAAAGGATAAGTTAATGGAAAGGATGGAGTATGAGAGAGTTGAGGATTAGGAGTAGAAAAATATTGTTGCCACAGGAGGAAAATGGAAAGGGTATTATTTGAAATCATGTGCAAAGGTTAGGGGTGTGGGGTAGTGTATATCTGAGGTAAAAGACAAGAATTCTATCATAGATTTCATTTAGGAGAAAGTTATACATTAGTACAGCACTTTCTTCAAGAAAATTTGTCCTTCCCAATAGCACTTCTCACCATTACACTAACATCGGCTGGATTTTCAATGGCATGAGCTGCCATTTTTCTCAAGTTCTATTCCAGTTAATCATGTACATGCTTTTGTAGATATAATGTTCCTTTTTTATTTTTTGTAGATATCCTTTTTTTTGTAGATACACTGTTCCATCTGGAAGTCCAAATTAGTGTCACCCAAATGTGTTCCTGCAGCAAGGAATTTGAGAACATCCTCCTTCATCTGCAAGGCATCTAGGGCTATGGACATTGTGAAGTTTCCTTTTAAAGTTACTATTGAAACTGAGAACAGCCCTGTATGGAACCCTCTTCCCGGCAGCAAAGAAAGGTTTTTTTTTTCATCTTTCATACAAGTACTTTTTCTGCTATTTATAGAACTGTTTCAAAAATCAATTTTGGGAAACAGTTTTATATACACCCATATGTATACATATATGTGTGTATATGTGTACACATACACATATGTGACTATATATAATTTATGTGTACATATAAACACAGTTATTTCTTCTAGTTTGTTCTTTATTCAGCTTTTCTCCATTTTGTTCTTCTCTCCCTTTTGTTTTTCAGTTTTTTCTTCCTCTGTTTTATTTCCTCACTAGAATGATTTTTCCTATAGAATTTGATCATTAAAAGTTGTCATCTCTTTTGTTCCAGTTTCCCTTAAATGAAGTTTTATCCATAAATTAAAAAAAAAAACCTTTCACAAAACACAACACTCATTTTTTTATAATTAAAAAGCACTTACAGTACAACTTCAATACAAATTGAAAGAAAGGTCATCACCATATTATAAATAATATGTAGCTATAATCACAATCTACTATTATTTATAATGAGGAAATACTGAAAGTTTTCTCAATAAATATATGAAAAAAGCAAGGACTCCTCCTTTCCACTTTACTGAGTGGTATAGGTATAGAAGTGCTAGCTATAGAAATGAGAAAAGAGAAAGATTAAAGACACAAGCATTGAAAAATATGAAGCATAGTTAACCTTTTTTTTAGGAGGCTTGATAATTTACTTACAAAATCTCAAAAAAAATCAGCAAAATAAAATGAATTGAGATAATCAATATTTTCAGTAAAAATACAAAATAAATCCTTAAAATGAGAAGAATTTCTTTATAGAATTAAATTCAAGAAGAAATGCTGAAAAGAGAATAAAAATGCATAAAATATTTTTGCAGTAAGACTGTGAAGACACTATTGCTGGTAGATTACACAGTGATGTTGCTTAACTGATATGAATTCTATTTGAACTAGTATTTTTTTAAAAAAATATCTGACAGACACGTTACTTTCTATTTAGTACCTTTTTGTTAGGGTATTTATTATGTATGGCTGCTGTATTTGAATACTTACAATATAACAAACATTATATAGTACGATAAATATTATTGATTGATTTAATTTGACTTTTTCGGACTTGAATACTTTTTATCAATTCTTTGCTCTCATTGTGAGCTACTACCTCCACATTCTTCAGTTCTTTCCTAGGGCATCACTTCTGTTACTGGCTACACTTTCTTCTCTTCCCCATTTTGACTCCATGGTGAATGTACCAGCTCAACTTCTCTCTGTCTTCTTTCAAGTCTCTTAACCCACAAGCATTCCCCTATCATGTCTCAGAATAGCGTTACTTTGACTGCCTTCAAATCTTATTCTTATGCTGCTAAACAAAACTGGAGAAAGTAGTGAAACTGTGCTGAGTCCACTGCAAATTTATATTATTTCAAATGACTTCTCATTGCAGCAAGTAGTCTGTTTATACCTCTCTAATCAATTCACTAACCCGCTCACCACAGCTCCTTTTCCAAATCATTTCATCCCTCTTCAAACCTTCCATGACTCCTCCTTCTACCCTCTCAGGTAAAAACCTTGTCTCATGTTTCATTGAAAAAACTGAGGCCGTTCCTCTAGAGCTCCCTCCCTCTCCTCCTCTCCTCATTTACAACACTCAGATACCTTCCAACGTTTTATCTTCTTTGTCCTTGTCTAATGCAGTGAAGTTTTACCTCATCAGGGGATATTTGCTTATGTAAACAAGTGATCCACATTCCATCCTCTCTTCTGACAATAGCTTGTTCTATCACCTCTACTCTCTCTCATTTTCATTCTCTCTCTGCTTATTGGCTGATACCCTAAAACCTACAAATATTACTGTCTGATTAGTTTCTCTCCCACCTGTCTTTCCCCTCACCTTAACTCCAATGATATGTCAGATTGATTTTTCCAAAGTGCAGGTCCAGATGACACCCCAAATCTCTCAATTCAGTAAACTCTAGATGATTCCCTATTACCTCTAGGATCAAATATGAAATATTTTGGCTTTTAAAATCCTTAATAACCATGCCATGTTTGAGTGTTTGTGCTTATATCAATTATGATACAGAAAGAAAAAGGGAATATCTGAATTATAAACAGCACAATATTCTAATTTGGTTGTGTGGATTGTTGATGGACTTATTACTTTTAGACTGGACTTCATGATGTGTTGATGGGTTTCAATTGTTCAGACAGAAAGCTTAGTTATGTGTGCTTTTGGTTTTAAAGAAATAAAATAAATATTTCTTCTTTAATCTGCTTCCTAACCAGAGTAAAGCACTACTAAACATCAGGAGGTAATCAGCCAAGAATGCTGTCATAAAAGGTTATGACTTGAATTCTCTTTTCATTTTTTCTCAAACTTAATGATTTGAACTAGTTAAAAATCTCAAATTTGACTTGTTCAATCTTAAATAATAATTTGTTCATTGCCTAATAAGAAATCTATTAAAATTGTCTCAGGATCCTTAATAGCTTCAAAAGAAACTTCTAAAAGAATGGAATAACGTAAAGGTTGATAGCTCTTCCTTTGAATGATCAGAAGGCTGGTCTAAGATTTGAAAGCCATGCCCTTGAATCCTGGATGCAGTTCTTTGTAGTTTTGTGGCACTGGACCCGTGAAAAATTCTTTAATTGTCTGTTTTCTCATCTGTAAAATAAGATGATTATACTTAAAGTACACATTTTCAGAGTTCTATATTGAGGAATGTGCTATGCAACAAGTAAACTTGAACTAATTGTGAGCTACTATTTTTAATAGTGTTAATTAGTGCTCTTTAATGTGTGTCTGTAATAATGTGCAATGTAGTATCTGTTATGTGTTCCTTTGCTCACTATGCTTCCTATTCCTGGAAAGCATTCGCTTATCAACCTTGTATTTTAGGATTGTTAACTTCCTTTCAAACTCAGCTCAGGTGCAGCCTTTTATATGAGATCTTTCCTTATTCCTCAGGTGTTAGTGCCTTGCTCCATTTATTATCTTATATTCACTTTGTAAATATTTATGCACTCAAATAATCTTTCCCTATGGAATGCAAACTCCTTGAAAGCATGAACTGTTTTACCTTTTTCCCTCTTGTCTCTAGGACCTAGGAGAGAGGTTAGTACACAGTAGGCATTTAATGTCTTGATTGAATGATTGATTTTAAATTTGGTGCCATCCTTCATTTGAAATGAAATGCATTGAATAAAGATCTGTTTTTAGATTGTAATTGTTATTATTAATATTATTAATTAGGTTATCACTGGCCTGCTTAGATCTTTGCAAAAGCCTCAGGACAAAGGCATGCTTTCCTCTTTTATAAAAAAGAAGGTGTTGATCTATAGTATTACAAGCATCTCTTCTATCTACAAATTCTCATATCCTAAGAACCACCATAGATTTTCAGCACTTGTGTGTTTTATATGGGGATATGGGAAAGCAATTGCTTCCTACAGTGTTTTCCTTTAACTTTGTGTTTAATAAAAGTCTGATTTTAATAAATTTAAAGATTTAGATCCATAAGGCAGGTGGTAAGTTTGCATTGACATTATACTTTCTATATTCTCCCAGAGGCTGCTTCAAATTGTCATTAAAAATAAACAGTGATAATGATAAGGATTAGGAAGTATTTCAGAGAATTCATCATCATATTTCTTATACTATCTCCACGAAGTAGATGAGAACAGACTATTCTTATATTATGAAGAAGACTGCTGAGGAAGAACTGACACAATGACAGAGAGTTTGGATTTTATTAAGTCAGACAATGACAGAACAGAAGCAAGGGACTAGGCTATTTTAGAACTGACCACCTCAAGTATTAGTCTCCAGACAGGATAGGCATAGCCTTATGCATAAAATGATTCTACCCTTATTCTCTTTGCTACTAATCAACTCATCTTCTTTTCTACAGACTATAAAACCATCTCTTACCTTTTGGGGAGTTTAGCAATTATAATATATAGTATTTATAATTTAGCTACATCAGGACTGCACTACAGTAATGAAATACTGACAAAGCATTGCTTTGACCTACGATCAGTCATTTTGATTGGCACATTACACTTAAATAATGATCTGTGTGTATTAACTTTGAAATTATCGCTGTATTTATGTATCAAATGATGAAATATGAAGAACTTTACTAATTCATTGTTCTTCATCAATTTATTTACACTGAACATGTTGGCATTCATTATGAGAGTTCACTGACTGATCTTTCCAAAATTGGCAGGAATGACTTTACAGAAAGAGGTTACTGAGATATAACAAATTCCTAATCATTTTCTATGAAAACCTAAAGACTTTGTTAAAGTTTTGAAAGTCAAATTATAATTACATCAATGACGCTTTTCCATTTTTATGGTCATAGATTTAGCTCTTGGGATGAAGGTGGAAAAATAAGATTAACTCATAAAATGTCCAAATCCTCAAAGGACTTTAAAACTAAGTTGAAAATGTCCATCTAGATACACATAAACTGCTTGTTTACAGGATTTGACTTTAAAATATAGAAGAGAGAATCTTCTGATTTAATTAGGGAAGTGAAACCACCCTTTTCATCCCCTTCCATTAAATTTTTTCACCATTCAAATTTCATTGATTCTGAAATTCCATTATGGAAGATTTATTATTCTTCACTAAAGACCTCTCTTCTAGAATATTCTATAAAATATAAGTCAAACAAGAGATTTTAACAATTTTTTTTAGCCACTAAAACTTTAGTAAGAATGAATGTATCAGATTTTTCTCCCTAAGCTATGCATGACATTGGTGATATTAGTATTTACTGGAAGAAAGGAAGAAACATTTGGAGATGTATTATGTCACATTGTTCAGTGTTTCAAAATAACAGATTTTAAATTCCCTTACTAAAGTACTAACACATCTAAACCTGCAAAAGAACATACTGCTCATCCTCAGGTTTGTTATCGTGATCCCTGTGAATAGGATTCTTGACCTTCTAAGATCAAGATAAAATCACTGAAACACTAAAAGTCAAAATGGTGCAACAGAAAGAGTGTTGAATTTGGATTCAGGGAAGATAGGCATCTACAAATTACTTTCTAGAAATTGAGACTAAATTTCCCTTCATTCACACTGACTGTCCTGATATTTGATATCAGTATTCTGATCAATATCCAGCTCTAGCATCGCCTTTTCCCTGTCCTGTCCTGATCCTTCCATGGGAATTATGATTCCAGATAACCATTCCTTATCTTACAAGTCTAAAGGGACTGGAAATTTGTCTGATGTATTTACAATGGCTTTGCCTAACAAACTGTCTTTAATAGTAGGACCTTCTAAGAACACTTTTTATTTTGTTTTTCTATCAAATCCATTTACTAATGTATTCTTTTCTCCTTTCCCTTCCAGACAACCTTCCTTTGAAATCAGAATTTAAAAAAAAAAGTTGGGAAAGTCAGCAAATGCTTGAGAACATGATAATGTGCAATATTCCATTGCAGGAATTATTCCAGGTACCACTGCAGGCTGGTCAAAAGTATATATTTAATAAGGCAGTCATTTCATTGTTCTTCAAATCACACAGATTGAGTAGGCAGCCACCTACTATTCCTCCATGTAAAACCAGCCTTACTCATTTCTTCCAGATGCTGGAATCTCTGGCAGTATTCCCAATTTACACACTGGCCTATAGTACAGTCTTACGGGGAATGACTAATAAATGTGATTATGGAACAAGCTGCAAACATAAAACCTCTACATGTGTGCTTGATAAATAATACAAGCTCAGTAGCACCAGATGTTAGTTTACTTCTGTTACAGAAACAAGTGGCATGATTCACATGAGATATTTAGGAGTGGGGTAGACATCTACTTTTCTGGGACTGCTGGCATTGTTGCAGCATCATCCTGTGGGGAAACACCAGAGTGGACTAGATTAGTTTTTTAAAACACTTGTCACATATATGCTTATGGATGTGATATATAGAAAATCAGAATTTTTGTGTTAAGAGGAACATCAGAGGTCACATAGTTTTTAAAACTTCCAATGATATGGACCTAACTGCTTTACAGAGTAGTACCTTCTATTTTGAGAGTACTCTATGTATGTATACACACACACACATATATAATATATATATATATATATATTATATATGTATATATGTTTATTTATTCCTACATGCTGAATTGAATTTAGACACTGCAAATTGGGCATAATGGTTGTCAGCAATTTAGTTCCAATTTAGCTCAACCAAACAATCAACAAATATTTAAAAGTACCCACTGTCCTGAGTTCTGGGGATACAAAAAAGACAGCAGACATAGGCTGAGTGATTTTCCAAGGGTAACTTAGCTAATTAATGTCTAACTGCATTTCAACTCAGGCTTTATTGAAGTTAGATCCACTTCTCTACTCATTCTAAAGCCTACCTTCCCAATTGACCATCAAAATACTGTTACAAAGGCTAGCGGGACAGTAAACTTGATGACTGGCCTTTGACCCAAATACATTGAGCTTCGTATGCTAGTGGGAGATTAAAGCAATAACATATAGTACAAAGTAGGACATTCAGAGCTGCAACTCAGGAAAGAGATCACTATCAGTAAAAAGGGATTTAGAAGCATATTCTCTCTTAATATTTATTTTTAGTTTTCAGCATTCACTTCTATAAGATTTTGAGTTTTAAATTTTTTCCTCCTTTCCCTTCCCCCTCCCCAAGATGATATGCGATGTGATATAGACCATGCACGTACGATCATCTTAACCATATTTTTATGTTAGTCATGTTGTAAAGAAGAATTAGAATCACAGGGAAAAATCAGGAGGAAGAAAAATACAACAAACTAAAGAAAGAAAAATAGTCTGCTTTTATCTGCATTCAGACTCCATAGTTCTTTCTCTGGATGCAGATAGCATTTTACATCATGAGTCTTTTGTAATTATCTCAGATCATTGCTTTTCTGAGAAGAGTTAAATCTATCAGAGTTGGTCATTGCCCAATTTTGCTGTTACTGTGTACAATGTTTTCCTTGTTCTGCTCACTTCTCTCAACATCAGTTTGTACAAGCCTTTCCATATTTTTCTGAACTCTACCTGCTCATCATTTATTATGGAACAATAGTAGTCCATTACATTCATACACCGCAATTTTTTAGCCGTTCCCCAGTTGATCGGCATTTCCTTAATTTCCAATTCTTGGCCATCACAAGAAGAACTGTTGTAAATATTTTGTGCATGTGAATCCTTTCCCCTTTCTTATGATCTCTTTGGGATACAACCTTAGTAATTTTATTGCTGGATCAAAGGCTAAGGGTCATTTGATTGTTCTTTGGACATTTTTTCAAAGTGCTCTCCAGAATGGTTGCATCAGTTCACAACTCCACCAACAGTACAAAAGTGTACTAATTTTCCACATTTTCTCCAAAATTTTGTATTTCCCTAGAGAGCATCTTCTTTCCTAGGTAAGATAAAGCCCTGAGAGTGAATGAGATTGCTAAGTTAGAAAAAAAAAAAGAAAGAAAGGAGATAAAAAGAAAAAAAGGGAAGGGAAACAAGGGCAGAACATTGAGAATCCTAAGAAATTACAGGAGCCAGCTAAAAAGATAAAGTCAATTAGGCAATAAGAGAGGCAACAGAGTGGTTTTCTCTACAATCCATGGAACTAAGTGTATACAGTAGAAAGTGAATCATATGTATCTGAGTTTTAGAAAAGGTGCTAGAGAAAGACCTTAACCTCAAAAGGCTGTCAATAAACTTTAAGAGAGCAGATGCTTTAGAGCACTGGGCAAGAAGACAGATTTTTAGGTATTGAGAAATAAATAAATAGTGAGAAATTAGAAGTCATAATCATAGTAAACATTTTCCCCCAAATTTGATCTTTGAGTGAATAGTATAGAGAAAAAAAGAAAGACTGTGGGGCATAAAAGATTAAAAATACCTTCTAGAGAAAGCATGATTGCTGGTTTAAGTAGAAGAGGCAGGTGAAAACCAAGAATGTAATTAGAATTATTATTCTTAGTGAGGAGTTAGAATATTCTTTATACTGTTACCATAGAGAAGGAGAAAGAGCTAATATTACTGAGGATTTTAGGAAATTGGGTCACTAAATTGAAAGAGGCTACCAACATTCCTTTAGTGAAATATGGAACTAGTTCATTTTATGTAACTGTATATGTATGAGTGATGAATAGGGATTATCCAATGGTTAAGTTTAGCAGAATGGGAGTTTTGAAAAAAATTAGTGGGACAAGGGATTTGAGGGAGATCGTGAGATTAAGATTTTGTATAGAAGTGAGTGATATTGGAATTCTTGTGAGAAACTGAGAAAATATAAACAGCCCAAGAAACTAAAGGCTACGATAAGGTTCATGTATGTTTAGCATGAGCAATAGTGTGAGAGGGTTAGAAATTAGTGTAAACTGAGAAAATGAAATTTGCTGTACTCTGTAAGTGATTTCATTTTTTATCGCTACTGACATTTCCTGTAGCTACCTAAGTTACATCTCACTGGTCTCTGAGTTATTTGGAAGTTCAGATTGCCTGCTAATCAAAGTTATAGCCTTGTGTCGAGTAAATCCGTTATCCTTAAGGGATGTAGGTGGATGCCAGAAAGTGTGATCTGTTATCTCTACAACACTAATTGTCCTTAAAAAATGCCTTATCTGGTATCACTATGATACTAAGTAGCCATGTAAGTGGACACAACTAATTGGCTTTTCATAGTAACAAGATGGAAGGAGGGATTGCTGCTAGTCTTATATTCCAAATTTCCAACCAATCATATTGTCTCCTACATCTATGCTTCTGACTTTATAACAAACATATTTTGCTTTCCCCATCTATAATGTTGCATTCAAGTTTTTAGATGCTCTTCTTATAGTCCACAAAAACAATCTGTCAGCTTCATTTGAAGTCTTTTCACTTGGTGAGCAACTAAAGACTCCTTTTATGGATAACTGCTAGTCTTGTCAATAAGTGGAATGGGCTTATAACTTTGCACCTCATTTCACCTTAAATTCAATTGCAACACTAATAAAGTGTGGAGTTTCAAATTTCTAGCTCACGAGATAATGTTTGAGACAGGTAGTGTGCCTGTGTGATATTAAAGTACAATGGATAAGGAACTCACTAGAGTTCATTGAATGTGGAAGGAGTACTATACTGAAACAAAGAGGTACTTGAATTTGAATCTTGTTTGTGAATATGAATTTGACACTTGTTCTGTGAATATAGGGCTTCTGAGCTTCAATTTATTTACAAATACAATGAGTAACACCTATATTACCTGCATTATTGGATTATTGTGAAAAGCAAGTGAAATAAAATGTGTGAAGCAATTTGAAAACCTATATAAATTTGTATTATTACTATTAATTATTATCATCTACCCTGCGAATGATAAGAGGGGATAGAATGTAAAGGAATTAAATAAATGTTCACTGATTAAGAAGGTTTGGAGAGGGGACGAGCCAAGAAGGTGGAGTAGAAAGATTCACATACGCTAGCTCCTAACCCACAGCCCATAAAATATCTGTAAAGAAGAACTCCCAACACATTCTGGAGCAGCAGAATCCACAGAACAATGGAGTGGAGGAGATTTCTGTTACAGAGAGACCTGAAAAACCGACACCAAAGGTCCATCGCACATGAGACCCAGAGCAGAGGCCAGCCCTGCCTTGGCCACATGACACCAAGAGGAGCAGATCACAGCAGGCTCCAGGGATGGAATCTCCAGACACTGCACAGGTCCTTCCACCCACAGGCTCAAAGGTCAGTGACAGAGCCTGCTTGGCTGGCCGAGATGGGAGTGGGGTGTCTCCATAACTCAGGAGGCAGCAGTGCAGGCAGCAGAGGAGAGGAGCTCCCAAAACAGACAGGAGCTCTGATCCATTATTGAAGATCTCCACATAAACCCCCTGAGGGAACTGAGCCTGGGAGGTGGCCCTGCCCCCACCCGAGTAGTTGAATTTAATCTTACACTAAATAGCAGCCCTGCCCCCTCTGAAAGCCCTGAGGCTGGGAAGCAGCATTTGAATCTCAGACGCCAAGAACTAGCTGGACAGATCTGGAGGTGAGGTGGGTGTAGAAAGGAATCTCAGAAGTCAAGTAAGTGGCTGGGAAAATGCCCAGAAAAGGGAAAAAAATAAGACCATAGAAGGTTACTTTCTTGGTGAACAGATATTTCCTCCCTTCCTTTCTGATGTGGAAAAACAATGCTTACCATCAGGGAAAGACATAGAAGTCAAGGCTTCTATATCCCAAACATCCAAAATAGATATTCAATGGGCTCAGGCCATGGAAGAGCTCAAAAAGGATTTCAAAAATCAAGTTAGAGAGGTGGAGGAAAAACTGGGAAGAGAAATGAGAGAGATGCAAGAAAAGGATGAACAGGAGGTCAACATCTTACTAAAGGAGACCCAAAAAAATGCTGAAGAAAATATCACCTTGAAAAATAGGCTCACTCAATTGGCAAAAGAGGTGCACAAAGTCAATGAGGAGAAAAATGCTTTAAAAAGCAGAATTAGCCAAATGGAAAAGGAGGTTCAAAAGCTCATTGAAGAAAATAGTTCTCTCAAAATTAGAATGGAACAGATGGAGGCTAATGACTTTCTGAGAAAGCAAGAAATCACCAAAAAAAACCAAAAGAATGAAAAAATGGAAGAGAATGTGAAATATCTCACAGGAATAACAACTGACCTGAAAAATTGATCCAGGAGAGACAATTTACAAATTATGGGACTACCTGAAAGCCATGATCAAAAAAGGAGCCTAGACATCATCTTTCATGAAATTATCAAGGAAAACTGCCCTGATATTCTAGAACCAGACAGCAAAATAAGTACTGAAGGAATCCATCGATCACTGCCTGAAAGAGATCTAAAAAAGAGAAATTCCTAGGAACACTGTGGCCAAATTCCAGAATTCCCAGGTCAAGGAAAAAATATTGCAAGCAGCTAGAAAGAAATAATTCCAGTATTGTGGAAATACAATCAGGATAACAAAAGATCTAGCAGCTTCTACATTAAGCGATCAAAGGGCGTGGAATAGGATATTCCAGAAGTCAAAGGAACTAGGACTGAAACCAAGAATCACCTACCCAGCAAAAATGAGTATAATACTTCAGGGGAAAATATGGTCTTTCAACGAAACAGAGGACTTTCAAGCATTCTTGATGAAAAGACCAGAGCTGAAAAGAAAATTTGACTTTCAAACACAAGAATGATATGCTCTTCCCTTTTAATGTCCTAAGTGCCCTCCTCTGTACAGGTTCTCTGCTTTGTCAATGACTTACTTAAAGTTGGTGTTCATAATTTTGCATATGATTTTACAAGCACTATATGGGGTATGACCTCCTTTGTTTCATAGACTTTGAGTTGATGTAGCTAGGATTAAATAAATAATTAAATGTCTATTCCATTGGACACCTGTGATGCCTCAGATAAGTCATTAAAACTCTCCGTGGTTTTCTTACCTGTAAGAAAGGGATTTGACAAGTTTACCCTCATGGTCTTTGCCAACTCTAAAACTATGAGAAGATTATAGCATAAATTTTACTTCTATTAATGTAGTATGATTATTTAGCCACTAACTTGATTTTCTTAAAGCACAGGTCTGATTACATCAACACTCCCTCCTTAATGAACTTAAGTGACTTCTTATTCCTTCTAGGAGCAAATATAAAATGTATTATTTGGCATTCAAAGCCTTTCATAACAGCTTCCTTCTACCTTTCCAGTCTTGTTACAGTTTACTCTCTGATACATATTCTACCCCAGTGGCATTCACCTCTTGACTGTTCTAAAAAGATACTCTGTCTCTTGTGTCTTAGGAATTTCTTTGGCTCTCCTGCTCTGGCTCTCTGTTCTCTATGCTCTATCCTCTATCCTCCACTTATTATCCTCCCTGGCTTCCTTTAAATATCAACTAAAGTGCCACCTTCTATAGGGAGTCCCCTTTAATACTTCTTATTCTAGTGCCTTCCTCTTTTAATTATTTCCTATTTTTCCTGTGTAGCTTTCTTTGTATATATTTGTTTGCTTGTTGTGTGCCACTCCTCATTACATTAGAGGCTCCTTGAAGGCAAAGAATGCCTTTTGCCTTTATTTTTATCCCTCCCCAGCACATAGCATAGTGTCTGGTACATAGTAGGTGCTTAATAAATGTTTAATGATTCACTCATTCATTAAGTTTTGCTTGCTTGCTTTTGTTTGCTATTTGCTATAGCACTAAGGTATTACTTCACCTTAAACTTGTGTCCAACTAAATTTTGCAGGACTTTTTCACTTGAAACACAGGGAAGCTGTATCTCTTTCATCCAATAATTGATCAAACCATTTTATGCCTTGTGGTAATTAGAAAATAATGGTGATGATAATTATGTAATATTTTTAAGTTTTCAAGACATTTTTACAAACAAATATCTCATTTAATCCTTAGAACAAACCTGTCAGTTGGGTACAATATTTATGTCCATTTTTTGGATGAAGAAACTCACATCTTCCCAGGGCCACCTAGCTAGGAAGTGTCTAAGCAAGAATTGAACTCATGACTTCTGAACTCTCAATCCCACACTATAGCCATTAAGTTACCTAGATAACTAATTGAATTTTACCTTTGACTACATTTTATATTCTTAACTCAATAGCTACTTGAAAATAAATACCTTAAATTTTTGCTATACTCACATTTACTCACCACTTTCTTTTTAACTAGAACATTTAAAAAATGGAGCAGCAGCAATTAAATTACTCCACTGATTTAATAAAAATTAATTAGAAAAATGAATAATCATAAGAGAGAAAAACAAAGGAGGAAAAGTAATTGACAACTTCTC
This sequence comes from Bettongia penicillata ogilbyi, assembly GCA_023548195.1. Lineage (NCBI taxonomy): Eukaryota > Metazoa > Chordata > Mammalia > Diprotodontia > Potoroidae > Bettongia > Bettongia penicillata. Next base: position 1,308,354 of record JAJHZJ010000767.1, read on the forward strand.
TATGTTTCTGTGGAAAAACATTTAGACCAAACAATGGATTCGTTGGAGGTTCATCTACAAGAGAAAATTCACTCTTCCTGCCAAGGTGGAATAATCAGTGAGACTACTGAAACACAGCAGGCGTTGAACTCTTCATTGTCTATTCTGCCTTTAGAAGCTGCAACCAGAAATTTCCATTTGCTGTCATCTTTATGGTTATTTTGTTTCAGTAATTTGTTTTTCTTTTGTCGTTGCTTGCTTTCTTTCACTTTCAGATAAAATGCACAATGGGGAAAGTATCTTTTGATTTGATTACAGTTATAAACGTTGAATCTTGAATCAACAAAATGGAAATTTTTCTTTAAAAAATGTAACTTGGTACTATACTATAATGAATAGGGTCATAGAGTGATCTCAGAAGAATAACTTACCTATATTATTTATATTATATTATATATTATTTGTATATTATATTATTATTATATTATATTATTTATTTTATATTATATTATTTATAAGGGGGGTTGGGAGGATCTGGAGAAAATTATTATTGAGGCTTTTTCCAATTCCAAGTCTGTAACATGATCTTATGATCAGGATTATGAGAGATCCTAGTAACGATTTGGTTTGACATCTTCATTGTGCAGGAGGGAAACTGAGTCCTAGAGAAGTTAAGAGATTAGCTAAGTGTTATACAAATAGCAAAAAAAAGACCCAAAATTCAAGTTCAGGCTACCTGACTCCAAGACTATTCTTTTTTTTTGTCACTGTACAACGGGGAAGTTTTACAATTTTTAGTCTGTTTTGATAGTATTACTTTCCACCTACCAATGCACCTTAAAATTCCTTATTCAGGTCAAGTCCTGGCTCACTTAGTGAGAGGGTATTGAATTGATAGCAAAAAGCAATTTGGTTAGAAGCTAAATGAAGGTGAAGTCATTACATGCAAAGCAATTAATTTGTTTTTAAATTCAAAGTAAAATCAAATCTATTTTCCTTCTTTTTTTTTCTACCATCGAATATTTAAGACTTTTTTTGAGGGGCCTTAAATGAATTATTCTTCAGCTCACAGAACTGATATAAAGGAAATTAGATAATATGATTATAATTGTAGAACTCTGCTTTTGTTCTTTTCTTTTTAATTTATCAATTTATATTTAGTTTTCAACATTCATTTCTGTAATATTTTGAGTTTATTTCCCCATATCTCCCTTCCTCCCCACACTAATATGGCATGCATTCAGATTGCCACTTCACCAGTCTGCCCTCCCTTCTATCATGACCCCCCTTTACTCCCTACCCTCTTACTTTCTTATGGGGCAAGATAGATTTCTATATCCCATTGCCTATGTATCTTATTTCCCAATTGCATGTAAAAACTATTTATAATTTTTTTTTTAAAACTTTGAGTTGCAAATTCTCTTCCTTCCTCCCTCTACACCCACCTTAATTGAGAAGGCAATTCAACATAAGTTATACATGTGTAGTTATGCAAAACACTTCCATAATAGTCATATTGTAAAAGACTAACTATATTTGCCTCCATCCTATTCCAGCCCCCACTTATTTTATTTTCTCCTTTGAACTTGTCCCTTTTGAACATGTTTGCTTCTGACTAATCCATTCCCTTGTTCCCTTCCCCCTTACTTTCCTAGAAGGTAAGATACCCAATTCAGTGTGTATGTTATTCCCTCTCTAAGCCAGATCTGATGAAAGTAAGGTTCACTCATTCCCTCTCACCTCTCCCCTTTTTCCCTCCACTGTGAAACCTTTTTTCTTGCCTCTTCTCTGTGAGATAATTTACCCCATTCTGTGTCTCCCTTTATCCTTCTCCTAATATCGCTTTCACCCCTTAATTTTATTTTTTAGATGTCGTACCTTCATATTCAACTCACCCTGTGCTATCTATCTATCTATCTATCTATCTATCTATCTATCTATCTATCTATCTATCTATCTATCTATCTATCTGTCTGTCTATCTACCTACCTATTTATTTAATTTCCTCTACCTAACCTAATATTGAGAAAGGTCTCATGAGTTACAAATATCTTTCCAGCTAGGAATATAAACAGTTAAACTTTAATAAGTCCCCTAGGATTTTGATTTCCTGTTTACCTTTGTAGGTTTCCCTTGATTCTTGTATTTGAAAGTCAAATTTTCTATTCCACTCTTGCCTTTTCATCAAGAATGCTTGAAAGTTCTTGATTTCATGGAATGGCCATTTTTTTCCCCCGAAGCATTATATCCAACTTTGTGGATGGGTGATACTTGGTTTTACTCCTAGCTCCTCTGACATCCCAAATATCATATTCCAAGCCCTTCAATCCCTTAATGTAGAAACTGCTAGACCTTGTGTTATCCTGATTACATCTTCATGACACTCAAATTATTTCCTTCTGGCTGCTTGCAATATTTTCTCCTTGACCTGGAAACTCTGGAATTTGTCTACAATAAATATTCCCAAGAGTTTTCATTTTGAGATCTCTTTCAAGAGGTGATCAGTGGATTCCTTCAATTGTTATTTTACCCTCTGGTTCTAGAATATCAGGGAAATTTTCCTTGATAATTTCATAAAAATGATGTCTAGGCTCTTTTTTATTATGGATTTAAGGTAGTCCAATAATTTTTATATTATCTCTCTTGGATCTATTTTCTTCAGCATTTTTGGGGTCTCCTTTAGCAAACTGTTGACTTGTTTTTCATGATTTTCTCTCTTTCCTTTCTATTTCCAATTTTCCTACTCCTCTTATTTGATTTTTAAAATCCTTTTTGAGCTCTTCCATGGCTTAAGACCATTTCATATTTTTCTTGTAGGCTTTGGATGAAAGAGTGTTGATCTTGCTGTCTTTGTCCAGTTGTATACCTTGATCATCTTCCAGTTGTATGCTTTGACCTTCCTTACCACAAGGAAATACCTTTGAATCTGTCTCTGGTGTTTACAGGTTGAGAAGTCTGAAAACCACTACAGATGCCAGTGATTCAGTGTCCTGAGGCCTGCTCCAGTCCCATTTGTGCTGACATAGCCCATACTGGGCTTATCTCTTCTCTGAGCCCGGTGCAATAGGCCCTTCCTGTTGGCCTTGCAGATTGTCTTGGGCTGAAAATCTGTTTCATTCTGTCATTTTGTTGCTTCTGTTTCTATAGCATTTGTTTTGAGTTATTTTTACAGGTATCTTCAGGGCTTTCAAGGGGAGAACTCAGGCAGGTCCCTGCTTCTAATCTGCTATCTTGCCTCCACCACCCAACAATTCTGTTTTTTAAAGTATTCTTCTTCTCATGAATTTTAGGACCTTTTTTACCATTTAGGTTGGTCTACTTTTAAGGTGTTATTTTCTTCAGTGTTTTGGGGTCTCCTTGAGCAAGCTGTTGACTTGATGTTCATGATTTTCTTGCATCACTTTCATTTCCTTCCCAATTTTTCCTCTACTTTTCTTATTTCATTTTCAAAATTCTTTTTGAGCCCTTCTATGTCCTGCAATCAATTTATGTTTTTCTTGGAGGCTTTTGATGTAGAGTTTTGATTTTGTTGTCTTTTTCTGGTTGTGTTTTTTTATCTTCTTTGTCACCAAATAGTCTGATTTTTTTATGCTGTTTTCTCCTTCCAGGTTGGGGGAGATGTCCAGCAAGTCCCTGCTTTTACTACCCAATCTTGACTCTGCCCCCCTTGTAGAACTCTTTTATTGATATAGTGAGGGAAAGGAGTAGAGAATAGAAAGGAACATTGAAAAATATGGGTGGGACCTATGCAAATTTGACAAAATATTTTGGAAGCAGTAAAAGTTTAATGTTTTGAGATCTGAGTTCTAGTCCTTACTGCCATCACTAATATGAATTTGGATATGTCTCTCATTTTGGCAGCTATAGAGGAAAGACCTCTGGATCTGGGGTCAGGAAAATCTGAGTTCAACTCTGATGACAGACCCTTATTTGCTCTGTGATTCTGGGGAAATCACTTAATTTTTCTACCACCATTTACTTAATTGTAAAATGGAGATAATGATAGTGACTGTCTACTTTATATGGTTATTGTAAGGATTAAGTGACACAATTGCAAAATGTTTAACGTAGTCCTTGACACATAGTAGATATTTAATAACTGATTGTTTTCTTCCTTTTGATCATCTAATAATGGGGCTGTGGGGTAACATGCTCTCTTTATATTACATAGTAATTAAGAGAAATGAGAAAATATCAGTAGAGGAAATAAATGATAAGGTACTTAGAGAACTATGAACTACTGGATAGGTGTATAAAAAATGCCCTCCCCAAGTAAATACAATTTTAAGCTACTAAACCTGCATTGTAATGATGATTATATTTATATCAATCTCTTTTTTGAAATATAGTAGAAAAAAAGCCAACATTATGACACAATTTGGGGGAGAGAATTAATGGGGAATATATAGAGTCATTGGAGACAAAACAGTAAATATTTCAAATACCCAGTCCAAGTCCTTTACCGAGATAATCTATAAATAAGAAAATATAAGTATTTTTGATATTCTATTATGGCAGACATCAGTCTAAATTATTTATGTATTGCCAGTCCTCAATGTTATAATCCTACTCACTGTAACAGCTCTAGTTAAATACCTATGCCATCCTCAAGTACAAAGAACTTCTGAAGAAAAATGCTGTCCATATCCAGATAAAGAACTGATGGACTCTGAACATGGAGAGAAGCATTTTTTTCATTTACTTTATTTTGTGTGTGTGTCTGTATGTGTTTTTCCTTTCAATGTTTCTTCTTTCATAACTGTGAATGCCATGGAAACATATTTTACATGATAGCACATGTATAACCTATATCAACTTGCTGAGCACTTTTGGCAGAGGGGAGGAGAGAAGGGGACAAACAATTTGGAATCAAAAATCTTGTAAAAATGTTTGCTAAAAATTATCTTGACATGTAATTTTGGGGAAAAAATAGGCTACTATTAAAAATTAATAGCTATGCCAACCTATATAAATTTAGATGAGAAGTAGCCTAGCATAGTGGATATGAAGTAGCCTTGCAACCTGAAAGACCTAGAAGCAAGTGCCACTTCTCATCCATACTGGCCAAGTGACCCAGGACAAGACAACCTCTCATCTCAGTAGTTCTTAAATGTACTTTTCAAAAAAAAATTTCTCTGTACCCTCCAGTCCCCAGGAAACATACTTTGTTTAACCCTTTAATGATTATTTTTTGTAAATTTGCATCACTTAAAAATATACATTTTTAATGTAGCATCTTAAATTTAATAATTTATTTTAATTTTGTAAGGTTTTCTCACATTTAAATTTTGATGATGTAATATTGCATCATATAACTGTATATTGTATTCTAAATAAATCATTACACACGTATTCCTACCAATGTATGCTGAACTTTCTGACAATTCACAACACATTGGCCTGCCAACTCTTGCTTGCTAAGACCTGTTGGCAGACTTGACTACTGATTGGCTATAACTTGAATTTTTTATTACAATTCTTTATTGGCATGTTCTAGGCTCCCTCCATTGTTTCTTGACAATTTAAGAAAGTTAGCTAACAGTGCAGATGGTGCAGATATAGATCTCTTTTGTATATTATTCCAGGGCAAAAATTAACAGTTAGAGAAAAGGATATTTTGTGCAATGCATTCTATGGATTCTTGCCTATAAAATACTGACTAGCTCCATTTAGTTTTGTTTGACCCATCACTTTTAATTATTTTCATAATGGTCTGAATTTTTCCCAAAAATTGTTTTCTCCTGCTAATCATATCATTCTTGCCTTCATGTCCTTTTTTTTGCTTTTGTTATTGAATCCCTTGGACATGGTACAATATCTGATAACTGGTAGACTTTTAATGATTGGTTTTTGGTTTTGATTGACATGATAGTAATGAAGAAAATTTTCTCTGAAGCATTAAGACCAGGAAAACATCACATTTTGGTAACTTTGTCCATATGGCAATAAAGCATACATTTATATTAATTTTTGAAAACAGAAGTCAATTTTTTTGGTGTTATGTGGACAGAATTATTGTTAATTTCTTGGATCTTTCAATTTTGAAAGAGTTGTTTTTAAAGCTACAGTGAGAATTTACACTTATTTTGGTTACATAACCACAAACATAACTAGAACACATTTACTTATGTGATATAGTTGGAAATGAAAATGATGTTATTGAAGAGGTTATCATTTGGTGGTTTCACTTAGAGAAAGGAACTATATAGATACATGAATACATACACACATACATACATACATATGTTTATATGTATTGTGTGTATATACATATATATGTATACGTATGTGTATGTACATATGCTTTATGACCTCTATGAGTGATGGTGATCTAGAGAGATGTTGACTTGTACAACTCTCCAATTCTAATCTTAGCATCATTGATCATTCATTTCAACAGGCACATATGTAATAAACTTGACTATATATAGTGTAGTCCAGAGCTGCAATCTCCTGCTTCCTTGGTTAAGAAAAGAAAATTGCAGTAAAACATGGAAACTGAATCATGGCTGTATGATTGGCAAGCAATAAGATTGGGAGCTTATTTTTGTAAACTAAAGATTACCTCAAGTCTTGAAAGTTAAATTGATTAGCAATTCACAGAATAATCAGCATGCAAGCTGAGTAATTTTTCCTTCTAAGGAATTAATAAAGAAAATATATATACCTTGGATAATGATAAGTTTATTATTCCTGGGGCCAGCTTTGAGGCAAGCAGGGTAAAAAAAGTATGTTATGTCTGCCTGTTAACAAATGAATTATTTATTTGTAATAAATTAGGAATTTTAAACACATAGAAACTTAGTTTTTCCATACTGGAGATGCTTAAACATATGCATCTTGAGAAATAAGTTTTATAAGGCTGGTTTTAATAATGTTGCTTCAAGAGTACAAATATGGTGCAACAACAGAAATGAATTAAAAATGTTCATCTATTATTAATATTGAATGTGCAAGCCCTATTAAGAGAATAGTGGCAATAGTTTAATAAGACACCATCCTATGGATATTGATGTGTCAATGATTCTCAAGTGATCAGTATATTCATCCCTGCTTCATTAAAGATTTATTGCTTTCTAATTCAAGGCAAACTCAAATATGAACAGGAGATCTACAGGAAAAATTGGCAGACCATTTAATAATAAGTTTCTATTTTTTAAATATAATTTATCAGTGATACTTTTGTAGCAAAATGTTTGTCATTCGGACTAGAAATTTGGCTAAGCATTTATTAAAGATTTATTAGTATCTTGTCTCAGAAGAACATTTATGTGACATGCATTTTTAAAACCCCCAAAGAAGTAAAAGAGCTAAAGGAGACATTTGCCCATGATATATTATTGTATAACTATAAGTATAACTTTAACCTGAACATAAGAGCAGCTTCCATTTAAAAATAAACACTTTTCATACATATTTTATTCAATTTTAAGGAATTTTCATTCCCAGTGTTGAGCTACTATCTAGTTATATCCACTAACATTTCACTAAATTTATTTGTTGTTTATTCACTGTGTCAAGACATGATGGGACTTAATGCAATACACAAGAATATTGTATGTTTTTATTGATCTAACCTAACAGGAAGCCTAATATTTAGAGGGGAAAACTATAAGTAAAATGCAGAAGAAAAAAAACAAAGCAGGGGTGAAATAATCACGTAAGTTCATACTGTCATAGAATTATGAAGTGTTTGCCTGATCTCACCACATCAAAGACCTTCTTCAAGATTTTTTCTTCTCCCGTTTTTTTTGTCTAGGAAAGGGACACAAGGAAGAGAGACAGATTACATGTAATTGTTCATGGTTATGTAACTGTATTTTAGAAAGAGTTTTCATTACCAAAGCTCTGTGATAGAGATAATAGGAAGATATTTTTCACTTCCTATCAGTAGATAGATATTTGTCTATAACACCTCTTTATTAGTGTTGTAGGCCAAGATATTATTGGAATTTAGATATCTGTTAACCCTTAGCACTCTCACAACACCAGCTGGAACTGATAGAAGCAAGTGGAGTTGTAGTGAAGATCTGGGGCAGTTGGGATTCACTTTGTCCCCATGTGGATTGATCTGGGATCCAGCTACGAAGTCCTTGGACAATTGGAGAATAAAAGTAGTTTTTAGGACTCCAGTATGGAGCTTTGGCAGAGTAAAAGTAGGGACTCATCTGTGCTCATCCACAAATTCCTTCAGATACCTCTAGGAATTTTAGTGTCAGAATTCACTGGGAGACAGAGTGTGGCAGACATCTCACCAAAGACAGCCCAAAAGATCAATGGAAAGGATCTATTACACCAGGCTAAGGGAGTGCAGAGCATGCAGGAAGCACCAGTGACAGGCTCAAGAGGCTTGAATCAGGAGGGGCAGTGCAGATCCCCAAGCCTCTCAGAGCAGGATGGGAGTGTAGCAGAAATGAGTGAGAAAGAAGCTTTCTGTGGTAAAAGGAACACCCACTCCTGGGTCTCTGAACTTGTGGAAGCCATGATGGTGGAGTAAAGTGTAAGCATTCTCATCCTCCCTGATTAGCTTTGAAAAACCCAGAGAATATTGCACCATGAAAAATCCTGGAGTAGTGGAGCCAGCAGAAAGTGTAAATAGTCTTTAAGTTCAGGAGGTTAGGGAGACCACTGCGAAGAGTTCCTCTTGCTGAAACTGAAGAGGACCAGTGTAGGACTGGAAGTGGACCAGCAAGCCCCACCTAAGCAGACCAGAAGGAGATCTTGAGCTCAAGGGGGGTGGAGGTGGTAAGCACCAACACCAGAAATCCCAGGTGCACCAATGCAAAGTCAGGGGAACTGGCCAGACACCAGCACAGACTGGGTTAGTGCAGCCGTAGAGGAGGAAGAGCCCTGCAGTGACCAGACCACCTTTCCCCAACATGTCATACCATGAGCTTAAGTGTAACCTCAGGGCTCTCAGTCTTCACCTGGCCTCAGCCTTGGTGAACACCAGCCAGTTCAGCACCCGAGAAGCTGCAGAATTATATAGCTTCTATTTGAAAGAACCAGAGAAAACAGAAAAAAGCAAATAACCAGTCCCTACCTCCAAGCACAAGAAACAGGGGACAGAGCCTTATGTGCCCCAGAAGCACAGATCCACTTGAAAAGCCAGAAAAATCACTATGAGCAAGAAGAAAATTAGAAAACCAAAGACCATAGAATCTTCTTACTGGGACAAGGAATAACAAAATACAAACTCAGAAGAGGGCAGCGTTGACACTGTACGGAAAGCTGAAACCTAAAAGGGGACTATGATCTGGTCTCAAGCCCAAAGAATATTCTTGGAAGAGATTAAAAAGGATTTTAAAAGCCAAATTAAAGAGGTAGAATAAAAGTTGACAAATGCTTTTAAAAATACAATCAGCTGCTTAAAAAGTTAAATTGGCAAAATGGATAAGGAGGTCCAAAACCTAACTGGAGAAAGTAACAATTAAAAAAAAAAGAGGTATAAAATCTAACTGAAGAAAATAATTCATTAAAAATTATCATTGGTGAGTAGAAACTAATGACTCTATGAAGCATCAAGCATCCATCAAAAAAAATCTAGAGAATAAAAAAATAGAAGAAAATGTAAGATATCTCATTAGAAAAACAACTGAAGGGGGTGGAGGCAATATAGCGGAGTAGAAAGACTCACGTATGCTAGCTCCGAACCCAGAGCCCATATATTTCCTGCAAGAAGAACTCCCCAAGAATTCTGGAGCACTGCAAGGAGCGCAGAAACACAGTGGAAAAGATTTCCATTCCAGAGAGCCCTGGAAAGCCAACCCCAAAGGTCCAACGCGCTCCGGATAGCGGAGTCCACCACTGTGCTACCCTGGCCACGCAGCCCGAGAGGACCGGATCTGAGCAGGCTTCAGGGACGGAATCTCCGGTGGCTGGAAAGGTCCCTCCATGTACAGACACTACAGGTCAGTGAGACAGACGTCTGGCCGAGAGGGGATCAGGGTGTCTCCATGACTCGGGCACCCTTGGGAGGCAGCAGCAGAGGCAGTGGCAAGCAGGCAAGAGCTCCATTACTGAAGGTCTCTGCATAAACCACCTGAGGGAACTGAGCCTGGGAGACAGCCCTGCCCCCACCCGCCCCATTGCTGAAGGTCTCTGCATAAAGCCCCTGAGGGAACTGAGCCTGGGAGGAGGCTTGCCCCCACCTTAACACTAGAACTTAAGCTCACATTGAATAGCAGCCATGCCTGCCACTGAAAGCCCATTTGAATCTCAGACTCCAAGCACTAGCTGGGCAGATCTAAGCAGGGGTGGAGAGGAATCTCAGAACTCAAGGAACTGGCTGGGAAAATGCCCAGAAAAGGGAAGAAAAATAAGACTATAGAGAGCTACTTTGAGGGGTTCAGATGTTCCCATGTTTCAATTCTGATGACGAGGAACTACTCTTACCATCAGGGAAAGACGTGGAGGGCAGGGCCTCTGTATCCCAGACATCCAAGGTGGATATCCAGTGGCCTCAGGCCATGGAAGAACTCAAAAAGGATTTTGAAAATCAAGTTAGACAGGTGGAGGAAAAACTGGGAAGAAAAATGAGAGAGATGCAAGGAAAGCATGAAAAACAGGTCAATACCTTGCTAAAGGAGACCCAAAAAAATGCTGAAGAAAATAACACCTTGAAAAATAGGCTCACTCAATTGGCAAAAGATGTTCAACAAACCAATGAGGAGAAGAATGCTTTCAAAAGCAGAATTAGCCAAAT